>FR989931.1:5000-1205000 GCA_905404155.3 Plebejus argus | reverse complement strand
CGAGTTGGGGCTTGGTCGTGTACGTGATCAACTCGGGCTTGGTGGTGTAAGTCACGATCTTGGGCTTGGTGGTGTAGGTGATGATCTCGGGCTTCGTGGTGTAAGAGATAATCTCAGGCTTGGTGGTGTAAGTCACGATTTTTGGTGCGGTCGTGTAGGTCACAATTTTTGGCTTGGTGGTGTAGGTGACGAGCTTAGGCTTGGTGGTGTAGGTCACGAGTTGGGGCTTCGTGGTGAAGGTGTAGATTTCCGGTTTGGAGGTGTAGGTGAAGTATTCCGGTTTGGTGGTAAAGGACACGACTTGTCCCTGGCCGAAGGTTCCACCGCCGCCGACCTGTCCCTGGCCGAAGATTCCACCGCCGCCGACCTGTCCCTGGCCGAAGATTCCACCGCCGCCGACCTGTCCCTTGCCGAAGATTCCACCGCCGCCCTCTCCGATCTGCAGAACCTCCTGTTTGATTCCGAGTCCTTCGCCTTGAGCCTTTATCTGTCCTTCGGCACCGGCCAACAGAGCGCCGACGTTGAACCTAGAGTAACGCTCGCTCTCGATGAGTCCGATGGCCCACTGGTACCACTCGAGGTCGAACTTGTAGAAGGCACCGATCTGGTTTCCGAGCTGTTCGCAGCCTGCAATATATGACGGGTGTTTAAATCGTAATGAATTTCCGAACACGTTAAACGACGACAGCCGTCGTGAGACGATCGCTACTCACCAGAGTCCCAGGAGTAGATGCCTCTGAGCACGTAGTGACCGTCCTTGTTGGGGCAGGCGAGGGCGCTACCGATGTCGACCTGTAGCGAGGATGCAAAATAACAGTTACAAAAATATTACAAAAGCCGTATTTTTTTATCGATGGAAAGACAGTAGAATCATGATTAATAGAACGTGACAACAGTGACAACAATAAAAAGCGGTCCCGTGCGATTTTCTTACGCCGGTCCTTCTCGCCGGGCTAGTTCCAGAACCGAACGCCTTATGTCATATTCCTTTATTTATTTTAGTGAAACTTGTTTAAAATACCCACTCGGTATAAATTGAAACTTTTGAAATTAGGCAAGCATGATAATTATTGAGACTACGTCGATAGTTTGAACAGACAGTACTTACAGAGCAAATGTTGTTAAGAGGGTTGGTGGGCTCGGCGCACACGCTGCTCTCCTTGTTGAAGTATTTTTCAAGTTTGGGGTAGTACTTGTTGATTCTGGCCTTGCACTCGTCTGACTTGATGAGGGTGACGTTTAGGTCGTGCATGATGGCACCGCGACGGTGGGCTGCAATGGGAATACATTCGATCAGTTAGATCTAAGCGTCCATACTGCGTCGCTAGTGACACATCACGTGTAGGAGCTAAATTACCTTGGAGGACTTCCTTGCCCCATCCGGTGACGACGCACTGGCCGTATGCGGTGGCGTATTCGAGTCCGAAAGCGCTGCCGGCACCGGCACCTCCGTACAGAGCCTCGAAGGTCTCCTCGGCGGAGGGCAGGCAGATAGGGTACATGTTCTGGTTGAAGCGGAGGTTCTCGGCGAGGACGAGGATGGCGACGTCGTATTGGTAGGTGCCGCTCTGGTAGTAGGGGTGGTACACGATGTTCTTGACCTGAGAGATCTGGTAGGGCAGGGGCTCCTCGTCGACTGCCAACTTCCATTCGCCACCCTTGATGAGGATCTTCTCGGGAGCGATTCTAAAAGAAGATTCGAATGGATGCAGTCATTTCAGATACACACACACAACGCAATCTCTACTCCTTCGATCTTAAGATCTTAAAGAATATATTAACATGTAATTGATTGTACTGTCGGTTCTTGGTGTAAATTCATTTTAGACACAAATAAAACACAGTATTACTTGCACTTTTTCCAATATATTGATTTATTACTACAAATTTAAGTTATAGTAACAAGAATTAAGGGGAGGTAGTACAAGAAACGGATGATTTTCAAGATTTAAACGGGAATTTAAATTCTGGAAAAATAGGATCTAACACAATATTGAAATTCATATTCCATTACACAATATCATGAACTTCACTCGATAGAAAAAAATTCCAAAGTTACCTCTTCTTTTAACGAAATTGCCATACTATGTCCATTGTCCAAATTATTTGGAATTTTCAGATAATTTTTGTACTGAATTAAAGACAAAGAATAAATTAATCTAGGGCGGTTGCTTCATTTGACTCGATTTAATTGATGTATAAAATATCAATTAAATCGAGTCAAATGAAGCAACCGCCCTAGATATCATATTCTTTGTCTTTAATTCAGTACAAAAATTATCTGAAAAGTCCAAATAATTTGGACATAGTATGGCAATTTCGTTAAAAGAAGAGGTAACTTTGGGATTTTTTTCTATCGAGTGAAGTTCATGATATTTATATTTTATTTATTTCATAGACTCACCAACAGAACAGCATTTGTGACAATTTGAAATAAAAATTTGTTTACAGATAAAATGAGTTCTAGTGACAGGTGCAGTACAGCGTGCGTATGCGACAAAAATTAGACGAGATGAAATGTAGTGAATATGGTGATAATTAATGATAATGATAAAAATATGTGTGTAACAAAAAAGTCTCATAATTTTGTTTTCTCGATATTTGAGGGCTTTTCTTTTCATCTCTATTGACCCTAACAGACAAAATCTATCGACATAATGTCAAAAAATGATTTTGACATTATGTTGTTATCGACAATATAACTACACACGAGAGTGAGATATCTCGAGATTTTGTCGTTTGCGCATCTTAGGCCGGCAGGTGTACAGTTTAGTGCAGGTAGTTATACAAAATTAAATATTATCAAAACTGAGATCAAAACAAATATTAAGGTTGTCAGCATCATGAAATTTTATACCATTTGGTAGAATTTTCCTACTGAATACGACTATTTTCTACTGATGTTCAAATTAATATTTAAGTTGATTTTAGCTATTCCATATTGATAAAATATTATTAATAACGTTATGTCACATATTATATACAGAAATGTCGATGTTTTTAAAAAATTTCAAATAGTATCAAATTAATGTCAAAAAAATTATAATTATATACAATGTCAAACTAAACTTAAAGAAAACTCATATTACGAAAACTTGGAATTTGTCGACTCACCCGTCGACGCAGGCGGCGGAGGTGAGCACGACGTCGGGGCGGGTGATGACACCGCCGCAACGCAGGGTCTTGTCCTCTCCGTCCTGTTGCAGCACCATCGCTTGCCATGGGTACTGAGCGAAGTCAGCCTCTCCCTGGGCGTGGTTACCGAAAGGTTGGCGGCTCTACGAACGCAACACACTGGATTAACCAAAAAATTGCGGAAATAAATGCGGAGTATTACATAGGAGAAACCTACGTTCAAGAGACCGCACTGAGCGCCTTCATAGTAGGGTTGGAGGAGGATCCTGTAGATGGATTGCTTGAAAGCAGCTCCAAGACCGCCGACGCCGAATTGGCCGTAGCCTCCCTCGAGGTATTGACCCTGCAAAAACAGTCGACGTGGTATTTACGACGATTACTATTATTCACTACGCTGAGAATATCAAATATTAGCTTGACACAATACGAAGATTAAATATTGGCCATAATTCCGAGGTACACAACGAATGTGGCGAAATAATATAACTAAACACTATCGAGGATACGTGATCTTGCAAAATTTGACTTAAACACTCATATTTCTTCTTAATTGTAATTTTTTTTTCTCTTCACCTTTTTTTTAAATTTTACATAGATGATCTTAATATGGATTGCTTGTTTTTACAACATAATATAGTGGAAGAATCGAACATAAATCGACCTTCACTGAGCTGATAATACAATGAAAAATATTTTGTAACAAAAATACATTTAAATATTAGTAATAACAAAATAGATCAGTCTGTCCAGGTTTTTGAGGCAACATATTTTTGGTCTATTTTCTAATATACTAGTATAACATAATAAAACATAATAATATTTGTAATTCTATTATTATGGATCTTAAGCCGCCAACCCACCGCGGCGCACGCTGTGCACGGCCACGCGCACGCGTGGATGTGCAAGGATTTATTTCTTTGACTTGAGTCAATTCGTGCGTAGGGTGTCCGTGGGTTGCAATGGACACAGTCACATACAAAGCGAAGCTTGACGCACGTGCGTAGTCTCTCCGTGCGCCGCGGTGGAATGGAGCCTTTAGACCAATAAAGACATGTACAAGTGCTCCCAAAGTGATAATGCGCATAGAAATTTTCGTAATTGTTCGGCAACGATCGTTTTACTCGAGCGACGATGCCACAAAACTTTTTATTGCGCATGTCCAAATCATGTCATGTCATGGCAACGCCAACTGTTTAAGCAACTTGTTGGTGGCGATGCCATGGCATGACATTGGACATGCGCAATAAAAGGTTTTGTGGCGCATGCGCCAAAAACAGAGACAATAATTAACGGACCTGCGACAGCCACCGAGTACCGAGAAATAGATATTATAAATATGCATTATTTGGGCTCTTACGTTTCATAGATTCTGGTGTTTTCGTGATTACGACAATAATTAGCGAAAATTTGCATGCTCATTATTATTTTGTGAATACTGTCAGTAACACTTACGACGCCTCCCTCTTCAACGACGTAGCTCTCGCCGGCTGTGTCAAAGGAAAAATTTATTAATTTTCATTAAAATTGGTTAAAAGAGGCATTTAATATGAGATGGTCTATATAATAATAATAAGAAGTAATTAAATATTTTCAAAAGTATTATCCAGACAGTTACCTAGCAATTAAATTGTAAAATGTAATTTTTATTACAATAAAATAATAATTATAATCTTCTACTGGTTTACCTTACTAACATATTCTTTACTATACATTTTGAAAATAAAGAAATTGAAGTAGTTTAAAAAATTCTAAACATTTAATGTATTTATGATTTGAAATAATTTTGTATATTAAAGAAAGTCACTTACGGATTTCGTATTGTCCGACTCCAACTTCAGCGACTTGGGCGACTTCTTGCTTCTGTTCTGTTGAGGAATATCAAGATGAACTATTTTATATAGGTACCTCAATTATATAATATTAAAAGTATTTTCAGCTTCACATGCTGTTAGGACTACGGTCGACGCGTAGATGCATTTCTAAGAGTGGGTTGCACCGGCTTACTTTAACTATAACTTAGGGTGAATTGCACCAGAAGCGTAGTTAAAGTTAAGGTTAAGGTTATCGTCAAATATGGCGACTTTTGCTAGGGATTTGACAGTTCATTTCACATTTTGTTATGGTTAAAGTTAAAGTAAGCCGGTGCAACCCACTCTTAATTTATACTGAATCGACAGATTGGCATGTCGCCTCGCGCAATTGAAATCTGTCAAATCCATACAAATTTATGCCGCGCTGCGCCTTGCCTCGCCTCGTCGCGTTGCGGTCTGAATTGAATGAACGCGACGCGTAGATGCATTTTTAAATTTGTATAGATTTGACAGATTTGCAAGGCGTCTCACGCACTTAAATTCTGTCAAGTCTAATCTAGAAATGCATAAACGCGTTGCGTTACGGTCTGAATTATTGACCCTACATGGTGTAAGAGAGTAGAGAACATAATTATTATTTATATTATTACGTTTATTATTAGTAGCTACGTATGTATAGATAAGGTTTATAAGTTATAATAATTGTTTCATTTTTAAAAGCAAACGTCAAACACAAGGTACTAAGTTTGTATTTACGTATGTATGATAGCAAGTGAGGCTAGCTGTTGGTGCGTGTACTCTTGTGTTATTAACTTACCAGAACCAAATATTAACTTACCAACTTTAATTCCACCTAGACCGAACTCTAGTTGACCACCGATGGCGGCAGGCTTGGGAGTGGTGCTGTCAATATAATAACAATAGAATGTCAATGCAACAAAACTTGTGCCGAAAAAACTGATAAAATTATTGAACTATTGTTCTTGACCTATTGTATTGTATATTGTTGATTCGAAAAATATTATATAGAGGCATATAATAGTAATACCAATTACACAAGATATATAACAAGACATAATATTATATCAGACATATTATTATAACAATATCGATGTGAATACAGGTTGTTCTTGTAGCGTTTTCTTCTCATGTTTTTCACGCCTATAATGCTTCTGTGCAAATCATATTTCACACTTACCGTGTAACTTCGAGGATGAGGGTTTCGTTCTTGGGCTGGGGCTCGAAGATTCCGGGCACCCACTTACCGATCAGGTCGGCGGGCCAGGGGTCGGTGTAGTTGGGGTCACGGCAGCATTTGCCAAGACGACCGCCGTCCAGTCTGCAGTCCTGGAGAAAAACGAATATTTGTTAAGATTTAGGATAATTTTTAAGGCCTTTTTCATAGACTTTCTAAGATTCTTATAGTATAAGTATCAATATAATAATAATATCTATGGATACGCTTCACACCACGTCAGTCTAGCCCCGTGCTAAGTACCTAAAGGACTTGTGTTACAGGTACCAGACAACGGAAATTTATTTAATACTTTTATACTATACATATATTTAAGATTTTTATTATATCATACACATAATATTTATTATATTATAAATACACATCCAGACCCGGGAACATTGAAAACTTTTTGTTCCGTCGGCGGGATTCGAACCCGCGACCCCCGGCTTGAGCTACCGACGCGCTCACCACTCAGCCACAGAGGTCGTCTCGTCGATAATTATTATATTTAATCAGTCCAGCAATTTCGAGATGAAAAACAAAGATTAGCATCATATTACTTCAAAAAGTTAAGTTCGGTGTAGGTAAGTATATAATATTATTTTTCAGTTAAAAGTCTATGGACGGCTTTTTGTATAAACTCTGTTATTTGTAAACTGTATGTACATATTTCGTATACATAAATATAAATATTGTGTTTCATTAGTGATAAATATATACAATAAAAAAAGTTTAAAACAACCAAAAACATGCTTTTTAAGTTTATTTTTCAATTTTAACAAAGTATTGCATTGTAATTGGGCATTGGCTCTTAATACGTATGCAAAGTTTCGAATAAATGAGACTACTGGAGATAGTAAAATCGTGCTCAAAGATTCCGTTACATACATACAGCCCAAGGTAGTAAAATCGTGTTAAAAAAAGCTTTACTCACGGTCATGGGAGCGCTGTAAAGGCGCTTCTCGGGGGAGATGTTGACGACGACGTCGGATATAACGCCGGCGGCCGTGCAGTACTCGATGGGCGTGCACTTGAGAGCCGCAGAGCAACCCGCTGGTGCTACAGAAGGAATAGAAGGGTAATAAAGTATCTTATAATAACACTGGTGCTTTATAGGAAATAGAACATTATTTCACACGATCACTCTACGAATGATTTTAAAGTTTTTTGTGAATTTAATAACAGCTTCTAACGTTTGGTCGTCACTTTAACTTGTGATTTAACAGAAAGTTTGGCTTTACATTGTTTGTTTTCCAAATTCACGGTGTAAATTTTGTTTACTATTAGAATGAGAATTTATAAAAGTAATCAAAATTTATAATAATATAAATTAGGAAAAGTGACATCTAGAAAGTTTACAGCAATGATATCTTTCTCTGGGGATCACAAGAATTGTTTGAAAAGAATATATTTTAAGATAAAAGGTGAATTTGAAAAATTTCCGTTTTCCAATTTAAAAAAATTGAAATGTGTTGAATTAGGTTCTATTAAATGCATTTAAGGTTTTATCACATTTCTGTTCTGTCAAGAGAAAAATCTACATGCATACTAATCACGCCCAAACCACTCAATCGATTTTTACTTTTTGTCCCGGGTAAGGACAAAGGATTCATTTTATCCCGGTAAAATGCACTGTTCCCACGCGATAAACAAATTTTGGCGCTACGGAGTTGCGGGTTTCATCTCATTAATAATAATAAGATAAATTAAGCACTCAAAAATCACTTAAAATGAAAGAGATGACACTAACCGGAGTTGTAGAGCAGCTGCTGCTCATCCAGCTGCAGCGCGGAGGCGCTCAGCGCCAGCGCTGCCACCATCAGGAGGTACCTCATATTACTGCACACACATACACTCATATTAAAACACGCCATACGTTGTCCTGTACAAATGTCTCAAAATCAAACTCTTTGAATGAAGCTGTTGGAATTTGAACCATGTAATAATTGAAAAAGCGTTATAAATATCCGAAACAATTATGTTAATACTTATAATATATAATCCCAACCTTTAAAATGTTTTTCTAGTTGAAATCCATATCGCAATATAATAATATAACAACGGAAACGAAGCAATGTATTTTTTGTCGATAGTAGTGCAACGTCTATAAAAATCGTTTATAATATTGCTTAAAATTATTAAAAAATGAAGAGTCTAGATTGAATAACAAATAGAGCCTTTGCAAAGAAAAATGGCACTGTCGCCAGCCGAATAACGCTCTTCTTAAAAATATTTCAAAGTGCTGGAGTAATATGCCGGCCGGCTACCTAAGAATAATTTTAAATCGGTTATTTCCAACCTGAATAGTTTGAGTTTTCGTAAAATATTAAATTTATTAAATTAATTCTTATTTTACAAAACGCAGAGTCAACATAATAATTATATAGAAACCCGTTTTCCCATGAAAAGCCTGACATCGCTATAATATTTATTTCAAATGTCAGACACGGATTAAATTAACTAATTAGTTTTTATCATTTGAAAAATTGATAAGTATGCAAATCTTAATACTAATCCAATAAAATAAAATAAGGTAGAAAAGCTGAAACTGAAATCTGACGCTTCTACTCGACAAACAACGATTCACTGAAAAAGACATCAACGCGCTCGCATGTGCTACGATTTTTTTTACGAAAAGCGTATTTTTATTTTTATAATAATTATTAATAATACTTTTTTTAAATTAATATAAAATAAATGATTACAATAAGAAAATTGATTATCTAAAAGTGTAATTAAAATATTTAGTTTTTTAATCAGAATTAAAAATATTATGTTTTTTGAAATAAGTAAAGATAAAATTTAATCAGCTCACGTATAAACTAAATATAATTAAATTAATTTTAGTTAATGGAAATGGGTCACAAAATGGAAAATGAACTCACATTCCACGCATCGCTCACTACACAACTGCAGCGGCTGCGCGGGCGCCGGCGCTGATATAACTCCGGTGACGTCACGCCGGCTCCCCGCAACCCCGGCACCCCCCACACCTCCCGGCTCCGGAACCCCCGAGGACCTTCAACCTCGCAGTGCCTTAGAAACTGTAGCACTTCGGTAGCTTCAGATAATGTCACATTCGTCAAGGGCGGACGAGCTTCCGCGCACCATTTCTTTTGAATCATCGCTCAATTTTATGAAATAGTTTTTATTATATAATTAACTAGCGACCCGGTATGTCCTTCGCTACGTATAAAGTGAAATAATAAAAATCGGAACTTGCTTGTACTGTCAAGACTGAAAAAAGTTTCAATTTGGCAGCAAAATCCCCATTAACGAAAAGAAGAATTAATTCATTTCTTACAAAAATTGTGCGTTAAGGACATAATAAATCTTTACCCTCTTTTTTGGTTTCGCGTAGCCGGGTAGCATAACCACAAACCTGTGTCGCCCTAATTTAACATGCGTAGGGAAGGGTGCGTTAGGGAAAAACCCAAAATATAATCAAATCCACCATTATTTGCAATTCAGTCCATAGTTAATTTTCAAAATCTTCTTGTGCTTTGAGATGTTTGATATTCTGTCAACGATAATTGAACACATGAGTGACTGAAGCCAGTAGGTAACTAACAATTTGAAAAAGGCATTTTTTAGAAAAACGATTTGAAATAAAAAAATACCAGATGATGAAGTAGGTAAGTTTCAAGTTTTGTTCATATTATCCATACTATTCCATACTAATATTATAAATGCGAAAGTGTGTCTGTCTGTATATCTATCTTTTACCTCTTTACGCCTAAACTGCTAAACCGATTTTGCTGAGTATGAAGATACGTTGAGTCCTGGGAAAGGTCATAGGATACTTTTTATCCCGGAAAAATGTACGGCTCCCGCGTGATAAACGATTTTTGGCGCAACGGAGTTGCGGGCGTCATCTAGTAAGAGAATATTGTTCTTGTGTTGTAAAACGTTAATTGCCGGCTTCATGTCTTTAATTCCACTGTCAACAAACCCAATAATCCGTACTTTGTACTTGGATGGGCACACCATAAACTGGTAAATACATAGGTATATGAGCTGTCACTGTGATGTCCTTGGCGGTAAACACATATTTGCGAGGATTTTTTCGCTGCGAGATAGCAACACCAGGATTTGGTTATAAAAGTATGTTATTAATGGTTTATTTTTATTAGTTCCAAGGAAGTGATAATTTGTGGGTCTACTACGGATGTGATTTTTAAATGAAAAGGGTAAATTAAAAATATCTGACCTATATAAAGCAGATTCTGCATTCTAATTTTGTTTAAATTGAAACCTGCAGCGCAAAAAACTATGCTTAATGTTTTGGAGACTTCTATATCAAATTTCATCACAATCAGTTCAGTTGAAGATCGTAGCAAGATAAAGATCTTAAAAATTGGCAAAGTGCGAGTCAGACTCGCGCACGAAAGTGCGGTTACAAAGCGAAAAAATTGTGTTTTTTGTTTGAGAGCCCCTATCAATTATTATTTTTTTATTTTATTATTATTATTGAATATTAAATATTCAAGTGCCCTTATCTTGTCATTATGGATTACCAAAAAATCAGGATTGTTTTATTGGAGCTCCCCTTAAATATCAACTTTATTTTATTTTTAGTATTTGTTGTTATAGCAGCAACAGATAATTATACGTGTGTACAGATTGTAAAAATTTCAACTCTCTAGCTATTACTGTTCTAAAGTTACAGCCTGGAGACAGACAGACAGACGGATAGACAGACGGACAGACAGACGGACAGGCAGACAAACAGACAGGCGGACAGACAGATGGACAGACAGACGGACATACAATGAAGTCTCAGTAATGGGGTACCGTTTTTACCCTTTGGGTACGGAACCCTAAAAAGGGTTTATTCAAAGTACAGTAGTCAAGTTTTATTGTGTAACGTATTTGAAGAGTTACGAGGTTACAAACATACACACCTGTTTGCGGACTATACACTGGCTGGTGGAGCGTCCGGCGTCCCTGACATTCCCCTCTGATTAAGATTGATAGATTCAATGAATCGGCTACTGTGGATCTGATTCTCATTCTAATGCGGTATAGCTATACTTCCTCGCATCTTTCAGAGAAAGAATTAGTCACCCAAAACATCAGCATTTAAGACTTGTTAGCTATTTTAATTAGAACGCAGATGGATAACAGTACTATCCTAGTAGTTTTAACACTGATCCCAAGACTGAGTCGTAGGGCTAGGATGCCTGAGTTGGATCATTTTAATAAGATGTATGTCCAAGGAGTTATGTGGTAGGTTACTGATATAATTATTATTAATTTATATAGTACATGTACTATTGACCTACCTTTTAATAAACCTTTTTTCATTTTCATTTTTCATTTCATTTCAACTAGCTGATGACGCCCGCAACGCCGTGGTGCCAAATTTTGCTTAGCGTGCAGGAACCGTACATTTTTCTGGTATAAAATTATTCCTTGTCCTTTCTCAGGACCCAAAATGTAACAATACCTCAGCAAAATCTGTTCAACGGTTTTACCCGTGAAGAGGTAACAGACAGACAGACTATCGCATTTAACATATCACTATAGATAAAAGATCATAAAAATCCTAGAAAATGTCATGCTCCTCCCACATTTTGTTGTACGCGTGAACCGTCATGACTACCGTAACATGTTTAACCCAAAACCCTATACTACCAACCAAAAACAACCAACAACACCTACACTTGAGAAGTTGCTCACTGCTTGCACTGATGGGTGATACTCATCAGTCATCACTTACCATCAGGTGATCTGCCTGAGCTACTCTCCTGGTTCATGTCATAAAAATAACATTACGTTAAATCGATTGAGGTTTTCGGACCACAGTACTTATGGGATGCCAAAACGTTTTATCGGTGCAGCGGTGACGTAACAGAGGTCAAGGATCCTCAGTTGACTTACTGCTCGTAAAACCACAGTTTACCTCGGGAACAGGTTAACTAGTGATCAATATGGTCATAAACTGACCACTATTTGGTCGTAAATGTCTATCTAATAATTAAATTTTCTTTGCCATTCACTACACTACCATCGCTAATCACGTAGTCGCTAAACATTTTCACATAGCTTAGGTGACTCAGTCTAAGGGCTAGTACACAAAACTGCGATGCGATATCGCATCGTAAATCGGTGCCAAAAATCTTCCAATCTCATCTATATCTATATACATAAATAATAAAATCTATATACATATAATAAAACTGTAGAAATGTGAATTCTGTACATTAAAGATATTCAAAAAATAATAAGCGGGGGGTGTCACTAGATCGCTATAGAAGCCAAAAATGTGGTTAGTTTTTTGTCTGTCTGTCTGTATGTTTGTTTTTCTTTAACACGAAAGCTACTAATCCGATTTGCATACGGTTTTCGCAGATATATTTGCCTTCTTTCAACTCAACATCTGGTGTATAAACTTTCCCCCTTACCCCTCTAAGGGGACCAAAAAGGGGAAAGTATTTTGTATCAATTTTTTTCTTTAATTAACTTACGTCATATTATTAACTGTATTTTCCAACTTAACATCAGGTGTACACAATTTTTCCCCCACCACTCTTAGGGGACAAAAGGGGGGTAAAGATTTTGTATCAATTACTGATGAAGTAGAAATACTTTAAATGGCAAAACAACGTTTGCCGGGTCAACTAGTAGTAATAATAAAATTACGATATTTTGCAAATAATTATTATTGTATTTAGGATGCGATGCGATTTGCAGTTATTTGTGCAAGCCCTAACGGCCGCACTGAGATAGATTAAAATAATATTATTTGTTTTTAATTTAATTAAGAATTTTATAGATGATTTATATACTTACTGTATTAATAATAATTTCAATGTACTTTCAATGTACTAAATAAATGTCAAGTTATCATAACCTAAATATCTCTGAGTGCGGCCGTTGTTGTCAAATTGGCCAGACATCTAGACACCAGCTACATTATTCATAAGGTTTATTTTTAAGGTTGATTGATAAGGGAGATTTAAAACACGTTTTATTAAACTATTCTTAGATAAAAATATATTAGAGTGATGAACTACGAAAGAAGCTGAGGTGACGTTCTTTCTAAGGACTTTTTCTCCTAAATAAGGAGGCATTTAAATGGCATCAATTAGCGTCTTATCTATACATGTAATAAAACTGTAGAAATGAAAATTCTGTACATTAAAGATATTCAAAAAGTAATAAGCGGGGGGTGTCACTATTTCGCTATAGAAGCCAAAAATGTGGTTAGTTTTTTGTCTGTCTGTCTGTATGTTTGTTCCACTATCACACGAAAACTACTGATCCGATTTGAATGCGGTTTTCGCAGATATATTTGTCTTCTTCCAACTCAACATTTGGTGTATAAAAATTCCTCCCCCCACCCCTCTAAGGGGACGAAAGAGGGGGTCAGATTTTGTATGAAACTTTGTTCTTCAATGGACTTACTTCATAATTATTATTAACTGTGTTTTTCCAACTTAACATCTGGTTTATAAAATTTTCTCCCCCACCCCTCTTAGGGGACAAAAGATATTTTTGTATCAACTGATGAAGTAGAAATACTTTAAATGGCAAAACAACGTTTGCCGGGACAACTAGTTACAAATATTTTTATTTGTTTTACTGTACTGTATTTACTGTACTGTACCTAATAAAACCCGACCGCAATAAAATGATGGCATCTTCTTGCACTTTCGGAAAGGTCAAAGTCAATGTATAGTAATACATTTGATTACGTCCCGTCAGCTGGTACGCATGGTTATAATTATTATTTGAGCTTCTTATCATTACGCAAATGTTATTAAACAAGAATAATTATTATGTATTAAGATATTAAATGTACTGTAAAAATTAATTAGTAATGAAATAAAAGGCTTTTTTATTTTATTTATCATTACGCAAATAAAAAACCTTGTTATAATACGTGGTTACTGGTTAATATGACAGCCTGCTCAGAGCGCTTACAGACGGACAACACTTGTCAACGGCACGCGCCGACAGCTGCGATCAATCAATCAATCAATGAAAAAATCCAGTGACTACCGTCGACGCGTGCGTGCCGTTGGTCTGTATGAAGCCTTTACAATACTCAAAGTCTTTTTTAACAGCTGACTAAAGGCAAACGAAGGAAGACAAAGCCTAAGTAAATTACTGAGATTAAGGCCCGTATAAATAGTTAGTACTAAAGGTGCGACGCGCTCTCAAGACGCGGTTCGGCTCTGTGATTGGTCCAAATTTTGACAGCTAACCAATCACAGAGCCTAAACCGTGTCTTGAGACCGAGATGCGTCTTGAGTACTGACTATTTATACCGGCCTTAGAGATGATTATAGCATAGATAGAGCCCTAGAAAGCTTTTAAGTATATTAATAAGCAACGAAGTTCCATTGTGTCAGCTATTATGTTCTTAGGGTAAATTGCACCAGAAGCGTAGTTAAAGTTAAAGTTAAGGTTATCGTCAAATATGGCGACTTTTGCTAGGGATTTGACAGTTCATTTCACATTTTGTTAAGGTTAAAGTCTTAACTTTAGTTATAGTTAAAGTAAGCCGGTGCAACCCACTCTTTAAAGTCCTATTTTATGATATTAAAATAACAACTAAATTCATTATAGATTTAAATGATATAAGTCAAATTTTAAATAATAATAATTGTTGCAATAGTGATTTTGGACTCCAAAACTGAGGTAACCAAATCAAAAAAGTGAAAAGGCAAAGATTATACTGGTAAGCTTGTCTCCGTGCGCGCACATCCTCCCCGCTCGCCCCATGAAACTCAAAAAATCGAACAATGATCCTTTTGCTTTCAGTTTAGCTGCAGTAGAGATCTTAAAGTTGCTCCCTTACCGGGAGCATTCGCTTGTAATGTAATGTTACAGAGTTGACTGTACTGCATTAAATCAGTGAGGGAGGAGAACCGAGCATTATTTTAATGCGCACCTTGTAATGATATGTAACATCTTGATACATCTTGTAACATCAATGCTACGTGATAGTGAAGTCAACTTGCTTTGTAATGCTCGAAGTCGAATGTTATGTTACATTACACGTGAATGCTCGCGGTGAGGGAGCACCATAAGGTTCTGCACGGCCTATACCTATAGTTACAAAATTAAATAATGGTGTCGCTATTATTGACATAATATTATTGTTAGCACCTCCTAGCCGGAATCGTCAGGTGTCTGTGAACTTGTAAAAAATGTAATATTATGAAATTAATCACATTCGTTTTTCCTCGCCGGTTGATAAAATATAGATTTAAAATATTCTTTAATTTTTTTTAAATATTATTATTTGTGATTATTAATAGTTTGTAAGACTTTCGTCACGTCATGACGACCTATTAATAAAATAATAATATTATGTTAAACAAATGATAATTATAAGCACTAAGTATATTTATGTTATTTTCTTGTTTAGTATTAGGGAACAATTTGTTATGTAATCGTTTCTCACCTCATTTCATCTCAATCTCATCTCATTTTCATCACTAATTTCCTTGTCGCCATTACATGCTGTGAAATACAGCATGTAATGGCGACAAGGAAATTTATCTATTTACCTATCATTGGAAGTCATTTAAGCTATATGTTACTATTGTTTGTATTTTTTTAATGTGTGAGATGATATTCTGTTGGTGAATCGAAATAAATAAATAAATATAACATCAAACAATAGGTGTTTCCATCAATTTTTCCAGAACGGTATCTACCTTTATCAAAGTCTGTTCGTAAATAGGTACCTGACAAGCAGACATATTCTTGGAGATAGACCCACTATCGCATTTATAATACTAGTTGTGATAGATATTGTTAGTATATCTGATAACGGTACAAATAATTCACCATAAAGTGCATAATAATATTATATTCTATCACAAGAAGACACTAGATTTTATTTAATATTAGTTTTATTATGTTTATGTTTCATATTTTCTTACTAATATTTATGTGTCACATAATGGGAGCCACCCTTATTTTTTTAATATTTTATTTAAATATAATTTTTAAATATTAAATAACACATATAACTAAGGAGTTTGAGAAAAATTCAATTTTTATTTTATTTTTAATATTTGTTGTTATAGCGGCAACAGCTATTACCGTTCTTGAGTTACATTCTGGAGACAGACAGACAGACAGACGGACAGACAACGAAGTCTTAGTAGTAGGGTCCCGTTTTTACCCTTTGGGTACGGAACCCTAAAAAGGTATAGGTTCCTAAAGTTCTGTAGTGCAAGGAACTGCTGCCTCTTTACATAGCTTAGGAGTTGAGAATGTCACTCTTGAACCTTCTAATTGAAGTTTTCTTCAATGATCAAGGTGATGCTGACGTGTTGTAATTTCATTTTGACAAATGGTGGATTGATCTGTGACTTATGAGTTATGCTCGTCCTCGTGACGCAACATACTTTACTGATTAAATCAATTCTGATTACGATTTTTAAAATAAACAAATAGCAGTAACTTTATTAACTGTAACGATTTAAATTTTACTTGTATCTTGGCTTTGCTTGTATATCTGCATATTTCAGAATTTCAGTTTTTATTTGACGTCTAAACTACGTTACATTCTTCTGTTTTCTAGTTTGCTAGAACCAAGATTTTTTTCAAAATAAATTAAGGTAAATAAAAATTAACCAACAGAATCTTTTTTTTTTTTCCCGGAGGGGGAAATGCATTACGCATACCATCCAGGCGCAGGAGGCGACCCGAGCGGTGATGTGGGACTCCCGTAGCTAATGAGACCACGGTATACCCACTAAACCCCCCCCCCCCCCATCTTCCGCCACGCCGCTTTTTGACGGGGCCACGGGAACGATACACACATCCGCGACCCCGCCAGCGGTCCGAAGACTCCACGATGGGCGCACAACACGTGCGCCCTCCTCCTCGGCCCCCACCAGGGCTGTAGCAGACGCCCCCCGAGTCTGCTACTTGGAGGCCATGTGGCAGATCAGGTAACCAACAGCATCGTCCTCTAGGCATACCTAACTAAATTTAAGTTGTTATGATGTACATATATCAGAGGAATCTTGTTCTCATATTACATAAATAAATTAGTTGATTATTCCTTAATTAGTCGATAGGTCAATCTAAATAAATCTTGAAGAGACTAGAGTATTTTTAGGGTTCCGTACCCAAATGGTAAAAACGGGACCCTATTACTAAGACTTGGTTGTCTGTCCGTCTGTCCGTCTGTCTGTCTGTCTGTCTCCAGGCTGTATCTCAAGAACCGCTATAACTAGACTTCTGAAATTTTCAGAGATTGTGTATATCTGGTGCCGCTATAACAACAAATACTAAAAATACAATAAAGTTAATATTTAAGGGGGGCTCCCATACGATAAACGTGATTTTTTTGGCCTTTTTTGCTCGTGATCAATAATAATAGCAGCTAGGCACTTGAAATTTTCACAAAATCCTTAATCATATTGGTACCTTAATAATTTATAATAAAATTAAAATAAAGTAAATATATAAGGGGGGCTCCCATACAAAAAACACAATTTTTTATCTACTTTCGCCCTATACCGGTACGGAACCGTTCGTGCGCGAGTTCGACTCGCACTTGGCCTTTTTTATCTGAGAAATATCACGGAACATCTAGTGTGATAATTACTATTAACATAATTTTGTGAGTTATGTTAATAATTTAGTGAGAGAGACATTATAAAGCCACAAGACGACCTTAATAAGGAAATGGCCGTGCAGCTGAAGTAGAGTATTTATTTGAAACTTTTGTATATTAATTTATTCTAATTTAAACACACACACCGTTCATATTAATAATAGTAATAGAAAACTCAAAAACTTAATATTTATATGAAGTAAGTAAGTCCATTAAAGAAAAAATTTGATACAAAATCTGGCCCCCCTTTTTTGTCCCCTTAGAGGGGTGGGGGAGGGGAGAGTTTATACACCAGATGTTGAGTTGGAAGTATGCAAATATAATACGTATGCAAATCGGATCAGTAGCTTTCGTGTTAAAGAAAAATGTTTGATATAAAATCTGACCCCTCTTTTGTCCCCTTAGAGGGGTGGGGGGAATTTTTTTATACACCAGATGTTCAGTTGGAAGAAGACAAATATATCTGCGAAAACCGCTTTCAAATCGGATCAGTACTTTTCGTGTGATAGTGGAACAAACATACAGACAGACAGACAAAAAACTAACCACACTTTTAGCTTCTATAGCGATCTAGTGACACCCCCCGTTTATTATTTTTTGAATATCTTCAATGTACAGAATTCACATTTCTACAGTAATTTTATTATATGTATAGATTGGCTTCAATCTATACATATAATAAAAAATTACTGTAGAAATGTGAATTCTGTACATTGAAGATATTCAAAAAACAGTTTTCAATGATAGGTTCTTTGTATTTTTTATAATTTTATTATCAAAATAAACACAGCTAATTATTATATGTCACATTTTAGAAAACATGCGGCGGACGCCGCGCCGGTGTATGTTTGACATTACATTCATTCAAAACGAATGAGACCTAATCACTTTTGCTATCATGATTAAACATTGAATTGGCTGTAAAATATATTATAACCTATTAATACAAAACGTATACACTACGAATAGTAAGCATATATTATAGTATATTATGTATACGTATACCTATAGTCGAAGCCACGAAACGGGTCGTAAATTTCAAAGAAGTTTTGATATTATTATTATAAAGTAAAAGAATTGAACCATATCTTCAGACAATCGAACTTAGGCCGGTATAAATAGTACTTAAGAATTAAGATGCGACCCGGTCTCGAGATGCGGTTTGGCTCTGTGATTGGTCCAAATTTTGACAGCCAACCAATCACAGAGCCTGAACCGTGTCTTGAGACCGAGATGCATCTTGAGTACTCTTATAACTTTAAACGAGCAATTCTTGTATATTATAATATTATAATAATTCTTTATATACAGGGTGTAACAAAAATAAGTGATAATACTTTAGGGTTTGTATGTGTTCCTTGTAGAGAGTTCACTGTGAAAGTAACAGCGCTGAAAGACCAAATATTTTTTCACATATTTTGTTTGGGGAAATTCGTGACGCTCGAGCCCTTGCCCATACAAAAGTTAAAAAAATGTTTCGTCTTTCAGCGCTGCTACTTTCACAGTGAACTCTCTACAAGGAACACGTACACACACCAAAGTATTATCACTTATTTTTGTTACACACTGTATATATAATTGGAATCTCGGAATCGGCTCCAACGATTTTCATGAAATTTAGTTTTAAGGGGGTTTCGGGGGGGGGGATAAATTGATCTAGCTAGGAATCATTTTTAGAAAATGTCATTTTAGTCCTGTTTTATCGAATACCGAGCAAAGCTCAGTCAAATAGCTAGTGACTATTTATACGGGCCTTACTAAACAGTAAATACGCTCTTGCTTGTGTTCAGGCTTCATCAAGATGCATCATCATACAATACGAAAACTAACGATTCGGGGCGAGGGACAATTCCCAGTAGAGAATCTGGGCATTATCTTAAAAGTTGTCATAGTAAAATACCGTAATTTTAAATAAAAGATTATATTATAGAGTCGTCATAAAATAAGATTAAGGAAAATTATTTTTCTTTATTTTACTAGCGTAAAATATGCAGTGTGTGATCTCTTTGTGGTCTAAATTCTAAAATTAATATTTGTCTGCAAGTGTAACACTGCCAGTCTCGTCACCCCGTCGCTGCGCTCATCCGCCTCACAACGTCCACGTTCGATATTTGAAGAGTATAAACACTGATTTGTCTGAACTACTAATAGCAACGCGACGCGAACTTTAGGGCTCCATTCCACCGCGGCGCACGGAGAGACTACGCACGTGCGTCAAGCTTCGCTTTGTAAAAAAATATATGTGACTGTGTTCACTGCAACCCACGGACACGCTACGCACGAATTGACTCAAGTCAAAGAAATAAATCCGTGCACGACCACGCGTGCGCGTGGCCGTGCACAGCGTGCGCCGCGGTGGATTGGCGGCTTTAATATTGTCTTCACGGTATTCAACACCGACTTCATAGAAAATGTGACTCATTTTATAAACTTTATGTCGATCAGAGAATTATAGAAGTTGATTCCTATGCAGACGGAGGACCTAGTAATTTGGTCCCTTTACGTTCAACCCATCCGACTGACCACAGTTAACATTGAATATGTTATTAACAGACTTCAAAAAAGCAGGTTATCAATTCGACGCGTATGTATGTAATATTTTCAGAACTGCCCAATTTTCCTATATTATGTTAGTCTGTATCAGCGTCTGAACAAATGTGCCTAATTTCAAAAGTGTATGTATGTACATGTATGTTTTTATGTTTGTGTTCGTATATCTCTGGAACTATCATTTCGATTTTAGTAACTCTTCTTTTGTTATACTAAGTATTGTACAACTTCAACGCCTCCGTGGTCCAGTGGTCTAGAGCGTCGCTCTTGACTCGGAGGTCGTGGGTTCGATTCCCGCGTTGGAAACATGTTATTTCCAAGTTTGGTTAGGACAATGCAGGCTGATCACCTGATTGTCTGACAAGTAAGATGATCCATGCGTCGGATGGGTATGTAAAAAGTCGGTCCTGCGCCTGATCTCTCAAATTTCAAAAAAGTATATATGTAGGTATGTATGTATTTATGTATGTTTTTATGTTTGTGTTCGCATATCCCCGGAACTACAAGTCCGATTTGGGTAATTCTTTTTTTGTTGTACTTGATATTGTTCAACTCAGGAAATACTGCAAGTTTCATAAAAATCGGTCGAGTAGTTTTTGAGATAATTACGTTATCTCAAAAACTACTCGACCGATTTTTTTAATTACTTACGTACAATTTTGAAGTCTGTTTTATCTTTTTAAATTACTATTGTTATATCTTTTTAAAATACAGTTTCCTATACAATAACTGTATTTTAAAAAGATAAAACCGATTTCAAAATTGTACGTAATTGAGAATTAAAACTTCCTATCTCCAAAACTACTGAAGCGATTTTGATGAAACTTGCATTATTCCCTAAGTTGAACAATACCTAGTACACTAAAAAAGAATCACTTTAATCGGACTTGTAGTTTCGGAGATATGCGTGCACAAACATAAAAACATACATACATACATAGTACATACATACATACATACATACATGCATGCACTTTTGAAATTTGGCACATTTGTTCAGAAGCTGTTATAGATTAACATATTATACAAAAACTGGGCAGTTCTGGAAATATTACATACGTACGCGTCGAATTGATAACCTCCTTTTTTGAAGTCGGTTAATTTTATCCTTTACCGAGACTCAAAACATCTCCATACAAAATTTCTTCATTTTTTTTTAAATACAGTTATTCCTATCTTCCAACCTAGCCATTAGCCATTCACCACCCAAGCTTGAGCTATACCTTGAAGGTACAATACCTACCTTCCAACATACTTTAGGATGGATAGTGAAAACACATATGTACTTAATGGTTTTCTGTATGTAAAGGGCGGCGAAAATGATCTTTGCCCGGAACGACTAAATAGCTAGATCGGGTCCTGGTGAAACCCCACCATTTCGAGGCTGGGTTCGCCTGTAATCTGTCGAGCAGCTCAGCACGAGCGTCGCTCAAGGACATCCTCCTCAACTCCAGGCCAGCAGTCGGCCGACATTTACCATCCACTTAATATTCCGAGCTCCTCCTCGGCTGACCTGTTTGCCACCAGTCGGTGCGTCATCTTTAATTACGAGCTCGCTGAAAATAAAATAAAGCTGCGAGGACATTTAATATTTGATTAACAACCGCAAACTAATATTATATTGTATCTAATAATCAATATTATGATGTCATCGGTGAAATAGGTAGAGGTTAAGCGCCGAATTAACACGCTGGGTTCATTTAGGCTGTATTTTTTCTTTATTTAATTAATTTACATCTATTTTGACACCTAAAAACGACACTTAAACGGATTTAGTATGCAAATAATTTTAGGCAACGAAATTACATAATAATATATAAACTGTGGTTGCAATAAAATATGTAGTTGACGTATTATACTATTATAATATTTTCTTTTACATCTACATATATACATTTAATAAAACTGTAGAAATGAAAATTCTGTACATTAAAGATATTCAAAAAATAATAAGTAACACCCCCCGTGTTACTACATCGCTATAGAAGCCAAAACTGTGTGGTTGTTTTTTGTCTGTCTGTCTGTCTATCTGTATGTTTGTTCCAGCATCACACGAAAACTACTGATCCGATTAGAATGCGGTTTTCGCAGATATATTTGCCTTTTTCCAACTTAACATCTGGTGTATAAAAAAATTTCCCCCACCCCTCTAAGGGGACAAAAGAGGGGCCAAAATTTGTATCAAACTTTTGTATATAACACGAAAACTACTTTTCCGATTTGCATACGGTTTTCGCCAATATATTTGACTGCTTCCAACTTAACATCTGGTGTATAAAATTCCCCTCCCCCACCCCTCTAAGGGGACCAAAAGGGGGTCAGATTTTGTATCAAACATTTTTCTTGGACTTACTTCATATTATACTGTGTTGTTCAACTTAATATCTGGTGTATAAACCCCCCCCCCTCTTAGGGTCAAAAGAGGGGGTAAGATTTTGTATCAACTCATGAAGTAGAAAATGGCAAGACAACGTTTGCCGGGTCAGCTAGTATTATATTATAAGACTCACTAGTTATAAGGCTACAAATTTTTAGGCTCCGTACCTAATAAATAAGAAAATAAATTCAAATGTTTTTAGACGTAACTAACACCAAAACTATTTTTAAAAAATGGTTTATTTTATACATAGACACGAGCTTCGTCAACATAATTTGTTTATGAGGAAAAATACAAGCAGTGGACACCGGACCTACCATGGATTCGGACCAAATATTTCCTAAAATAGAATTAGTATTCGGGCGTAACTAATCAAGTTTAAATTATGAATTTATTATCAATGTATAATTAATTTATATTTTATAATCAGCTTCAAGATCAAGAGTTTGTTTGTCGTTCAGTTCCTTAGACCATCGCGTCGGCAAGCAGGCGAAGCGAGCATATTTTGTATCTTTTATAACAAGTTTCTAATGTTATTTAAAAAGATATTTAGTAACGAGAGATTTCGATTGGCTGACAATAAAACAAATTTAACGAAAAAAAAATACTTCTGGGTAAAGCCCCAAAAACTGGGTTTTACCGATTTATTTTTTAGAAAATGAACTTATATTTAAGAAATGAGACATTTTCTGATAGTTGCGAAATTTTTAAGACGTGTATCTTATTTATAAAGAGGTTTTTATACATAACAACCCCTTAGTACAGGAGTTCCCACCCCCGTATCACGTATCTTGCGAGAGCAACGCGATAGCAATTATTGCGCGATAATCTAAATCCAAATCAAAAGATCCAAAATCGCAATTTCGTATCACGTAACAGCCAAAATGATACGATTGCAATCGATCGCTATACATGACACCATTGTTTTTACCCGACTGCCAGGAGGGTTATTGACAACCAGGAATCGATCGCGCGATTATTGCTAGTGGATTGTTGATCGCTATTTTTACGTGATAGCCCAGCTGCCAATCAGTTCCTTTTCAGCCTGCGGCGTAGTTACACGTCACAATATTTTGTCACGGCGCCCTAATCTACCTTTATTTTATATGGAGAAATGCTTTGCGCATCCCCGCCAGATTGGGGACATCGGCTGGGGTATGTGGGAATCTCCGACGAGCTACCCACTAAAACCCCATGGTGCTCCACTCCCCGCCTAGGCACAGTCACGGGCACGATCAATCCACCGCAACTCTACCAGCGGTTGTCCGGGTCTCGCAGACTCTGCAAAGCATGTAGACTTTTCTTATAGGTCGTCCCGCGGGGTGGCCAAGAAAAGCCCACACGTGGGCTGCAATGTGCAGGAGTACCATGAGCATCACGGCTCTCTCTGGGACTCGGTGCAATGGGCAGCGGTGTCCCCACATTGCTACCCTGAGTATACCGCCCTACTCTAACTAGCTATTAGAAAAATATACTTATATAAAGACCTATACGGCCTTACCACAAAAGATTTAAACACCTGTTGAACAGTTGATTAGAGAAAAATTCAGTACAAAATGATCTCAAAACAACTGTTCAACAGGTGTTTAAATCTTTTGTGGTAAGACCGTTAAAGTTTAATGATTATAGTTAGGTTAAGCAGGTAAATATTTATAATAAACAAGTATTTAATTATCTACCGGCTTTACATAATTAATATTATAATTTTATTTTTTAATATTTGTGGTTTTGGATAATGATGAAGGATCGACTTACGGCGTCCCTCTGGCCTTTCCACGGCGCACACTTTTGGAACCCTTACCTTAGTAACCAAATATAGTTATATAATCACTAAAACGTTCTCATCGAAAAGTGTTTTTGTAAAATATACATTGTACACCCAAGTTATGTTATGGTACATAAAACTCATGTTTATGCAAATCGTAATAATTATTATCATCCACAGGTGGTTTTTATCTATTTCAACGAAACAACTCGGATGAGTACTCGTTAGTCTCATCACCGGACCGGTTTCGACGAAATCTTGACTTTTACTTTAAATACCAAATTGACATTTATATTGAAAAGTAGCGACCCGCCCCGGCTTCGCACGGGTATAAAATATATAGCCTATGTCACTCACTGAAAAAATTATTTAAATTGATTCAGTAGGTAGTTTTGATTTATATTATTATTCATTACATTATATTTACCACCCGTGGCCCACATTGGTAAGTGCCGCCGCAAAAGCTACGTCCCGCAATTTTTAAATCTGTAATATCTTCGAAACTATTTATTTTAATCATATTATGCTGTAAAGGGCCATATTATAGATCTGCAATAAATTAACAATGTATTTAAGGTATTTAATTGGATAAAGATTAATGCTGTATGTATTTATTAAAATTGATTCGAAAATTAGACATTATTTGTCGTAAAAAGTAAATGAAAAAAAAAATGTTATTGTGGGATATCCGGCAGAGGTTACACGATCAATTTTTCATCAATCTGATATCAATCTGATTGACGGAATATTGATGGTTATGATTTTATGAAAATTCCATATAAAAAAAAAGAGATCAATTCATCAATCCGTGGGTTAGACGATCAATTTTTCGTCAATCTGGATCGGGTTGATGGATCAGATTGATGAAAAATTGATCGTGTAACCTCTGCCTAAGAGATAGACATATACCATCGCGGAGTTTTCTGCAGTAGACCTTTTCATTGTGTACAATGCTTGGTACATTATTTTGATAAATCTCGTAGGGTTCAGCCTGCGTTTGCAATATAAGCAGAAAAAAGTATTTCTCCAATATTTAATTAATGTTATTAAAATTAAAAACCTTTCTTTTGAATCGCTCTATTAAAGAAAACGGCATCAAAATCCGTTGCGTAGTTTTAAAGATTAAAGAGAACAAGGGGACATGAGGGAAAAAGCGACTTTGTTTTATAATATGTATGCATAGATAGATATAGATAGGAAAAAAGTTGTACATTCAATGAAATGATACACCTCATTATAATTATTCTAAATATATATTAGCATTATTCTAAATATATTATACCTGCTAATTGAATGCCCAAGGTTTGGTAGTTACCGATCTGACTAAGAAATACAACTAGAAATGAAGCTAAGTGAGGCAACCCAGGGAGGGTTGCCTGACTTAGCTTCATCATGGAGGAAAGAGCCACCAGAGAACCGTTGATGGTATTCATTAGCAAAGTTGTCTCCAGTGCAGCCGCAGCGAATGGCTCAACGTTATACACAGGCCACAACAAATTAAATCATACACCAAGGCGCAGAGTTACACATACATCAACACAACACACACGAAATCAAACACAACGCACACAAGCACAAACCCCAACGCCCATACAGACACACCTCACATCAACCCACATGCCAGGAGAAGTACGCGCGCCAACACAATCACAGGCACACACAGAAATACAACGAGCAGTTTCAACCCCATAAAGTCCGCAAAAAATTTTATATAAAAATAAACAAATTTTCTAGTTATAATAAAAATAAGAAAATTTCTCAAATTTTTTCATACATTTTCGCCATATCAAGAACGCGGCGAGTGGCGTAACCGCCACTGTACAAGGCGCGCTAATATGAATCTTATTTTAATGTCATTAACGTCGATATTCGTAATGACAGACATCCGACCTGCTAATTCTCCGGTTGGAGCATTCGAAATTATAGAATGTCAATTATTAGTGGCAGAAGTGTTTTATTTTGTGACATTTACCAAACTCGTTATTCCTTGTCTACTATCTAATTTATTAATTACGAATACATAATTAGGTAAGTAATGTTGTTTTTTTTATTTGTTCTTCGTTTCATTCGATTTTAATGATTGCAAATTATTTGAATCGCATTATTCTTCGTTTGATTAGAATCATTATATAATTAGTGTGATTGCATTTTACTTGAATCGGAACGGTCTAGTATGAGGACTTTTTTGACAGATTCTCCATACTCGATCTGTCAAGATAATTGGTGGATAGCCTATTCGGCACTTATCAGGAAGTGATGAAACAGGCCGTGTCTCAAACTTTATACAGTGGTTACTGATCTCAGCGCGTTCAAACAAACAACGAATCTCTTCAGCTTTTTTAAAATAATTACAGCTTTATTCTAATAAAAAGTAGACCATATATTATAATAATATAAAAACAGATTAAAGGCCGTCACAGAGTTAGCTATAATATATATTAATATGTTTATAGCTAGGCATATGACTATGTATTTTCTATACAATTTTCGCGTGACCACACACTCAGCTATAATATTATATATTGCTGGTCTCAGTATGCTTAGTACGGTATATTAATATATAATATTATAGCTAAGTCTGTGACGGCCTTAACTCAGAAAAAGCTTAAGCAAAGCATAAACATAATATTTGCAAACAAAAAATGTTTTGTATTAATGAATGCAACATTGCTTTTCATTTATAATGGTAACAATATTATATTCTGTAAATGAGTTTTATCTAATCTAAGTTATTGCTATAGAGTTGCTAAAGGCATTATATATTATTTTAATAGCAGTTACGACTGCGTGACACAATATGCGCTCGCGCATAATATTAGTATTGTTAAGTAACAGTGCCATCTATGGAAATATTAATAAACTACATTTTGGAACGTGTTCTATAGAAATATATATTAAAATATAATATATAATAATTATTTGTGATTCAAATTGTTCTTAGTCGAACAATTTGAATACACGGTAGATGGCGCTTTACAATTTTTTCGACGGAACTTACATTACTATGAAGTTTCCACGGAGAGAGTTTATATTTGACATTTTTATGGAAAAGAAAGGATGTTATTATAAATTTGTTTTTACCTTGGAAGTCGGTTTTAATTTTTTGATAAAAATGATAATATTTTATAAAGTTCTATATTAGACTTTAAAGTAACTACTGCATGCCAAGCCGTTATCGATCAGTTGTTTAATTCTTAAAATCTTTAAAAATACTAGGCACACGTATTAAATACTAATTTAAAGGAAGAATATACTCCGTGATTATTACAATATTAATAATAATTGGAAACATTGAGTTTCTTTACCTGTTTGCTCGTAATTCCTTACGGCAATTTTTATTTTAAACATAGATACGGCAAAAGAAGCGCAGGCGCATGTTTTGATGACCGGTTTTCCTACATTATTCCAATCTAGTGATCGAATCCAGCACTGGTTAACTGGAATAATGTAAACGGGCACTGACTCATAATTAAATTCTTTGACGCAAAAACCACTGAATATTTTTTAATGAAATTGCGGGAAAATTAATATTTCAGTATGGCTTTAGGCGAAGATGCGGGCAACACCAAGTCTATTATAGGTACCATCTAGGTATCGATATTTATTCTATAACATAAATAGTCACCTCGGCTTTTATACTACAAAAAGGTTTTCACAACTGGCTAATATGTTACATTTATTTGTATTAAATTATTTAAAATATGTATTAGATGTTACAAATATGGGAACGCTAAACGGTTTAGGCTGAATAAATATTGAAACATTTTTGAAACTGCTATAGGCAGTTGCAATGAACTATATTTTAGGTCGATTTGTGTGGGCACCTAGTTAGGCTACCCTGTACAGTGTACATAATATACATTGTACTATCAGAGAAGTTGATTCCTGGAGAGATGAGGGACCCAGCCGACAGATCACAAATAACATTAAATTGACATGATCCGACCAAATGACGTTGGTCTCATGTCAATTACTGCCTAGGAATTAATTTCCTCGATGATACAAGCTTAGAAATTAAACTTCACATCTATTTTCTATATTATTTGGGAATTCTTATTAATTTATCTTACAACAGTATAATATTAAATATTTTAACACCAGGCTTTCATTGTGAATATTTGAATGATTTTTGATCTATACAACGAAATTTAATGCTAAATTTAAATTTAATAATAATTTCACTGCTGGCTTACTTGCGCGGGTTCGAACCGAAATAGAACAAACTGTTTTAAGCACTTCTGGGTCATAGCTGTGCATTAAATATGTGACGTTTAATATAATAATAAAAATCAATATCTACGTATAGTATGAAAGGTTAAATATATTTCACGTTGTTTAGTACGCGTATTACAAGTCTTTGAGGTACTTTTTTTTTAGCATGGGGAAATGCTTTACGCATCCCCGGCAGATTGGGGATATCGGCCGGGGTATGTGGGACTCCTGGTAGACTACCCACTAAAGCCCCATGGTGCTCCACTCATCGCTTATATGGCAGAGTTGCGGGTACGATAGAACCTACCGCAACTCTACCAGCGAAGTCTTTGAGGTACCTAGGGCAAAATGGACGTTGTGCGGACTGTCCAAAGACATTATTTTGTTATTGAATGGTTTTAAATGCGTTCCAATCATAGAATATTATAGACTATATAATTATCTATGGTAGCTTCATTCCACGTCAGTCTGGCCTCGTGCTAAGTACCTGAAGGACTTGTGATACGGTTACGGGTACGGGTACGGTTTGATACTATACATAATATTATACTTAAGATTTTTACTATAGTCTATGAGTGTTGTAATTAATGAATCTATAATATACAGAATGTCAAGGGCTTGGGACATCCGTTGTTGAACTAGACAACTGGAGCATCCGACTGGCCAATAAGCGTTTGGTAACAGGCATTGATGTACAATAAATAGATGATTGAAATACTTCGAGCCTGTTTCACCACTTCCCGATTAGTGAAGGATAGGCTATCTACCACTTAACTTGACAGATAGAGTATGGAGAATCTGTCAAAAAAGTTTTGGATAGCCTAGCAATCAGGAACTTCATTAGGAAGTGGTGAAACGGACCCTTTTCATTTTAAAACCTTTCCTGGTCTTCTACGAATATTTTAAGACAAAAATCAGCCGTTTTCGACTTTTAGCGCGACTAACACATTTGAAAATTCATTTTTATTTAATAAAAGAAATAATATGTGGACTATCTTTTAAATTCTTTTTTGCGATTTTATTATTTCATAACAGGGCTTACCATTGATAAATGATCGTCGAAATAATTTTAAATTTTATTGTTTTGCCAGGCATTAACGAGTAATTATTTTTATTTATTTATTTATTTATTTAAATCAGGCTACGTAGGCCCATACAATATAATATACCATGTCTAACATACATATTAATTATAATCTTAATAACTACACTTTATCACGAATTAACGGCGACGTGACGCTCGCCTTTCATTAATATTCTCGAACATTTCAAACTCATTACAGTTATGCGAATACTTATATAAATGGCTAAAATAGTTATTAGAAGGATAATGTCCTATATAAAATCTGCAGCGAAATGACAAAACTGTATTTTTTCTTGATAAATGACACGACAAAAACAAAAAAGGTTTGTGAGGGGGCACACTCTGAATAATTGTATATCAAATCCCCTTCACCTCACTTCTTTTGTCAAAAATTCACGGCACTTATCGCAACATAGCCTCCTGATATAAGGTGGATGCTCTAAATTTGATATTTGATTAGTCTAGTTATTATACATCGACGTGGACCCAATTAAAATTATTTCTCCTCGAAGTCAGACTTTTACGAAACTCTTGAATGATCTCGTTGATATTGAGAACGTTGTAAATAATAATAATTTGAAATTCATATTTTAATTGTCTCGATCTGGCTACGTTTTATCAATAAATGTAAATTTTGTTACAAACGTTCTCTCAAAATGTTAATAGGTTACTATTTTGTTCTAAATGATAACAGTGGTTCAATTCTATACTTTATTGTACTATTGTCATAACGGTTCATATTATGAATAGCGTTAATTATGTAAGTAAATTGTCGTCTATTCACCTAAGATCATGAACATAGAAAAAACCTAAGATCTTATTTGTAAATATGCACATGATGTGGGGCTGATAATAAACCCACAAAAAACTAAATTTATACATATTTATTCAGCTCATAATGTGCCTCTCACCTCCCCCACGATTATAGCACATTCTAATGATTGTTTCCATTCAAATATAGTGTATAATGCCCAGCATTGGAAAAAGTAAATCAACATACATACTTCGGTCTTATAATTGACAACCGACTAAGTTGGAAGCCACACATAGACCATGTATGCTCGAAATTAAGATCTGTACCTACTCAGTAAAATCTATATTCTTAAATACAAGTTACCCTATAGAACCTTACGGTTATTATATTTATCGTTGGCCCAGTGGGTTGTTAACTATGGATTGAGTAGTTATGGAAGATCGTTTGAAAGTCACTTAAAATACATTCATTAATGTTACGCATGTTAAAAGTAATTGTATCTAAACCTGTAAAAAATTAATTTAAAACAAATGAGGAAGGCCTATTCGAGTATTGTAATGTTATGCACATTTTTGATCTTGTAAAATTTGCAATTTTAGATGAAGTTAATGATCCTACACTATTAATAGAAAAAATAAGACATTTCAAGACAAACTTGTGATGTTTATAATTTTGATGTAATTTATGAGGCTGGCATTGTCGGATTCGACACAAGCCTTATAAATAAGAAAAAAAAATTGTCAAGCCAGACTGTAATCATTATTACGGAAGCAGAATGCTAAAAGGCATTAATACCTTCACTTGTAGAAGAGCTGCCAGAAGAACTACAAAAATTGGTGTACGTATAAACGGCAACTGAAAAAACATCTATTAAGCAAAGGTAATTAATTAATGATGCGACCACATCTTGTCCAGAAAAACTCAGTGTAGTTTTTGCGGCAAGATTTCTTGTAATTTTATAATATTACGAGCTTTTGCCCGCGGCTTCGCTCGCGTTAAGAAGTATTATTTTACACAAACTTTCATCCCCTATTTTGACCCGTTGGGGTTGGAATTTATCAAAATCCTTTCTTAGCGGATGCCTACGTAATAACATCTACCTGCATGCCAAATTTCGGCCCGATCCGTCCAGTGGTTTGGGCTGTGCGTTGATAGATCACCATGTCAGTCAGTCACCTTTGAGTTTTATATAATATTATATATGTATATAGATTATAGATATAGATATAGATTGTATGTATTGAACAAAATAAATAAATAAACAAATGTAAATAAAATGAATAATAGTATCTCGTTTATTATTAATTATAATAATTAATTAATTACAACATTTTATTATGCTACGATTCCCGTCTACGAGGCTTCTACGAGGGGTCTACGGTTCCCGCTACGGCGTAGCACGTCTACGTCACTCTCACTGTCAAACTAGATCACTGCTAGTCAGTGAAATTTAAGTGAAACAATAATTATCTTTTCCTTTTTACGGTTCAATTAATTTATATATCTTCACTATTAAATCTCCGAGCCGATTTTGTTAAAATTTGCTATGGAGGTACTTTGAGTCCCGGGAAAGGCCGAAGGATAGTTTTTGAGAAACATTTTTTTTTTTGGGAAATGTACCTCTAACGTTACATAAACAAATTTTGGACTTTGGAAGTTACAGCAACAATTAAGATTATAATATCATAAAGAAGATGGAACTGTATTTTAGTTATTTTTCATAATATTATGGTCGATGAAAATACTGATTAGTAATAATTAGTAATTACTAACGACAGTGCACAAGTGCCATCGAATTAATTAATTCATAGACAGGTGACGGGCCTACGTAGTTTAGTCGAGTTATGTCAATTCGACATAACGCTACCAAATTACTAAGGTCCGCCATTGATTCACGGGCAGATCTATGAATCAACTTCTCTTGGATCAACATTGGAAAGTTCAATAGCGAAGGCCTGTACTCAGCAGTTAGTCAGATGATTTTCCGTTTAATTGTCATTCTTTTGGAGATTCCGGCAATAACGTCTGAGGTTGGCTATCAAGGTTAGAAAGTAGCACGCTAAAGTCCTTTCATACTGATTGCGATGCTAAATTTATGTTCACGAAAATATTTTTACGAGTAACTGATTACTTATAACTTATGAGCGCAGCGAGCGCTTCAATTTAAATCTTAAAAATTATTAAAAGAGTACCAACTAAGGTAGAAAATAATTTAGTATATTCAAAATAATGGCAGGAATTTAAAACATTTGTATATTTTTTACTGAAAGGAAGAAATAATGTACTTATAGTTTACATCCATGCTAAATTTTTTAATGAAAAAGTAGGTGTATGTATATTGTATAACTTGAGAACTGATTAAGATAACGCATTTATTATATTGGTACGGAAGTATGGATATTATGGATAACATGAATATGTTAAATTAGAATTAGAATACTAACATAGCGATAAGTATTTTTTACTAACAATTTTATGGATCAGAGTAATCGGAAAAAATATATTTTATTATATTTTATTTTTATTTATTTAAATGTCGCAGCGCTCGCCGCGCGTCGTGTGAAGCTCCTCATCTGAGACGTTGTGACTTGCGTCATGGCGCCCGATATTTTGTTTATCTCCGACCTCGAGTGACCTTGTGGACACCTATGCAATATCTTGTATGATACACTCTGGCAAGTGTGAAATACCACCGCAGTCCGCAACCTATACATCGGCAACCTCGGTGTCACACTCCTGCACCTTTGTACGCATTTCCGCAACCAGCGTGCTACAATTCCACAAATCGTGTGGAACGTGTTTTTATTCAATATAGGCAAAAAGAATACCCTATTTGAACGTCGAGTCTACAATCATGCATCTGTGTGTCACACTCCCATAATATGTGTGTCACACTCTCGTACTCAGTGTATTACACTCTCGCACTTATTGTCACACTCCCATAATCTGTGTGTCACACTCTCGTACTTATTGTCACACTCCCATAATCTGTGTGTCACACTCTCGTACTTATTGTCACACTCCCATAATCTGTGTGTCACACTCTCGTACTTATTGTCACACTCCCATAATATGTGTGTCACACTCTCGTACTCAGTATATCACACTCTCGCACCTATTGTGACAGTCCCATAATAATAATATTATGTGTGTCACACTCTCGTACTCAATGTATCACACTCTTGCACTTATTGTCACACTCCCATAATCTGTGTGTCACACTCTCATACTTTACATCACACTCCCGTATTTCATGTCACACTTCCATAATCTGCGTGTCACATTCTCGTACTCCGTGTTACCCTCAACCATTTAAATTTTAAAACAAATCTTGCAAGGTGCGGCGAGGTTCACACTGACGTCTCCGCTATTACCGATTAGCAATGCCAATGACTTAATCGATGGCTATTTTCCAACTGAATTTGTATTCATACAACAGTATTGTTAATTCTCACAGATTCCAGAACAACGGTTTTATCATTGACGATTTTGGAGGCTCAATGTTTGAGTACGTGGCGTTCTAACTAGGGTCCGCGGGTTTGAATCCCGCGAACGGAATAATAAATGTTTCTGGGTCATAGATGCATATTATAATATCTGTAATGCAAATATTGTATTGTATTTATTATGTACTCTAGTTCGATATGAATCAAAAGACTTGTTTATACGGGATGCACTATCTTTGGTTACTTACCATGGAGCCAGCCAGATGGACGTGGTGTAAGCATCCGTAGAATATTATAATACTTAATAGCGGATACAACACACGTTGACCTTAACACGCATCTCAAAATATAGTCAAATCCCATATTTTTGTATCGTTAGCGTTAGCGTCTAAAGCTTGCCTGGGCCCTCAGGTGACCGCTCCGGTAGACCGTAGCGTGAATGCAGAATATGTTAAATATGCATATATAATAGGAATGTATTATTATTACTGCAATATGCAGTGTACGCTAGAGTGCAGCACAAGCACAGACATGAGACAGTAAACAAAAAGTTTTATACGACGTTTAAAACTGTAAATATTTTGATATGACGTGACCACTGAGCAACATATTGTTTGTTGTTGTTGACTGTATATGCTAGTTAGTACTTTGCTCCGAACTTTGTATAATATTCTCCTATTGAAGTAATGACAAAACTGAAAGACTTATTTTTTAAATAGCGTTCTTGAGCCCACAAGCACTGATCTGGGTTTTTGGGAATTTTTAGTAAGTATTAACACATACATAAAATGATAGAGTTATCTTATCTTGTTAACCGAAACGTTACAACCGTTTCGGTTAACAAGATAAGGTACATTGCAAAATAAGTTTGGCTATAGGAAGCTAAGAATATTCTTTTTAATGTTAACGAAAATTAGACAATCTGTAAATAATAAGTTGTTGATATAAAGGCGGATATCTCTCCGGTCTGTACAATATTCGTAACCACAAATTCCTATGTCGTGAGTCAGCATCAAACATCTATGTTTTTCATTTTCGACTACATTTTTGTGTGATCATCGGTTATTTATTTAATTTCTCGCTCAGCCTTCGATCAGTTGTCCATCACAACAAGACAATTTTTTATATTTAGCTCGGGTTTAGTTTATCGTTTGTTATGCTCGTATTATATTCAACTATACATTGCTCGGGCAATCTATAAATAATCGGCCAAGTGCGATTAGGACTCGCTCACAAAGGGTACCATTATAGAGCAAAATTAGTCCAAAAATTGTGTCTGGGAGTCCCTCTAATTTTTTATTTTATTTTAATATTATTATAAAATATTAAAGTACAAGTATAACTTAGAATTTTGTGGAAAATTCAAGTGCCCTACCGGTTGCCATTATCGATAAAGAGCAAAAAAGGCTAAAAAAATCACGTTTGTTGTATGGGAGCACCCCTTAAATATTTATTTTATTTTGTTTTTTTGTTGTTATAGCGGCAACAGATATACACAATCTGTGAAAATTTCAACTCCCTATCTATTACCGTTCTTGAGTTAGAGCCTGGAGACAGGCAGACGGACAGACAACGAAGTCTTAGTAATAGGGTCCCGTTTTTACCCTTTGGGTGCGGAACCCTAAAAAAGCGATTATGAAAACGTGTTGGCTAGGGACTCAATGCTCTTAGTATGAATACGTTGTAACGTTGTGAAATCGGGTCAATTCAGACCGCAACGCGACGAGGCTAGGTGAGGCACGGCGAGGCATTTTGTATGGATTCAGTACAAATTTAGAAATGCATAACATTTTATGCGTCGCGTTGCGGTCTGAATCAACCCCCTATAGTTTTAACAACTTCCCGACTCCGAAGCTACGGTGCAAAACAATACTAATATTATAATAATATCTATCTATGGACGCTTCACACCACGTCAGTCTGGCCCCGTGGTAAGTACCTGAAAGACTTGTGTTACGGGTACCAGACAACGGAAATATATTTATTACTTTTATACTATACATATCACATATATTTAAGATTTTTATTATATGATACACATATTTAATACACATCCATGACCCAGGAACTTTTGAAAACTTTTTGTTCCGTCGGTGGGATTCGAACCCGCGACCTCCGGCTTGAGCTGCCAACAGCCCACCAACTGAGCCACAGAGGTCGTCAAATACGAATGTGAATATTTTGATAATTAGTTTGGCATAGCTTGGAATTTGGATTCTGGGAAAAGATAATAAGCCAGTTTTTTTCCAGAAGGTACAATTAACGCGCAGAAACTAATTTTTGGAGCAAAAAAGTTGTTCTTATCTAAAAAATCTATTTAAATATATGTGAAGGAAAAGAATCTATTTTTGTAGAGTTAATCAGAGTAGAGATTTTATCTCAGGGGTTATACGTAAGCGCCACATTATAAACTAATTAATAACTGATTACATGTTTAACCTTCATTACTCTAACATAATATTAATAATACGGAAATTGAATAAAGAAATTATTTATTGATGTCTTTATTACTGGTTGTTTTTTCTCGACCTTTGGAGAATAGACAAAAGGTCAAACTTTTGACTCACTCGTCTTCCTGTGTCAAATCGACAGACTGACAAGAACATTGTAATTAGACAAAAAATATTTAAACACAATTAAGTATATCTATTTTATTATCAGGTCATACGGCGTAAGGCGTCTCCCAGACAGACGCGGGCAGCGGTGGCGGTTAGTTGGATGACTTGAGAGTTCTAGGAACGACACAGACACACGCGGTGGCGGTGGCAGTACAAACAACTGACCGCCGCCGCCACCGCCACCGCTGCCCGCGTCTGTCTGGGAGACGCCTAAAAGTATTTGCGAAATAATAAGACATACGTAATACGAAAATGTATCAGTCCATCTTTCTGTTGCCTCTTTAACCTTAAATAGACAGACACATTTTGCTATATTTTATAATAATACTAGATGACGCCCGCAACTACGTTGCACCAAAACTCATTTATCGTGGGAGCAGTACATTTTTTCGGGATGAAAATTATCCAATGACCGCTACCCAGACTCAAAGTATCTCCATACCAAATTTCAGCAAAATCGGTTAAGCAGTTTTGGCGTGAAGATGTAACAGACAAACAGACACACTTTCGGATTTATAATATTAGTATGGATTAGGCCCACGACAGATACAGACGTGGTGTGAAACTTTGTTTTAATCCAGTCATAATTAAACAATGGTTTCCTTTAACGAACACTGGTGCAAGTTGGCCTATAATCTTAATAATATGCGTTTTATGTATGTTTTGAAAACAGGGAAGTGTCATAAGTTTGACGAGTCTGTCTGTGTGTGTGTGTACTGTGTGTGAATTGTCTGTCTAAACGGGTGGATCGACTCCCATCTAGTTAATTTATGTGGTGAAGCTGATCGAGAGCGTTCTCAGCAATAGTTCATCATCATCTGTCTTCTCACTACTGAAGAATTGGCGGTTTATTGAATTCGTTTTTTTTTTCTTTTTTTACTTTTTTTAATGATTCACACAGTGAGATTGAGCAGTGAAGGATGTTGATAACGTGAGGTCAGGGTCAGATCAAAGGGAAGGGGCTGTCGAAAGGCTTTTATGGTCTATAAACTTACGAAACACTGATCAGTAGGTACCCCGATTCTAATAATATACAACATAATATGTACTGCTTCATTTCATATGATGTAGTTCACTTTCTGTCAAATAACAAAAAACTATTAATAATATTAGTAGCAGTGTTATGCTACCTAGGAGGGATATCTACTGCCTCTACTGGGTATGACCACAGTTAAGTCGGATCTATTAAGTATTTAACCAATGCAGGTTTGCCGTGGAAGAAAAATGCAAATTTGTTTATAATTCCTTATGCATTCCTAGTGATGTTTCGTTCCTCGTAACATCCAGTCCTTTTCCTACCAAACACAACAGTATTCTCAGGAAAAACTGTAACTGTCGTACTTCGTGACTAGTATTAATTACTTATTGTAATTGAAGGTTTCGTCCTTAAGCCCTACACCATCTACACATTGTCCGTAAAACTCTTTGTTTAATAATTACAGTTAATTAATTAATACTCGTCAGAGACAATTAATAATAAGGGCCTGTTTCACCACTTCCTCATAAAGTGCCGAATATAGGATATCCACAACTTTTTTGACAGATTCTCCATACTCTATCCGTCAAGTTAAGTGGTGGATAGTCACACGGCACTTATCAGGATATGGTGAAACTGGCCTTAAGTGTGGCAGTAAAAGACGGTTGTTTGTCGTTCGTTTGACATAAGTAAAAATACTAATTATTAAAATCTTTATCTTTATATATAATAATTGGCCAAGTGCGAGTCGGACTCGCGCACGAAGGTTTCCGTACCGGTATAGAGCGAAAGTATAGACAAAAAATTGTGTTTATTGTATGGGAGCCTCCCTTAAATATTTACTTTATTTTAATTTTATTATTTATTACTAAAGTACAAATATAACTAAGGATTTTGTAAAAAATTAAAGTCCCTAGATGTTACCTACAAAAAAAAAGGCTAAAAAATTACGTTTCTTGTATGGGAGCCCCCCTTAAATATTAACTTTATTTCATTTTCAGTATTTGTTGTTATAGCGGCAACAGATATACACAATCTGTGAAAATTTCAGAAGTCTAGCTATAGCGGTTCTTGAGTTACAGCCTGGCGACAGACAGACAGACAGACAGACAGACGGACAGACAACGAAGTATTAGTAATAGGGTCCCGTTTTTACCCTTTGGGTACGGAACCCTACAAATGAAGCCCTATTCGCGTGGTCACGACATCACGCGTAAGCGGCTGGACCGATTTTCCTGAAATTTGGCATAGAGATACTTTGAGTACCGAAGACGAACATAGGATACGTTTTTTCCCGGAAAAATGTACGGTTACTGTACAATATACTTTTATGATTTGCGCGTAAACTATTCAATCTATTTTGATTAAATTTGGCATAGATAATTTTTTCTAATTTTAATCAATTTTTCTTCATTATACTAATTCGAATTAAATAGAGATTAAATATTCATCGTTAAGACACGACAACGTATGTCGGGTCATCTAGTATAATATAATAATTAATTGCTGTTGATTGAAAACGACTGGAATGGGATGAGGGATAAAGCTGCATTAATGTCGTATTATATTAGAAGAATCAGGCCCAGCTTTAAGTGAAACACATTACTTATTATTGCGGCCATAATTTTTGCACGTACATTATAATTGCTTATTCACAATAAATCTTAATAAGGTTGCATAGACCTGGTTTAAAGTTAACCTTGGGTTAACTTCAAGTCTGAATTAATTTGAACATAGGATTAACTTAATTAATCATGTAATAACATCACTCATAAATACATAGAATGATAATATAATTAAACGCGAGTTAACTGACCCATATCTGTGCAAGGGCTAAATGTACAAAAAACTGGAATTATTATTAAAAACGGAAAATAAAACGTTCCCACGATCTCCTCGTGTATTCACAAAACAAGTTAAAACTGACAGTTTCACGTGATAATTATTTTTTTTTATTCTTGCTGTAATTGTATACAATAACTCTACTAGAATCTGCTAAAAAAAGCTTCTCACAGTTATTTTGGTTTTGATAAATTCATTATAGTAGTAACATGAAGATGTACACGCCCGTTTACATACTAGCAAACGGAACTAGCAGTTGCATTGTATTAATACGTAGAAGAGTAACCAGTAGTTGCGTAAACACATAAAAAGCGATGTTTCTATTGATTTGTATTGTCAGGGCCGGGCGCAGGCTAACTAAACTGAGATAACTATATTCTAAATACTATATACATACTAATATTGTAAGTGCGAAAGTCTGTCTGTCTGTCTGTTACCTCTTTGCACCCAAATCATTGAACCGACTTTTTTTTTATGAAATAAGGGGGCAAACGAGCAAACGGGTTGCCTGATGGAAAGCAATTTTAGTCGCCCATGGACACTCGCAGCATCAGAAGAGCTGCAGGTGCGTTGCCGGCCTTTTACGAGAGAATAGGGTAATAGAGTAGGGGAGGGTAGGGAAGGGAATAGGGGAGGGTAGGGAAGGGAATAGGGTAGGGGATTGGGCCTCCGGTAAACTCAGTCACTCGGCGAAACACAGCGCAAGCGCTGTTTCACGCCGGTTTTCTGCAAGGACGTGGTACCTATTTCTCCGGTCAAGCCGGCCCATTCGTGCTGAAGCATGGCCCTCCCACGGTATACTTTGAGTCTCGGGAAAGGACGTAGGATATTTTTTGTCCCGGAAAAATGTATGGTTTTGTACAGTTAATTTTGGCGCATCTAGGTACAATATAACGAGTGTCATCTAGGTACTATTAAAATATTATTTCTTTCAATGATTAATTATTGTTGTTTTTAGTATTTATTATTCGCAGCTAATTTTCTATACGTAAGCACTTGCGAGGCCCCTTTGAAACTTTTAAATATAATTTAATGAGAAATGAAGAATTTAACATAAACTCCAGTCACCTTCGCTTATTTTATTAAATTTACTAGACGACGCCCGTAACTTCGTTGCGCCAAAATTCGTTTATCGTGCGGGAACCGTACATTTTTCCGGGATAAAAAGTATCCTATGTGCTTTTCCGGGACTTAAAGTATCTCCGTACCAAACAGCATAATCGGTTCAGTGGTTTCGAGCGTGAAAACTGAAAAGGTAACTGACAAACAGACAGACAGACGGACAGACAGAAACGCCTTCGCATTTATAATATAAGTATGGATTTCACTAAGAAGACCTTTCTTAGTGAAATCCATATCCATCCATGGTCGACATGTGATAAAGTAAATTGCTAAGATAAGGTAAACGTAGCGTATCGCGTAGTACACCCTGCAGCTCAATGGACGAACGATTTGAAGAAGCTGGCAGCAGATGGCTGCCCAAGATTGGGATGTTCGGCGTACATTGTGGGAGCCAGCCCTTTAGCCAAAACCTTTTATTTACTTATCGCTTCTTTATAGAATCGGCGATAAAAATGCATGGATTTTACATAAGCGTTCGTTAATATGAAAAAGACGTTCAACTCGTCTAATGTCGATTTCATACATTTTGATCGGCGATTCTGTAAAGAAGCGATAACGAAAACGTCTTGGCTACAGGCTGATGATAATGAATAATGATTATTATCGTAGCTAGTATCGACGGTCCATTTTGCTTTTTTTTTTCAAGTTCATTAACCTGTTCAAAGTATTATTTTTTTCACAAGACGACAAGAACAACATGTTTTTGCCACTCGAGCGCAAGCGATATTTCGGTGTTACGAATTGCTACGACATAAATCAACATTATAAATAAAACTATATTCATATTAACATAAAAAACTCATTTGTGTCGAAATTCATCTGATTCTTATGGCTGGCACTTTAATATGAGCTCAGATAACATTTTATTGATTTGACATATTTAGTATATAATATTGTTAAGTTTATTTTACAAGGCAATAAGCCTTATCTATTGAAGTGTAATTTGAACTTTATATTTTGGGATTACAATATTATTTTAAAGCTTCATATTCTACTAGTCTTACATTTTAAAGGCTCGGAAAAAACTTACCAACTTACTAGACCATTACTTCAGTTTAAATCACTATATTTTACTTAAGATTTACACTCACGACCAAACATACCTACGCGGTTACAGCCTGTAGGCCGCAGGCGTCTCAAGATTTGGGAGGAGGAGGTCAAAAATACTAAGTACAATACCTACAATACAATACCTCACATATAACCTTTTGGGCGGGTGACATCTCCCTCGCAAACCAAGTAAGTACCTTGCCTACAACCTTATTTTTCAAGTACTGGGCTACCGACCTCCTTGGTCACGCTGTAATGGGCCAAAATACCTGACACCAGCTCATTACCACCTCGTTTCTCAACGCCAAAACAACGCTAAATGTAACGCAATACTTATCACTTATAATATGCACGAGTTTAAAGTTTCAGTGTATTCCCTCTTAAAAGGCCGGCAACGCACCTGCAGCTCTTCGGATGTTGCGAGTGTCCATGGGCGACGGTAGTTGCTTACCATCAGGTGACCCGTTTGCTCGTTTGCCCCCTTATTTAATAAAAAAAAATGCACGAGTTTAAAGTTTCACTCAAGTAACATAAAATAAGCGACACTTGGCTGTATTAATAGAAATTATTGTTAACTAAATTTTCCAAGTAAATCTATAAAAAATTAAAAAATTAAATTATAGGTGTCACCACCTAAGGATAATATTATATTATTAACTGCTTAGGGCTAAACCCCTCAGTTAAAAATGTAGACAATCGACGTTTTCTTTTAAGGAGCCCTAATTCGCGAGGGTAAAGCCGAGCAGTAAATTTATTCAGTGGTAAGGCAAAAACTGTAATTTGTATAATATTATGACAATTGACGGTCACTGGTCTCGTGGCTCGGACCGTAGCCCTGTTGTCACGAGCCGCGCCGTGCTCTGCGATGACGTCACTTCTCCGAACTTATCTAATTCCTATTTTTCGTCGTGAAGAAACTGCTCACTCTCACTAGGTCGCGTTATATAAAGCCTAGTTTTCGCAACGACGGCACATTAGTCTCCGTCTCCCCAAAATAATCTTTTATTTCTGCCGATCAATGATTTTTCATTATAGATATATCGAACAAAACGTTGTAACGATAGCTCGGGGGCTCATTACTCTTCAACTCGAGTCATACGTCATTGTGCAACGGCCGATACCATCGCCGACATGAAATGGTGTGAAGCTCTTTCTTTAGCTTTTTGCATACTCATGACACTTTTTTATCTCTCAATCTTGAGTAAAAATGATAATATGATTCTTAATTTTTTGAGGAACACATCGATATGACCGACGGACCGACCGACCGACTCGAGTATCCGTGCAAATTTTATTAATATGTAAAACATATTTTAAGTCGGTTCGATGGCCAAAAACGATTCGTTATACTGTCCCTGTGATTTATTGATCTATTTAGATCATCGTGATGTTACAAATGGCCTTCTCGCTGTGAGGCTGCCCATCGTTGTACTCTCGGATAAGTCTATAAAAACATAAATAATTCTTCGGCACCGAGGAGTTCGATCGTTATAGATTTTATGGCTCTAATGGCTCTAACACTCCTAATATGTACGATAATATTATATAATACAGTAATGTGTTAGCGTATAAATGAAGTATGCTCATCAAAGTTGACAGTATCTTTGTTATTTATTATAGGATGCCGTGGTATGAATATTTTATGGGATTTATAGTGGAAATTATGATGTTTTCTAAAAAGCTCAAGAACGCGTCTAAAGTTCAAAGTCAAAATCTGTATGGATTATTGCCAGTAAATTGAATCAATACTAGTGCAGAAAATACTAGAAGTATGCGTTTGTTTAAATTATGTACCTACTAATTTTGTGTAAGTACAGCAGACACACACGATCGGCGAGAGTCAGGCGAAGGACTGACTTTTTACATGCCCATCCGACGCATGGATCATCTTACTTTTCAGACAATCAGGTGATCAGCCTGCATTGTCCTAACCAAACTTGGAAATAACATGTTTCCAACGCGGGAATCGAACCCACGACCTACAAGTCAAGAGCCGCGCTCTTATACCACTCACACGAAGGCTTTAGATTTTTTTTTTACTATTATAGAATGGTCCCACTCGGTCCTGTTTGGGGCCACTTTCATATTCGGAGTATCAAATTGATGTCAGTTTCGAGGTATTATGTCGAAGTCACTTTTTCTTGTATAAAAATGTTTTTTGTTAACTCTGCATCTAAACCTAGCAAGTCTCGAATAGCTAGTGCAGATAGGCTTAGTTTTATATCGTGACCTTTTTACTGAACTATTATTTAAAATGAAATCATAAGCTAAAAAGTCAAACAAAGGTTGTGGCATTTAGAGACCTTCGCCGCGCCATCGTTAATTATGCAGCCTATGTCTAACGGAATTCAGATAGGTTTTTAATACGCGAACGTGTACGAGTCAGCAATTTTTCGAGGCTACACAGCGTTTCTTAGAATTTTTTTTGTTGCTCACATCCAAGATGTGGAGTTGAACAATAGATGATTAGTTTTCTATTACATCGTAATATTATAAATTCTAAATATAGTTATTACAATTTAATGATTTTTTAAATTTATAACCAAAACATAATATCATATTATACATATGCCGGCTGCCATGCCTGCTATGTGCCGAGACAATAGATATTTTGGGAATATTTTTGAAGGCACACACGCTTACTATCTATATAAAGGGTCACAACTCATATAATATACGGGAAACCCGATAAAGTCTAGCACTAATAGATAAGGAAAGTATGCTTAATAGGCCTACCAGATTTTTAGTCAAATTGCGATGTTTATGGCCCAAAGGCGAGCGACAGCAAGACTCTTTTACAGACAAAAACTGAAAGTTTTCCTGTATATAATATTATGATCCCTTTAGAATTAAGAATGAGCAGCAATTACTGTGGAGTTTCGGTCGAGAATAAGTAACTTTATGAGGTAGTCTGGTGTACTTTTCATAAAGTCTAAAGCTCAATTTTTTTATAGACACTTCACAGTTCACACCATGTCAGCACGGTCAGTCTGGCCCCGTGCCAAGTACCTGAAGGACTTGTGTTACGCGGGTTACCAGACAACGGAAATATATTTAATACTTTTATACTATACACTAGTTGACCCGGCAACGTTGTTTTGCCATTTAAAGTATTTCTACTTCATCAGTTGACATCTTACCCTCTCTTTTGTCCCCTAAGAGGGGTGGGGGGAAAATTGTGTAAACCTGATGTTAAGTTGGAAAATACAGTTAATAATATGAAGTATGTCCATTAAAGAAAAAAAATGATACAAAATCTGACTCCCTTTTTGGTCCCCCTAGAGGGGTGGGGGTGGGGGGGAAGTTTATACACCAGATGTTGAGTTGGAAGAAGACAAATATATCTGCCAAAACCGTATGCAAATCGGATCAGTAGTTTTCGTGTTAAAGAAAAAAGTTTGATACAAAATCTGACCCCTCTTTTGCCCCCTTAGAGGGGTGGGAGGAATTTTTTTATACACCAGATGTTAAGTTGCAAGAAGACAAATATTATATCTGCGAAAACCGCATTCAAATCGGATCAGTAGTTTTCGTGTGATAGTGGAACAAACATACAGACAGACAAACAGACAGACAGACAGACAAAAAACTAACCACATTTTTGGCTTCTATAGCGATCTAGTGACACCCCCCGCTTATTATTTTTTGAATATCTTTAATGTACAGAATTCACATTTCTACAGTTTTATTATATGTATAGAACTTTTTGTTCCGTCGGCGGGAGTCGAACCCGCACCCCGGCTTGAGCTACTAACAGCCTACCAACTGAGCCATAACAGAGGTCGTAATTTTTATCTTATTTAGTATAGCTGTATGTTGGCTGTATGAATCTCGTCTCCCATAATTGTCGGATACTTATATGACAGTTGCTTCCAACTGTCAGACCACCACAAAATCTAAAAAATTATTTACTTTAGGGTCCTTTTAATACTTGCAGCATAGCAAAAAGCTTTGAGTCATTTTGGAATATTTAGATTTTGTTTCTTAAACAATATATTACAGACAGAGACAAATTAACCGGTTTAGAAATACAATTTATCACCGTCTATTATTTTTGGAACTAAAAGATTAGGTACGAGAGAAAATTTTACGTGTCCCGGACTTGTATACTCTGTAATATTATCTTATTCAAGTATGCAATATATTTAAACTGTAGATAGCATCAGTATCTAGCTACAAACTTAAACATAGACTTCTAATTTAAGTAATTCAGACTAAATTAATTGAAGTCGTGTTCAAAAACCGTGTTTTTCTAATTACCGTAACGTGTCTCCAGTCCCCACGCCAACTTGATCTCGAAACTTGCTTGTAATTTTTATAACGGACATATTTACTTTAATCTATAATTCATCGTTTTAAACGCTTGTAAACATTGGTCATAGCATTGCAAAATATCGACTCAATAGGTCCAGTCTATAAATAAAAGTTCTAATTATCGTAAAACTTGCTGTTTTCGGATGCCCACCCAAAAATAACAGGATTTGGCACATTACAAGTGCACGGGTCGCTTCTTCTTAGTGTGTGCCACGGCCCATCAGCGGTCCCACTTCGTTAATGTTAGAGTGCCGCCGATAAAGCACGTGAGTATCTAATTACCGTAGCTTTGGTTACAAACGTTTCTATTTACCGTAATCTTTATTTTTAAATTAAGTTTGAATTAGATTTTTAAGTATATTATGTTTATATTACATAATTTGTCCTACGTACGTTGCCATAAGCTAGTTTTTGCAAATTGTGTCGCTGTACCGTTACGTAAAACATTACATATTTTGTCTAATAAACGTATCCATAAAATTTTAAGTCTTATTATCTAAAAAACTTTAACAAACTGTTACATTCCTTGTTTATCATTATGTTCGTATGTTTTATTTATTTAATATTTCAATGTGTTCAACTCAAATCAACGAAAAAAAAAGGTAACGGTAATTAGACAAATAATGCCAAACCGGAGAATGGCCGAGATATTTATGCTTTGTCGTATGCAAGTCCATCATAGTACCATTATAGAAAAGAAATAGGTACAAAAACTGTGTTTTTTTGTATGGGAGCCCCCCTTATTGGTTCAGTTTATTTTTATTAAGTACTGATTAAAGTATAAATAAAACTAAATATTTTGTTAAAATGCTATATACAATATATAAAATATTGATATGGAGAACGGAACGTAGGGAACCCTAATAACTATGAAGTATGTTCTTCGATACGTAATTAAATAATTATTCTCAAAGTAAAATAGTTGTGAAGAGGAAGTTAGTAATTCGTTAAAGTGATGCTTAATAAAAGTCCCGCATCGAGATATGATATTCACTCTCATTTGACTGACTGTATGTCGTGAAATATTAAACTTGTTATATTGGATAACATTACGACTATTAACATAATGTTATCTATATAACATTTAGGGCTAGGGACATTTCAAGCAAGTATCTTCGTACGCAACGCGAGAAACAACTGGTACCTACCCCTGAGGGCAGCCAACACGGTTCTCTGATAGAATCACCGATCAAACTGAATTGACATGACTGTCAATTCAAATGACAAGACGGTCATGTCAATTCACGTCAAGTCGAAAATTGAGTTCATATTTTGTTACGCTTATAGGGACCGTGCAGAGCGACGACACTGCCACAAGTGGCGAATAGCCGAAACTTTTACGAAAATTTTACTGTCAAGCTGTTAGTGAAGCTACGGAAAATTAGAAGATTTCTTAACAAATTCTGAGTATTTTCAAGAATTGAAATGTATTGTTGTATTCCCGGATGTATTGTTGTGTTCCAATACGTACAAGAAATATAAAGGCAAATCGAACGATGTAAAATTTTACTATTTTTCTGCCAAAATATTCACATGGCTTTGCTTATTGAAAAACGAAAGAAATGGATAAAAGGCGGTAAAAATATACGTAAGTATTTAAAAAGTTCCATGAGTGTTATGTGTAGGCTAGTAAAAACAATGGAAATTTTGTAGATTATAACCGTAAATTCATTTTTTATGAACACAATATGAACATAACCTATAACCATTGCTTTCTTTCAGTAAACATCCAAACTGGCTTCCATCTTAATTGATATACATACATAGGCACCGCTCATTTAATTGGCATAAAGTTGCATCAAAAGTAAGGATAATTTGGAGAAGTCCTGCCAGGAATTCAACATTGAGGATAGTATTGAACTTGAACCATCTTGTCAAAGTGTTGGTTCTCAAAAGGATGATTCTTCAAGTAAGAAAAAGATTAGTAGTGCAGTCTTTGTGTGTTATTTAAAGAATACATACCTAAATGGTGTTTACACTTATGAGATCCAGACTGAAATTAGTTAAAAATAGTGACAGACAAATGTTGTGAAGATGGTATTGATCGAATCGCAGAAGGTTGATGAAATAAAAGCATTTATTTTTGTGAACTTGTTTTATTTTATTAATCCACAAGCATTTTCAGTAAGATTATAAGTATTTTTGCATAGCTTCATTATTTTATTGCAATATTTATCAAGTTTTTACTTTCTATGCTGATGGATGCTATTAATTACTTTTTCAGATATTTTCTTAGTTAACTAGATAAGCTTTATATATTTTTATTCACTCTTCCATTATTTGTTTACGGGTAGAAAGTAGAAACCCTTAATATTATATTTAATATTATAAAAAAAAAAAAAAAAAAAAAATATCCACAGACGAACGTATAACCTCCTCGTTTTTGGAAGTCGGTTAAATATACTTAATATTATAAATGCGAAAGTGTGTCTGTCTGTTAGCACTTCACGCCCAAACCGCTAAACCAATTTTGCTGAAATTTGGTATGGATTTACTTTGAGCCCCGGGAAAGGACATAGGATACTTTTTATCCCGTGAAAATGTACGGTTCTCGCGCAATAAATGATTTTTGGCGCAACGGAGTTGCGGGCGTCATCTAGTCTTTAACTTTAATATTTCGATCGCGGATTCTTGGAAATCTGTCGTTGTTCTCGCGGCCGCATGTGGCCACTTGGGAGTGTAAGTATTATATCATTTTATAGTGTAAAACATAAAAGAACACTCATAAACTAGCCAGGGTCAAGGAGAATGCGAAGTCAAAGTCACTCACAAGTTACGTCTTTTACTCGCATCGTGGCGCTGCTGTCGAATTACGACGCCCTCTATAGTTTCTGCACGGTCCCTATATCAATTCCATACAATTTGATCGGTGATTTTATGTAGAAGAGTAAAAAAAGTATTGACTAAGCCTCCTGTTGTTTTTACTCTATTGTCCGTAGATTAATTATTTTACTCCAACTTTATTTAAATTAAGCATTTGCCAGCAGGACGATACGGAAAATTCTGCAGATTTATTTAAATTAATTGCAAAATTGTACGAGACCTTTTGCTCGCATAGTTTTGTGTTGCTTCAAGGAGTTTTGCATAATAGCTCGCTCGCCGAAACAACAGACCTAATTTTAATAGTAATATAATATAGATTACATATATATTATATACTGGTACGGTAGCAAAGGTTAATCATTCGAATGTGCAAATAATTATACGACATAAGATTATTCACAAACCACAGAGCTTTTTTATTGCATTTTTACAACATTTAGATTGCATTTTATTTGATAGCTGTAATTTTGTGAATATTCGTACTCCAAGCGTATGAATAATCATGAATGAAGATTGTTAATGGTCATAAAATGTATGCATTACATTTGGTGATATTTATAAGTTTTATTAAAATTGTTTTAGGAATAAAGATGGGTGCAACCACAACATTGATGGTTAACAATATCAACGGTCATAGGAAACAAGTTCTCTGAGTCGATCTCACATAATATTTTGACGACAGTATTAAAATATATTACTTTTATACAACCTACCTACCTACTATTACCAAACAATATCCAAAATTCACCTACTAACGTAATAAATTGACAGAAGGTTTCTTTTATCTCCTATTCGTTGTATAAAGGTGCTCCGTCACCGGAAGCATTCGTGTATAATGTAATATTATACTTTATAGATTCGTCTTAGAGCTTTCCATAGCAAGTTGACTTCACCATCACGTAGCATTGATGGTACAAGATGTATCAAGATGTTACACATTGTATCATTACAAGGTGCGCATTGTAATGCTCGGTTCTCCTCCGTCACTGATGTAATGCTCGACGCTGTAACGTTACATTACAAGCGAATGCTCCCGGTGAGGGAGCATCCTTAAAATCCTTCTCCGAGAAAGTCACGCGTTGGCGTTGCAACTATAAGTCCCATGGGTCTATCGAAGATCGGAAGACTTCGCACTAATAATAATTAATTTGTCTAATCAATTAGTATTGCCACACGGCCAATTACGGAAGGATAGAGCAATCCAACATGGCCGCTGAAACGTAATCGTGTGAACCGATTGTTAGCGACAATTAATGCATACAAAGAAAGTCATTAAATCGTCTTCGTGTCGTTTTTTATCACCGAGATATTACGCAATAATATATCCTGACGCATTAACTGAATAGTGGAAAATCAAGGTTAATTTACATAAATAAAGGATATTAAAAGTGTATCGAATGTTCTGGCAAATACAATTTATCCGAATGTTCGTCATCACGCCTGGAGTTATGGCATAGGTCATAGGTGATAATTGATTGATAATATTATAATAATTGTTATAATTTTATAATATTAGAGTCTACTTTAATTTTATCTGCATGTGTCTCACGTGTGGTCTGCCACGGGAAAATATCTAATATATAAAATTCTCGTGTCACAGTGTTTGTGATTGCCGATTTTAATGAAATTTTGTATGTACATTCGTTAGGCCTGAAAATAGGTTTTTATCTCCTTTATTATTGATACTAGACTAGAAATAATTTATATGGCAATTTCAATAATCATCGCGAAAAAGTAATTGTTTCTGGGGAATTTCATGTGCGGCTAGTATTACGTTATTAGTAGATATATAATTTTTAATTTAAGATTTGTATCACATTTCGTGAATTGCTTTTAAAAAGTGTCACAATAATGATTCCAGCGTCTACGGGAATCATGTAAACGGGCACTAGCATGCACTTTTTTATTTATTTTTTATAAAATAAGGGGCAAAAAAACGGGTCACCTGATGGAAAGCAACTTCCATCGCCCATGGACACTCGCAGTTTCCAGCCTTTTAAGAGGTAATAGGGTAGGGGAGGGTAGGGAATCGGAATAGGGTAGGGCATTGGGCCTCCAGTAAACTCACTCACTCGGCGAAACACAACGCAAGCGCTGTTTCACGCTGATTGTCTGTGAGCCCGTGGTATTTCTCCGGTTGTGCCGGTCTATTCGTGCCGAAGCATGGCTCTCCCACGGTACGGCATTAGGATGCAATTAATTCATTCCAGTTTTCGTTTACATCATTGCAGCGCTGGATTGGAATAATGTAAACTGGCCGTAATAAAAGTGTGTGTATGACTAGCACGCAAGTTTAGAGGACGAACAATTTCTCCCGACAAGGCCGAGGTCTGACGACGATACTGACTCAGCTGCCTACATCATGCAAAATATGACAAACTGATAGAGTAGACGCTAACCTTTTTTAATGTGGCACTATACCGAGTTTGTTATGCCGGATATCATTTTTCCATTATTATTACTTATTATTATTTTTGAATTATACTCTATTCTCGACCAGATACAACAAAAAACTAGGCCTTTGCATCCATTGTGGATGATTTATACGGTATTTTCAGAGCGAAGTAACCACTCTTCAAATACTGTAGTGCCTGGGATAGGATTTTTAAATGTCCGTATGGTTGCCCAAGCGCATACGGCATTCTCGCAACACAGTCGGCCTAGTCCAGAGGAAAGAACTAGTCAATACGTCTGGGACCTACCATGTGCGGGTTTCCTTACGATGTTTTTCTTCACCGTACGAGAACAACAAACATTCCATAAAATATATTGACAAAGTAAAGAAAAAAGTAAAAACTTAGCGGTACCTTTTTGTTATAGTTTTTAAAGAAACTTAATAATTAGCGAAGGGAAATTCCGAAATATTTATTATAAATACAATTTTCATAAGGCTGCAGTTTACGAGACGAAACGTAACGAAACGCAACGTGACGATTCAAAATGGCAAAATTTCATATGTAACACTTGGCGTTCACTACTTGACATTGAAATTGCTAATTTCTATCACTTGTTTCTTCTCGTCGAGATCAAATAAGTCCCGAACCGGCCAACCAGTACCAGTAGTAACGATGCACGGTAAACATAATATTTTGTTCAAAATTATGCCAAATAAAAAAATTACTATGACTTTAAGCCCGGCCGCACATTGTACATATCTGATCAGAAACAATTGAACGTCCGCGCTGTCTCTTACATTTTGTACTGAGCCGAGTGAGCTCGAACTCGCAGGAAGGATGTTTCGGATAGTGTGTGGGGTGGCGGTCCGGCGGAGTTCAACTGTTTCTGATCAGAATTCGGAAAATGTGCGGGATTAGAACGTGTCACATTTTGATTAGGTGTAAACCGACCCTAAGGGTCAATTCAGACCTCAACGTGACGCGTAGATGCATTCCTAAAATTGTATTGAATTGACAGATTTGCATGACGTCTCACGCAAGTAAATTCTGTCAAATCCGTACAAATTTAGAAATGCATCTACGCGTCGCGTTGCGGTCTGAATTGACCCTAAGGGCCAACCCACACGTACAACAACCACACGACATCGCAACGACAAAATGTCGTCGAGCAGTGGTTACGTGTGAATGGTGTCGCTGCAGCTTTTTGTAGTTGCGTTGTGGTACCGACAAAATGCCGACGTGGTTGCGTTGTCGCCAGTGGTTGCGATGTGGTCGGTATTTGACAAGCGGTCAACAACGACTGAAAAATGTGGTACGGTGAATGGTCCAGTTCATTTACAATACGAAATATACGCCCGACCACGTGGTGTGGTTGTGGTTGTCGTGTGGTTGTGGTACGTGTGGGTTGGCCCCAAGTGATGATCTAAGCTCAAAAGCAGATCAATGTAATGTATGACATTTCAGATAGTTTTGTTTTGAGTCAGATGCCCTTCATCGTAATTGCTCTGAAACAACACAGACATACGTTAGCAATAAACTATCACAAATGTCAGAGCTGATTCACAAATTGTGTGGGCAAGGTTAGGGGAGTAAAACTAATGGCCTAGCTTCGGGTTACTCAGCAAAATTATTATTATTATAAGCCTGAACTGTCCCAATGCTGGGTGAAGGCTTCCATCTTTCTCTCGGCTACGCCACCGCTAGCCAGCCTGGCCGGCTTCAGCGACGGCTTGCTTTTCGCGGGGCTTTCCAGTCTATTGAGATCCTTGCGGTCAGAATGAGACCAACACAGCAAAAGAAAAAAATAGAAAAAAATACTTGTCTATTCGTATGTACTATCAGAGAAGTTGATTTTACTTCTATGATCTGTGAGTTGATTCCTAGGCAGATGGCAGACCTAAGTAATTTGGTTGCGTTAAGTCAAACCCAGCCGACAGATCACAATTAACATTGAATTGACATAAGCCGACCAAATGACGTAGGTCCGTCAACTGCCTAGGAATCAATTTCCTACATGGTACTGGTATGGTACATTCGCAAGCTTTAGAATCAAAGGTAAGTTATTAATTTTTTCCCAGCTGCCCGTATGTTTATTTTGCACAGAAACTTGTTTGGGAATCTACCAGTTACCACCTTAGCGTTTCTTTCGACAATTTAAACCTTTGTCCATCGGGTTCTCGAGTACGTAATAAAATAAAATGTTGTTTAATAATTAAAGATAAATAATTAATCAAAGCTGAGTGGTAACATATCCTCCTATACGTCTTAGAAGATAATTATCACATAACCGTTTCCGGCTATAGTAATTAAAACAATTATAACAATAAACAATAAGCAATAAGTTCAAAGAATCCAATTGATGCTCATAGCGTCTTCGAGTCGGTTTTCCCGGTTGTGATCCGGGTTCTAATACCTTTCTACAGATCACAGATAGCTACTGGTTTTAGTAATAAAGATAACTTCTTGTTTGGGTATCTCCGATCGCGGGTTGGTGTTTTTTAATGATGGCACAAAACTCGTTGGATATGTCTTGTTGTTCAAAAATGTTACTATCGCGTTTTAGAAGTTTACTATTATGTTTACAGAGCAAGAATCACGCTATATATACAAGGTTTAATAAAATAAAGTGATAATACTTTAGGCTGTGTAATGTGAATGTACGTAATAAATACGTAAGCAGCACTGAAAGGCCAAAAAAGTGACTCTTTCAGCGCTGCTTCTTTCACAGTAAACTATATTTTGGGGATGCATACCTGTCCTAAAATATTATCACTTAGTTTTGTTACTCGTTGTATCTTCAATTATTTTAAATCTGACAACTGATTAGTTCATTAATTGTAATTCTCTTAAGGACGCTATTACAAATATCAGCGATTTTCCGGTACCCTATTAAAGAATTAGGAGTCAAACTGCGAGGATATTTTGGTTTCAAATGAAAGATAATATATTCATCTCCACGACTGTACCATAAAAATTCTATAGCCGCATACAAAATTTTCACATAAAATACGTTTTAACCATCACAATAATCGCAAAATATGAAAAAAATGGGGTCTGATTAGGTACCTTAATATCTAAATACACTGAACTGAGGAAAATAAATATACAAAAAAATTTTTTGCTTATTTAGTCCTCTATAAAGTCCGCTAAAAATTTTATATAAAAATCAATAACTTTTCCAGTTATAAGAAAAATAAGAAAATTTCTCAAATTTTTTCATACATTTTCGATGCATTTTCGCCATATCAAGAACGCGGCGAGCTTCGTAGCCGCACTGTACAAGGCGCGCTAATATGAATCTTATTTTAATGTCATTAACGTCGATATTCGTACTGACAGACATCCGACCTGCTAATTCTCCGGTTGGAGCATTCTTAAAGTTTCTTCTTCACGATTTTCTATGGATTACAGCTACAACATTATTTTAGTTCGTACTTTCACCTGCATAATATACTATTTATTTAGGCCCACTTGCGCAGATCTGGGTTAAAGTTAACCCTAGATTAAACGTTATCTCTTTCGTAAAATATATGAAGAATGCAAGAGATTCACACACTATTTAACCCGGTATTAACTTTAACCTCGATCTGCGCAAGTGGACCTTAGTTATTTATTTAGTAACTCTACAAGGCGCAGGTTCGGCCTCACATGGAATATTGTTCTCATCTCTGGGCAGGGGCACCAAAATACCAAGTGCTCCCTCTGGATCGTATCCAACGAAGGGCCGCTCGAATTGTTGACTGCCTTAGTGTTTCAAACAGCTTGGACCCCTTGGAATTACGCCGAGATGTAGCTTCACTCTGCATCCTCTATCGCTTGTATTACGGGGAGTGCTCTGAGGAATTGTTCGGAATCATACCACCTGCAACTTTTTGCCATCGTCCCACGCGAAAAACATACCATCCTCATCACCTTGATGAGTGGCAGTCTTCCACAGTGCGTTTTTCGCGTAACTTTCTGCCGCGCACTGTATAACTCTGGAACGAACTGTCACCAGCAGTATTTCCGGACCTATACGACCTGCAAACCTTCAAGAAAAGAGCGTATTCCCTCTTAAAAGGCCGGCAACGCACCTGCAGCTCTTCGAATGTTGCGAGTGTCCATGGGCGACGGTAGTTGCTTACCATGGTGACCCGTTTGCTCGTTTGACCCCTTATTTAATTACAAAAAAAATAGTTAAACATCACACAAAGTGTATACTGTACATACCTACTAGTGATGCGTATCTTTGTTATGTCATAACTCATAATCTACTAATAATTATCTTGTGATAGCGCCCAAAACTGTTATTATTCTACATTATGTTGATTTCATGTCAAGTAGTACATGTATTGTACATTACAACACATCAACAAACATTACTCACCAAAAAACCAGATTGACTGAGTAGACGCTGTACAAACAATGGTTTTTTGTTAAAATTAATTTAGAGCTTAGCTATGTATGGGTTTTCCTTAATTTTATCAATCACTGGATTATATCAAGTTCCGTTTTCAATTTTCATCTGTTTTTATGATTTCCTTTAATTTTTGGCTCTTTTTTACTCGATTGGCATAAAAAGATGTTTTTCAAGTGAACGTACGATTTTTACGCATATTAATAATACAGAAGGGTAGGCAATTGAATTAAAAATACGGCTTTACGAAATATTAACGAAACCTCAGCTAGTCCAATGTATGTAATAATTAATTAATTATTATCTTTATCTACACTACTATTATAAAGAGGAAAGATTTGTTTGTTTGTTTGTTTGTTTGTTTGTTTGTTTGAGTCGAATAGGCTCCGAAACTACTGGACCGATTTGAAAAATTCTTTTGCTATTGAAATCTCACATTATTTCTGCTGAACATAGGCTACATTTTATTTTGGAAAAAAGTAGGGTTCCGTAAGATATTTGAGTTTTTCGGACGCAAGGTGTAAAAAATCAGCTAGAAAAGTTACTTATTTTGCGTACGCTGCCTAAACTATAAAAGATAGAACCATAAAATGTTCTAAGTAATTGTAGATCTTATAAATATCTACAAAAAAGTCCGCGACACACTATACCTATCTATGTCGAGTGAGGCACAATAACCATTTATTTATTTAAAAATCCTAAATTTTTTTTGGAATAAATTTAAACGGATATATTTTACTGACGCTATTAATCCTTATCAAAATAAATTATTTTATCACTAAGTACAGTTTATGTAGATAATATTTGGTCTTTGAATGATTAAAATTGGACGTTTGGTTTTGAAATTATGGCGAAATTAAAATATTACGATAGTGAGCGTCACCAAAGCGCGTGCGGGAGGAAGAAAATATTCTGTTGTAGAAATGAATATTCTGTACATAAAAGATATGAAATGACACCCGAAATTACACCTTTGTCACTACATCGCTATAGAAGCCAAAAATGTGGTTAGTTTTTTGTCTGTCTGTCTGTCTGTCACTCTTTCTGTCTGTCTGTATGTTTGTTCCAGCATCACACGAAAAATACTGATCCGATTTGAATGTGGTTTTCGCAGATATATTTATCTTCTTCCAACTTAACATCTGGTGTATAAAAATTTTTCCCCCCACCCCTCTAAGGGGACAAAAGAGGGGGTCAGATTTTGTATCAAACTTTTTTCTTTAACACGAAAACTACTGATCCGATTTGCATACGGTTTTCACAGATGTGCATACGGTTTTCACAGATATATTATATTTGTCTTCTTCCAACTCAACATCTGGTGTATAAAAATCCTCCCCCCCTCCCCTCTCAACCCTCTCTGGGGACCAAAGAGGGGTCAGATTTTGTATACAACTTTTTTCTTTAGTGGACTTACTTCATATTAGGTATTAACTGTGTTTTTCAACTTAACATCTGGTGTATGACCTTCTCCCCCCACACCCTCTTAGGGGACAAAAGAGGGGGTAAAACATGTATCAACTGATGATAAAATATACTTTAAATGGCAAAACAACGTTTGCCGGGACAGCTAGTAGAGTATAAAATTCTATTTCGAAAACGTATTTATTTATCAGGACTGTTTGGACTCGTCAGTCGGAAGAGTGAGTGTACATCATGGGTAATACTTGCAAACCGTCGGGCATTTATTTTCTTCAACAAGAATATTTTAGTTCATTAATATAAACTCAAACTTATTAACATACTAAAACTTTTTATTTACATACAATAATCATCATCTAACCAACTTTTTCAAACACGGCAGAATAATATTTCACGTACAATATTTCTTTTGTTATTAAAAATAGCTGTTGCAATTGTGTTTTATATCCTCACTTCCGTACTAATAAGGTGTGACTGTCTGTCTGCCTGTTACCTCTTTAACTTTCTGGAACACAGACGTGGCGTCGTGGGGGACATCTGGTTACCAACAATGCGTAATATTTGTGTGGCATTAAAAGCGTTAATCCTCTTCCAATAAAGGCGAGTCCTCAGATGTGACGAAAGCGTTAATTTCATTACGTAACGCAACAGAAGCCTTAATCCTTAGGCTTGCTTACAAACAGCTTACAGCAAGTCATACGGGCCCTATGTAGCCTGAGGTTCAGAGCATAATGACTCTAAGTTTTATAGACAAAATATTATAATATTAATATAGTCTATTAAATTACTGTCACAGTATTTTTCGAAAAAAAACACGCTGAATTCAGAATGAAACATCTGAAGAGTGTAGTGTATTTTTTAATAAATTAAAAATACACTCTATACTCAGATGTTTAATTCAGTTAACTAACAACGTGCTTTTTCGAAAAATACTGTGACAGTAATTTCACTACTAAAATTATAAATGCGAAAGTGTTTCTGTCTAAGTGTTGTCTCTTCACGCCCAATCTGCTGAACTGATTGTGCTGGGTATGGAAACACTTTGAGTACCGGGAAAGAACATTCAACATAGGATACTAATTGTCATGCCGAAAAAAATGTACGGTAAGTGTATCCTCACGAATTTTGGCGCAATGGAGTTACGGGTTATATCTACTATACTACAATATAGTATCAGCAATCAGTTTGGGGTACAAAAGCATCGGTAAATCACACGATCGGAGGTAGAGGTAATGCGGCAGGCGTGACGAATGTACTTTATGTCACCCATCTGTGTCCTGGCTGATTCACGGAGCCTTGGGCAAGTGTTAAGGCGTTCCCCACGTTAGGAGATAGATAGCCATGATTGTGAACATACGAAGCAGTCAACACATAAAAGACATTGTCATTAGCGTTAGCTCTTGCAGTGGTAAATAATATGACAGCTGTTCGACACGACACGACAAAGGCTCTATTTATACATCTTGGCCTGATGGTAGGGTACAGGTGATAGAGTCGGTTAAGTCTTGACAGTAAGAAAAAGTGAGTTATTGACAGACAAAAACACGAGTACACCGGATGATGCTTCTTGTGTGTCGGGTCAGTCCCCTAGTGGCCATAAGAATATCGAAAACCCTCATTTGATTTAACAATGAAACGCAGATTTAAGACGCCAAAATATGCCCAGTTTCTGAGGATTTCTCTACAGGATTTTATTTATATAATTCACTTCATATAAAGTCCCTCAACTAAATAATTAAAAAATATATTTACTAATAAATTCTTTACAAAATACATATTAAATCTTTACTGATATCATAAACGAAAGTTGCACAGTAAACAAAATGTTTTGACCAGAGATCGCAATTCACGGTCAATAAGTGATTTAAAGTAAGGCAATAAAATTTACCCAATATATAGTAAGGCAATAAAGTTTAAGTTTAGACTAAATTATATCTGAACAGTGAACATTGTTCCCTAGCCATCCGAATGCCGTATAGTACCAGCCTTACATAACGTAAAATATGGGTATTCTTCAAGGAAACGCTATTTGATATTATAACCTTACTTGTGATTTGTCCTACGGTTCAACAACGTGACTAGCCGGATGATTGTCTCGGCCGTGTGATTGTGAAATATTTGACAGTTACGGCGATCCTGCAGCCATGATTGTATTTTGTTAAAAAACGTCAAAGTTGTATAAACCAAATTATTCAAGTTATAAATAAAACTGCGATACCCAAAAAAGTTTATTCACCGCCTCTAACGACATGAAAAGTAAATTTTAAACGTGAAATATTAACTTTATTGATAATATAATAACTTAATTTTCAATCTCCATTAAAATAAATTGGCGATGCTGTAAAATTTTGTCAATAATTTCTTCTATAGCAATCAGCAAAATGATTTCACAAAAATTGTATAGCTCGTATTCATATAACTTGTTTGTCTTTTAATTTGTCAGTATATGTAAAATAAGTAAACGACAAAATGAAACAAATGATCAGTAGGGGCTGGCTGGGATCTCCTAAAATAAACGGGTTGTACTCTGGGAGTACCGTAGAGATGCAAACGAAATTACTGCTATTTCGTTTTCACAGAGACCTTCAGCTGAAGAGAGTGGGTTTTTTTCTTTAACTTCCCCCTTACGAACAATTTGATGCGAGTTTACCAACCTAGCCTACCTAACCTACCAAAATGAAAGAGTTAATAAAAAGATACAATATACAGCCAAACGTATTACCTCCTCCTTTTCGGTCAAAAAAACGAATAATCGTTCGATCGTACTTCCTTTGAACTACAAATTCCGTTCATCACGAGATTGAGTTATCAAAGTTGACATTGACAGTTGTGAGATTGATCAAGATATTGCTATAACTAATTAATTGTTGATGCGTTTGTCGTACTGTCAATGTGTTTTCGATCGGAAGTCTGATTTAAAATCGATGAGTGACTTCTGTTTAAAATGCTAAAAGTATCAAGGTGGGACTTTTGGGGACGACATTGGAATATTATGTGAATGAATGAATGGAATGAAGTTCAATCTGTGTATTTTTTTTTATGAAATAAGGGGGCAAACGAGTAAACGGGTCACCTGATGGAAAGGAACTTCCGTCGCCCATGGACACTCGCAGCATCAGAAGAGCTGCAGATGCGTTGCCGGCCTTTTAAGAGGGAATAAGGTAGGGGAGGGTAGGGATGGGAAGAGAAGGGAAGGGAATAGGGGAGGATAGGGAAGGGAATAGGGATTGGGCCTCCGGTAAACTCACTCACTCGGCGAAACACAGCGCAAGCGCTATTTCACGCGCGTTTTCTGTGAGGACGTGGTATTTTTCCGGTCGAGCCGACCCATTCATGCCGAAGCATGGCTCTCCCACGTCGTACGTGTATATTTATTTAATCCAATATAAAATTGTAAATTACAAAAATCTTACTCTACAAAGCGTCAGTAAAATTACAAGTCACAAAATTCATAATAATAGTAGTATAAGTATAACATAATATTGCATCTTATGCTTCATTGTTTCCTAGACTACTATGGACATAAGATAGTTTAGTATGGATAGTTTAAAACAGATCTTACAAGTATTAAGCCCGTCACAGACTTAGCTATAATATATATTAATATACCGTACTAAACACACTGAGACCAGAAATATATATTATAGCTGAGTGTGTGGTCACGCGAAAATTGTATAGAAAATATATAGTAATATGCCTAGCTATAAACATATTAATATATATTATAGCTAAGTCTGTGACGGCCTTTATACATTTTTATCAAATTCATAATACTGCTACTTGCAGAACATAAGTAACTAATAGAAAAGCTGACGTCTAAACAAATTTCACATAAAAAAATTGTTCCATTAAACAATTAAAAACCAATAAAATTCAAATTCAAATATAATATTTGATATGAGCAATATTCGCACGGATGATATTGTGAGCTATAAAAATAACAGCAACCATATAAGGAGTTAATGGCAGGTGAATTTGAAACAGTGGCAGCGGCGGTCGAGACTTCGAGGAAGCGTTTAGTGTTATTGCTCATTGTAATTATTTTATTGCATTTCAGCCATTGTTATTGTAAATGCCTTTTTATACGTACGGATGTATTTTTATAAGTATGGATATTGGATATAAAGTAAAATATTTATTTCAAGGATGGGATTATTTAATAATAATAATAAAAAATATCTATGGACGCTTCACACCACGTCAGTCTGGCCCCATGGTAAGTACCTGAAGGACTTGTGTTACGGGTACCAGACAACGGAAATATATTTAATACTTTTACCCTCTTACTAATTAAAACTTCTTAAACATGCGTTCAACGTGTGAATAGTTAAACAGGAGTTTTTAAGCTATACACACGTTACACAGAGTCTATACATGGTCTATACAGAGAAATTTGTATGGAAATGACAGCATCGTTATACAGGCCTTATGTCAAAAAATGATTATTAGTAGAAAAAATCTTATGCACCCTCTATACACGCTGTGTAACTTTTTATTAGTAAGAGGGTTATACTATACAATATACAATATATTATTTAAGATTTTTATTATATTATGATACACGTATATTTATTACACATCCATGACCCAGGAACTTTTGAAAAGTTCTTGTTCCGTCGGCGGGATTCGAACCCACGACCTCCGGCTTGAGCTGCCAACAGCCCACCAACTGAGGTCGTCAAATTTATTTACGACACCAGAATAAATAATTCGGTTATTTCTTGAACTTAAAAAATAATTGCTCTAGCACAAAACTTGACAGATAGGGTACGGAGAATCTGTCAAAAAAGTTGTGGGTAACCTATCCGGCACTTTATCAGGAAGTGGTGAAACAGGCCCTTAATGTGCTTAAGATAGGTTCTAATAATGTAACAAAGTTCGTCTGCGTTACGTCATTAATAGAGTAAATATATAAAAATACCTCGCACCAAATACGTGAGTGTGATTGCGGGTGATGGGGCGACCCGGACGAGGCGTGGGCGGGCGGAATGTGGCTTTATTGTTGAACTTATATCACAGAGCATCCACATAGCATATAGCACGCTTAATATACATAAAAACATACATTTACAACTCTAATATACTTCTCCTATGCCATCGTTAATTAGTTTGTAGATGAATCGATTAATTTTGAATTGAATGATCTGACCTTAACCAGGATATGACTAGTCTCCTCTACTGTTCTGACTTCTTTATTTATTAATAGCCCATGCTATGTAGCAAAAAAAATGTCGAAAAAATAGATAAGCTCTAAAATTTTATTGTTCTTCTTCTTTACTACGACCACCTAAGTGAGTAGCAACTACGTTCCTTACTAACCTTTGTTCTGGTTTTTCTTTCGTTCCTCTTCCACCATGACCGTAACAACAAGTAAAATCGTTTTTTTAAAGCACAATAAATACGTAGACTAGACCTTAAATTATGTTAGTCTTTTTAAAACTCGAGAACAGCAGAACTAATTTGGCTATAATTTTAATCTTAAAAAGTCCAGGGGATAATTATATTAGTAGGAAAGTGATACGAAGTTCACTGGGTCTTCTAGTTTTTAGGGTTCCGTACCCAAAGGGTAAAAATGGGACCCTATTACTAAGACTTCGTTGTCTGTCCGTCTGTCTGTCTGTCTCCAGGCTGTAACTCAAGAACCGCTATAGCTAGACTTCTGAAATTTTCACAGATTGTGTATATTTATTGCAGCTATAACAACAAATACTGAAAATAAAATAAAGTTAATATTTAAGGGGGGCTCCCATACAAGAAACGGGATTTTCGTAGCCTTTTTTGCTCGTAATCAATAATGGCAACAGCTAGGCACTTGAAATTTTCGCAAAATCCTTAATTATATTTATACTTTAATAATTAATAATAATATTAAAATAAAATAAAAAATTAAGGGGGGCTCTCATACAAAAAAAAAACACAATTTTTGGTCTATTTTTGCTCTAGAACGGTACGGAACCCTTCGTGCGCGAGTCCGACTCGCACTTGGCCGATTTTTAATGGAACTCACGCAACAATATAATTAAAGCACATAAATGTGTATTAGCAACACCGATATAAGTCGTGTAGATTGGCGTGCCAAAAACATATTGCAAATATGATGTAATTCATTAATTTATGTTGATAGAAACAGAAGTAGGCTGTTGCTAATTATTATTATTACATAATTAGACTAAGCAGATGGATGAGCTCTATGTTAACGGTGACATCATTTCAGGCTTCTCTTAAGCCTAAATATTATACTAAAGCCTTATATTGTATACCATTATTTATAATTTTTAATAAATGTATCCAAAGTGGTATTTTTCCTAGTATCTGGAAAAAAGCTAATATTATACCGATCTACAAAGGCGGTGCTAGACAAAATATAGAAAATTACCGTCCTATTTCTATTCTTAGTAGCATTGCTAAAGTATTTGAAAAACTTATCCATCATGAAATTTATCAATTCGTCAGATTAAATATTATCATTCCAGAACAACAAGGTTTTGTCAGGCAAAAATCTACATCAACTAATTTAATCATTTTTACAAATTATCTATTTAAAAACATGGATACTAGATCACAAACAGACGCAATTTATACCGATTTTAAAATTACTCCTGCGTACCTGGCCTGGTGTTAATGAAACCGGCCACCGTCACCAAAACTGGTGTGGGGAGTATTATAATATTTAGTAGTCTGATTTAAGGTAATTATTATAATATATTATTAGCACATACCTAATATTAACAATATCATAACAGACGTGGGTGTACCGAAACTTCGCACAAAATACAAATACCAAAAACATGGCGCCAATGAGTAACGCTGTTTCTCAGTATTTGGGCATATTAGACAATGACGCCCGCAATTCCATTACGGCAATCCGTTTCTCGCGCGGGAATCGCACATTTTTCCTATCCTATTTCCTTTCTCGGAACGCAAGGTTCGCTCCACATAAACTTTCAGCAAAACGGTTAAGCGGTAACAAATAGACAGTGAGACACACTTTCACATTTATAATATTAGTATGGATCTTTGGCTACCTGTTAAGATGATCTGATATATTTTAGTTTCAGAATCCTTCTAGTTTGAGAATCCAATCAGTGTGAGAGGTCGTTAGTCAGGTGGGTCACTTTCACAGTTAATAGCTCAAGTGGCATCACGGCCGACAGCTGACGTTCACTAACAACATTTGCAATAGCGATACCTTAGAAAAATGATTAGAAGTAGGCAGTAAAACCTTTAGATAAACTATCAAAGTCATTGTATGTTACTATGCGATGATATTATTATAAAACAAACCTGGCTGAACTTAGTTGTTTAAAGGAAATAATATGAGTATCGTAGATAAGCCAATTAGTTATGGTTACGATAAAATTATTTGTATTTTTTATTAAAGTTCATTTTATTACAACAAAACGTTAAACCACCAAAATAATTGATAAGTATTATTTGCATTTTGTACTATAATTAGTGGTGCAAAATGCAAATAATCTTGATCCCATGGCAAAAAACTTAATATTTAGGATACTTACCTACTATTATCATTTTTGAAAATATAAATTTTCCATATTTTTGGTAAAAGATAGCTCCGTGCGAGCTTCTTCTCGCCGGGATAGTTCCCGAACCGGTGGTACATACCAAGTTCCAACGTTCAGATTATTTTTTTGTAAAAAATTAACTCTGAATAAAAATTACTTCATTTAATTTGACTTTCTATTCAGCTTTCCATGCAACATTATCCTGTACTCAATTCTTAAAAAAAGAAAATCCAAAGAATTGTACATTATTATAATATTATTATAGGTATGTAGTTTAATATTTTAAAGAACATAATATAAAGATACTTCTCATCCCGAAAGCAATACAATATTGCTTCGTTAATAGGCAAATGTTAGTGTGTTGAATAAAATATTGTCGATTGTGTGCCCTTTGGCTGTATGTATAGTTGAACTATAGAACGAATGTAGTGATTTGTTTGGGAGTTTGACAACAATTTATGGATGAAGTGTACAATGAGCAGACAGCCTTCGCGCCAGTGCGAACTTAGATATATCACGATCACATCAATGGAAGGGTCAGAGCAGACGAGCTACTGTACACTGTCGCAACAATAGCCATTAAGTTGCAGAGACTGATCAAAAAGCCTCTATGTGTACAGATTATAGGATTATGCATTTACCTTTTTTTTTTTTTTTTTTAACGCCAAGAAATGCATTCACGCATTCCGCGGGGGATGAGGGAGATCCTGACGCGGATATGTGGGACTCGCCCAAAAGCCCTACCCACTAAAACTTGGCGGTGCGCCCTCTCTCCGACGGCGGGGCCACGGGTACGACACCGCGACCGCAACTCCACCAGCGGTCGTCTGCCTGGTGGTCGGCAGACCCCTCTTCCGAGAGGCGATTACTCGCCCCCCAGGATTATGCATTTACCTAGTAAACAATAATTCTTGTGTCATTTTGACTTTTTTTTTATTATTAATAAAAAACACAATAATATGTTGTCAGCCCTTTTGGGACTTCTGTAGATTACTTAATATGATAAAAAAACTAACTGTAAAACCTATATTATTTGTGATGGGTGATTGATCTATTTAAAGTTGTAAAACTTAAAAAAAGATACATCTAAACTTACTCGCATATTTAATCTGTTACAATATGCGAGTTAGGAGCGTAAACGTTAATCGTGGTCCGTCTGCGCCTTTTCTTGTAACCATAAATAAAATATTTTTTCTCTATTTTGATAATCATTCTACCCCCATTTCCGAATCTATTTTTGATTTTATAACATATTTTCATCTATATTATATTGTCCATAAAACTTAAGAGCGTTGATAACGCTCAGGATGCCTTCATTTTAAAATGAAGCGAAACCCTGTACCTATGATCCAAAAGGATGTTAAATGCGTGATAAAATACCACCCTTTTGCAAATGGATGAAGTCGCGGGCAAATCTTGTTTAATTATGTTCATAAATGCTTTTCAGTATCTAATGAGTGTTTACAAAACAACTTGATGAATAAAATTAGTTAGTACGTAGGATATAAAAATAAATAAATAATATGAATTTCAAAGATTTTTCTTCCATGAACAAGACGATTCATTTTTTAATTGCAACTTTGGTTTTGATTTAAAACGTTATATTTTAGCGTAGTTTATTCAACAATTATAGTCTGTCAGCTGAGCTCATTGCCCAAGCCCGCTCATTTCCATACAGACTTATTCTATGAACCTATTACAGTGGCTGTATCCGTTTCGATTGTGTTATTTCGGGAAATCCTACGCTTATGACTAACCTACCATAATATTCGGTATTACCTGACAATAAAGTAGTTTAATATATTTTACCTGCCATTAAAAAGATAATATTTTTGTCATACAAAAGGAATGATAATTTTGGCAGCCTGTTTATTTCGTCGTATCATAGCTTTAACTATTTATCCGATTTCGTTCAGTAGCATATATAGGTATAATATATTACATTAGTATAAACCACAAATTGCTGATCTATTTCTTAGAGCTTATTACGCGTTACACCATGGCTAAGATCCATACTAATATTATAAATGTGAAAGTGTGTCCGTTTGTCTATCTGTCACCCGTTCACGCCTAAACTACTGAATTAATTTTTGCTGAAATTTAATATAGAGCTACTATGAGTCCCGGGAAAGGACAAAGGATATTTTTTATCCCGGAAAAAGTACGGGTACGGTACGCGTGTTAACGAACTTTGGCGCAACGTAGTCGCGGGCGTCATCTAGTACAAAATATTTTTATTTTCGAACTTCGCCATCGTAAACAACGATGACAACTTGGGTAAAGTCATGGTATTATAGAACTTTACGTTAATAGCCTAGTACTTGGTCAGGCATGATACCTCGTGACCGACCACTTTTGATGAAAAATGACCATCATTGACATTTGGTAACCAACCACGAATTATAACAGGGACCACTTGCGCCAAACCGGGTTATCGCTTGTCCAAATGTCGTCTCTTCTCTTTCACGAGTACGAGACCGAATGAGATAGCATAACATTAAATGGACGATTAGAGTTAGCCTGACTTGGTGATAATGGGTCTAGTATTATTACCACGGTTACCTAATTTGTAACGGTTAAATCATAGCTTATTACAGTTCTGAGTAATTATCCTTTAATATTGATACAAAATAAAAATAACACAGTATTTAATATAAAACCAAAGCTTATATGTTAAAATATGAATATACATATTCAATATTCACATACGAAATTAATTAACTAGATATGAAGATGTGTGAAAAGTTTTAATTATATTATAATATAATTGCTTTACATACATAATTATGTTACTAAATAATAATAATAATGAATAAATGAATGAATAATTGAATGATAATAATAATGATAATAATAATAATATATTTATTACAAAGCTTATCGTATAATATAATAGAAAGAAAGATTTAAAAATTCCGTAATCCATTCGGATTAGGTCAAATCAAATCAGAATCAAAATTCTGATTTGATTTGACCCAGAATCAAAATTCTGATTTGATTTGACCAAATCAATTCTTTTTGTAGGGTTCCGTACCCAAAGAGTAAAAACCGGTACCCTATTACTATTTTTTCTTAAAATCACATGATATTCTAGTACGATAATATATTATAACTGAAACGCTTGAACGCAGGCGGCAGCACCAGCATAGAAAGTAAGCAAAAGTTTTTGTTCGACGTTTGACAACGTTTCTGTCAATAATAATAATAATAATAATAATAATATCTATGGACGCTTCACACCACGTCAATCTGGTCCCGTGGTAAGTACCTGAAGGACTTGTGTTACGGGTACCAGACAACGGAAATATATTTAATACTTTTATACTATACATATATTTAAGATTTTGTTATATGATAAATATATTTAATACACATCCATGACCCAGGAACTTTGAAAACTTTTTGTTCCGTCGGCGGGACTCGAATCCGCGACCCCCGGCTTAAGCTACCAACGTGCTATCCACTAAGCCACAGAGGTCGTCAATATTGTGCACGTGACGGATTTTGGTCAGATTATTGTGTGTGCTAGTAGCGCCCTCTGCTCCGCACATAATATTATATTCAGCTTCATAGATACTCATACATATATCAGTTTTGGTTCCTTAGATCTTACTCAGTTACTTGGATAACTGTGGTAATTCTAGAGCTAATACATGCAATCAGAACTCTGACGCAATGGGATGAGTGCTTTTATTAGATCAAAACCAATCGACGGAGGGCCCCGCGTCCTAAGTCGTTTATTTTTATGAATCTGGATAACTTCTCATAGAATAGAATAGAATAGAATAAGCCTTTATTGCCAGTTATACAATATGAAATTACAATTCATTATTAATTCATCATAGTATTATTTTACATTCAATAATTCATGATACAATAATAATTATTAAATTATACATATTTTAACAATTTTAGTCTTCATTATTTAAATTCATGCACTTTAATTTTTAATAATATTATGATTAATTCACTTATTATTAACCTATTTATAATTTGTATTTAATATTAACTTATTAATAACCTAGTCTATTTGTTTTTTATTATTATTATTCTGAATATTAATTATTAATTAAAATATAAATAATTATTATAGGCATATTAATATACGTTTTACTTCTACTTGCATGCAAACTTATGTTGTAATCTCTCTTTTCCTGGCTTGTCCATGGACATAGGCCTCCTCCAAGACTTTCCATTTATCCCTATTTTGTGCTTCTCTCCTCCATGTTGCTCCTGCTATTTCTTTAAAGTCGTCCTCCCATCTCCGGTGTTGCCTACCTCTCTTTCTTTTACCTTCTCTGGGGTACCATTCGATAATTCTTTTCGACCACTTGTTTATTTTTCCTCTTAGAATATGTCCCGTCCATTTCCATTTATTCTTTTTTACCGTGTCTAGAATTCTTACTGTTTTCGTTTTTTGGCGGATATCAGTAAGTCTTATTTGGTCTTTCTTTTTTATATTTAGCATACTCCTTTCCATATTGTTCTGGCATACTTCCAGCTTTTGCAAATTCTTCTTTGTTAGAGCCCAGGTTTGACTGCCATAGGATAAAACTGGTATCACACATGTGTTGAATGTTTTTGATTTCAGAACAAGAGGGATTTGATCATTATTCATTATTTCTTTCAGTGACCAATAGCGTTTCCATGCCTGGCATATTCTGTTATCTATTTCTTTTCCAGATAGGTTTACTGTAGATATTGTTATATAACTTCTCATACTAAACATTAAATGGATTCCGTGGTCAGTTGTTGAGAGGGTTACATTTTGTGATACTTTATTTGACAACTACACACCGTGGTAACTATACATCTTTGTCCATGTCAGATACATTAAAAAATCGGCCAAGTGCGAGACGGACTCGCGCACGAAGTGTTCCATAGCGTTACAGTGAAAAAATAGGACAAAAATTGTGTTTTTTGTATGGGAGCCCCACTAATTTTTTTATTTTATTTTAATATAATTATTAACCATTAAATTACACATATAATTAAAGATTTTGTGAAAATTTCGAGTGCGTACCTATTGCCATTATTTATTACGAGCAAAAAAGGCCAAAAAATCAAGTTTGTTGTATGGGATATTAATTTAATTTTGTTTTTAGTATTTGTTGTTATAGCGGCAATAGAAATACACAATCTGTGAAAATTTCAGAAGGCTAGCTATAGCCGTTCTTGAGATACTGCCTGGAGACAGACAGACAGACTGACGGACAGACAGACGGACAAACAGAATGACAGACATCGAAGTCTCAGTAATAGGGTCCCGTTTTTACCCTTTGAGTACGGAACCCTAAAAAACTATAAAGTCCATATATAATAAATGTGGCTCTATCTCGTAAAAGGAAGAGTAAAACACATGCATAGTGCATACCTATTAATTTTATTTTCACGATTATATTGGTAGAAAATATGATCCTCTTACATAACATAAACACAAGATCAATAAAATGCATTAAATAAAATATGATTTTAATTAGATTTGCAAAAATATTAAAAATAAATAAGAAATTTTCATTAATATATGCGACGCACCTATTACAAACGAATAAATATCAGAACTGGTTTTATTCGTATACAATAAAGTTTTATTATAATAGATTTATAAACTTGAAGTACCATTTTAATTGCGAACAAATAAATAAAAAACTAATATTTCAGCTAAAGCAAAAAAACTTAGTCGCTGAAGTTTTAAAAATATATGGTCTCACCACAAAAGATTTAAACATCAGCTGTTGAACAGTCGTTTTGACACCATTTTGTACTGAATCTTTTTCTCATCAACTGTTCAACAGGTGTTAAGACCGATAGTGTTTTTCCTTTTAATCATTGCATCTGTTGATATAATATAATATTATTGGTATTATCAGAGATACCTGGTATTATGCAAAATTTTAATTATTGTAACTGTATAACTTATAACTATACTATGTAAGATTATGATACATGCAGGTCTCTAAATCTAGTGATTTTAGTATGGGCTCTGCATCAAAATACTTGAAAAAGATTACAGAGCTCTCATCAAAGCTTCAGAAGATTCTCAGAAAAGATGCTTTAAGATACATTTTCAGTACAACTTTTAATTTCTTTTCTATTGGCTTAGTGTTTACTTTCAAACTATTAAAATTAGAGATCGCCCAATGGTCGAAATTCGACCTTAGCTTCAACGACATTAGGACTACTACGTTTTCAAAATACCTAATATTAGCTCGATGCACTCCTTCATCATATAAATTATAATAGCTGTGCAAAATTTCATTCATCTACGTTTCCGCATTTTTCGTCAAAAGGAATACAAAGTTTTTCGCTCGCGTATTAATATATAGATAATTTCAGCCACTATAGTACTACTAAACCATAATATAAGCAAAAACTTTCGATTTCGCGAAAATCATCTCAGCATACCAAACTTTTTACGAAATTAAAAAAAATTAACATCAACAACTTTGCAAAAATCAACACACTAAGACTTCCTTGGGTGCTTGACCTCATCCAAATAAAAAAGAAACATTTTTTTAAATAAGATTTTCGAAAACTTTTTTCGAAACGTTCTTTTTTTGAATTTTTTCATGGAGACAGCGTGCGCGGGATGGTTTCACCCCCCTGTGGCGGGGTGCGGTGACGTCACCGGTCTTATATACGCGCGCCGCCGCGCCCGCCCCAGTGCAGTGCGTAGTGTTGAGCGATGCGTGTTATGTGAGTTCTCCTTTACTTACTAAGCTTTTGTGGATTCGATTGGATAAATTCATTTTTATTTTATTTGAAGTTTTACAAAAGTTTGAGAGGAGATTCAGTATACAGTGGCCGATAAATATAGGTAAAAACTTCGATTTCTAAATTTATTTTTAAGTTATGAGTACTTATACATAAAAAAATATTTATAAAATAAATTAAAGAAAAATAGAGAATTTTACAAATTTATAATTTTATAGAGCTGCGAACGCGTTGAAGTCTTTTTCGGTGGTGATTCGGTAGCCGTAAGCTTTCACGCGGACGTGCTGATAGAACATAATATTATTGTTATTGTTTTTATTATAACAATTTTCTGAGATGTTACTGTAGAGATTATTTTTATTTTTTATGACATAAATTAATAATGTAACAAGAAATTATACTCAAAATATTGTTTTCAGAAAAAAAACAGCTTAATATTTTTACATTTATAGTGTCATATTATTTTATGGCTTCCTAAATGTATTTACATAAGTATTTTTTAAAGTTACTTTTAAAAGTATATTTTAACTATGTACTATCATAACATAATAATATTTTAAGTGGAATAGATTTTATTGTCGTCTCATTATTGCCACAAGAAAAAATAAAATCGATATAGAGATAATATTTAAGGAAATCTAACAGTAGAACCTAACACAGATAAGAATCCTTGATAATAAAATATAAATCATAAACATTGTTGTTTAAAAACTTAATTTTCTGTCTAGAGTTATTAATCACTAGAATATGACGCCCGCAACTCCGTTGCGCCAAAAGTCGTTTATCGCGCGGGAACCGTACATTTCCCCGGGATAAAAAGTATCCTATGTACTTTCCCGGGACTCAAAGTATCTCCATGCCAAATTTCAGTAAAATCGGTTCAGCGATGTGGGCGTGAAGAGGTAACAGACAGACAGACAGACAGACAGACACACTTTCGCATTTATAATATTAAGTATGGATCTATATTATTCTTAAATTATTTAATTATCATTATAAGTAGGACTTAATATAAAAGTTAAATATATATTTTGAAACACGATGATAACGGTCATCATATTGATAGTGATGATGATGATGACGATGATTGTGGTGAGGGCCGCGTGTGGTCACCGCTCATGTAACAATGTGTTAATTCCTCGAGTTATGCGGAGCTTTGGGAAACACGCTGTTTATGTAAACGTTACAAATTCCACTTCATCACCACTCCATCACCATCACCATATACCAACCATCACTATCACCAATATCTTACCACTTTACTCTTTTATCCAGTCCAGTAAACAGTTACATGTGAATTGGAATTGACAAGTTGATTAGGTTCAATAAAAGTTGTCTCGACTCGCAAAATAAGTTAACTAGACCGTCCCCGTGCGTTTGTAACACAGCTATTCGTTTACTCCTTTAATTGTTTGTTAAAACTAGTCTATGTCCGTTCCCAGGACTCAAAGTATGTACTATCGAGGAAGTTGATTCCTAGGCAGATGGGGGACCTACATAGTCGCGTTATGTCAAACCCAGCCGACCGATCACAATTAACATGGAATTGACATGATCCGACCAAATGACGTTGGTCTGTCAACTGACTAGGAATCAATTTCCTCAATGGTACATAATTCAAAAGTCATTTACATAGATTCTGTGACTCAAGCGTCAAGATGTAACAGACGATATAAGTATATAGATTAAAAAAAAAATTATCTTCATTTACTTTTATCTTTGTTTCTTTAAATGATATTTTATGCAATAATAATTGAATATCTGAAAATTCATTTTCATACAACTGGTGAAATGTAACTTTTTTGTTAAGAAAACAAATTAAAATTAAATTTGCTAAATTATAAAATAAACAAAAGATATCGCTATTAATGTTTGCCTGGAAAATGTCGCTTTATTTTAGCGATAAGGCCGCCAGAATTGTGCTGTATTTTTCAGCTTTTACAGTTTTCTTCCATAATTTTGTGTTATTAAATTTTATATATTAAATATTATATTAAATTTTCAGATTGAAAAATTTACAATCCTTGTATTGTGTAATTTACATAAACATTGTAAACATTACTTACACTACCAGCAGAACATCTGCAGGATCATTAATCTGCGTCGAATTTGATCGAAAATTAATTCATTACATCGACTCGCGCGTTACCAAATACAGCGTTTGTGAAAGAAAATCGCCGATTGTAGATAATTCCGAGTTTCGTCACTCCGATGATCGATAGCTAGCTCTACATAGATTCCTAATATCTATAACGAATCTACCTCGGGAACCTAATGGGGAATCTGATTGGAGACCTAGCTTAGAAATTTCGGTTGTTGAATTAACTGTATTCATTTCGTTTTTCTGACTTCGTTTTTCGTCACAGACTATCAGTTTGTGACGGAAATCAAATAACCAACAGTTCTAGTTTTTGTAGGTATTTTTTTGTATTGGCATTTTTGCATTAGTAGGTATTTTTTTCACATGCGTCACTTAATTTCTCTTTTATCTATATTTTGTATTTAACATCAATTAAATTATTGATTTATTGGTAGAGTATACGTTTTCCGGTAATCTTTTTTTTTCTAATAAAAGTATAACATTTCCATATAAATAATAATCGTGGAATATAAGTTATACTGAAGGTAAAAGATGTTACCATACACCCACGGGTAGACTAAAATTAAACATGTTACACTGAATATAACACAGGTACTAATTTTGTAGCAAATTTGGCGTTTCTACAAACTTGTTGAATGCTTTATAATGTAAGCTTTTTTGGAGACGTTAATAAGTGCTTACATAGGCTTGTATGTAAATGTTTTTATGGATGTGTGATGAAAAATAAATCATTATTATTTTTTAAATAACACTGTAACTCATGTTTTCTGGCCTGAAATTTATACTATTATTATCATGTCTGATGTGAAAGTATGTACGCGTCCACTCAATGATTAAACTTTACGTCCCAGAAACATAGATACATTTAATAAAGAAAGGGATTTCTACGCAAATTAAAAAATAAGTTAAGATTTAAATTACGGGCACATTTAATAATATAATTAATAAATGTGATAATAACTCTCCTTTTTTATTTACAAGAAATAATTATCTGAATAATATATTATGAAATAATTATCTGAATTTTGTATGCAATCTGCGAATATCGAAATGGGATGTGGTAATCTGATTTTGAATCTTCACCACTTGGGACTAATGAAATATAATATATTCTGATTTCTGAATATTTAACGATTGCAAGATAATTACCGATCGTATATTATTGTGAGGAAACTTATTGATTATTAATTCCAGTTAATAGTCCTACGATATTTTATTGACTTTAATTGTTGCTTTTTTAAAACTATACCTGCATGATATGAAATTCAATACTCAAGTAGCCTATTACGATAATTTTATTATCATTTTACTTATTCGCGATAATTCAAACTTTATAATAAAACACGTATTGACAAATTAAACGTGTACTTGTGTAACGTGTAAAATTAAATGTGTATCTTGACAGTATAGTTTAACAAATTTATATTTAGGTTTTTTAAGACAATAAACTATGAGAAGAAGCAGTTATCCTTCCGTCAGTTTGTTTTTAATATTTGCCTCGGCGAGTGCAGGAAAATTGTGAAGGTTTATCATGCAACAAGGATTTGAATGAAAATATACAATATTAAGGGAAAACATTATACAACAAAATATGAATAACATCAGTTTAAATATTACAATAACATTTTAATGTAAGCGTCTCTATAATATGTTTCTGCAACTTCTGGTTTGTGTTTTTGTCATTATTTAAAAACGTAAATAAATAACAAAAGCTATTATCAGTCTCGTGTTATTTAAATGTATATTATTTAAATTCACGTTTGCTATAAAATACTCAATGGCCCATACATCATGTTTTAGGGAAAAACTTATTTGTTACTTAGCCGGTTTTACACGTACCACACCTAGACCGATGGTATCAAAAACTTTCTGTAAAAACTTAAAGATTACCTATCTGAGATCCTTATGTCGTTGGCGTAAAGGTCCTGTTGGGGGTAAAATGAACGTGACTATCTTCAACATTAGCATATTCCGCAAAATACACGACCGCGGTCCGGCTGACGTCACATCATGACGTGATTTCGGAATTTTCGTCTCGTTAAATATGGTAATATAAAATTCTATGTTGGGGTTTTTCTATACTTGAACACAATTGTACACAATTGAGTTTTAGATTCGTGTATTGAATTTTAAATGTATACTAAATTAGATTATAAAAAGTTTAAATAAATATATAAGGAGCTCGCAGTGTTGCTACAACTTAATAATTATTGTAGATATGTAATTAATTTTAATAAAAACATGGTATGCTTTTTAAAAATATAATATTCGGTTTCAGCGAATTTGATACAAAATAATTTTATCTAGTGCTATCCCTCGACTGCTAAAAAGGGTCTCATATTTTATCCAGTGCATATTATATGCTTGACGACCACTGTGGCTCAATTGGTTGTAGGCAGCTCAAGCTGGGGGTCGCGGGTTCGAATCCCGCCGACGCAACAAAAAGTTTTCAATGTTCCCTGGTCTTAAATATGTGTATATAATATAAAAATCTTAAATATAATATTATGTATAGTATAAAAGTATATTCAATATAATATTTCCGTTGTCTGGTACCTGTAACACAAGTCCTTCAGGTACTTATCACGGGGCCAGACTGACGTGGTGTGAAGCGTCCATAGATATTATTATTATTATATTATTATGCCTATATTTCTTTGGTATGCTCCAAGTGCTGTAGCACTGAGCTTACTCTATTCATAAGTATAACTGACTCAACATTCAACCAATAAGATTTTTTTCAACGGTAGCAAAGAAACATATTTTATAGCTTGATGTCGCCCGCAACTCCATTGCGCCAAAATTCGCGTTAATCGCGCGGGAACCGTACATTTTTTCTAAATAAAAAGTATCCAATGTCCTTTCTCGGACTTAAAGTATCCCCATTCCCCATACCATATTTTTCTATACCATCACATACCAAATATCACCAAAATCGGTTAAGCGGTTTAGGGGTGACGAGATAATAGACAGATAGACAGACACACTTTCGCAATTATAATATTAGTATGGATATTTATCCTTTGCAGTATGTTGAGGTGTTGTAAAGGCTGTATATAGGTTATAAAGAAGCGACCGGTGCGGGCGGGGTCGCCTGTCGCAACGTCTTGTGCAACACGCGACCTCGCGCGACAACTATGTGACGCGAAATTCCGTAAAGCTACCTTAGCTCGAAAGCTAAGAAAAGCACTAGGATTAATAAACTTAAAGATGCAGTATCCGACGTTACGTCTCGGTCAAAGCTCGATAGGACTTCTAAAGCGTTACTTTCGTATTATTCATCTTTTTTCAACATCGTATGTGGATGTTTCTCTATTTATATTATGTGAAAGACAATCACGTAAAAAACACCACTGCCATACCCATTTTTCAATGTCTAATAGCATTCTATGTCTTCCCCCGTGGTCTATTCCACAATATATCATTATTCTATGCCAACTAAAAAAAACATTTTCTCCTGCAAAATTCTCGTAGATATAACATAACCTAAAGGAACTCCTTATTTTATCACACAAATGTTTGCTTTTCTATCATTTATCATTGCAGCAATCCTTTTATATAGCGTAGTGTAAGCATGGATCCTCTCGTAATGTAATTGACACAGTTGATGACAATAGTGCGTCGACAATAGCCGCTGATTGAGCCGCCACGCTGCGCTTGCGTAACAAGATTGAGCTATTTTGAGCTGTCATGAGGTGTTAAGCTATAGCTTTCGTAGCTTCTTTTTTGTTTCCTCAGATTGGCCACTAGTTTATTTGTTTTTGTTTAGGGTAATACATATTTATAAAACTTACAGCTATATCAAGTGCTGTACTTCCTTCATCGTGCCTAATATCTCTGTCGTATTTCATTAGAATCGGTCCAGGAGTTACGGCGCCTATTCGGTGCAAAAAAGTACTATTTTGTTGTATTAGTTTAAATAAAATTACAATATTAATTCTTAGAGTTTAGTGTCCTTTGATATTAAAAACCTGCTTAGACCAGACTGCATCTTTGCGTAACATCACAGGACCCCCTGTTTATCATGCACCGAAGTTAATACATGTATATGATATGTATATAATATGTAAATAGAATCTTTAGACTATCTACCAATATGATTAATTACAAAATGAATTTCGTAAACTGATTTTGATATCAAGGCGATCGCCTCGTGGAATGTATCCCTACTGTTTGAGTTTAGATTTTTAGATCTATAAAACTTTAATGTTAATTATTTTTAATGTAACTGATAATACAGCGAAGCACACGTGGCCAATTTTTAGCTGATCTAATGTTTTAAATGGGAGATTTTGCTTCGAAACTACTCGCCCGGTTTGAATGAAATTTGCAACAAAAACCATAAAGTACCTAGCGGAATAGAGCAACAATCTCGAGCTGTCAAACGAAACCGAAATTGGTTTTCATCTGTGTGTAAAAATAATATGTATACGTATACACTTACACAAGCATGATGGAATTTGAATTCTATGAGATTAAATTGTCAACGTGCCGATACGTGCCGACTGAACGTCAAAAAAAGAGTTCTGCTATCATGTATCTCACGTCTCTTTTTACTACATTGTTACTGATAGTGAAATCTCGCTTGCTCAGGCCTTTGTTTCTCTATTCCGCTTTTATATTAATTATTGTATTAATTATTGGATTAGGACACGTCCTATTAAATGTTTTTGCATGTATTATACGATAAGACTGCAAAACATAATAATGTAATATATTTTTTATGCATAGGTAACATCTAGTAAATTATTATAACTTCTTATATTTTAACAAAATATGGTCCTTAGTAATATTTTGAATGCTTCATTAATTATTGCCTACTATAAACTGTGACTGTAGGCGGGCGGTCGCGTCATCCCAAACAATTTTCAAGTTTAAGGTCGTTTTTAAATGAGGGATGTCACTGTATACATTTAAATGTGAATGGTTATATTATGTTGATCGTGTTTGTACACTATTGAGTTACCAAATTGTATGTCCTTCAAACTTATTCAGGGTAAAGGCTGATATCATTATTAGGATCATTAAATACTGATATTTTATAAGAAAAAAAGAAAGACGGCTATAAAATTAAAAATAGGCATGTTAGTCGCGATGCCTTATGTCAACTGATCCCATCGACGTATGTTTTTAAATTCATACTACTAACAGTAAATTAAACAAAAAGGGTACATTTCAATTCTTAGCCAAGGGCCTTGGTATCTACGCTAAGGGCATGTTTCACCACTTCCTGATAAGTGCCGAATAGGCTATCCACCACTAAACTTGACAGATAGAGTATGGAGAATCTGTCAAAAAAAGTTGTGGATAGCCTATCCGGCACTTTATCAGGAAGTGGTGAAACATGCCCTTAGTGTCGGATGGCTGTAATCAACTCATATAAAATATTTGTAATATTCATAATAAAATTTTTGCATGAGCATATTTCAATCAAAAGATGATTTTATTTACGGTAGCTAATCATAAAATTAATTAACAAAATGAAAGATTCATCTATATTTCCCAATATTTTGTTGCAAAATTTTTGCGTGTTTTAAAAATGTGGGTCAGTTGGACTAGTCTATATATATACAGTTTCACCACTTCCAGTTAGTCCTGACCCGGGGCCGAACTCGTGACCTGTCGGAGAGTGTCGTTATCGGCATAATGATGATGAACTTAGAGACCTTATTCGATATATCGTACCTCAATTAAATTACAAAAACAAAATTAAATATTGTACATATTATAGACTAATAATTATCATCAAACAATGTTCTTCTAGCGGCTTTTTTTTTATTTTACCATTAAGTAGTAGGTACGTAACGAGCAAAACAGTTATTCATCCATTGCAAATCATATTTAATTGAAGTATTAATGTTAATTAATTCCAATGATTCACGGTTTTCGGGATTATTCAATGATAAATATCGTGCTTAATTATTATTATCGAGTTGAGGCTGCTCGCTACGCCATAAAAAACATTTACAATATCAAGACGAGTATACGTTTTTACGATTGTGAAAAAATCCATTGTTCTGTAACGGAACTCGCCTTGTTTAGATGTTACTACTCGTATGTTAGTGACTTAACATCATAACATCCTAGAGCTGCTGTACTATTCGGAATTTATTATGTCATCTTTAATCATCCGCTTCACTGGTATATAAACTTAAATATTGGATTACTTTTTCTAGTCTTTAACAAAAATATATTTAACTTAACTAAGCCTGTAATTTTCTTGACTATGATCTACTTTTGCGAGTAGATCATAGTCAAGAAAATTATCATAAAGCGATCGCAATCGATGTAAATATTAAAGGTTATGCTTTAAATCATCCAATTAAATCAATCGACATCAATATTGTCTTCGTCATTTCCTACGATTATTTGGCCAAAAATGGTCAAAATACGGAAGTGTTAAATACTCACTAATTACTGTAGTACGCGTGATCGTGCATCAACACGTCGCCATGACATTTGGGAACAATAGTGCTTTAATAAATATTAAATTTGATAACCTCGACATGGCGCTTGATTTGGCGCATGATTGCTGCGCGTTCTCAAACAGCTTTTGCGCCAATTCTTATGAATTTTGCAACGTACTTCAAAGTTCTGTAGAAGCTTAGAGGCCGTCAAAAAAGATTCACGTAGACACCTTACTTTTGTTTACAACATATCGAAAGCTCGCGGCTTCTTACTATCAAAACAGAATCTCGCGAACATCGTACATTTTCCACAAACCAAAAGTAGATTTATCCATACCTGTGGTCGACTTTTCACCGGTACAGATTATAAATCAAATCGATCTAGTAGTTTTGGAGCTTATCTGATACAAACACACATATCCTACCTTCTGATAATAATTATGTTGTTGCCACGCTGAAACACTGTAATGTGTAACGACTAAAGTGCATGTGATTCATTCAAAACCTTTCCTTACATAATATTCAAATGACCTTTGCATAATTAAATGAGAAATATAAAATTGCGACTGTCATTCGCACATTAGATACGGATCGAAGTGAGTAATCGCATCGTAGGAGTCCCACGAAACATCGACCCAGCAATTGTCTCTAGTAATATTTAACCTACGACACTATCGCAGTAGAGATCTCAGTTAATACATCGTATTAAGATGTTATCTAGTCTTTGTCTGCACACCTAAACATTGCGGTGCAAGGTGAGGCTTGAGAAGCTTCAATGAATCGTTATAATATACTTTATTATGACAAACAGGTGAGAACACACGCGAAAATAGGTCATAATATTATGCGAATTCATGAAACAAACGTGTGAACGACCTCTACTTTTTAAATTGATATATTTTTAAATTTAGAACGCTGTAGGTTGGTAACATTGACGAAAATGGCTTAACGATGATTACTGATCTATAAAGGAAGTGGAGTGATTTAGACGACCATAATGTGGAATAATCTTTGTTAATTCAATTTATGAACAACATTAATCCGTGCACCGAAACCCACGACAAAATAATTACGGGTTAACAAACGACGCGTGACCTATTAAAGCGATCCTTGCGCTGGCGCCAAAAATGACAGATGAACTTTTTTTTACATGCGTTCAGTTATGACTAAGACGTAACGTATGATTATGCCTAGCCCTGAGACCCCGCCCACGGGCCACGCTTTCGATGGCCTCGCGCCTACATTACCTAGGGTACTCGAACTACTTAGCATTGTCTATAAGCACTAAGTGACATATATATTTGACATTTCGACACTTGTTAAATTTGTCTCTTTTGCCTTTTATGCAGCCTTCTCAATGACTCGACATACGGTTAAAATTTTCTTAATTTTTCCGATTGATTTTGCAACCAAAATGGCTTCCTACTTCTTTGAGTATTAGGTAGGCAGATTGTTTTTGAAAGTTTACTCTACTACCTCTACATAATCTCTATTTCCAAATAAGTTTTTTACTAAAATCTCATGTTTTCATTTTGCTCAGAGCTACTCTGGTAAAAGAAAATAATATGTAACTATACACACCGGCAAAATTAGCGGAACATAACAAAATTTTCAGTTTTTTTGTAAATTATTCGCTTATTTGTATATATTTCTTTATTAATTTAATAATTGATGATTAAAAAATAAAACTTATATAAATTTAGGGCATGAAATCGTGTAAAAAGAAAAAAAATCAGCAAAAATCAAAAATTAAGAAAATCTTTGAAATTACAGCAGTAATTTTTTAAGTTAAATTCTCCATATTTTTTACTTAAGAAATGCCATGTTAAAAGCGTTTAATGCCTTCTATGGATCTCAAGAGGGCCTGGATACGCCATTCCATGCTTGCATTTTGATTGTCAATCATTTCCTGTGGAATATTCTCCTACTCCTCCAGTAGCGCCAACTCGAGCTCCTGAACAGATTTTGGAGCTGGAGGTTTAACTCGTACCGTTCACCCATTGATGTGCCACACGTCCTCAATCGGATCCATATCCGTAGACCGTGCTGGCCTCTCCACCTAGGCTACGCCAGCATAATTTAGGTAATAATGCCTGATTTTTTTACTCTATGGACGCGCATAAAATTGAAGCTACTGCCTAAACTTGTGTAAAAGGCACAACATGCAGTTCTAAGACATCTGTGCTTTAGCCGTGTACTGTCAAAGTACCATCATTAACAATCATCAGCTCCGTGCGGGCTCCAAGTCATATGCCACCCCAAACCATTTCAAAGCCTGCATGATAGGCCACTGTTTCCGTTAAGTTTGATGGTCTATAGCGTTCCTTACGATTTATCCACATTCTTTATCGCCTGTCAACAAAATTTACACAGAATTTGCTCCCATCACTGTACAGCATACGATTTCATACACTTGTCAAATTTTGATGTTCACGCGCATATCTTAGCCTAGCTCTTTGGTGTCCTGTCTCAAGTTATGGTGCCCTTGCTGGCACTTTTGAGTTTAATTTAACTTCTTTGAGTCTTCTTCTTACTGTACAATCGCTCACACGTACATCTCGGATCTGTTCCGACAGGTTTCGTGTATGCAATGCAGTTTGAGGTCGATTTCTTAAGGGTTGTACCCTAACAAAACGGTCATCCTGAACCAATGTCACCCGATATCTGCCTTGTTCTCGTCTCCAGACGTAAGATCCAGTCTCTCTGTAGCGTTGAAAGTTACGATGGACCACGGAAGCTGACCCACCTAAGGCCTGACTGACCGAACGGTAGGTGTGACCTTTCTCTATCGTGGTTACAGCTCTAGCTGTCGTAGATGCTGGGAAATCACTAATTTTATATCTAAGCAATGTGTTCTTCCAAAAACCAAACAATCAAATGAGCTGGCATACCTTGAACCCCGCTAAAATCGCCATTCTTATCAGAAACACTTACAACGTCAATCATCGAAAAACATTTATTATGGCATAATTGCAATAAAAATCTCTCAAATTGCCAGTTTTGTTCAATATTTTATTTCTTAAATGAGCTTAGAAACTATATAAAAGGATTTCAGACAGCCCGACCCACTTGAGTTCAAGTTGTGCCCCTTTTTGACTATGTTCCGCTAATTTTGCCAGTGTGTGTATTTATGACACTGTTAAAACAAAGGCAGACGTGACAAATCACAGGATTCAGTTGTTACGAATGATGGATAATGTAGGTAATGACCTAGGTGTAGAATTGTTTGTCATGAGAGGAAGTGAGGTTATTTGCTAATTATTTAGCATTACTCACCCGCATCTGCCGTCACATGTCATAGGAACCTTCGCCCGACCGCGCTGTTTGGACAAATCATAAATATTGACCTCTGTATGTGTGATATTTTGTGTCTGACCCTACGACGCGTGTCAAACGTTTACGTCCCGTACTGATGTCTCCCGCATTCCATGCATTGTTTTACTTCGTTTTGATCTAAATGTGAACAAAAAAACTCGGCCACTTCTATAATATTGTTTTATTGGGCGTTTAATACGTGAAATTTAAATTGGTAATACAATATAATACACTTAGCTTCAGTTACATGAACTGCGACTGTTCATGTGTTTCTGAGATATTTTATGATTAATTAGTTTGACGGTTTGTTTTTGTCAAAATTTTCAATAGTTCACGGACTTTTTTAATAAAAATAAATAATAGTATAATACTTTTATTTATTTAAACGTCTGTTATTTAGGTACCATGCGGTAAATTATTAATACTATGAAAACAATTTAGTCTATTAATTTTTTGTTTACTTATGTAAATAATTTTAATTGGGATCCTTGAATAATTCATTTAATCGAGCACAGATTATAATATACACAATTTACAAATATAAATTCGTTCTCACAAATACTTAACACTTAGAAGAACACGCTGAAATATTTCTACACGGTATCGGTCACAGTGCGTCTGCCTGCTCAGTGCTCATACCTCAAAATGACGACCTTTGTTTTAACAAATGACGTGCAGTTATTTTAATGATGGCAATAAATGACTCCGCGTCGAAGGTACAGCCGACAAATTAACCATGTTTATCACATTTCCATAGCGTTTCTATGGAGGCAAGGTTAAAAATGTTGAGCGACTGTACGAGAGTCTCCGGGTGCTGGACGTAGTAAATCATTCCATTCATTGATATTAATTGTGTTCTGTGAAGCTTCTGACAAGTTCAAAGTTCAAGAACGATGGCAGATTTAAACTTTGACCAGAATCGAATATTATCTTATTTTTATAATCATCATTATGGCCTTTCTGATTAAAATCGCTTGTTATCGAAATGCTTGAATTACCAATAATTGAATGTATTACCAAAGTGATGTAACAGAAATCATATTATTATATGCTTAATACGTAGCGATTTTAAAATGCATAGTATTTGAAGTATATTGTAACCGACGTATTCCAGACGTCAGGTTAGTATGTACGTGATAATTCACATTAGTATCGCCGTGGTATTACCATGTTTAGACACCTTGACGCAGAGCCGTGGGCGGGGAGGATATTGCCATGAAAAATAAGGATTAAATCTACCGTCACTTGATATGCGTAGGATAACCATTACTTGCCAATAAAATTTATTACCAATACCAGAATATTAAATAGTAATGTTGTACCAAAAAGACATGATGGCCTTAGGGATCCGCACATCCGTAATGAGCTAATGGCTCTCGGGGTTCATAATTTGAATTTCTTGTTATTAATTCAGTATGTCCAGACACCACACAGCCATGAGTCAAGAACCAAGAAAAATACAGTTTTATTGTATAAACGTCATTAATTTCAATATTCGTAAAACTAAGCCATTCAAGTCACGCAAAATAAACAATACAAACGCTAATATTTCACGCATACATATTTTTTTATTATTTTAGTTGTAGTTTGTTGCATAATATTATCAATACCTAAACGCTCATAACGTTGACTCGTTTGAGCAAACTCACTTCAGTTATAAGTGCTGCGTCATTTGAATACTTGTCGTTAAATTTAGCCCAAACCTGTGTGGTGTCTAACGCCGGCTATGATATCATTCCCCATCTATGTCTCCTATTTATTTTATTGCCACGGCGCTGCGTCTGCGAGCTTTTATATTTATTAATTTTCGTTGTATTTTATTAAAGAAAAACATTACACATACTTTCTATTTAAATAAATTGTCATTAAAAAGGTTTCAAGGTAAACAATTTAGTAATTCTAATTACTTATCCATAATTATAATGAACTGTTATCTTGTTACAGAAACATGAAGCCACTGGTGGTGGTGGCGTTTGCGCTCATATTGAGCGTCAGCGCGCTCCCCGAGAACATCGAGGACGTGAAGGAGTTGCCGCAAGCCAAAGACATCGAAGTGGAGGCGGAAGAGTCCGCGCCGCAGACGCGCGCCGAGCGATGCACGGACTGCACCATCAACTACGACGCCAATGGTGAGCCTCTCGCGGCGTTCAAGGCCTTGCCCGGGGCCGTAGTCCACACGCAGGAGATCGTCGAGGAGTGCACCCCCGCCAACGGGTGCGCCGGCGTCAAAATCAAGGACGGTAGGATCGTCCAACGATTCGAAAACGTTAACGCTTTTAACGCGGCCTCCGCCGCCGATCTCGCCAACGAGTTCCAGTTCCTCTCGGCCGAGCTGGCCGCGTCCGGTAACGTACCCTACTGGTGGATGAACAAGGACTCGCCGTTCAAAGCTGGGGGTGGTGGTGGCATCGAGAAGTTCACTAGCTCGAGCTTTACTAGTTCTAATCTGGGAGGCGCGGGCTTAGCGGGCGCCGGACTGGGAGGTGCCGCTCTGGCAGGCACCGGACTAGGAAATAGCGCACTAGGAGGCGCTGGACTAGGAAGTGGCGCATTAGCAGGTGCCGGTCTAGGAAGTAGCGCACTAGGAGGCGCTGGACTAGGAAGTGGCGCAATAGGAGGCGCCGGACTAGGAAGTGGTGCAATAGGAGGTGTCGGTCTAGGAAGTAGCGCACTAGGAGGCGCTGGACTAGGAAGTGGCGCAATAGGAGGCGCTGGACTAGGAAGTGGCGCAATAGGAGGCGCCGGACTAGGAAGTGGTGCAATAGGAGGTGCCACACTAGGAGGATCCGGATTAGGAGTTTCCGGACTAGGAAGTTCCGCCTACGGCGTGGGATTAGCCGGTTCTAATCTAGGAGCTGCTAGCTTAGGAGGTACCGGCATAGGAAGCACAGGAATAGCCGGCGGAATAGGAGGCACTAGACTAGGAGGCACCGGAGTAGCGGGCGCCGGATTAGGAAATGCGGCGGTAGGAGCGGCCGCTTTGGGAGGCTCGAGACTAGGCGGCGCTAGCGTAGGAGGCGCCGGCTTAGGAGTGAACACAGCGGGGCTCGGGTACGGTGCAAGCTCAGGGTTCGCCGGGGCAGCGGGCTATAACGGTGCTGGATATAGTGCTCAATCTCCTGGGTCGTCGCTCAATCTTGGGGGAAATCCCTTCTTAAACGGCGGCGTGTCCAAGTTCGCCGGTGCTACTAACCTGGGTGTAGCCGCGATTAGACCGACGAGTTTCCAGTCGACTTACGAAGCCTCTAGTGTTAACCTCGCTAAAAATCCGTTCCTAAGTGGTGCTAACATTGGTCAAGCTCAAGGTGGTTATAACGCTTACGGTACTAATACCCAAAACTTTGCGAGTACAGCAGCGAGCAAATTCTCTGGTTTAGCAGGCAGCGCGGCCACCGTGGGATCAAACGTCAACTTGATTCAGAACCAGCAGAAGCTGAATGAGTTCGACTTCACCCAGCAACAGCAGCAGCAAAACATCGGCTTAGGCCTCGGCCTCGGCATCGGCGGTGGAGCAGTGGGCTCGGGAGACCTGCAGCAGACCTGCTCGGGCGACGGCTACGCCTGCGTCATCAAGTCCCAGTGCATCAACGGAGTTGTCAGCGGAGCCGGACTCCTGCAAGCTAGCACTAAGGTAGGAATTCTTATTACATTGATTTTTGTTGATACATTTAGAATATCTTTTTGATTTTCTTTGCCAAATCACATAGTCCATTATTTATAATTATTTTTTATATTTATTACTCACTAGACATAATACTAGACGATAATTTAGTTGCTGATAGTTTCAAAATTGCATTTCGAGAAAACCTCACAAGAATTCTCCAAGCCTTGCATTCCTCATTAGCCATAAAACTTCTTCTAAGTATTGATGTTATCAGCGCAGCCGATCTTCGATTTTATTTAAATCCCTTTAGATCTTAACCTTCGGCGGTCATGGTGTAATGAGTTAAAAACTTTAAACCAATACTGGAAAGGTCAGTCGGTACTAATTTCATAATCGGCGGAGAGGTCGCCGAGCTAGGGCGTCGCCTCGCGAGCCTCGACTCATTATGTTATTGTTTCTTGTTTCGTTTTTAACTAATCATTAATCAACAATTGAATTTTAAGTTTAATTGCTGCACGCTTAAGTGGCATCTTTAAATCACTACATATTGTAAAACAAAGTCGCTTTTTAGGGTTCCGTAGTTAACAAGGAACCCTTATATTTTCGGTCTGTCCGTCCGTCTGTCCGTCTGTCGTCTGTCTGTCCTTCTGTCTGTCCGCGGTTTTGCTCAGAGACTATAGGACCTACAAAGCTGTAATTTGGCATGAATACACATTAATGATGCTGACAAAATAATACAAAAAAACTTTAAAAAATATTTTTTATGGTACCTGCATTCTTCTCATCAAGCGGGGATGATTTTTTTTCGCGTCCACCCTGTCGTGTGGGGTATCGTTGGATGTTTCTTTAAAGTATTATAAGTATTGATAGATCATTTTCCGATTTAGAGATCCGTCTGTGAAATATTAAGTTTTAGAGTGGAAAAAATCGTGAGAGTCCAGTGTCCCCTTCTACCAGCTAAGCGGTTGTTTCTGGAAATGTGAAAAAAATTATGGGAGTAGGAAATATGCTGAATTTAAAAGAAAAACTATCACGACTAAGAAGACTTCATAAATTATTGAGTAATAGTCGATCAACATAAAAAATGTATTCGGCGAAGTATACACGAACTTTTCGTTCAAATTCCTTTGAAAGTAACTGAGATGATGTTAGTAGTGTAAAACACGTTATAAATGTACATGCATTAACCATACAAAAATTTTCAAAAACTAGCGGTGCTACGGAACCCTATATTGCGTGTGGCCCGACACGCATGTCTTGGCCGGTTTTTTCCCCTCATGTACAGGGAACAAAGGGATGTGTTCCCTTTAGTCTTTAAAACTACGCTACGGATTTTGACGCGGTTTTCTTAAATATAATAAAAAATAGTAATTCAAGAGGAAGGTTTATAAGTATAATAACATTCATGAAATAGTGGAGAAATACTGTTATTGTTGGGGTTTCTAATGTGATGTCGTAAATAATTACATTTTTTCCGCTTACATTGCAAACGCAGGCTGAACCCTACGAGATTTATCAAAATAATGTAAATTGTAAAGTATTGTACACATTGAAAAGGTCTACAGAAAACTCCGCGATGGTATAATATTATATCTATCTCTTATGGATATCCCACAATAACATATATTACAATAACACGCTAATTTTCGAAGAAATTTTAATAACTACTCACACAAATGGCGTATGTTCATACAAATTGGCCCTCAGATTTTGTTCCTACGACATGGTTTTAAGTTGCACTTGACAGGCGCATGCGTGGATTATTCTATGACACGCGACTATCTGGCCTTATCGCACTGCAGTTGTCGTCCATATTCTCTATCCTTTTTTAGCTTAACATATAACATTGAATAACTTTTCAAAAATTTTGGAAAATACCCAAATAAAATGTAATTACTAGATGTTTAGTCGGGACGGGTCGCTAGTAATGGAGAAATTATTACAATTGTGAAGAGATATTTATCAAAAAAACCCAATCTTATGAGTTTGAGACGTTATAATAAAGGTAGACGTTATAGTATTATAGCACAAAACTGGGTATTAATTTATATTTTTATATAGGCGAAATTATATTTTGCTAATTCTTCAGCGTGCGTTGTCAATGTTTTTTTAACTCGTCGAAAAAACCGACAGGTTCAATAATGGTATACAAAATGTCAAGGCTATGTACCAGGATGCTCCAGGTGTTTCTAACTTTTATTTATTTGCTAGATGTCAGATTTAATTGCAACAATTATTGTCATAGCGATATGATTCACTATTGTGATTTTATGTAAATTCGTAACGATATAACTCCAACTATGTCCGCGGAATGTTGATTCGGTTTTTAGTGATTTTGTAAGTTATGTAAATGAATAACCGTTTAAATCTGTATACGTTTTGTTGCAATCTATGGACAATATTTTTTCCTTTTATGAAACATTTAATTTAATTTAGTGGGTGTTGTGAGCTTTGCTACGAAAGAACTTTTAGCTCTCGAACTGCAAATATTCGATTCCCGACCGCAGCGCACGAATACGTGTTTTTCTTTCTTTTCCCAAAAGGAAAGGTCATGTTATGTCCACGATTACGAATAATTAATACTAAATGTAATACTTAAAGTCCAATGTCATTAGTATAAATGATCTTGTCAGATAAAATGCGGTAAAGAGATACCGTCGCATGGTCGAATCGAAATCGTAATTCGAAACAATGCGTATTTAAAGTAGAGATGACCGCAAATATTTTGGCCAGTGACCAGTTCCCGAGAATGCGACCCCGGCGGGTCGCGGGGGGATCGCGGGGAGGTCGCGGGGGGTGCGGGAGGGTAGTGGGGGGTCGCGGGTTCGAGTCCGGGCCGGATTCCGCGCGCGGGTCACAGTGAAGTTTAGTGTGTCGTCTGTCGCAACCACCGTAAACATAATATTATAAAGGACATCGGCGTACGGTCGGCAGAAACACTGAGTTCTTAGTTCAAAATATAATAGGAGCGAATATATGAGCCGAAATTATGTTTATCGTGTTTATACATGTTATTAATTTACGCACTACCTTAAAGTAAATAAGGGTTCCTTTTTTGCCATTTTGGCTACGGAATCCTAAAAACGGTGCTAATTTAATAAATTTACATTGTACACTAAATAATTATTTACTGTGTAATAGATTGTAACTGTTTCTTTTTGTATATAACAATATTTTATGTAATAAAAGGAATTGAACTTGCTGACGCTACAATATAGGTCTATCCATTACTAGATCTCGGCGTAGCGAGTTTTTGTTTACACAATAATAACATTTTATGCGCACGCGCACCGCACTGATTAGCGGCGAGCTCGCGTCTTCGTCGCTGTTATCCGATAAAGCTAATTTAAAAGACGATTAATATTATGCTTAAAAAGCTAAATAATATACTTGTAAGAAACTATATTGATAGAGATGATAAAAATAAGATTACTAACTGTTCTCGACTTCTGTATGTAAAGTAAAACCCTTCAGGAAGTAGGAACCATACATTTTCTCGTATTATCCCCTATCCGTGGTGTGTTCTATACAGGGTGTAACAAAAATAAGTGATAATACTTTGGGGTGTGTACGTGTTCCTTGTAGAGAGTTCACTGTAAAAGTGCAGCGCTGAAAGACCAAAATTATTTTTCACTTTTGTAAGGAAACTTGTGACGCTCGGGCCCTTGTCCATACAAAAGTGAAAAAAAATTTTGGTCTTTCAACGCTGCTACTTTTACAGTGAACTCTCTACAAGGAACACGTACACGCCCCAAAGTATTATCACTTATTTTTGTTACACACTGTATAATATTATCTGTCTCAAAATTCATACAGTCAAACTTCATCACATATACAGGCCTCCATCGGGGTTATACGATTCTTTTGAAGTAATAATGGAACAAATTTTGTCAAAAATATGTGCATCTAACAAAAAGGTTATTATATGTGGTGATTTTAACATTAATTTATTAGATTTAACCTCCACTACTGTTAGATTCACATCTTTATTTCAATCGTATAACCTTTTCAGTTTGTTTCAGGAACCTACAAGAGTCTGTGAGACTACAGCCACTTGTATTGACAATATATTTACTAATCTTACTCCTGATTCAAAAGAAATAATTAATAAGCTAAGTTCTGATCACTGTGGACAAATAGCTTCTTTTAATATGAAATGTGACAGTGATGCGAATAAAAATCTTGTGTTTATTCCTGTGACCACAAAACGTATTGAGCAATTTAGAAGTAAATTAAATTCAAATATCCATTTATTGGATAAGTCACATAGCTCTGATGAAGCTTTTAATAAATTATTCAAGGTGATAAAAACTCAATTCAATTCAATATTTACTTCTAAAACGGTTAGAAACAGTAATAAAAAAACTAAATTTATTGAATGGGCAACAAAAGGAATTAAAATTAGTAGGAAAAGATTATATGAACTATATGATGAAAGGTGTATTAACAATAGTGAATTATTTAAAGCATATGTTAAAAACTACTCAAAAACCTTTAAAAAAGTTTGTAAAGTTGCTAAAGCCCTGTACATAAAAAATAAAATTAAAAACTCTAAAAATAAAATAAAAACAACATGGCAGGTAATAGCTGGTGAGACTGGAAATGTATCCTGTCTCAGCTCTGATTTTGAACTATACTTTGAAAATAAAAAGATTACTAATGATCAAGAAGTTGCGACGGTTTTTGAAAAGTTTTTTGCTGACATTCCGGTCTCAACTACTAAAAATTTAAATTCTTCACCTGAAGCTGCCGAAAAGCTACTCAGAGACAATGTAAAGGAGTGTGATGTCAATTTCAAATTTAGAGAAATTAACCCCAGAGATATTATTGATACCTTTAAATTGCTGAATATTAAAAATACTGCTGATCTCTGGGGCATGTCTACAAAAATTATTAAATCAATAATTGACATCGTAGCTCCTCATCTAGCAATGATTTTTAATGACTGCATAAAAAATGGTGTTTTTCCTGACTTGATGAAGCATAGCAAGATTGTTCCTTTATTCAAAGCCGGAACTAAATCGGATCCCACGAATTTCAGGCCTATATCGATTCTACCGACCTTTAGTAAAATATTTGAGAAAATTATTTTAAAACAATTACTAGTACATTTTAATTCAAATAATTTGCTACATAATAACCAATTCGGATTTACTAAGGGTCGATCCACAACGGATGCTGGTATAGGACTTCTTTGTAGTATTTTTGAAGCTTGGGAAGAGTCGCGGGATGCCTTAGGTGTGTTTTGCGATCTCTCCAAAGCCTTCGATTGTGTTGAGCATGCTACATTGATCAGGAAACTGCGCCACTACGGCATAAAGGACTCTGCTCTCAGCCTTTTGACTTCTTACCTAAAAAATAGGACTCAAAGGGTTGAGGTAAATGGTAAAAGGTCAAATGGAACCAAAATAGAATTAGGTGTCCCACAGGGATCTATATTAGGCCCATTTCTTTTTCTCATCTATATAAATGACTTACCTTATCTAGTAAAGGATAATAATAATGAGATAGTGCTTTTTGCTGATGACACTTCACTTATTTTTAAGGTGAAGCGACAACAGTCGAACTATGACGAGGTAAACAGTGCTCTCTCAAAAATAGTACATTGGTTTAATGTTAATAACTTACTTTTAAATTCTAGTAAAACTAAATGTATAAAGTTTACTTTGCCCAATGTTAGGCAAGTCCAAACCAATGTACTATTAAATGATGAGAAGATGGATTTGGTAGATAACACTGTATTCCTAGGTATTACCCTAGATAGTAAATTACAGTGGGGTCCTCACATTGCTAATCTTGCAGCTAGGCTCAGTTCTGCAGCATATGCAGTCAGAAAAATTAGAGAAATTTCTGATGAAGACACGGCACGATTAGTATATTTTAGTTATTTTCATAGTAGGATGTCCTATGGAATCCTTTTATGGGGAAACGCTGCCGACATTAATACAATATTTGTGCTGCAGAAGCGAGCCATACGATCTATTTATAAAATGTCTGCTTTAGAATCTCTGAGAGATAAATTTAAAGAAATTGGTATTCTAACTGTTGCTTCTCAATACATTTTAGACAATGTAATATACGTTAGAAAAAATATAAGTAAATTTAAAGTTAAAAGTGACACTCACTGTAGAAATACTAGAAATAAGCATAAGCTAGATATGCCGGTGATCAGACTTAGTAAGGTCAGTAAATCCTTTAAAGGTCAATGTGTACGCCTATACAATAAAATCCCAGAAAACGTTCAGAATCTTTCCATTAATAAATTTAAAAAAGTAGTCAAAGAACGTTTGTGTGCCAAAGCCTATTATAAGGTCAATGATTTCATAAACGATGGCACATCTTGGGAGTAGGATGGCTTCTTGCAAGGCTACTTCTACACTATTGTATTGACTTACAATTATTATTATGTATGTATCTTGACATTGTATATTTTTAAGTTTACAGCATTGTAAATTTTATTTTAAAAGATTAATTTTTCCTCACTTTTTTTGGTAAAAAAGTGGGCCCCGTGCGAGTTTCTTACGCCGGTTCTTCTCGCCGGGCTAGTTCCCGAACCGGTGGTAGGCACCAGTAGTATCAACGTTCTGAAAGCATTTTTTTAAAATCTATTCAGAAATAAAACAATTTTTATTTTATTTTATTATTATTAGCGTCAAGCTGTTCGGATGTGATGCAATGACCAGGATGATTAGGTATTTAACTTAGTCTTATCAGAATGTCCATATATTAGAACAAAGGGTTTAAAGTATAATTCTTATTAGAAGTAATTAAGGGGGCAACTAACCCAAAATTTTCGATTTTATAATTCATTTTTATACTTGTCAAATAAGCCCCGAATTGTTTTATTTTCTAGAATTAGATACTACATTATATTTCCGAGAATTCGATCTGAGCAGAAACACGACTTCTTAAAATTTTCTCGATAGAAAAAAATCACAAAGATGCATCTGATTTTCAGGAATTTTTTATTTATTGCCTTAACCGTGCATTGAACTAAGTTTTAATTTTAACACATTGTATAAAATTCTATCATTAAGAAAGTAACCTAGCGGATTCTTAAAATGTCGTATATTTATCGAGTTATTGAGAAAAAACTAATTGACACCGTGAGTGTGAAGTGAGAAGGACGATGTTAGATTTTTGGGTTAGTCACCTTCTTAATATGAACGCAATGTTAAAAGATAATTTATTTCCAAATAAAATTAAAAAACCTTTAAAGAATTTAAGGTAAGGTTAAATCACAAAAGAACAAAGTAATGAACCGCGCAAAGATTTTCGATAAAACATTGCACTATCACTGTCGGTCATCTAACGAGAATCTTATCATAAAACCAACGAGGATTAAGAAATTTTTATCTCAACATAGATCATTATCTTCGTTTATGAATAAATAACGCAGTCAATTTTGTATATTATGCATATAAGATAAATTTTGCACTGGCGCATGACAGACGTTGATATCTTTCGCGAATATTGTATTTACTAGATTTAAACAGGATGTACCAAAACAAAGTCATAATACTTATAAGGGTATATGTGAATTATTATGAGTCCACTGTATAGAGTTTAATATTAAAGAAGCAGCTCTTAAAGAGTAACTTTTTTCAACTTTTGTATGGGCAAATTCATGACGCTGGGGTGGTTGCCTATACAAATCACAAAAAAAACTCTGTCGGTGCTGCTACTCTCACGGTGAACTCTATAAAAGTGATACATACAAGCTCTAAAGTGATATCACTTTGTTTTGTTACCACTTGTCATTTGTATACTATAGGCATAAAATTTGTTATCAGTCTTTAGGGATGAATTTTGTAAATAAGTAAATTATAATAATAATAAATATTCTTTATTGTGCACACACTAGTAAGTAAAAAAAAAAACACAACAATTATCAACTACTACAGTGTACCACAATGGCGGCCTAAGGCCTTATTACTAATGAGTAATTTCTTCCAGGCAACCACAGGTAAAGGACAGTATATTATTGATATTAAGTGAATTTGCAATATTACTTAAATAAAGATTTTATATTAAACTAGCTTTCCGCCCGCGACTTCGTCCGCATTTTGGTTATATCGCGCTTGGCACAATTTTTCAAAACATGAATCCCCTTTAGTGTTTTTTTTTTTTTTTCAAATTTCAGGTATCTACGATCAGTGGTTTAGGCCGTAGCGTGATTCCATTTTCATGTCATTCAGGACAAAGCCTTTTATATAATGATATAGATTATATTAAGAATTAAAGGAAAAGTTTTGACAAAGAGGAAAATTGTAGTTAAAAAGTATGTAATAAAATAATAAATAAAAATACTACCACACAGTTCTTGTTAATGCTTAGAAGATAAACTTTGGAGGTCGAATACAATATTATGATGAAAGAAAAACATATCTTGACAGTAAATGTGTGACACTGTAAATAAAAACCAGAGTAAGATAATATCATTAAAGCCTTTACTGTATTATACAAAATTAGTCATATTTACCTCATTGTTGCTTGAATGTAGCCAGTTCACCTCTCGGAGGACCATTTCATCATCTGTCAAATGTCGAGACTTTGACAAGGTTTGACATTAGCTGAGCGTCGTTAAGTCTGCTTAATATGAAGTGACTGGCATTTTATACAATATAAACCGCAATTCAATGGAGATTTCAAACGTCTTGTAATATAATGTTGATGTTTAGAATTTAAGTAAATATCAATAAAATTCAAATTTGGCATCAAATGCGGGACCGTTGATGTCTTTTGTATAGAACTTTTTGAAAACTTGCAATTAGCAGATTTTCTGATCTCATCATTATTTTATGTGACATAATAATGATGAGACCAGACCACAATATACAATTTTAAGCCCGTTCTTGTAATAATGATTTCAGTCTATGCTTTACATAACTTCAATGGTCGATATAAAAAAAAACTCAAGTGTAGGTACTCGTAGCTGACTTTTTGAAACCTTCTATTATTTTCACATATCTACAAATAATATATACATATAAAAGAATATATACTTTTGTTTACTCTTAGCAACTGTTTCAAAAAAATTATAATGTTCGACTTTTAATAATTACTGTCCGGCTACCAATTTTAATAACAAACTTAATTCCTTAATGACTACATTTATTACGTCAATCGACAGCCATTTAGGCGAGTTTATTAAAGATTTTTGAATACAACAATAACTCATCTCTGTTGTCAGCCCCCGGTTTCCTGGATAATGTTTTGGCGAACAATTCATCATCTTCAAGGATGAGGCTGTACTTCCGCGGTCCATCACATAAACGTGTAATGTGTGAACTGAGGCTTAAATTGTGTTTGTTTCATTTTCCTATGTTACATCAATTAAGTCATATGCAGAAAATATTATAATGATTCCACAAAAAAACTGGTTTGGGTACATAATTATGACAAAAATTTTGTAAAACAATTTTTGAACGGTTTATTGAGAAACATAAAACGAGTCGGTTTACCAATTCTATTCAGATGACGAATTTGAAATTAAAAGATACGTTTAATTCAACAAGCAATAGTAAATAATTATTGTAATACGATGATGATATTAATTAAGAAAAATATATTATAAGACTCTTTATTGCTATAGACTATAGAGATATTATCATTACTCTACAAGATATTTATTTACTCAATTACATTTAAATGAAAGAACCAAACTACATTATACAAATTAATTTAACTGAGTTACTATTCCATTTTTACAATTTTTTTATATTTTTTTTTATTCCAGACTTTTCGATTCGCTTTTCACCTATCTTAGTGCTTTCCCAATAACTAGAGTTCACCTGCAGATTGAGTAACATTTATACCGCTCGGCCTCGTCGCGCTCATTTCCATAACTGTTCTAAACTCATTCATAAATGTATTTAGCCATCCCATTTACATAAATCCTTTAGGAGAAATAATTGGCAGCAGATGTTCTCGGTATCCTCAAATATATTCAATTTAGAAAATACTTGGTCAAGAGCATGCCGAGAAGCCTCAAGCCTTCTTAGGCTGTTCGCTTTCAAATTTGTTTTATGGCGCTTACTTTGTATAGTTATAGCACAAGCAAGGCCTAGATAAATAACTAGGCCTTGCTTGTGCGTGTCTCTAATTAAGCTATTAATCTTAAATAATTAGAGAATCTAAAGGAATCGGCCGCTTGAAATATGTGTCAATATTTTATGCGTTTAATGAGTATAAATAAATGGAATTACATGTATGTTTGTCAATTTAAAAATTAGCTTTGATTATAAACTAAAATAAAATGTTATTGCCAAAAAATCCGTCACAAATTAGGTGATTCGAAAATAATATTATTTTACAATATCTTGTGACTACTTTAAATCTTACAATAAATATTTTTTATATTTGACAATGTCAATTAATCAATAGTCACGCTAATTATTTATTTAGTAATATTTAATCCGCGTCGTTAACTCTACATCAATACAAATTATTTGAATCAATTACACTGTCACATTCTTTGTGATGTATTTTTAATTGTTACGATTATAAACTAACAATACTCAGAAGTGCAATAATTGCAATATTGCATTGTATAATCTGTAATTGTGTGATTAGTGTGTAATTGTCTTTACGTAAGGCTTAACAATGGATCATCCGCAATTATGGCCGTGGCCGTGAGCCCTCCGAGAGCCAGGGACGTTCCATGTAAATTGATTACATTATATAAATTAATTTACTGTTAAATTAATTTATCTAGGGTAATAAAACAAATAAAAATATTACATATCTTTATAACACACAAGAGACACAATAATATAGCCAGACGATAAAGAAGACAAAAGAACAAGAGACAAATAAATTATATATTATATCTAACCGAGAACAGTTAATAACATTACCAACTATATGGATATGCAATGCCAACAACGCATGTTTAAAGGGAACTAAAATTTAAACTGCCATATAATTTGTTATAGTAATAAGCCAAAAAGGGTAAAATATAGGTAGACAGAGAAAGAACTAAAGATTACTTGAATATTGTTGCACTAAAAAACCCTCAAACACCACGTCGTAGCACCTCCATCGTGGGTATCGCAGATACAATAGATTTTCAATTGTTATGCGGCAGCCGGCTGCCGCTTGGGGATTGATGGGTTAAGAAAAAATTTACTCGCATTAACAAAAACTTTATGAAAGTAATTGAAATTTTAATATTTAAACTACGATAATGACGAGGGATGATGAAAAGGGGATTATATTATAATCCAATGATCCGTTAGTCACGGCGCGGATCGCGAGTCCTCATCGCGTCCCAAATACATCCTATTACCATATTATTATAAGTCGCACCTCCCGCGTCGGAAGCTTCTTGAAAGTTTTGCGCAAAATAAAATATGTAATATTTTATGAGTACTCTGTACTATGTATGTATGTCTGTGTAACTTCACTGCTGAACCTGAAATTTGATATGAGAACCGTAAAAGCATGCAATAGTTGTTATCGCGAATATGCGGTTCCCGCGCTCTAAGCACGTTAATTGATCTGTATCCTATCCTAATATGTTAAGTGACTTTTACTTTCATCAGACTTGTAAAAACATTGCAGAGCTTTATAGTAACCAGTGTGAGTACTTTTTATCAGTGAAGGTAGTATTTAAACGCAAATGTAAAATTATCATAATTGTACCTCGTTTGTACAGCTTTTATATGATAAATCGCTTTTCCAAACACGAACAAAAAATATCTATAATATAATATATAAAAATATTATTCAAGAAAATTATTATAAGTAAACGGGGAATGGATCAACCGAATTTATTAATTAATATAAAGTTCGCCGGGTCATCTTTTTAGTAATAAAAGTCTACTTCAGTGACAGTAACGAAATCGGAATTTTACACTAATAATATATTTTAAATTGCCCAACGAGTTGAGCAACCTCCATTAGGGGAATCCTTATCTAAAGCGTTACGTTATTGTTTCAAATATAAATTAGGCGAAATTATGCAATGTTACGTAACACTGACATATTTTTATTAGACTCGATAATGACCTCACCGACTTTCAGATCAATCCTTATGCGATTTTCAGAGTGAAGGCTTATTAAACTTTTGATCTAATTTGATGAAATTTAATATACAAACACTTTTCGTCCCGAAATAAAATATAGGACATTCTATCACGGAAACATTAATCCTACGTAATTTAACGTGAATTAATTAATGGATTTATGTCTAAGGATGAAAACTGTATCTAATTTGTAATACAATTACTAACGTTTTACATGACGTTAGAAACGAAAAATTTCTGTCTTGTCTAGAAAACATTGTACTGAGACCTAATTGTAATGTTGCATTTTAAATCTCTGTCTAGGTTTATTTTTATTAAGGCACAATGTAACCTTTGGCGGCTTTGGCGCCAAACGAGATTTTTATCGTTGCGTCAGCTGTCAAAGTATCTTTTTAAAGATGTTTCAGCACCGCGGCAACGGTGATACAGCCGAATACCTTTGTCACTGACCACGGGTTAGAGGTCGCGTACACGGCTGATTTAATAATTCGACAACGCAATCAGAAGCCTTAGCCATTTAATTAAGACGCACTTAAATTATTAGCACTCGTCCAGTGCTAATAATTTAAGTGCACTTACTGGCGCCTGCAATATGTAATTAGTAATTAAAATATTAATAAACTTGCTGACTCCGACTGCATAGTAAAAGGAGAGCTGCTACAAGTTTCGTAGCGCGCGTAGAACCTTAAAACTCGCTTTGATTTTGAAGATTAATTTTCGACTGAACTGGAATAAAAATATTTTCCTAGTGTTTAGAACACTGGAGCTTGAAAAGTCTAAGCAGAACCTGATCTACCATTCATTTAACATGAATTATTTTTTCTGGTGGCTATCTTTACTTGTAACAATTACTGTTTCAGGAACACATTAACGCATAAAAAGACATTAGTAACAATGTAACAACTCGTCGTTAAAGTGACTTAGCTAGGAAGACAAACTTTAATTAATAAACAATCAACTCAATAAAATAATTAACATTTATTGCGTGTCACATTAATTTAATAATTCAATAGTAATAATTTACAGCTATTATTTTATTACAAAATAGACATTATCATCGGTAAAACATCATGGTATTTTGCATATATTTCTGGCGCTACTAGAAATATATTTTATGTAAGTGGTAGAAGTGTAATCGATCATTGAGCTTGTGTTTATCATGTCGGTAGGCTTTAAAGGTGTCTGGGCTTAAATACCAACTACCATCAGCTAGGGCTGAGTAAATGTTATAGATGTTGATTTAAATGCGACGAAATACTAAATTATTAGTTCCAAATGTTACGACAGAATTTATGATGGCCTAAACAAATTGAAACATCTAGATTTGGGCAGAAATCTCATTAATGTTCACTATGCCCTGACATTTACTGATCTAGAAATACTAGTAGATTGTAGGTATTACTTATTTTATCGTACGGTATATATTTTTTATTTTCTGAAATTGAACTATAGTCATTAGATTGTCGGATCCACTTGTGGTTTTGACGTTTAATGAATTGTTCTTTCTTTCTTTCTTTCATCATACATTTTTACAACTCAAAGTCGACAGCCCTGAAATAACAGCCTAGGCTTAGAAATAAATCTAAATACTAGATTAAAGGATAAACATCACACACACCGATCCACGAGATTAGATCCTGTTGAAATCCGATGATTTAACGGCTGGCTTATTAATTTATTAATCTTATCAGTAACGCTTAAGCCGATTATTTTATCTGTGTAAAGTGAAGATAATTTAATAATATCCTTAAGTTAAAAGTTAAATACAGCCTAGCATATTAGGAGTTATGTACTGAATTTTGCATTTCATCATTAGGTATACTAAAATGCTAAAAATAATACCAATTAAATTTTTTTTAAACGGGCTTTGGCCCACCACACATTCCCACCACTGTATCTCCTGTGTCGCCAGGATCGACAGCGGTATCCAACCAAGAAAACCCTTTGATATGATCTCAGGGAGCCCGAGGGACATGCTAAAACTGTCTTGGGACCCGCAACGAAATTAATCAGAAGAAAATAGTAGGAGTACCAATTACATTTCTTTAGATATTAATTCTCAGGATAGTACACACTTGCTTTTTAGTACGTCTAAGTCTATTAGTCAATAACTAGATCCTGCATACGCCCCGTTTGAATTTTGTAACCCGATTCTTTCCGCCGGGTTACAGTTATTTTTCGGCTTTTTACCGAACTGGTAAACAAGTAGGAAAATATTAAAAATGTTTGTTTTTTATTCAGACATAAACAATATTTTTGTACAGTCGTAATTCCACTATACATATTGTGTTAATGACCAACATTATTTACCATATCAGAAAGACGACAATTACATACCTATATGAAATAGGCCACACACGACTTAATATATTCCGTAATCAATTAAAGGCAACTGTCCAAGTTTGAAAAGTTTAAAATACAGCTTTTAGTATTAAACAAAATAATTAACTTATGTGAAATCCAAAAATCCCAACTCTATCTTATATTTTTATCCTACATCTTTTAATTTAAATCACACCTCGTAACGAAATGATTGATAGCGCAAAACAGATGTAGTTACCAGATAAAAACACCGAAACACACGTAACAAGATAATAATTTAGTATCTAATAGTTATTACTTAATAATGTCAGTGAGCGATCGCCGGTACTCAGCCTCGTCCCGCATCCGCCACAGTACAGTCGAGGCCACAAGTCTAAACATTATCTAAATATTAACATTATTATACCATGGCAAACGAAGAATAATTGTCCTATTATCTTGTCGCCCCAGGTGAAGTTTAAAATATTTAGCGATATTTTAAGGATAACGGTTAACATGCTAAATAATTGGCATTAAGTCCCACGCCACTTAGAGCGTGTTAGTTTCGGTTAAATTTGAGTTTTAAATATTTAAAGTTTAATATAAAATGTATTAATATTTTAATAAAACATAAAATTATATTTTAATAGGTATCCTATTAAACTTAATGTTGTGCTATTCTTATTTCTTACTATACCTAAAATTTATTTTGTATTGTAGATGTCGTAACACGAATCACGATATTTATAGTACCTAGGTATTTATTTTAAACTATTTCAATAAATTGTAATATTGTTGTTATGTACAAAAAATAAGGAACAAATTAAGAATTTAAGCATTAGCACAAGATAGACACTACAATCTACACTATGTTTTTTAATTTAAATTATATTTTAAATATATTTCGAATAAATTGAAAATATATAGTTGCTATGTACAAAAAATAAGGAATAAATTAAGAATGTAAGCATTAGCACAAGATACACAACAATCTGCACTTTATTTTAATTAATAAAAATAAACAATAGAATTTGTTCGCGACTGTACATGTAACAAACTCCAAAATATTAGTGGCATCGATTGACCTTAGGTGCGTGCAAACAAATTTGAACTTTAAACAGTGAGATGTAAAGTGAAAATTCAAAGTCAGATGATCTCAACATTGAAAAACTTGTAGTTACGTGGTTACTTGCAGTAACAATGATCGGCTATGTAACAGGCAACTGATACTAACATGATGTCAACTTGTCAACATGATAGATCATTTCAGTCTAAATCTGTACCGGACATGATATGAAAGACCAAACAAGTTGTGAAAGTAGACTAAAGATCCTTTCGAAAAACGTTCGATCATGGGTGGGCGTTTACATAGGTTATTTTTGGAGCTTCTAAAATTAAAAAAAAAAGTTGTGAAAGGAAATAAATATCTTTATATTCTAATTTTAAATTCTCTCCATTTTCATGGAGAGAACACGCATCGACTATATTGTCCACTGTTCAGGAAAGCTGCTGAGATACTTAAGTTATAACGATGTTTTCGTTGTTACAGAAGCAATACTGCAACCTCCGCACTGAAGTCTGCTGCCGCATCCAGGTCGCAGTGAACCCAGGATACGGAGATACCTTCGGCGCCGGCAGCGACATCAACGGCATCTACAGGCCTAGCCTGAAGCCTGGTCTTCCCTACCTTCCCCCAGACAATACCAACAGCGGTTCCAACGTTGTCTCCTCCACTATCGTGCCTCGTCCCATCATCTCCACTCCGAGGCCGTTCACGACCGCTGGACCTACCTACCTCCCCCCCATCTCCTCCACATCCGCTCCCGGTTACCTCCCGCCCGTCGGGGAGCAGTCCATCAACAGAGAAACCATCGTCCCTAAGCCCAACTACATCGACGGATCCCTGATCTTGGACGAGACGAGACCGCCCCGACCGAAGCCCACTATTGGACCAGTTATTTGTAAGTTCTGTTGTTTAACTAAAACCCAATCATTTTGAAACGTAGACATGAATCTTTGACATGATTATAGCTTCTTACCACTCCACTCATTTTAACAGCTTTTGTTTCTCACAGAATAATATGACATTCCATCATCTTTTGTATAACTTAATGTCAGTTAAACTTGAAAATGCTATTGTACATTCGGGTTAAGTTTACTGTGAGTTATAAGCGAAATGACTAATGATGTATATGTTTATGCTGGTTTCATCATATTCACCAATCAAAGCAGCCATTCATACAACACGAATTGTCAATGCGGATAGTGCAAACTATAATTATTAGAAATATACATTAAAATTAATAAACTTACAAAATAAACATAGAGTATAATAATCGATTCAATAATGCAAGGCGTAAACTTTAATGAGACATTCAGATTTGGAACATGTCTGTTAATTCAATTTGTATCTTATATTTTGTACCTAATAAAGTTTATCCGTTGCATCGATCCTTAGTCCAGTAAATTAACCTGTAAAAAAATATAGCTGAAATCCCCGCTGGTTGCGCCGCGGCTTTGAAGTGCACCCCCATCGAGTTCTGCACAGCTGACGGCGTCATCTCCAACACCTCCGTCGTCCTCTCCCGGGAACAGAACGAGTACAGAGTACCACTTACTGTAAGTATAAGTTGCTGCTGTTGCTTTAAGTAAATTGTCATAAGTTAATTTTTTTCTCCAGACAGCAATGGACAAAGTGAATAAAGGTGGTGTTTTAAATACAGTCGCGCATAAAAAATACCTGAAATAATCTTAAATATTGTACTTATAGCAGCTTAAAGGTCCTATTATCCTGAAAAACAGGCTACTACTACAGCGGTGCCTGACACCAGTGCCTAATGACTCTTGTAACACAGGACTGCAAGGACATTGCGACCGGTCGCATCGGCAAGTGCTGCCGCGACCCCTACTACACCGACCCCTGGCCGGTGAACCAGCTCGGCAAGTGGGTGCCCGGCGTGTTCGGTGGTAACGATGGCAAGTACGTGCCGGACAACCGCGGCAGTGGCTCCGGAGTGCCACCTGTCACCACACGACCCTTCTCCAGCGGCAGCACCATACTCAATGAATTCATCAAGTAAGTCTTCTTCTTTTGTCTATATTTAAGGGCTCCCACACAAAACTACGAATTCGCATCGCATCGCATTGTAATGTCATTTTTATTATGAACTAGATGACGCCCGCAACTCCGTTGCACCAGAACTCGTTTATAACGCGGGAACCGTACATTTTTTCGTAATAAAAAGTATCTTATGACCTTTCCTGGGACTCAAAGTATACAAATTTCAGCAAAATCGGTTCAGCGGTTTGGGCGTGAAGAGGTTACAGACAGACAGACAGACAGACAGACGGACATACAGACACACTTTCGCATTTATAATATTAGTATAGATTTCGCAGATATTTGCGATGCGATGCGAATTCGCAGTTATGTGTGGGAGCCCTTATAGTCTTACTAAAAACCATCGAAATACTAATAGAGAACCATTAAACTCATACATTAGACCTTTCGAATGTGACTCCAGTTATACGAAGCTTAATATACGTAGCAACGAAAATTGTACGGCCAACCAAATTAGCGCTTTGTTACTTTTCTTGTAAAATAGTACTATAATAACACCATGTTCTTGCAGGCCAACCACTCCCGTGTACCAGGGATCTAAGGGCGGCAGGGGTCAATACACTAAGGGAGGCAAAGGCCAATACGGACAGAGTAAGTCGATACTATTTATCTAATATTAAATATTTAATAATTTTTTATACGAATAAGTGAATACCTGATTTTTATTAAAAAAAACATTACTAATTGCTTAATTTTTTTGTTCAGATGGCCAAGGTTCAGTGTTGACTCCTGGTCCATTCGTCAAGGGTTCGGGAGCTGGCATCAGGCCAGGTCAGGGCATCGGCGTTGGAGGACGGGTAATTACTATGCCATATTACAAAACGTTATAAATTAAAAAATATATTCTTAAGTCATACTTAATGCTGCATCAACGTTTGTCTTAGGTAAATCTTATATATAAAATTCTCGTGTCACAATGTTAGTTAGCGTACTCCTTCGAAACGGCTTTACTGATTTTAACCAAATTTTATATACATATTCAGTGGGTCTGAGAAACGTAAGCTACTGGGTACTTTTTATATTGATAAGTGCATTTGTTGAACAAATAATAGTAAATTATTACAAATCGAGACTGACGGCGACCATTGTTTTATGCTACAGAATAGCGATGGACGTTGTCATTGTGACATACTCATAGTCACTTCAATAAAATAATATCCAGGGCGAAATACTTTATATTGCAAAACAACGTTTGCGGGGACAGTTAGTATTTTCTATATAATTTGTACTTACATCGTAACTTATTTGTATCTTTAACAGGGTCAAGTTATATCCCAAGGAGTTGGAACTGGAGTTTCTCAAGGTTTCGGACAGGGAGTAGTCAATGGCGGTGGTTCCATCTACAGACCAGGACAGGGAGTCGTTCAAGGATCTGGACAAGGTGTTATTCAAGGAACCGGCTTAGGAGTTTCTCAGGGATCTGGAATTGTTCAAGGATCTGGATTAGGAGTATCTCAAGGATCCGGATTCGGAATTTCTCAAGGTACTGGATTCGGAGTTTCTCAAGGATCTGGAATCACTCAAGGCTCTGGATTGGGAGTGTCTCAAGGATTTGGGCAAGGAGTAATTAATGGCGGAGGAAGCGTTATTAGAGAAGGACAAGGAGTTATTCAAGGTTCAGGACTCGGAATCTCTCAAGGATCTGGACTTGGCGTATCTCAGGGATCCGGTCTTGGCGTATCTCAGGGATCCGGTCTTGGCGTATCTCAGGGATCCGGTTTTGGCGTATCTCAGGGATCTGGTCTTGGCGTATCTCAGGGATCTGGTCTTGGCGTATCTCAGGGATCCGGTCTTGGCGTATCTCAGGGATCTGGTCTTGGCGTATCTCCGGGATCCGGATTTGGAATCTCTCAGGGATCCGGACTCGGCATCTCTCAAGGATCTGGACTAGGAATCTCCCAAGGATTCGGACAAGGAATCGGTGGTGAAGGACAGGGACTACTTCAGGGAACCGGAACGGGCGTTTCTCAAGGATTTGGACAAGGAGTTCTCACTGGAACTGGTCAGGGAGTTATACAAGGAGGAGGCTCCCTCATATCCCAGGGTGAAGGAGTAGGTAGCACGCAAGGCCTAGGTGTTCAAGGTCAAGGTTTCGGAGTCTCTCAAGGCTTCGGCCAGGGTGTGAGCCAAGGTGAAGGTTCTCTCATATCGCAAGGAGCAGGAATCGGAATCATTCCCGGACAAGGTGATGCCCTTGGTTTCGGACAGGGCGTTCTTCAAGGTCAAGGACAGGGCATATCTCAAGGTTTCGGCCAGGGCGTCAGCCAAGGTAGTGGCGCCTACCTCAGTGGAGGAAGTGGAAGCATCATCCGCCAAGGCCAAGGACAAGGCTTTAGTCAAGGATTTGGAACGGGCATCCGTCAGAGTCAAGGATACACGCTCGGCGAATCTGAATCTAGAATACAAAGAGTCACTCTCAAGCCCTACTACGCCGGTCAGCAATGTGGATCATTAAACGTAAGTGCTTGATTATTTCGTCATTTCATTAGTACTGTCTTCATCGGCAATACAAACAGTGAAGCTGGAAGCATTCTCTGATTTCTATTTTGTTTATCACCTGTGCAATTTGCGACCTCGCGCGCACACGATATCAGTAAACATTACAACAAACCAATTATTTTTAAAAACCATTTTAGCACAGATGTTCGAACTATCTTATGTAAATTGTAAATCAGCAACTGATGGTATCGTTTCTTCAGGGCCAGAGACCGTTCGGTAACCATAACGATTTGGAAGTGGACTTCGCTGAGATCCCATGGCAAGCGATGGTGCTCGAGAAGACCAACAAGAGTCTGCTCTGCGGTGGTGTCATCACCAGGCCCGATGTCGTCATTACTGCAGCCGCTTGCGTTGATGGGTAAGATAAATTAAATCTCTATATTTTAATCTTTATCATATTACTCATAATCTTAAAGCTAAGTATCGCATTTTACAAGTATATAATTTTTTATTGCGTCATGCATTTTTTTATGGATGGGATGAAATGCTCACATTGTCTCATTTCAGATTGGATGCGCAAAACGTTCTAATCAAGGGTGGAGAATGGAAGCTGGGTGTCGACGAGGAACCTCTTCCATTCCAGATCGTCCAGGTCAAGAACATTCTGGTCCATCCGTTCTACAAGCGCGGCACCTACCACTTCGACGTTGCCATCTTGGTTCTTAGTGAGGACCTGCGGTTCGCCAACAACATCTACCCGATCTGTCTGCCCAGTGCTCAGGACGATTTCGAGGCTCTATACAATGGTGCTGGCGAGTGCATCGTCACCGGATGGGGCAAGGAGATTCTGCAAGGTATGTGTAGCATTATAATTAATTTCCTCGTGTTATCATATTATTATCGTAACATTAAATTACTATCTTTTAGGTCATGATTCCCAATATATCCTTATTGACGTACCATGTTCCTTATGGTAGAGCATCAACAAAAAACTAAATGTAACCAAATATTACGCAGGCCTTTTGATGTTGAATTAATTAGTTACTTAATTCTTACCATCTTGTAATACATGTTTACATTTGATACCTATCCTTAGAATTGATTTTCGATTAAATCCCGTCTATGATGCACGTTGCAGTGAATTGATAATCATTATTGAACATATTATGTAAATGTTTCTGGTCGTAAGTGGGTAGGTAGGTTACCCACTCTCCGCCACTTAGCGCGTTATAAAATTCGCGATGAGCAATCTTCCTTCGTCTTAAATATTCGTGAACCTAGACGCAAGATATGCTGCAGTTAGGAAATCTTGTGAATTCACATAAAAACCGTGAGCTAGCAGTAAACACTTTATGTAATGTAAAATCGCTTATAGGTGAGATAAACATGCTTCCCCACCACGTGCGACGCCATAGCAATTATTTTTGTAACAATGCCGCATTGAAATATCACATCAAAATCGTTTCAATTACTCTCCAAATACATTTTATTAAATTGATGACCAAATTTTTGAATAAATAAAAATTTTACATCACAATATCATGAATAAACAACTTTCGTGTTGTTATTCACTTAGCTTTAAACAATCGCGTCAGCTGTGGGACGGTGGGACGATGGGACGCGATAATGATGTACGGCGGCGGCTGCGCGGGCGCATCGAAAACGAAAGCGTGTAAATAAGTGTCATGCGCAGTGGGTCAGTGTCGCCGGCCACCGTCGGCAGAAAAAAACAAACAAAAATCAAAATATTTAAAAAAAATGAAATTACATTGTAAAATAATCTTTCTGCCGCGGCCGGGTCCTACAATGATGCGTATGCGCATGAACAACATTATCGGGTTGCGATGAGAAATAATTTTTTCATTTTACAATAATATTAAGGAGTCGATAGTTCATATTTTGGCCACTCAGCAACAGCGATGTAGGTCCGTAAAATTAATCAGCTAGATAGCTTAATTGTATGCCAGCTACTTAATTATTTCTGGCAGGTACTTACATAAATAGAGCTACAGCTACATGACAAACATTTATACAGACAAGACGATTCCGTCAATATTATTTCGCCATCGACGTATTTACAATCGAATGTATAATGAGATTTCTACGAACCATCGAAAATTATCAATAGTTGAGGAAAAATAATATGTATTGCATAAATACCTGTTGTAATATTATAATTTGTAAGGATTAAACGAACGCCACAATACTGGTTGTCATAAAATTAACTAAATTGGTAAAGTCGCCGTCTGGCGTCTACATTCTAAGGTGTGGCATTTTTTGATGATTTAACAATACTGTCAATGAACCTGAGTTCGTATAGATCAACGCTGATACAAATTTATGGAATATGTAATACTTTTAATAAATTGGAGATTAAACAAGGAAAATGTTATCCATAGGGATATAAATACCAAAGTATGTCTGTCTTTTGTGTGTGTGATATGTCTCAAATGATCTCAAATTATTTAGAATTTAGATAAACAACATACATTGAGTTTTGGGAAAAGACAAATGTTTTTATCACGGAAAAATGGTTCTTCGCGAACAAAGTTCAAAAATTAGGCTGCGGTTCGAGTTGCGAGGAATGTGTTTTACAAGAACCAATAGAAACGCCTCATTTGCCTGACCACGTTCAGTGCAACGATTCTATTGATTCTTGTAAAACACATTCTTCTCAACGCAGCTTTTAGCTCAGCTCCAGTGACAGATTAACCCTTAATCAAATTAAGCAATTGCCTAGGGCATCACGTCAGAGGGGGCACCAAAAGAAGGGAAGGACAAAAAACATCCGTCCTTAGGGCATCACGTCTCACTCTCACATCACCAAAAACCACACCAAAAAAGTTTCTAGGAAAAAACTAATGTTTTAGGTGGTAAAAGTTTAAAGACCGATTTTAGTTGACATACGAATAGAGGGGGGGCGACACAGGCATAGATTGCTTAGGGCATCAAGTAGTCTTAATCCGTCACTGCTCAGCTCCGGTGGAATCGTAGCTGCCTTATAGTACAAAAAAATCTACCTAATTATTCAGCAAAAGTCTTTTTAATATTGAATAAGTAATATTATGATGAAGCTCTATCTTAAGATTAAGTTTTTTATAATCCATTCCAAAGCCTGTCCTCAACTTATTATGTAGGTACTTACAATGATCGATGATCGTCGGCAAAAATTTGAATACAATATCACCTGAGGATTTATGACAAACGAGACGAGATATTTAATTAAAATATATAAATTTCCTCTCCCTTTTCTTTGGGAAGGACTTGCGGCAGAACATGTGACCGAAAATTCGTAAGGTGAAGGTGACCGTACCGCGTGATGGTAGCCGCACTGCGACCTAGCAGGTCGTCTCTTTTCCTACAAGCTGCTACTCCTGCTGAATGAATGAATGACTGAATGAATGAATGAATTATTCTTTATGTGCACACTTATAAAGATACAAAAGCAATACAAGAAAGATACAAAATATTCAGGTGTCACAATGGCGCCCTTATTACTAGGTTCTGATTAAGTGTTATTTTTACAGATAGCTAAATAATGCGACTTGAGGAGACTTTTGAAAGCATTTAATGTTTTTGCAAGTTTGATATGCTTTGGCAACGAATTCCAGAACCTTACACCAGTAACAACGAAGGAGGAACCGTAAAATTTAGTTTGATGCACGGGTATTTCTAGTTGATAATTTGACGCAGATCTTAGCTCCATAACAGTGGCTTGGCGAAATAAAAAATTTCGCCTGCTGTTTCGTTTTCAATCTTTCTGACACTCCCGGAGTGCATCGTTTTTTTTGTCAAATATTTTTTTGCATATTTTGACTAAAACGCCAGGAAAAGTTTGATACGAGTTTGAAAGCTTTTCTGAAACCTTTTTGAGGTTATCAGTACGGTGAAGTTTCAATAACCAGAACAACTCCATACTTTTTTGCTATAACGACTTATACGATCTTTAGGGTTTTAAAAATAGGAAAATTTTGAAATAGTTAGTCAGAAATAAAACAATATTTATTTATTTTATTTCTAAGAATAAAAGCGACCACCATAGTGAGTCACGTGGAGAGTTTGCATATAAATTACTATTAAATCACAAAACCGCGTTGTTTTATAGCCGCTATATCTCGTGACAAATGGTAAATTATTGTTTGATATCGGTTTTTATGATGCGATTACTTGGATAGCAGCCAGCAGGTTTTATGTAACGAACTTTTGCGGATTTGAGACGTTCAAGGACACAGTTTGGTTGTCAAGAGCTTATTGACTCTTGTCAATAGCAGCTATTAATTTTTAGGGTTCCGTACCCAAAGGGTGAAAACGGGACCCTATTCATGAGACTTCGATGTCTGTCCGTCTGTCCGTCTGTCTGTCTCCAGGCTGTAACTCAAGAACGGTAATAGCTAGAGAGTTGAAATTTTCACAGATTGTGTATATCAGTTGCCGCTATAACAACAACAACAAACAAAAATACTAAAAACAATATAAAATTTATATTTAAGGGGGGCTCCCATACAACAAACGTGATTTTTTTAGCCTTTTTTGCTCTATATCAATAATGGCAATATCTAGGCCCTTGAATTTTCCACAAAATTCTAAGTTTTACTTGCACTTTAATATTTAATAATAATATTAAAATAAAATAAAACATTAAGGGGGGCTCCCATACAAAAAACACAATTTTTGGTCTAATTTTGCTCTATAATGGTACGGAACCCTTCGTGCGCGAGTCCGACTCGCACTTGGCCGATTTTTATTTTCTTATTCTTTTCCTATGTGTTTGTTGTTGTTAATGATAACGTTATTAAGCAAAATTATACAGCGTTTTGAAATCAATCGTTTACTTTTATCAATTTAATGTAAGGATAATAATTTTAAAAGCTCTATACGACTCCCAGCGCCTTTTGCTTAATCCACTATAAACTTAACCTGGCGCAAGATACTTTATGTACGTATTTAATTGAACATGTCTGTCCGTCTGTACGTGACGTGTGAGTTGTGACACAACAGCCTTAACATGTCGGAGTTTATCGTCTGGGCGGATTTAAGGCTGTACGGAGGATAACGATAATTGTTTCTGCTAATGGATTTCTGTATTGCGCGCGCACGCCGAGGTCACTGCCAATCAGATTTACAGCGAATTCCATTTTTGAGGTGTCAGTGGGGACTGTGATATGCTTGTTAAAAATTAATTTAATAGTTTTTCAAGTTATATCAACGCGAAAGTATGTTTTTCTGTTAGCACTTCACGCTTAAACCCCTGAATTTATTTAAAAAATGATTTGGAGATACTTTAAGTCCCGGAAAAGAACATTTATTTATTTTTGTAACACGTGTTTAAGTTTTACAGTTACCGCGCGATAAGCGAATTTTAGATGCGAAGAATCGGCTATCTCTAAATTAAAAAAAACATAATTGCTTAGTAACAATTTTTGTATCTTATCTATCAGTTACAGTCAACAAAAAACACATCTTCGACTAGTTAATCCGTACTAATATTATAAACTCGAAAGTGGGTCTGCCTGCTACCTCTTCACGTCCAAACCACTGAACTGATTTTGCTGCAATTTAGTATGAAGATATTTTGAATCCCCGGAAAGGACATGTAACGATACTTTTTATATCAGAAAGATGTACGGTTCCTGCCCGATAAACGAACGAAACGAAGTTTCAGGCGTCATCTAGTGTTTTATAAATCTTTTAAGATACAAATAATACAAATCTTTATTTCCATAAATTAATTGACAATGTTTTTAGGGTTTTAAACAAGTGGCAGTCCCCCAAACTAGGCGCAGCCTGTGCTATGGGGGAATTCTTACCGAATTACAATAAAAAAAGTGCAAATATCAACAAAAACAGACGAAATTAACAAATAATAATAATACTTAATTAATATAATCTTAATACCACAACAAAAATTAAAAATCTTAGGTTAAATTATTATATTCTATTACTAACAATAATGAAGTGTGTAGGTGTGCAGGAAAGTGCGTGTCGTGTGTAATTGTGTGTGTGTGTGTATGTGTGTGTGTGTGTGAAACATACTCTACACACAGAGTAGAGTATGTCTTATGAGTCCAATGAAACAATAAAACATAATATATATCTTGGCCTCAAATATGATGTCAGTTGGAACGATAACAGTAATGGATGTAGAAGTATAGAACCATTGTAGAACAGAATCCCCTGGGGCCGTTAAGAATAGAGACATCAGTTACATAAATCATCGCCGTACGATACTTTATCAAGTACATGACACATAATATATTATCTTACTATATAATATTATGTAAACATGTTGCATTATATTTTTATTGTTGTCCGAAGATTAACTTCACACGAGTATTCGAAGACGATATAATTTGTTTCCTTTGCAATGATGTTATGACTAGTTTAGTGGACACCAGCAAATGACTAACGAGTGACCGGAGTCCAGAGTGCATGTTACGTGAAAGAGGTAAGAGATTCTGTAACCTCTAAAACGTAGCGCACTGGTTGGTCATCCCTATTAAATGTTTGGCTTAGGGAATAAATTTTATATTTCATTTATCTGTTATAACATAGTTTTTATGTCTGTGACCAGAGGCGGCGTAAGGCGTAAGCGGTGTGGGCGACCGCCCACGGGCTCGCGGTCCTAGGGGCCTCTCGCCCCTTGGACAGCGCGTTTATTTTTAGGATTAACGAGTATCAAAAAAATCTTTCAACAAAATCAGTCTTCTTACATCATCCATCAGAGGGCCTCCCAAAATATATTTTGCCCACATAAAGTTTAGGTCTTGCGCCGCCACTGTGACTGTGACAAGAGGACTTTATACCATAACGCATTTTAAAAACGATTTCGAATAACATCATAGTAACGACATCAGTTAAAAATAATTTATAGCTATTTCTGTGGCTTTTATGAATACTTAATGCTGTGTTTTTGTGTTACTTAATAATATATTGTGCAACTTCGTTATTTGTAATATGCGAACTATAAAAATAAAACTATAATGTCTTAAGTGATGTTTCGGTCAAAGGTATCATGCGCTACTACCAGTAGCGCATGATTGATTGATGCGCACCATTTTGGGATCAATCCGCGAGCAATTAAAAAGTAGTAGCGCATAAAACTAGCATAGCACAGTTATGGCCATAATTCTCATAAAAACGATTGCTTAATTCCGGCGGATTAAGTTCTTAAAGTCGTAGACTAATATAAGAAAGCCAAACCTCGTAGCTGCAGAGAATATAAGTTAGGAATGGTATCTAAGACCAATATTTTAGAGAATGGATATACAAGTTTATATGATTTGAAAGCAGATACATAAAGTTAAGAAAAATCTACTGTTTTCAGAGCTCTATTGACGGAACAAGTCAAGACAAGAAATGGTAGGAGAAAATTTGTGTATTACTACAAGATACCCGTAACTATTCATTTTCGCTTTTTGCGAAATTCGTATATCGGGCGTATAATATGTATATTTTATATAATTATTTACGTATTGGACATTCAAATTTTATCTAAATTGTGTCAGTGGTGCAAGTGCAAAAGTGCAAAGATTTTGCATGCTTAATTATAATTATAGTATGTAACCGTCGATATAACCCATAGGTTAATTATTAATTATTATTTATTATTTCTACAGCTGGCGCTCTATTACTCATTTCAAAGCAAAGCGAAACCAATGATTAATTTATGCAGTAACCATTGAATTTTTAGACAATTACTATATCAACACATCAAATGTTTAATTCGTCAAACATAATAATTCTAGTGTGTTGTCGCAACATCTCCCACGCATCAGGGTGTTGCAACACAGACCTGCTTCATATTGTCCAAATATCGAGCTGCATACGTTAAATTGAAAGTGGTTATGAATTATTGCCACTTCTACGTGTTATGTTTAACTTTACTTAGTTATTTGAATGCGGTTCTTGTACGTATATAAATATTGACCGTCTTATGTTATTGGAAAGATAAAATAAAAAGGTCTATATCTCAAAATTTAATAGGCAAAGGATGTTGTAAGTTTAGTAAGTCGAGTAAAATTCATGTCTTTTTCAGCTCACTTAGCAGTAGAGATAATGATATTATTATCTATAGGTACTTATTATAAATAAAATTGGAGTATCTGTTTGTAATATTGAAAAACCGTTTGCTACTACATGCATACACTACATACACCAAAACAACATTTTTTTAAATTTTTGTCTGTATGTCTGTCTGTTTGTTCCGGCTAATCTCTGAAACGGCTAGAGCTATTTCGACGGAACTTTTTTTGGTAGATAGGTAAGGTAGATGATAGCTGATGTAGTAAGGAGTAACTTAGGCTACTTTTTAACCGACTTCCAAAAAGGAGGATATATATTTTACTTTAACGCGGGTGAAGACGCGAGCAGTATAAATAGTAGCTAGTAATAAGTAAAGTTGTAAGTCTAGATCTGTGGGCTCTTTTTAAAAAACTGTATTTTTTAAAACGTTTTAGATACCTAATATGTACATTGTACTTGTATTCTATCTTATTTATAATATTTTTTAAGAATCGTGGTATCTCGTTAGATCTCATTGTAATTACATAATAGTGCGAAGGTGAGCGCGACCTTTGCCAATTCGTTAACAAACACACAATCAACCGCAGGAATTCCGAATACCTAAATGTCAGGTTCATCGCAGTCGTGCTGCTATCGTTTATGTTTTATCACAAACTATAGCAATAACAAAAACGTTAATGACCGCATCAAGAGAGATTAGATGATTTGAAAGTTAAGTTATTGTTTAATTAAGATACTGACGTAAACTACATTTACTTACTGTCAAACTCTAGAACTATTTTTACGATAATATTATGTTTTGTTTTAAATAATATTTGGTCGCGTATACTTTTCTTTTGCGGAAAACATTTCGGATACTTTCCAACAGCCGAAGTGGGAAGAACTGAAGTGATTGGATATCAATTGTTTTATAGTTTCTCACATTTCTGCGCATATTAGATTTGCAAGGCTATAATATATTTGCAAGCGCCTTATAAAAGTTTAAAGCAAAAACGGCGAAAAATACTTTAGGTAGTGTTTAAATAACTCCAGGAAACAAATATCAATTATTATAATATGTTCAACATACTTGGAAGTTGGATCTTTTTAACGAAATATTTGTCCTTAATATATAATATGCTGTCGCAAGCAGAGCAGCGTTTTTAGTCATTTAAATGTATTCACCGAAGCCACATCCTTGAGTTGAATGGTCGCCGTGGCGCGTCCTCACTCCTAATTCGATAAAACTTGTCTAAACATTACGACACTGCATCAAAATATGATTTATAATGTTTCCACATGTACACAGTGTCGGTGTCGTAATTGTTATATTTTATATAGTTTACATTGAACTAGAATATTGATTATCTATTGAAGATTGATCGTAACAGACGATGTTTACGATGCTCTTTCTTTAATTATATGAACTCTATAATCTGCCTACAATCGTTTATTTGTCGTCGTTGATTCGCAAATTTTTTTACGTCAGCGAATAAAAACCGCTGGTAAAGGAATGGGCTGCTATTAAAATATGAAATTCTCGGTACAGATAAACTTTGAAAAAACGTGACAGAAAATAATGCTCACGGAAAGCCTATAGATGTTCTAATGTAAACATTAAAAAAATATCAATTTATAGAAATTAACTAGCCAAATAATGAAACATATAATTGTTATAACCAATTTTCCAATACTCTCAAGCTAGGCAGCAGTAATAATTTTTTAACCTGTCGACAGACCTCAACTGTCCTCTTATATTCCTATCAACATTGTCTCAACCAACACGTTCCATTGCTGGTTTTATTCACCAAGTTTTTGTCCACAGCGCACACACTCGGCAGCATCATGCACAGCCTGAACGTGTCGCTGATCGCGCCGTCAGAGTGCCAGGCGAAGCTGTCGCAAGACTACCCTCACTTGCTGGAGTACTACGACCGCGAGTCCTGCGTCTGCGGACAACCCACCAACCCGCTTAACAACATCTGCTCTGTAAGTACTTGAGAAATCCCGTTTGTATTTTAGACAGGTCATTTTCCATGGATTGTCTGTCTATCGAAAAACATACCATGAAATTCATTAGCAAATTGTTAAAGAATAGGAGTTACAGTATAGATATAGGTAGAATAATATGTAACCCGCTTGCTTTAGTAAGGTAACCGGTTAACCTTCTCTAAATAGGTTGCTACTTGAAAACACTTCGTAGCGGTCTAATTAGGTCGAGCTACGAAGCATTTTGTAGCTGTTTCGTAGCGGTCTAATTAGGTCGCTACGAAGCATTTTGTAGCAGTTACGTAGCAGTCTAATTAGGTCGCTACGAAGCATTTTGTAGCTGTTTCGTAGCGGTCTAATTAGGTCGCTACGAGGCATTTTGTAGCTGTTTCGTAGCGGTCTAATTAGGTCGCTACGAAGCATTTTGTAGCAGTTATGTAGCAGTCTAATTAGGTCGCTACGAAGCATTTTGTAGCCGTTTCGTAGCGGTCTAATTAGGTCGCTACTAGGCATTTTGTAGCTGTTTCGTAGCAGTCTAATTAGGTCGCTACGAAGCATTTTGTAGCAGTTACGTAGAAGTCTAATTAGGTCGCTACGAAGCATTTTGTAGCTGTTTCGTAGCGGTCTAATTAGGTCGAGCTACGAAGCATTTTGTAGCTGTTTCGTAGCGGTCTAATTAGGTCGCTACGAGGACTTTGTAGCTGTTTCGTAGCGGTCTAATTAGGTCGAGCTACGAAGCATTTTGTAGCTGTTTCGTAGCGGTCTAATTAGGTCGCTACGAGGACTTTGTAGCTGTTTCGTAGCGGTCTAATTAGGTCGAGCTACGAAGCATTTTGTAGCTGTTTCGTAGCGGTCTAATTAGATCGCTACGAGGAATTTGTAGCTGTTTCGTAGCGGTCTAATTAGGTCGCTACGAAGCATTTTGTAGCAGTTATGTAGCAGTCTAATTAGGTCGCTACGAGGAATTTGTAGCTGTTTCGTAGCGGTCTAATTAGGTCGCTACGAAGCATTTTGTAGCTGTTTCGTAGCGGTCTAATTAGGTCGCTACGAAGCATTTTGTAGCTATTTCATAGCACTCTAATAAGCTTCCACCAAAAATAAGCTCTTTTTCATTATACATTAGAGCTAATAATACTGCTAAAAGAATGCCAAAAAACTTCAATCTCTAATAAATTTTTTTTTCTAGGTTGACATCGGCAGCGCACTCGCCTGCACAAACGGCAACGGCCACTACACGCTCAGAGGAGTCTACTCCTGGGACTCAGGTAAGAACAACTACTTATTGACTTATTGTTACTAGTTTTTTTTTTGGTACACCACATTTTATCAAAAAATATATTTTTACGTATTTATCAACTGGACAATGCAAAAAAAACACTTATTTATTATTTTCATATTTCCAGGTTGTAGACAGATCGGCAACCAGATCGGCTCGTTCTACAAGTTCGACGTGGAGTGGTACGAGTGGGCGCTGGGGCTGATCGAGAGCGTCCGCTTCACCCAGTACACCAGCGGTGCCATCGTCACCGGCGGCCGGGGCCAGGTCAAGGTCAACGGCCAGGGTCTGATCAAGCAGACCGGCGGCGGCAGCTTCCTCCAGGGCGCCGGCTTCGGCCCCATCAACACCATCACCTACTCGGAGAAGATCACTAAGACCGAGCCCAAGGTGTACACCTACACGACGAAACCCGAGTACGTCACGTACACGACGAAACCCGAGTATGTTACATACACGACGAAGCCCGAAATCGTTACGTTCACGACGAAACCCGAAATCGTTACGTTCACGACGAAACCCGAGTACTTCACGTACACGACCAAGCCCAAAGTGTTCACTTACACGACGAAGCCCGAGGTGTTCACGTTCACGACGAAGCCCCAGCTGATCAAGTACCAGTCGAAGCCCCAGTTCATAGCATACGAGACGTCGGGCTCCGGCACGGACCCGCAGTACGTGGCGCCGGGGCAGTCCTTCAAGCCCAACTTCTCCGACCTGATCAAGCACACGCACTCCTCCACCTGCCAGTGCGAGGGCAAATAGGTCACCGTGCCATAGTCTCCAGTACAAAATCATTTCATCGTCACCTCTCCCAGGTTAAGTTAAGTGTAAATACATAAGTTATTCATTCGTCCGTGGCCCGAAAACGACTGCCATATGATATAATATGTATTCATATATTTATAAATGTATATTACTCATTAGACTTTTGGCCATCTTGGGCGGAGGTCCAACGTGGCCGACTCTCTAATAACCATTGGTTAGTATTAAAATTAAGTCTGTTTTTATAAACGCTATGTGAACGATTAGTCAATATTATTATGTATTGATAAATCTAATTGTAAAATTAGAAATAAAATAATACTTTTTATGCTTTATTTTTATTTTCTATACTCCCTTCATTATTTTCATTATTTTGTTTGGACTCCCTTACTTATCATCAAATTATGAATTATTTACGACCTACTTATTTATAGTCAATAATAGTACGGTAGATATTTCTCAAAAAAGTACCTATACGTTACATTATAACTACCTACTCATTTTTTTAAGTATTTTAGAAAGTAAAAAGCATCCCAGAGATAAAAGCGACAAATTATTTTGAAGGTCATTAAACATTAATACATATTATTATCATACATTTCTTTGACTCTAGAATCTACTATGGGCCTGTATTTATTGATCAGTGCGTGTGCAGCCTGCAGGTGATTAGTGATTAGGAGAAATTATTTAAAGAACTAATAAATCGCTCTAATCACATTATAATCACATTAAAATCACATTAAAGGGGGCAAACGAGCAAACGGGTCACCTGATGGAAAGCAACTTCCGTCGCCTATGGACACTCGCAGTATTAGAAGAGCTGCAGGAGCGTTGCCGGCCTTTTACGAGGTAATAGGGTAGGAGAGGGTAAGGAAGGGAATAGGGGAGGGTAGGGAAGGAAATAAGGGAGGGTAGGGAAGGGAAAAGGGTAGGGGATTGGGCCTCCGGTAAACTTAGTCACTCAGCGAAACAGCGCAAGCGCTGTAATTTCACGCCGGTTTTCTGTGAGCCCGTAGTATTTCTCCGGTAGAGCCAGCCCATTCCTGCCAAAGCGCCATGCTTCTCCTACGGTAACCTCTTATGGTGCTCCCACACCGCCGTTAGAAAATGTTTGTAAGCATTTTCTAACACAAAAACATTTACTAACAAATGTTGTCAATTATTGTTACATTTTGTTAGGAACTGTTTACATGTTATAAGTGCTCCTATACTAATAGAATATGTTTACTTATGTTTACTAACGTTTTATAACATTTAAATCTGGCATTGGCTCACCGCATACCCCATCGTCTTTTATAAATGGTTTACAAACAAAAGGTAAAAGAAAATATATTATTTTGTTATTATTTGTTTTGCAATAATTTATTAACAGATTACTAAACATTTTCTAACATGAAAACATCATTAACATTTTTTTAAATTTGTGATGAAATGTTTACTAACGTTACTAAACATTTTCTAACTGCGGTGTGGGAGCACCATTACACATTTTTTTTTAAATTTTAAAAAATCATTAGCATCGCTGGTATCTATAATCTAAGACTTATCATTAATGTAAAAACAAATTAATATTCTTAAAAATAATCTAAAAAGAATCAAATAATTCTTATTCCTTATTATAGTGCCGTCTTCAGACTTCGCCTAAACCTCAACTATTTCTGTACACAATCTTCGTACTTTTGAAGTCGCTACCAGCCCGGAAAAGTTCTAAGATACTTGACATAGGTAGAAATTACGCTAAGGTAAGCTGGTACCGACTTCAAAAGCATGAAGATTGAGTAGGTACAGAAATAGTTGAGGTTTAGGTGAAATCTGAAGACGGCACTATAATAAGGAATAAGAATAATGAAGACATGAGTGCATGAATGAGGTAAGTAACATTTTTGAAAATTTACGTTTTATTTCATAAATGTAGCTTTTAGGACATGGAAAATGATTTGCAATCAAAAAATTTTGAATTTTACGTATACTTACAAAGTTAGCCAGATGATGAAGCAGGTAAGTTACAAGGTTCGTCCAAATGACTATGCAAGAACCGGGTAATTACATCCCATATGCGTTGCAGTACGGGAGATCGCTTGAATATTTTACTTTTTTAAATATGGAATATTATGTCGACTTTTTTATTGTTCTATTATTCAAAGGCATAGATAATTTAGTATATATTTTTTTTGTTAGCGTTTGGCTCTGACATCGGGGGTGTACTTTGCCACATACAAAGGTATAGTCAGTCTTCTTCATAATAATAATGTTCATCAACGTTTTTGTTTTTACTATATTATCGTCATTTATGATCATATCTAAAGTCTAGTCAAAGTCTAAGTAAAAGTCAAGTCAAGCAGTCAAGGAGTCAAGTCGGTTGATTACCCTATACTCTATACTGAAACTTTTGACGGAGTTTTGGAGGGACACAAAAAGCACGTTCCTGGAAGTTGCAGCACGTGCACGATAACGAATATGTAATAATGGTTAATATTCTGCCAATAATACACATTAAAACACAGTTAACAGAATAATTTAAGGAAAATAATACAAAAAAAATACAGCAGTAATCTTTCACATTCTAGGCAAAACTCGAGTAGGTATATTAATAATGACACATTATCATACACATATTTATACATATAATCAAAGGATATTTCATACACATCCATACTCTTTTATACTACGATAGTTATTTTATTAAAGACTAGGCGCTTTTCGTTGTTTCCAAACAAATTAAAATTTTGGAAAAACCTATCGTAACTTAAATGGTACCTACGTATAAAATATTTTGTTTTTGTTTTTATTATAATATTAAATTGTTGGAAATATAAAAAAATATTTAGGCATCAGTTTGGCTGTTTGCATTTATCCTGTGCTAATACTTTATAGCGTCGCGTCGCGTACCTAGTGTATTTATTCTTTGGTCGCGTCGATACTTCATTCCAAATTCAAATGAGCGCGCTCCCGCGCCAAATTTGAAAATCGAACTAGCTATGCTCGACAAAGAATTTTTTATTGTAAGTACTTGACTGTTTTTTTTTTACTAGGTATTATGACGTACAAGCCATAGTCGTGAAAACGCAGTTAAAAGTAAGTATAATAAAACACAATAAAAACTTGAATTAGTATATTGTTCTTTTAATTGTAACATTTGAATAGTGCATAATTTAAGTTATTATTATTAATATACTTAAATTTATTTATTAAGTAAGGGTTCATTTTAAACAATCTATAATATTATATCAACTTTGAGAAACCCAAGACATTTTAAAAAATTAATTGATCTTACTAGTAAACTATAAATTGGGAAATCGTGTTTGTATGATCTTAAATGCTTCTTAACACTTAAACGGCTGAACTGATTTCGACGAAATTTGCTTTGGAGATTATTACTTTCATCATCTCGTTTTCTCTACTTAATTCCTACTAGATGACGCCTACAACTCAGTTTTGTTTACATTTAGTTTTCTAATGCGGAATTCCCTTATATAATCTTTCCCGTCTTTCAAAAGTATAATCCATTTTTGTTTAAATCTGTTTGGCCGTGAATTTATTGTCTTTTAAATTGAGTCTTTTTTCATCTCAATAAAAAAAAGTGATTTATGTGTACTTCATGCATTGACAGTCTTTACAGATTTTGTTGCATTTAAAAGTGAAGAACCGAGTAACTTCACATTTTTCCTAATTTATCCTAGAATGGAGATTTTTTTATATAATTTTTAACATAACAATAAAAACGGAAGATATTTACACCTCCTGATACAATTAACAAAAGCCATTACTTGATTTGTGATGAAAAATCATAAAAAGTTTTTTCAAAACTTTAAACGCGATTTACTCGAAATTCGAAATGTGTTACATACCTCATTCATGCACTCACGTCTTTAATTATTTGATTCTTTTTAGATTATTTTTAAGAATATTACATTTGAAGTCGGTTTTAATTTTTTGTTAAAAAATAATAATTTTAACCTTTTTATTTACCTATGAGTTATGACCACAAGGCTATATTATTATATTGCCTTGTTCCTCCCGCAGGCGCACCTCCGCTTGGTGACGCCCACTATCGTTATATTTTAATTACGTCATAATTTCAAAACTAAACATCCAATTTTAATCATTCAAAAACCAAATTTTATCTACATAAACTGTACTTAGTGATGAAATAATTTATTTTCATAAGGATTAATAGCATAATTAAAATAAACACGTTTAAATGTAGTCCACAAAATTCTAGATTTTTAAATAAAAAAAAGGTTATTGTGCCTCACTCGACATAGATGAGTATAGTGTGTCGCGGACTTTTTTGTAGATATTTATAAGATCATACAATTACTTAGAACATTTTATGGTTCTATCTTTTATAGTTTCGGCAGCGTACGCAAAATAAGTAACTTTTCTGTTTGATTTTACACCTAGCGCCCGAAAAATCCAAATATATCTTACGAAACCCAATTTTTTCAAAATAAAATTAAGCCTATGTTCAGTAGAAGTAATGTAGGATTCATTGGCTTTTGCTTGGAGAAGTTTAAATAAAGCCAAAATCCTCAAACTTGTATCTATAAGGATTCAAAAGTTCTGTTGGATACATTCTGGTGCAAAATCTTACTTTTTGGTAGTATATGCCTGAAATACTTCAGAAAAAATCGAAATCACTATATGTTTCCATATACATTTCGAGGAGTTCCCTCGATTACTCATGGATCCCATCATCAGGTCACCACTTTATTGAACATGGTACCAAATTCGAGTCAAACCCTATACAACACAAAAAAAATTTTGGAAATCGGATCACAAATGGCTGAGTAATCGTTGAACATACATAAAAAAAGATACATACAGCCGAACGTATTACCTCCTCCTTTTTGGAAGTCGGTCAAAAAACTAGCAAGTAGCAACTAAGTAGGTACATAAAACTAATGATACATGATAATTATTATTTATTATTATCGAATACTTTTCCTACTTACGACATTTTATGTTTTTACTAAACGTTAGCACGTTATTATGTTATATTATAATTATAATTATTACAACTTCAGCTTTCACATTTTGTTTGGCATAAGGTCAACGAATAAGATTTTTAGGTTATTGATTCTTTTATCTATAGGCTACGTAGTACCATAGTTCCCACTTCCCTCAACAATAAACTCACATGGATACAAGATAATGTATAAAATCAATATGCAATAATGTAAACGGATGATAACGTCATTCATGACTATGAGCGATATTATGTTTTATGTTTATATACCCTAAGATGTTAGTTAACCCCTGAATAACACAAATATTATAAAAAATATGTTATAATCATAATCATACATAATCAAAATATTATTGTAAATGAGAAAGTGTGTCTAGCTCTTTGTCTGCCTCTCTTTTCCTATAGCTGTAATTTTGGCTACGGTAGGTACGTTTTCATGCTTGGGCCACTGAGTTGGGTAAATTTTATAAGAAGACTAGCTGTCCCGGCAAACGTTGTTTTGCTACTTATATAAAGTATTGCGCCCATATTATTTTATTGAAGTGACTAAATAAGTTTGTCTCCATGGCAACGTCCATCGCTATCCCGTCGCACAAACAATGGTCGCCGTCAGTCTCGAGTTGTAATAATTTACTATTATTTATTCAACAAATATGCACTTATCAATATAAAAGTACCCAGTAGCCGATTCTCAGACCCACTGAATATGCATCACAGTATAGCAATATAATATCCCTACAGTAACGAAACGCCTTTGATGTCGCACGATGCCGCCACCGGTGTAAGTACCAAGCAGATATGCCAGGGTTGCCACTTGCCACGAAACGGGAAATAAAATAAAAATAAAATATTGTGCTTGTAATTAATCAGCGTGTTATATTTACATATTATGTCGTACTGCCAGATATTTACGTGAAACTTTATTTTTAGATGATTTGAGTTCTTTACTAGATGATGCGCGCAACTCCGTTGTGCCAAAACTCGTTAATCGCACGGGAACCGTACATTTTTCCAGGACAAAAGTATCCTTTGTCTTTTCCCGGGACTCAAAGTATCTCCATGCCAAATTTCAGCAAAATCTGTCCAGCGGTTTAGGCGTGAAGAGGTAACAGACAGACAGACAGACAGACACACTTTCGCATTTATAATATTAGTAATTACTAATTAGTATGGATTTAAAAATTTTATTAACCTATCAAGCCCCATAAGCTCACCGGTGAGCAAGACACAATAGAATAACAATAAATTTCCAAGAACCCACGATCGAAGGATTAAAATAATGAAGACGCATTCGGATATATAAAATATCCAACAATAATTAATTATCATATTATAACAATTGGTAGGTACGGTAGGCCACACGTCAGGTGGCCGGTACGCGGTACGTGCGCGGTAAGGGCGGTCCAAAGGTCAAAATGTTACACTTGATGTGTGGCCCTGTGTACCTAGCTAGGTAGGTACTAATTAGTATGTAACAGGGTATTTGACAGTTTTTTTTATTTTTATTCTATAAATTGTTTCTCTCCTTGTTACACTTCTTACAACGTAAACAATAAAACAGATATGCAAATTACAAATAAATGCCACCAAGGCCAACACAATTATTTAGTGTGAACTGTGAGTCGATATTATATTTTATGACAATTAAATCCTTTTTGTTTTTTGAATCAGATTTACATATTCTGTACACTGAACACTTGTTATATCCCATTGTTTATAAAATAAGATGTTACAGGCTATCGTTTTACAACACAAAACACAAAACGCGCCAACGTCACACCTGCGCGCGAAGTCGTTCAAACTCGCGGAGTTTGGCGGACTGGGCCCGCGCCGCCCGCTTTCCCGCGGGTACCCCTCCGTTGCTCTGCGCAAGTACATTCGTTTCACTACTGTAGGGATATTATATTGCTATACTGTGATATGCATATAAGATTTGGTTAAAATCTGTAAATCCGTTTCGGAGGAGTACGCGGCCTAACATTGTGACACGAGAATTTTATATTATACTAGCTGTCCCGGCAAACGTTGTTTTGCCATTTAAAGCATATTTTCTACATCATCAGTTGATACATGTTTTACCCCCTCTTTTGTCCCCTAAGAGGGTGTGGGGGGGAAGGTCATACACCAGATGTTAAGTGGAAAAACACAGTTAATACCTAATATGAAGTAAGTCCACTAAAGAAAAAAGTTGTATACGAAATCTGACCCCTCTTTGGTCCCCAGAGAGGGTTGAGAGGGGGGGGGGATTTTTATACACCAGATGTTGAGTTGGAAGAAGACAAATATAATATATCTGTGAAAACCGTATGCAAATCTGTGAAAACCGTATGCAAATCGGATCAGTAGTTTTCGTGTTAAAGAAAAAAGTTTGATACAAAATCTGACCCCCTCTTTGGTCCCCTTAGAGGGGTGGGTGGAAAAATTTTATACACCAGATGTTAAGTTGGAAGAAGATAAATATATCTGCGAAAACCACATTCAAATCGGATCAGTATTTTTCGTGTGATGCTGGAACAAACATACAGACAGACAGAAAGAGTGACAGACAGACAGACAAAAAACTAACCACATTTTTGGCTTCTATAGCGATGTAGTGACAAAGGTGTAGTTTCGGGTGTCATTTCATATCTTTTATGTACAGAATTTTCATTTCTACAACAGAATATTGTCTTCGTCCCGCACGCGCTTTGGTGACGCCCACTATCGTAATATTTTAATTTCGCCATAATTTCAAAACCAAACGTCCAATTTTAATCATTCAAAGACCAAATATTATCTACATAAACTGTACTTAGTGATAAAATAATTTATTTTGATAAGGATTAATAGCGTGAGTAAAATATATCCGTTCAAATGTAGTCCAAAAAAAATTCAGGATTTTTAAATAAATAAATGGTTATTGTGCCTCACTCGACATAGATAGGTATAGTGTGTCGCGGACTTTTTTGTAGATATTTATAAGATCTACAATTACTTAGAACATTTTATGGTTCTATCTTTTATAGTTTAGGCAGCGTACGCAAAATAAGTAACTTTTCTAGCTGATTTTTTACACCTTGCGTCCGAAAAACTCAAATATCTTACGGAACCCTACTTTTTTCCAAAATAAAATGTAGCCTATGTTCAGCAGAAATAATGTAAGATTCCAATAGCAAAAGAATTTTTCAAATCGGTCCAGTAGTTTCGGAGCCTATTCGACTCAAACAAACAAACAAACAAACAAACAAACAAACAAACAAACAAAAAATCAAATCTTTCCTCTTTATAATAGTAGTGTAGATAAGATAATAATATTATCATACTTTGTGACCCAAGGTCGAAGGACATAGAATATTTTATTGCAGTAAAAAGTACGGTTGCCTACACGATAAACTAAACTAGATTGCAGATTTACCTACTTTAAAATATAAAAGACGTACCTACCTACCTATTAATATATTTTAAGTTACCTACAACTAAGTAGATTTTCTTTCACATATTTTTATCTCATTCGGAGTTGTTATAAATGTAAAACTACAATGCCAACGCCCAACACACGCTTTTTATTTACATTTTGTTGTTATCATTGAGATCAATTTTCTGCGTAACATAGGTATCTGTCGTATTTACGATAGATAACTTGTTATAATAGTCATCCAATATGCATGATTCTGCTTAGAATTATTTCTCAGAATGTTTTACTCTTCTTTAGAAATATTGTTTTAAAACACACGTCACACAAGTCACAACGTTTAAAATTTTGTTGACATCACACTAATTCAATAATTAATAAAATGTGTATTTACAATTATTATTGATGTTACGGCCGGTTGACATGATCCAATCCATTCCAGTGTATTCCAGTGCCCGTTTACATTATTCCAATAATAAGCGCTGGATCGGAATTAAGTAAACCGGCCACAAGTTCTCTATCCACTTTATGGCCCGTATAAATAGTTACTGTTGGCTTTCAAAATTCATCCCAATACGCTGATCGGTTGATACTTGATAGCCTCATAAGCACCAATCAGCATCTAAAAATATATTATCTTTAAAACTTGACTGTTACAAACAATACTTATTAAAATCAAACAAGTATTAATTAACTTACTATGTATTTGCCATTTTACTGATTAAGTTTAGATTTATTTGAGTCAACGGTACCTATCGAGCAATTATTATAATTAGCGGAAAATTGCTTTGTCCTTAAGAGGAGTCCACACCGCCCTTTTTCCATACAAACGTTGTCCCCTATTTCCTCCCTGGATAATGCCGGTAGAGTTATAATAATTTTTTTCCTTTCCTGAATATCTATGGCCATACAATGTCCCTATGTTTTCTTTTTTTTTCATAATTTAGTTATTAAAAAAGATACCCAAAAACCCAAAAAATGGCCAGATTTTCCGCTGCGTTCAAACATCCAGGAAAAAAAGAAAACATAGGAACAGTATAGCTCAAGCCTTTCTTTAATTTTTAATGAAAAAAGTACTTAAATCGGTTAGGTTTTGCAGAAGAAATCAAGGGACAACGAATCGTTGATTTTCTGCAGTTGTCTCTATCGCGCTCTGCGGTATAGACTTGAGATAAGGGAGACAGCAATAGATATTGCGAGTACTTTTTTTTCAGTATTGGAGTATCCTCTTAACTACGATGCCACAGACAGACACATCAAACTTATAACACCCCTCTTTTTGTCGGGGGTTAAAAAAGGAATTAACAGCTATTATTTGTAAAGCAAGCTTTCTTTATAATTATTATTAGGTATAGATTGTGATTTTTAGAACTCCAAGCGATAAATATTATAATGTTATGTTTCTGGTAGTGCCAGGGCCCCCGTAAGGGCTACTGGCGCCTGTAAATGTAACCTATTAGCACAACCGTTATACGTAATCCATACTTCCATATCCATTCTTCCATACTTCCATCATCGTCTGTCTGTTTGCCTGAGGTAACAACAGTCACGCCCAAACGGCTAAACCGATTTTGCTGAAATTTGGTAAGTACGAAGATACTGTGAGTCCCGATAAATTACCATATAGGATACTTTTTATCCCTGAAAAATGTGCGGTTCCCACGCGTTAAACGAATTTTGGCGCAACGGAGTTGCGGGCATCATCTAGTATACTTATCTCTTAAGTTTTAAATATTCATACTTATTTGTATTTTTTACATTTACAATTATTAGTCTATACACCTATACATTTTGTAGCTGTTAAACTAAATTCTTTATACTATAATGATTTTATCTTTCTCTCTAGTAGTAGGTATGTCAGAAACAGAAATCAATTTAGCAAATCAAGTTGTAAGTACCTATTCATAATAATTATTCTTATCACGTCAAAAAGGTATTATTTTTGTTTCTTAATGAAGCTTTTTAAAGTTAATTAGATAAGTAAAATAATAAGTGAAATGCTAGTGAAGCTATTTTTGGCCATACCTATAGCCTGTGTTAAATTACTTAGAATTATTTGTAAAAGCAACGAATTTTAACCGTAATAAACTAGTACCTAACTCTACAATTTTATATTTTATCATGTTACTAACGTTTTACGTTTTAAACATTGTTTTGTTACAACTTACAAGAACTAATAAAATGTAATAAAACAAAATTCTGTAAAGAGCTTGTGCGGAGTGCCTACAGACTGTCTTGTTACTTGTACCCATTTGTACCATAGCATTATGCAGCCAACTTAAAAACCACTTGTTAATAAGATCTGTCGAAACAAAAAACATGCTTTTGTTCTGGACGTATTATTATTTTCTAGACACGTTGGAAGCGATCATAGTTTGTCTCTTTTTTGCATGTATATTCTTGCTATGTGCTATCTCTTTTAAACTATCGAGATATCAACGCTATGTGCTCTATTGAATTTCTGCCGGCGCCCGGTGTCTTGCTCGCTCTTTTTGAATCAGTTGATATTTTTAACTTGCGCACAGTGCACGTCAAACGCAGTTTTACAACATCGACGAATTTTTATTATCAAATAGACTTTATTTCTTATAAATTGGAAATATAAAGACCATGGCCAAGGTATGTAACTTATAATTTATTTCACACACTAAAATATTATAAAAATGGAAAATATATTATTACAAAGTTGCATGGTCCTGTTACGTTTTCGCACGATAATTTCTTTATGTAGCAATAATATTAAGCCATTATTATTATATTATTATTATCAATATATATATATTGATATATATTATAATAATATATATTGATAATAATAATAACATTATTGTTAAGACTAAGATTAAAATGAGTCAGTAGTCAGTACTATAATACATATTTTACTAAATCTCTATAAATATTGTTAATTACTTGGTATTTGGTCGTACATCGTTAATAATTAATTTATTATTATTAAGCTTTTTATTACACAAGAATTAAAAATGCTTGCACTTTAATTTCCCTTGATTTTTCGGCAGATTAATTTTCTTAAGCAGGTAACAAATTCCAAAAATATGTCATGTTACGAATGTCATTTGTCATTTGTCAAAGGAAAAATCAATACCTACGGACTACGGTACTGTGAACGTCAAAGTCATAGGTTTGCTTGGTATTTCCTTTCTGAATTCTGTTTTACCGGTGTTTATCCACATAAATTTCCTATTTCACTACGTAATTTAATGTCTCATAACATAAAAAATATATTACTGCTAGCTAAAAACTGTTACAATCGACTTCTCAATATGAACAAGAGTAGCTACTGGGTATGTAAAAAATATACATTTTAGTATAACAGGCTACAGTGAGTGCTAATTGATCCGTGATACTAATAACGTCTGAATGGAAAGAATGTGATTTTGAAGCCTAAAATCTTTGTCATTATATCAATAAATAAAGTGGCTTACGGCCGTGTCCTCGATATCTTTGTATTACTGCCTAATAATAAAGTTGGAAATTACCATCAATTTTATACCTATTTAATGTGGGTTTAGATCAACCCATCTTCTATTAGGTCTATCCTACCTGCATATCTAACTAGGTTGCTACTTAATTCTTCTGGCCAAAGGCAGCCTGCCTTTGGCTTTACCATGTATTGACTACAAAATTATATATCTACTAGCTGTCCCGGCAAACGTTGTTTTGCCATTTAAAGTATATTTTCTACATCATCAGTTGATACATGTTTTACCCCCTCTTTTGTCCCCTAAGAGGGTGTGGGGGGAAGGTCATACACCAGATGTTAAGTTGAAAAACACAGTTAATACCTAATATGAAGTAAGTCCACTAAAGAAAAAAGTTGTATACAAAATCTGACCCCTCTTTGGTCCCCAGAGAGGGTTGAGAGGGGGGGGGGGAGGATTTTTATACACCAGATGTTGAGTTGGAAGAAGACAAACATAATGTGAAAACCGTATGGAAATCGGATCAGTAGTTTTCGTGTTAAAGAAAAAGTTTGATACAAAATCTGACCCTCTCTTTTGTCCCCTTAGAGGGGTGGGGAAAAAAAATTTTATACACCAAATGTTAAGTTGGAAGAAGATAAATATATCGGCGAAAACCACATTCAAATCGGATCAGTATTTTTCGTGTGATGCTGGAACAAACATACAGACAGACAGAAAGAGTGACAGACAGACAGACAGACATAAAACTAACCACATTTTTGGCTTCTCTAGCGATGTAGTGACAAAGGTGTAATTTCGGGTGTCATTTCATATCTTTTATGTACAGAATTTTCATTTCTACAACAGAATATTGTATTCCTCCCGCACGCGCTTTGGTGACGCCTACTATCGTAATATTTTAATTTCGCCATAATTTCAAAACCAAACGTCCAATTTTAATCATTCAAAGACCAAATATTATCTACATAAACTGTACTTAGTGATAAAATAATTTATTTTGATAAGGATTAATAGCGTGAGTAAAATATATCCGTTTCAATTTAGTCAAAAAAAAAATCAGGATTTTTAAATAAATAAATGGTTATTGTGCCTCACTCGACATAGATAGGTATAGTGTGTCGCGGACTTTTTTGTAGATATTTATAAGATCTACAATTACTTAGAACATTTTATGGTTCTATCTTTTATAGTTTAGGCAGCGTACGCAAAATAAGTAACTTTTCTAGCTGATTTTTTACACCTTGCGTCCGAAAAACTCAAATATCTTACGGAACCCTACTTTTTTCCAAAATAAAATGTAGCCTATGTTCAGCAGAAATAATGTAAGATTCCAATAGCAAAAGAATTTTTCAAATCGGTCCAGTAGTTTCGGAGCCTATTCGACTCAAACAAACAAACAAACAAACAAACAAACAAACAAACAAACAAACAAACAAATCTTTCCTCTTTATAATAGTAGTATATCTATTCTATAGAAATAATCATGAAAAGTTTTAGTATTACTCATCTTGTAATTTTCCATTATCTTTAATACTTATCACAATATAGACATTACTAAACAAATATATTATATATGATATCGGTTAGCAAATTACTGTTGAAGTGAGAAATGTAACTTTTTTTCTCTTATCTCCTCTGGTGTCATCACATTTTATTGTGATTATAAACACTACTATTATCTTTGAGCCAATGTTTTGTTTTGCTATCAGTTGATGGCCTTAGTTTTAGCAATAAAATAAGTTTTTTCCCACTAATATTTTTGTAATTAATGAGATGTGTGATGTCCAAAACAGGGGATTTTCATAGTAATTAAAACAATAATTCTGCCATTAATGCTTCAAGCCCCAAGCCCCACATGCAACCGCGATAACTATAGAAATCTATTGTCTCGTTTTTCCACGATCGAGGGATTAAAATATACATGTTTCATGAAATCAAATTACTTGATATCAAATCCAGTAGTTTTAAATGTATGTGAAAGCCGGTGCAAACAGCTCCCATGTGTACTCATTGATACACTTCAACAACTTACAATTATCAGACATCCATTACTTACATTTAATGTTCCAAAATACCAAAGGCTAAGATAATATTATGTTTGCTGTGATACTTCATCTTTGTTTTGTCGAGTAATTTTTACTCAGAGTTTCCATAGTTAATTACTATTTACTGCTAAATTGATAATGACACGTTTCTTGGATTCTCGTTGCACACAATTGGTTGAAATTGATGCTGTTTTAATTGATTTTGATTGTTTTAAAATGTGTGCAATTATTTGAGTGTTGAGAGTAGTGGGCATTAATGACACAGAAGACTAGATTGTGTAACTGCAGCACTCAGAGACAAATCGTCATTGCGATTGCCAAATCCTAAATGTTTTTAGTGAAATTTTCAGAGGTAGACATACTATTTTATTATAATATGATTAATGGCTTTATCAATAAATTAAAGGTTGTAGTTCATACATCATAAGATTTATCACCATACTGCATTCTTAATTTCATTTAATTACATTTAAGTAATTAATATTCGTCTCTGAATGCTGCAGTTAGTTCAGGTTCAAATCCCAGCAACCAAGCTGTTAGTAGGATTTAACTGAAGGGCATTTTTTTATGTAAATGCATATTTAAGGGTGGGTCGCAACTTGCACCAGAGGTGTAGTTAAATGTGGCGTCTAAAATAAATGGACTTTTACTAGGGATTTGACAGTTCATTTGACTTTTTGTTATGGTTAAAGTTAAAGTTATAGTTAAAGTAAGTTGGTGCAACCCACTCTTAATGGTTGCACCACAAACAAAAAGTCAAATGAACTGTCAAATCCCTTGTAAAAGTTCAATATGGACGCCATACTTGACAATAACCTTAACTTTAACTTTAACTACGCCTCTGGTGCAACCCACCCTATGACCCTAATTGAAAAGTGTAACTTAAACTTGAGAGTTGACATGAGTCATGACACATAATAATAATTATGTAGGATAAAATTAGAAGCAATAACTTTCAATAGTTTTTGCTTCTAATTTTCCTTCTATCCTTCTATCCTCATAATGTTATAATAATAATATCCATATTTCAGGCCAAATAGCCCACATTGTAGCCTATCAGTTACAGGTTAAAATTAAATATTATGACATTAAAATTAAAAACAAACATTATATAAAAGTTATGAAAGAAGGATTAAGCATAAAACAATAATTATGTCTAAAATCAGGGCCCTGGAGTACTGTCATTGGCATGTTCTATAATCATATGGATCCTATAAAGAATTGAAGTTACTGTCACTGGTGGAAGAATAAACAAAATAACACGTGAATAAATCAAATCACAAAAAACACTGATACTTATTCTACTGAAACTCTGGACATATTAGAGATGAACTATCAGTCACTAGCAGTCAGCTTGTTCTTGGCAAAAAGCAAAATCTGTTCAGCGGTTTGGCCGTGAAGAGGTAACAGACAGACAGACAGACACACTTCCGCATTTATAATTAGATGGATCATGGATATTGGATGACTATTTTTCAAATGTTGGATTCAAATTCCTATTTCCCTGTTGTTAACACAATCAAAAAAGCAAACCTTGAGTGAGTTGAGCTGTCTCTTTGTTTGACAATGTGCTAGTCAAGGACCATTACTTATCTACGTAGGTGGTATCAAATTGGTGAAGAATTTGGAATACTTCGGACTACTCCTTTTTAGCCACAGGAGACATTTGATGGGCCAATGACCATTAAAAAAGGTGATATATTCAATACAAGTGGCCGATGTTGATAAAATGATGATTGTTGATTTAGCTAATGATAAATCGATCGTATCTAAATCCGCCATTTAGTTGTAATCCCCGTGTTTAGATACGTGAGTTACATAACAGTGCAGCGATAGGCCGGTAGTGCCGGTACGCGTCATACACATCACGTTGTACAAAACGCCTAAGCTCCGTCGTCCACTAAGAAATGAGTATTGACAATTCGTCTTTTAATCTCCCAATTCTACGGTAGTACATTCAGAGTTTACTTTGTTTTAGTTGTCTTTAGTTGGACGCTCGTACGGTGAAGGAAAAAATCGTGAGGAAACTGCTCATAGTTGGTCCCAAACGTATTGACCTGTTCTTTCCTCTGGACTAGGCCGACTTTGTTGCGATAATGCCGTATGCGCTTGCGCAACCATACGGACATTTAAATCTTGTCCCAGGCACTACAGTATTTGAAGAATGGTTACTTCGCTCTGGAAATACTGTATAAATCATCCACAATGCAATGTTCAAATTTTCAGTAAGCTCAGATTTACCCTCTTCAGAAGACAAACGCTGAATCATTCTGTCAACAATTTTCAATAAGAAAATAAAATGCAGGTACTCTACCAGCTGGCACTAATTACAGACTACCAAGAAACGTTGTATTGTTTATCTCGGTTAAGGAAAAAATATCTCTGGCGCAACGACCTTATGCAGTGAGATTGGATGCGTTAAGGGCCCTCTCTACGATCAACATGATTGTGCATGGGGGGCAAGTTATACATCAGTACGAAATTTTTTCAATGAGGCATCGGCTACAATAGTGTTTTGAATTAGCGTAAAATATGCGATAAGAAAATCCTTATCGCAAATACTTTATTACATATAAGTAGCCTGGAATGCAGCCCAGACAAGACCGCACACAGTTTATCCATAACATAGTAGTTCCTGGTTCCAAATTAAAGAGCGCAGCCTCGCAGGCGAATATGCCCACCATTCACCAAACGAATTTGCATTAGTTCATCATTACCGAACGTGTAGAGGCCGCCGTACCCGGCACGACCCCGAAAACGTGGAATAAAACTGCGCACAATACAGGTTTCCGTGTGAATCGAGGACAACAACAATGAATTTTCAACCGAGCACTCGCTTTGAGCAGAAAATTCGATACACGCCATTGTATGTGCATCGTTTGAAGCATTTATTGCTTGCATTATTTACAGTTAGAATTACATCCTCTACAACAACCTATGTAGTTACTGTAGCGTTCAATCTTGGAAATATCCAGAAGATTACCACCTTATTACTTAGCAGCAAGACTCAAAAGTGGTACACGGAATCTTCCGTCGTTCACGCAATAGAAACTGGCTAATGGTAGGTTAAGGCAGTACTGAGAACAGATTTCTGTTCTTGGCGAAGTATCATAGCAATCGAGGAGGCCTCAGGCCTATCAAAAATAAAAGGCCTGATAAGCATAACCGGTAATTAATCGTATTCTATTATTACATTCGTCTGCTGCCAATTTAATTTGGCAGTCACCATCACAACAACATTCAGTTCCCTTGTTGTTTTGTTAATCCACCTGCTAAGGCAGATAACTAGGCAAAAAAGTCTTGTTCACTTGCTATGGAAATTGTAGACTTAGAGGATCTCGTTCTTCCATTCCAGAAGTTGCAGATGTGTGGAACCGAGGAGGAGATGAGGGAGGTGGCCGGCAGAATCTGCAGGAACTACCTCCATGGCGCCTGGAAGTGTGTGGACCCTAAAGATTTGGATTTTAGACGTATCAGGCAAGATGTTTCCAATTTTTTATGTCGACGATGTAGCGCTATTTATTTAGAACCCAAAATTATTATGATCCACACAGAAATAACATATTTTGACCAACGGTGATGCTTGATGATAGATCACCGATGTAAAATGTTGCTGTTGGATGGTGGGGATCAAAATCGCAGTTACAAGAATATTGTCCTTGTTTCCATTCCTCACGAACTTCCGAAGATTGTAACCCGTTTCGCCACAGCCGGTTTTGTGAGCGAAACATAAACATACACAATTACACAATTAATGCACACCCCAGTTTTTTTGCTTGCCTTTAAGGCTTTAAGGATTTGCTTGACAATATTATACCAACGAAGGTTAATATTGATCCCAATAAAATTGTAATTTGCGTGCCTGATAGAGTTTAAATGCTAAATAAAGCGTGCCTGATACGGTGATACCAGACTATAACACAATAAAAATGAACTATAAAAAAAAGTCTTGACTTCAGTGCCAAGGATCTTTCGTCAACACGGCCAATGTCATAATATGTTATTAGGTTTCTTGAACTACTTTTTATCTCTGTCTTAAGGTGATGTTGATATGAGGATCTGAATGAATTAATTTGATGATATCAAATGGTTGGATATTGGATAAGTTAAGGTTAATCCTTTTTTTAATATGCACGTTTTCTTTTTCTAAAATAAGTATGTTTTGATTTGAATCATCTGGTTAGTTGTTTAGAATTGGTGAAAAAACAAAGATATGAGTAACATTTAAAGTACTTAGTACGGAAAGAGACATGCGATGTGCGCCGTGACCCGTGACAACATGATCACACTGCGTACAAAGTAAACAGATTTTCTTGCTTGTTTTGCTAAAAATAAATAGAAAATTTTCATACGCTGGCGCTGGTTCTTTTCGCCGGGTCTGTAACTCTCGAGCCCGTGATATGCAATAAATGCATGTTGTAGAATGTAGACGTTTAAAAAGTACATAATATATTGAACACTACCAATTTTGAGTAAAATATTTTGAGTTTTATGGTATAATTTCTCTATGATATTATTATCAAGGAGATTGCAAGACCACCTTAGTATCGATTGAGTGTGCCGACTGCCGCCCACCACCCCCGTCTACAGAGACTTCTATTTTTAACTCCCCGGTTAAATATTACGCTCAGATTGCCAACGTACTCGTTAAACGTGTACACGATTAATTAACACTTTCGTATAATCCCCTGAATTAAGAGAAGAAATATTATGACGACATCATGTAACATGTCTGATGTCTCATGTCTCTTTCTTGATGATCTTTGTATGGCTTCTTTATCTGTTCCGGCGGAGCCCTGAAAACTGAAATGCTACTTGAAGTTTTAGTGTGAATCATGCTTCAGCACGAATGAGCTTAACCAGACTAGTATCATGGTCTCACAGAAAACCGGCGTTAACCAAAGAACAGGGATAGGAATTTTAAGTTCTTATTATTATTATATAACCAAAGAACAGGGATAGGAATTTTAAGTTCTTATTATAGGAATTTAAGTTCTTATTTTAAGTATGTATTCAATACATATTGAATACATACTAAGAAGTTACACGTGTGACTGTGGTGACCATGACCAGAGGTTATCACTTATCATCAGGTGATGCGTCTGCTAGTTTACTGGTTTTCAATATCGTAAAAAATCACATACTACGGCTGTCTCAAATCTCAACTCTCAACTTATGCCTTGATCAGACCTACCGAGTAGAGTCATGGCGATAGAGTGCTCTCGGCCAAGCATTCGGTATGTTTTGTATGGATGTGACGATCGGCCGAGGGTACTGTCTCGACTCCCGCCACTCTACTCGGTGGTTGTAACTAGGCATTAGCGTTCCATGCTGTGGCTGTCCTAATCAGCCAGCGGGCAGTGTATGTGTTGTCACTTGTCAGACCATTGTCCCTCCGTACCAAACACAACGTTACCGCCCTAACTCTTAAGACGCTCACGCTCAGTCTGGGCATCAAATCCTGGACTGAACGGAAGCCAGAATGACCGTGTATAACCGTCGCGTTGTCTAATGGATATGCGCTGGATGTTATCGATCACTCGTTGGTTTTGTGGCCAAGAGGCAAGATGTGGCTATCAATAGCTTAGTCACTGCGTACAATGTTTGAACACAGGCACATATTGTGTTAGTAAACAACTCGGCGACACAACAAAATTTCGCTTCGAATCTTGGAATCAAATTGTTTTCACGCATAATCGAAACCGATCCCAAACGTATGTTTTTGGCATTATAATACGCTTTACAGTCAACAATCTAATCAGCTTTACTGAGAAGTTGTAAAATATAATACTCGATACTATACAACCTTGAGGAGCGGGCCCAAGTCGTAGCAGATAGCGGCTTATCTGGCGGAAAATGTCAATGACTCTATCTACATAGTATATTTCATGAATCTCCTGATTATAGTTCCTATCTTGAGAATAATAGAGTTCCATTGAAGCTGTGTGTGTGCAATGAAAAAGTTTTCTAGTTGTCTTTGAGACGGATCTATCGGCCGTACTTAGAGACATTTATTGATTAGGTACTTCATTAAAATTTTACAGAGATTTTAACACATTTTTAACATAAACTCCATACGTTTTCTGTCAAGCTCTTTATAAAATTGAGTATTTATTAAATGTCTGTTAGTGTGGTGCTGGTGGTTAGTCTCATGTACATATTTTAGTATACTGCTTAATCCTATAACAATTGGCACACGATAGGTGTATAAATAGTTAAACACTATTGGCTCGTAGATGACAAGAACGAGTTTTGTGAGAGTTTTTGTTGGCGCCTTTTGTGCGAAAGCTGCGGACTGGAAATTTTTGCAAATTAACTACCAAACAGGGAAACTGTTTTGTGTCATTATGTAACAAAAACACCACTATATTTTGGTCACGTTTTTTTAACGGCGCGGTGGGCAAAACCCACTTGTATATATGTAGATTATAGACGATCTCGTAACGCACTTATCTCATTAGAATTCTGTCTTCACAATAATTTGTTTTTGTTATTATTTCGTCAATACGTATAATATATTGTATTGTGCAAAATAAGTGTAGGTTTAAACTAACGCGTTTGATTATGGTTTAGGTTTGTTTGTGAAATATGTTAGTTGGTAAACCCTGTTATGAATATCAATTTCTTAGCTCCAGTAAAGAATTGAAAGCGTTCTCAAATCTCAAACCTTCGTATAGCTCGTACGTTATGCACCATCGAAGAAATTGATTCATAGGCAGATGGCGGATTTACGCCATTTGGTCAAGTCATGTCAATCCAAAGTTAGTTGTGATCTTACGGGTCGATTTTACAAAAAGAGTCACACTTAGCTAGTTAATGTTTGTCCCTACATCTAATAGGGCTCTTAAACACATACGGTCTTACCACAAAAGATTTAAACACCTGTTGAACAGTTGTTTGAGATCATTTTGTACTGAATTTTTCTCTAATCAACTGTTCAACAGGTGTTTAAATCTTTTGTGGTAAGACCGTTAAACTTGACGGAAGTCTGCAGTTTCTAAGCTTGTAATGTTATTTTCTTACAGTGGTGGTCTCTCGAACTTCCTGTACTATGTGGCTCTACCTGCGGATGTACCGTCCAAGCTGAGCTACCAGCGCGACTCCAGCCCGGAGTCGGAACCCGAGGCCAAGATGAGGAAGCCGCTGCTCAGCTCCCAGTCCTTCTGCATGGATGAACCCAGGAAGGTAAGGTGGTTTCAGTCAAAATATTGTCTTTCCAATCATATTTTGTTCATCATACAAGTAAATTGACGTGACATATTGTGTTATGGTATAATTTATGGTCGAAACTTCAAGGGTAGTCATAACGATATTTAATAAGTTATGTAACTTCACACGTGGTTTTGACGCAGTAAAAGGTCATTTTTACGGCACGTTTAAAAATGTCCCACCGCTGCCACCAATATTCACACACTTCGTAGATTTCGGCTGTCTTCTTTTATTTTCTATGTAATTAATAATATTTTGGTTGCACATAGATGCGTTTTTTCACACATATTGCGCCATATTCATAGAAAGATTATAATATTTTCTTCCTAACATGGTATGTAACTTGATGCACTGTGCACAAATTATTTTGCAACTTAATTCTCATTGACAATAAACGGTTGCTATCAATGCTTGTATCTTATTGTGACCATTCACAGATAACTCAATTTGATACGTGTGTGAGTAATATTTAATAAATAATGACTAAAAACATTTTAATATGTTGTCATATACCTCTAATATGAGGAAAAGAGATAGACAAAAGCTTGTTGTATGAGTATGAAAGAGCACAACGACTCATTTAATTACAGCATACAGATAAACTTGAGGTTCATTACAGAAAATGAGATCATTGCTATACTTTGTAGTTGACACGGAAATAATGAAACAACATACTGGTCAACAACAAATAAAAGAATATTATATATTTTTTAATCTTTGTATATTACTAATTACGCATTTACAATAACGCTACTTGTATTTTGTTAAAGCTACTTATAAGCCATTGTTATCAGGATAAAGAGATTAACATTTCCGTGAAATGAATAGAGGGAGAAAGATCTTCTTGCCTTACGAATATATTCCACTACGAAGTTAATTCTAGGTTTATTAACAGGTATCACTTTCTGTCCTTGTACTTATGAAAGAGAAAGCATGATATTCAACACGTTAAGCAGTAAAATACTAGTGCAATTAGACTTATTTGGCCTAATGGCAGAATTACATTGAGTCAGTAACTGACGTCAGTGCACTGACGTGTCAGTGCTGACATGGCACTGCCATGGTGTAAAGGCATTGAGTCAGTGGCTGTCGTCATACTGTGCTGACTTGAAATCAATTTACACTATGGCAGAGCACTTAGTAGCGACGACGTAAGGAGGGCGACGCTGGGTGACCGCTCAGGGCGCCAGATAAAAACGGGCGCCGAATAACAACAAAAAGGGGTGCCCTGTTTCACTATCACCCTGGGCACCAAAGAAATCTCACGCTGGTAGTACCAGGGCGCTGGTAGAGCTAAAACCGGCACTGAGTGCACTGACACGGCAGTGAACTGACGTCAGTTCCTCGCTCAATGTAAATCTGCCTCAAAATATAATAAGTAATAAACATAAAAATTGCAAGATGAATCATGTGGCTGTTATTATATTCTGTCAAATGACTTCCAAATTCCAAGCTATAAATTAAACGTAAAATCATAATATTATTGTCTTCTCTGTTATAAATACGAAGTATTCTAGAGTTCAGCAGAGAGACCTATCGACAGATTGTTGCGTAGCTCTTATTTATTGCCAAATTATCGTCTTGACTGTGTGAATTTTCCATTGGCCTATATCCGATAGTGCGCGCCACACGCTATCGCCCCGCGTAAACACGAGTGTCGCGTAATCTCTTATCTCAGCATTGTCAAAGAATCCTCTTTTATTCTGCTGGCTTACATCTCTCTTAAATGGCTAGGTGTTTTATTATGTAGACGTCTACCGATTGTAACAAAGAGCATTGTAATTTTTTTTTTGTCTATTGCTATGTGCTAGATTTTACCACTGTTCACTGTTCGCTGTGTTAAATTATGGCATCGACAATGCCTCTAGTGGCAAATATGGCAACTAATTTTATACCACGCATTCTTTATAATGTCACCCCATATTGCATAATCGCGGGAATATGATGGAAGTAATAAGTACCGTCTATATGAATCGTAAAATGTTTCTCAAAACATTAAACATCAAATGCAAAAACTCATAACTGTAGTATTATTATGTTACATAGCCTCTTTGCTTTTTTCTAAGGTTGCTCCAGTTTCTTATTATAAATAAATTACTTTTCGAATTGGTTCCATAGTATTTACTCCGATATCAGAAATTTTGCTTTTCTACTGTAACAAATTGGACCCAAGTCACGCTAACCTCTCGTTATACTCTAATGTATTTAAAACGTAAAGGTTGGTGTCACGTCTGGTCTTTGGCCGTGGCGATAAGGGGTCGCGCCACACCGCCACCGGTTACAGCCAGACGTGCTGATAGTATCTAACGAACATGCGTGTGTTTGTACATTTTAAACATGCCTTTAGTTTATAATTTGAAGGCCTTATACGTGATGATTTAGCTTGCCATGATTTTTTGTCTTTGACACTCACCAAGCGAGCAGACATAACTTTCCGAGAAGCTAGTGATTATTTATTAATTATAATTGGGCTATTATGAAATAGGCCTTAAAATAATATAGTAATGAATGTTCATGATGAAATAAATAGTTAATTACAATGAGATACTAAGTTTGTGTGTGAATTTGTATCCTCAGAATAGTCCAGACAACAACTGATAGCTAGTAAATAAATATGGTTTAATTCAACTTCTATCAGTGCATTGTTTAAATACAGTCTTGTATCACCACAATATGTTTAGTTGTAACTTCTCCTTATAAAGATAGCATAGATAAAGCTTTATGTAACTATTTACAATTATAAAAATATTTATTAAGTACTTAGTTCAATACTTGATAAAAGTTTATGCATAATGAATTAATGACTAACGGCCGTTCCCAATATTCAATCTATCTCTGGTTTGACATACGACCGATCGCAGCTGACATTGAATTGACATAAAACATATCGGTCTTACCACAAAAGATCTAAACATCTATTGAACAGTTGTTTAGAGACCATTTTGTTCTGAATTTCTCTCTAATCAACTTTTCAACAGGTGTTTAAATCTTTTGTAGTGAGACCGTATGACGTGTCTAATGTCTAATGAGAGCTATTCCTATCTCTAGTAGGGCAAAACCAGAGATAGATCAAATATTGGGAACGGCCGTTAGTGCCAATAGTAACTCGGTTAAGGCGATGTAGAGTAGTGTGTCTGTCAAGTGTCACATAATAATTTGATAATATGCTGCTAAATTAAGTGTTTGAATATTGAATTTGATAATATGCTGCTAAATTAAAGTGTTTGAATATCGAATTTGATAATATGCTGCTAAATTAAAGTGTTTGAATATCGAATTTGATAATATGCTGCTAAATTAAAGTGTTTGAATATCGAGATAACTTTATAAATTTATCTCAATTAGTTAGTTTTTATGGAAGCATATAAACTACAAGGAAAACGTTGTTTTACTGTTTTAACATAGATTAATTCCCATAGTAGGTACCGTAATATGGCATGTGGCATTATCTATTACTTCACTATACATTGCTGGTCCTCCTCAGGTGCTGCTCCGCATCTACGGGCAGGTGCACGGCGAGCGCGCGATGGACGCGATCGTGACCGAGTCAGTGATATTCACGCTGCTGTCGGAGCGGCGACTCGGGCCCAAGCTGCATGGTGTGTTCTCTGGCGGCCGCATAGAGCAGTATATACCGGTACTTACATTATTGCGTTAGCTTTTAGTAGATATACCTAGTACATAAATAGCTAGTAGCTTCAATTTTCCTCGAAAGGAATGGTTGCGCTGGTATTCTTTTTGGCTATACATTTGTCTGGTTGAGACCCACTAGTGTCGAAATCTTTAAGCGTTAAAGATCACAAAGGAAAATCTTTCGACCGAGCGAGATAGCATGTTCGGTCAAGCCGAATCCCTCTGACGTCATTTCAGACGTTGCATATTAATGTCTTGCCGATCTCAGAAACTTTTGATAGCGCGATGCAGGAATATGTACTGCATGGTTCTACAATCTCCTTTCCAGGCCCGCCCCCTCCTCGCCCGGGAGCTGATGGAGCCGGCCCTGTCCATGAAGATAGCGGAGAAGATGGCGGCCATCCATAGCATGGAGGTGCCGCTGTCGAAGGAGCCCAGCTGGCTGTGGAAGACCATGGGCAAGTGGCTCAAGACCGCGCAGAACGAGCGGTTCGCGCCCGACGCGCCGCCGGGAAGGGTAAAATATTTCTAGAATAATCCATACTAATATTATAAATGCGAAATTGTGTCTGTCTGTCTGTTACCTCTTCACGCACAAACCGACTGTAATGAAATTTAGTATACTTTGAATCCCGGGAAATGATGTAAGATGCTTTTTATCTCCGAACAATTTACAGTTCTCGCGCGATAAACGAATTTCGGCGTTACGTAGTTGCGGGTGTCATCTAGTTAAAGATACATAATATTTTACATAGGTTTGAGTAGCCCCTACGACATTTGACATTTTATATGAAGCTTTGTACGTCAATTCGCATTTTTAATTGTATGATAGTTTGTATTTGTGTGTCTATACTAGACATTTTTTATTACCTACTACAAAATTATAAGCAACACGAGCTCCTCGACAGACTACGCCATGCGGTGTAAACGTGCGTAGAAAATCGACCCGTGTAAATTCCTCGTTATAATCGACCGCAAACCGTAAACAAACACGTGGGAGCCATAATTAATGATAATCGACTAAAATAGGTAAGGTGCGTGAAATAAGTTGAAATGAATTAGTTCAATATATGATTGTATTTGTAGATAAAAAGCGTTGGGCAAAAAATTGAAGAAGATTACTAGATAGTTAGCTAGATAGATCGTTTAGTTGTTTATAATGCAGGTACAATAATAAGATGTTACAGTACTTGAATTCTTATCAAATAAACAATCTATCTACTTCGGGAACATATTTTTTATGTATGACCACTGAACGCGCATAACTTTTCTAGCTAGTCCGATATTGATATTTCTTTTTGTAATTGTTACAGACTGACGAAGAGCAGGAGGTAATCAGGAAGCTGAAGGCGGTGGACTTCGGCAAAGAGATCGAGTGGCTCAAGAAATTCCTCGCTACTGTCGATTCACCTGTTGTCTTCTGCCATAATGACATGCAAAAAGGTAAATTTTATGACAAAAAGAAATAACGAAAAATGTATGGTTAAACATTTTACTAAAGCAAGTTAATGCTCTAGCTAGGCAATAATCACTTCTTATATCTTAATGTCCCTTGGCAGTCATCGATTATGGGCGCGTTGTCCACTTGGCGTTGAAAACGATCAAAACGCTAAAAATAGGAGGAATTTTCAGCGTTTTGATCGTTTTTAACGCCAGGTGGAACGCGGGGCTTGTCACATAGAACGATACGTTTGACCGATCAAGTATTGGCTCCAGTTGCTATCAAATGTCATAAAGACCCTAGCTAGAGCAACGAAAATTGTATGACAGCCTCTAGACCCAGAATAAAAATTGGGCCGTTGTATAGACGCTTGGGGGGTGATATTTCATCTGGATGTATTTTAAATTGAAACAATGGAGGCGCTAAAACAATTCTTTCTCAAAGTGGGCAGTGGACAAAATAAGTTTGGGAACCACTGCTCTAGAATGACGACCAACTAAAAGTAGGTAAGTTAGTCCTGTATTAAACATTCATTTCTTTCCTCCAGGCAACATCCTCCTCCTAGAGGACGAACCCACGCCCTCCGAGGACGAGATCTCGTCGGAATACGTCGGCAGCTTCGACGGGAAAAAACAGTGCGTGCTCACACAGTTCGACGACACCAACACCTCGGACAGTATCCTCAGCCACATGTCCGACAGCGGGGAACCCAAACTAGTCCTCATTGACTTCGAGTACTGCGCCTACAACTACCGCGGCTTCGACATCGCTAACCACTTCCAAGAGTGGCTGTACGACTACACCAACCCCGAGCATCCCTTCTACTACGAGAACCACGAGAACGGACCCACCCTTGAGCAAAAGGTTTGTTTTTTGAGCGGCCATTTTGAATGCGGATCGAGTGAACGGTTGTTTGATTCATTCATCTTCGAGTTGAATTTATTAAAGCAATTTTCATTATATATAAGCGATTTTGTATACAATATTTTCTTAATATTTTGGTTAATTTTTCCTTTAGTGTTTCACACGCGCGTACTATATTAGACGACTTTATACAAAATCGCTTACCATCATCCTTTCACGACTTTTTTTAAAGTTCCAGAAAAGAATGAAGCTATGCTACGTTTTGTGAACGAGGTTCGTAATTCACTGCTATAGGTATATCAAACCTTTTTCAAAGTTTTGATTATGATTTCAAAGATTTTGTTTATTGTAACATTAATATTGCGTATAAACAAAAAAGGTTTTTTTACCTCTAACAATATTTTTTTATTCTAACAGCAATATATAGAAGCTATTAGACAATTGACAATGTTCCTTATTCTAATAAATATATTTTTGTTAAAAAATGTGGGAAACAGTTTATTGCAATAATCTATATGTTTTAAAAACATACAAAGGAAAAATGTTGATTTTACATTGTGACAACTGACATCTCATTAATATTTATTTTTATCTTATTTAAAACCTGGTACCTACACAAAAGAAGTTACATTTAACAGTAACATAAGGTCAAAGTAAATTATGTCAATTGTCTATGCTCTATAGTCTATAGTCAAAGGAAGCATAGACAAAAAACTAATAGACAATGAGAAACATTGTATTGTAATACTGGAGTATATTTAAGAAAATTTTGCTAGATTCAAAACTTTGGCTATTAGTTTCTTACCCTGTGCTTTATTTTAATTTAACTAACACGTCTGGCTAATTAAAAATTGGTGTTTTCATCGTCATAGTCAGCAATATTCAAAAGTTAATTCATAACTGGAAGCAACATAATATTATAAAATATGTGAAGCCGGATATGTTAGAAACTAATATTTTTTTCTTCAAAAATATTTTGCTAGCGAGGTAAAACAATCTTTGACCAATGAGTGAGCAATTTAAAAAGAAGTTTTTAGCTAACCTCATACATAAAGATAACCTTAAAATACTAACAAAATCAAATGAAGAATGTTTTAAAATGGTGGCACTATTTGGCGCCAATTTGGGTTGGGATAATGTGACCACCACTACGCAGCTTGTGTTTGTTTATGCTTGATTTTTAGCGCGCGCGGTGATCCCAAATAAAATGGCTACCGGAAGTTGCGTGTTCCTCGACCGGAAATGTCTCTGGCCGCGGGCGGTAATTAGGGATGACAAAATGGCGGCATGCCAAGTAAATGTACCTACAATAAGGAAATGAGTTACTTTTTTTAATTTTCTTATTAATGTTTTTTTTTGTTGGTAATCAGCATCAAGAAATAATTTTATTATTAAGTATAGAAGAAAAAATTCGACTGACATTCTGACCGACGATTCATTATTCTTCTTGATCTTATGTAAACACTATAGATTTCCTTTCATTCAATAAAAAAAAATCAAAATGTTTGATTTAAGTATAACAATTACTCTCCCTTTTCATTGTAATAATATGTTCCGCCATCTTGTTCGCTGCAAATACAAAATGGTTCCTAAGTCAGGCCCATAAAGTTAATATACCTAGCAGAATAGAGCAACAACCGAAATTGGTTTTCATCTGTGTAAAATATGTATATGTATACACTTACACAAGCATGATTGAACATGAATTCTATGAAATTAAATTGTATAATAATATGTGCTGACTGGACGTCAAAAAAAGAGTTCTGCTGTCATGTATCATACATCTCTTTTTACCACGCAGTGTTACTGATAGTGACATCTCGCTTGCTCAGGCCTTTGTTTCTCTATTCCGTTAGCTTCCTTCCGTTAGTTAACTTTATGGTCAGGCCACCACCGTATTTATTGCTTGATGCTGGTTCAGTATTTACTATCCAACATTGTCTGTCGTTTCATTTCTACGTGTAAAGTTCAATTTTCTACTTTCATATCATTAATCTTTGGGTCGATAATAACACAATGATGGATAGTAATAGATTTTAAGAGACCATTTGTATGGACAAAATTTTTAAAATACTACAAAATGATTGTCCAGTATAACTGGAAATTTCTTCCAAAAATTATTTGAAACCAAAAACTCATGTTGACGCTACATTTATAGAGGCTTTTGAACATATAATTCTTTGAGGAAAAATATTTGGAATGTTACTTACAAACATATTATATCTATTCCTAAATAATTGCCGTTGAAAATTCTAACTGCATTGTTTAACTTTTTGTATATCTGATAAATATTCGACGCTAAAATCCTAGAAAATGTCTACAACACAACTATCAAGAAATTTATGTCTTTAGCGAGGCAAAATTTTAAAATTGTATCATTAACCAAGATTAGGCCATTAACTTTCTAGATGTTTTCGCTAACACACCATATATTACAACGTCCCGCTCATGTTTTAGGAGATATTCATCAAAGAATACCTGAAGCATTACCACGCGAACCTCTCAGAGGACAAAGAGGTCCAGGAGCCTGATATAGATGAGGTGAACAAGCTGCTGACCGAGGTGGAGGCGTTCGCGCTCGCCTCACACCTGCTGTGGACGCTCTGGTCTGTCGTCAACGCCTCCAAGAGCAAGATACCCTTCGGTTACTGGGTAAGATTATGGTTAAAACTTATTAATCGGGACTTAACGCGACCAAGGGCCTGTTTCACCCGCAGCTTTCATCGCGCAGGAATGAAACAATCCTAGTTGTGTCCTTTCCTGGGCCTCGGGACATCTCTATGTCAAAGTTTACCTAAATCGATTAACTGTTTGAGCATGAGGAGGCGATAGACAGTCAGACAGACTTTGAATTATAGTAATCTTATATATTTACAATATTTTAATATTGTAACAATCGCTTTATTCAAACTTGTTTTTATTTCCAGGAATACGCACTGTCGAGGCTGGAGACGTACCTCAGTCTGAAGCAGGAGGTGATCAAAAAGGACAAATTCGGCTACCCACAGAAGAGGAAAATCTGCGAGGTCGACATATGAGAGGTCTGCGACTCGCTCGCCGCGGTCTAACCCCGCCCTTGTGAGGGGGGGGACTCGCTGTATATCGAGTTGCTCACGTATTATATGGAATATGACGTTATCTGAGTGATATGAGTGGAGAAATTTACAGGGTGGTTAAAATTCCTGGTCAATACTTAAGTTTATACAGGCTGTTTAAGATTTCGAATATTTTATTTAACATTGTAAATAATTATTTTATGTGTATTGTAATTTACTGACATTTGAATCAAATAATATTCTCCTACTAGTATATCGGTCAAACGTAGGTAACGAAAAATATTTCAATCTGTGTAGTTTGACCTCCATCAAAGAATATTTCATTGAAGTAAAACATTTAATAGAACAACGCAAACCGCACAAACCACTGAGTTCTCAAACATTTCGGCGACAAAGTATTAATTAAACATATCGGCACCGACTCCTGAATTGTGCCTTGTTCGATGACAGTGACAAAATTAATGGTGTACGACGTACGTAATTTTTACCTGTAAATACATAGTATTCATTTACGAGACGATTGTTTAGATTTAAACTTTAAGATGGCGTAGCCAATGTGAAATGACTGAATGTCGCTTCGTCTGGCTGATAGTCAGGAAGTTTGGGCTCGGTAGAAACGGGCCACCGGCGATCGGTCGCTGCTACACAAATAACAAGCTCAAAGTTGCTGTCGTAGCTGAACTGAAATGTAGCGGTGGCGGGTCGCGGGGGCCCGTTCCCGCCACAGTCGCGGTGGCCAAGATCTGACGTAGGTTCGGAATGTGATACCGGTTCGTCCTATGTACAATGTACATTCCCGGGGTATGTTTGCATTTAGCACTAGTACTTACTGTAGACCCTTCGTAGATAAGTCGATGACCAAAATTTTGTATGTAAAATTCTAATTCTAACCTTTGAATAGCGGGAAAATTTTCCAAGTATTATTACGTGCTTTAGTCAGAAGGCTATGTAGACAGATCGACTCGGCGATTCTTTATGCTTATAGAATAGAGATGAATGCTAGTCGTCACGTCGGTTCTCTCGCGACTCGAAATTTGTGCACAGAGGTCGCTATTATTGTTTCCATTAGTTTCACATATTGTCTAAAAAATCGAGCTCGATCTTAGCTTTATACTTTTTTATCTTACTTAACTTTATAGGTAGTAATTTTTAGGCTTGACTGAAAAAATATAGAAAAAGGGACATTTTGGGATTCTAGAAGGATGAAAGCCTAGGCATCATCCGACTCCTGTCTGTGATTACTAATCTAAATGTTAATAATCATAGTATTATGTATATCAGTAGTAGCGACCGGTGTGCTAGCTTCGTTATAAGTGTACAAAGTAAGTTAAGTACTTATTATGTTGTGTTGTGATATGTTATTGTTACATTAATCATTTCTATTTACTTATATTGAAATATAAAATAAAGATATTTATTATTTGTTTCATTTACCCCACTCCCTGCCTTTTTATGTTGAAAGTATTCACATTTAAAGTTAAAAAAATTAAACACTGTTCATTATTATTAAAAACAAGAATAATTTATTTATAAAGACTACAATAACTATTTAACACGTGCATACAATGTCACCTTACAACTTAAAATTACAAAACAATACTGTTTTACATCAAGAATAGAACAAATTAAACACATACATAGATAGTATAAAAAACTATAAAAGTAAGAATTTTCAATTTTGTATTATTTTAAACTTTGTAACGAGGGCAACACATGGAGTGCCCTCTCACTCGCACATTCCGGGAATTTTGGAAAGCCCAAGCGTGCCCCAACAGGCGACGCGTACGAGACGCACCCGCCAGATTCCCGCGCGCTACCGACCCGACTAGTTCGTAGTTCTTATTTGTTAATAGTTTAATATCCGTAATTAAGATTTAGAGTTTTTATTATTCCCCCCCCCCCGGTCAACGCAATAAATTGACGCCCAACGTGGGGCCGAAAAAGTGAAAGTTTAACTATGATGACTCGGTCCAAGATCAATACAAATCGGTCCAGTCGGATCTCAACAATCCGGAGGATAGCGGCTCGCCTGCCAGCCTCTCGCGTCCGACGCCTTCGTCCCCGCCGCCATGTGCCGGCGCCGGAGTGGCGTCACCTCGACGCTCAGAGTTTATCCGCGACGTTACTCGCGATGCAGCAGAGCCAGGTCGCCACGTTAGAGCTATTCACTAGAATATTGGAGCGAAAGTCGTCCTCCGGAATCTCCACGCTTTCGCCGACGCCCGCCGCCTCTGCAGGAAACTTCGCAGGCAGCACGGCACGATACAGCGGGGCGCCGCAAGAGCCATTAGACGCTTTCATAGACGCGGTCGAATCGTACAAAGATTGTACGAACATTAGTGACGGTAATGCCGTGCGCGGTTTATCAATGCTGCTGACGCTCGACGCCGCTACGTGGTGGCAAGGCGTCAAAGCCACCGTCACATCGTGGGACGACGCGCTCCGGTTCCTGCGTGTTGCATTTGGAGACCGTCACCCGCCTCACCGCATCTACAGAGCTCTTTGCCAATCCGCAAACGGGAGAAAATACGGAATTATACATTTCGAAGGCTCGAGCCCTCCTCGCTCGCCTTCCACCAGGCGACCTTAGTGAAAAGGTCAAGCTGGGTATGATTTATGAGCTGCTCCACACGCGGACGAGACAGCGTCTTCGACGAGAGGAGTTCGCGTCGATGGAGACTCTTTTTGAAAAGATAAGGCAGATAGAAGACGCGGATGATGCAGCTTCGCGGACATCGACCTCGTCGACGGCGCGTCCAGGCGACGCCGCCCAGGCTTCGCCCTCGGCGCGTCCCGAGTTCGCCGCACGTGCTTTGTTTACGCCTCGGCATATGCTAGGCGTCAACCCGTCGGAACAAGCAACTTTTCCAAAGAGTAATAAAGCTCATAAACGTTTTTGTGTGTATTGTAGACATCCGGGACATAATCGTGACGAGTGTCGTAAGCTATTGTTAAAAAGTGTTATGGACAGTAAGGTCAAAGCCTCGGTACCTACTTGTTATGGTTGCGGGCAAACCAGTGTAATCCGTTCAGATTGTAAAGACTGTAACGATAGTAATAATAAGCCGACTTTTAGTTGGATAGATTATGACGGGAGCGCAAGCGACGCGACGCCGTTAGCTCGGCAAGTACATTTTTGCTACTCACCCTCCAAGCTATAAAGTTTTAAATAATAATATAAAAAAGTGCGAAATTAATTCTGGCTCGCGGGGTAATGTTTATGTTCCTCCCAATTCCGATGCTAGCGCTGAGTGTAGGGTGACCACATTACCTGCCGTTACCCGCGTCATGGAGAACCCTGTTCCCGCTTCGAGTTTACAACCGCATACTACGAAATTGAGTTAACTTTTGTTGATACTCCAAATAGGTAACCCGAAATTCAAAATTGAACAGGGGGAAGGCCTACTCTGTATGCTATCCGTATACTCCGAGCACCACATTAAGGTATTAAGTAACCTTAAACCAGCTGGTCTTCTGAAGACTCCCGTTGGTACTCAGCCAACGCGCTGAAGTTCTTGCGATACACGAAGAAAATACACGAAAGTATCATGCTGATGCGAGTCGGATCCCTGCTCCTAAATATAAGGTAGGTGACTCTTACCCGCTAATGCCAGGAAGAAGTAGGGTTAGGCCTCGTCAAAGAGTTCCCAAGCCGGACTCGAGATGTGTTTCCATCTTGGAGGGGGAGTATGTAACGAGGGCAACACATGGCGTGCCCTTTCACTCGCACATTCCGGGAAAACCAGTGCCAGGAAACTCGTCGAAAGCTCTATGTTTATATTACAAAATTGATTTATGTGCGAAGTTATTCAATATCCAACGACACAAAGAAACAAAAAAGCATAAAGAAAATTCAGCTCCGTTCACATCATCCTCACAAGCAAAAATAGTTGTAAATAAAGAAGATACCGCAAGTTAGTTCATGTGCTAGTAATTCTGAAACTTAGCTTATATATTGCAGAACATTGCTCAATTAACAGTGTTGACCACCTTACGGATCTATGCAAACAGATTTTTAGTTGTGACTGTGTCAAAGGAGGAGCAAAGGAAATGAAGATGCGTCGTACTAAATGTACCCATGTTATAACCGAAATTCTAAGTCCATATTTTAAAGATCTGTTGATAAAAGATATTGGCACAAGTCCTTACAGCCTGCTAGATGTATAGTTAATGCCCTAATCAGTCTTATTCATAAGTTAAGATATTAAAAAACATGGGAATAGGAACCGATAATGCTTCTGTTATGATCGGGATAAACAATGGAGTGTTTAAGATTCTCAAAGAAGAATACAATCTTCCCCATTTGGTTTTGAATAGATGCGTATGCCACTCTATACAACTAGCAGTTTCACATGCTTCCCAGGAGACTAAACCAAGAAACATTGAGTATTTAATAAGAGAGACCTACAATTGGTTTTGTCTATCCCCATCAAGACAAGATGCATACAAAGAACTTTATGCAACAATTAATGTTGATGAAAAGCCGCTGAAAATTTTAAAAATGTGTGCTACTCGTTGGATCTCTATTGAACCAGCAGTAGCGCGCATTCTTGCTCAATGGGATGAACTCAAACTACACTTTGAATTGACACAGACGGCGGAAAATTGTTATTAATCTACAATTATTTATCAAATGTTTTAAGACGAGAAGAATAAATTATACTTGATTTACTTAAACTTATACTTGATTTACTTATTTCTTAGCGAAGTCCAACAAACATTGAAAATATTTAAAGGCAAGGGTTTTCGCTTCTGGTGCAATTCACCCTTAAAGTGGGTTGCACCGGCTTACTTTGACTATAACTTTAACTTTAACCATAACAAAATGTGAAACGAACTGTCAAATCCCTAGCAAAAGTCGCCATATTGCTCTAGCTCTTTCTAGCTTGTCGAGTTGCTCTTTTTCAAAAACCAATCACTGTCCGAGAGGCACCCGTCAGATTCCCGCGCGCTACCGACTCGACTAGTTCATAGTTCTTATTTGTTAATAGTTTAATATCCGTAATTAAGACTTTAGAGTTATTATTATTTTTTTATTGTTGACGGAATAAACGGTGTATAGACTGAAGATAGACTGTTTTTACTGATAATTTATCACACCCCCGGTCAACGCATTAAAACTTATACATTTTTATGAATATGTTAGACACCAATGTATCAGAAAAGCGACTTTATACAGCTGATATCTTCGAATGTACTATTTACGATGAACAATACCTAATAAAGCATTTTACACGCACAACGGGCCAACGCTAAAACACGGGCGGATGCGGGAGCGGGCGCACGCGTCGGAAGACCGCCGCGGGCCGCGAATCCGCGAGCGGGCATCCGTCGCGACGTGCGCCGATCTCATTTAGCGCTGCTATGCTAGTATAATTTTATGTCAAGCGTGTACAGTTGTTAAGTAAATTACTCTGGATTATTTACTAATTTATTAATTGGCAAAAAGACGTCAACGGAAACAACGTCGATTGCGAAAAGTGTGCGCCCGCGCCGTGTGCCCGCTAGCCTATCCGGCACTTATCAGGAAGTGGTGAAACAGGCACTAAATGTCGTGAAATAGGTTGCACATAAGGTATTTGTAAATCAATACCTAGGTCCTAGACAAAGTTCCAATCTAAATTTTATACATATTTTACTTATAAAAGAATATCAAAACGAATAAGCTATACAATATTTTGTCCTTATGTCAAGCATCTTTTTCCATGTGTTAGGCATAGACAAAACATAGTATAGTTTAGAAAATGTCTTATTTTCAAATCGAGTCGAAATTCGGTTATCGCTATGGAATTGTACATACATACATTTTTCCTGTAGAAAACCTATAATTATACCTACGAATAATAAAAACTAAATTATACTAACCTATTTTAACGATGTTAGTGGCGGCCGAAAAGGAAGATCTTCCGACCGAGGGAGATGGCATGCTAGGTCAGGTCGACGCCCACTGACGTCATTTCAGACGTTGTACATATGATATTATAGCGCGATACAGGATTCTTATTTGTTAGGCGAATCGTGGGTATCGCCACACTATTTCCCGGGACACAGAGTATCAGATTCCAAAGTCCAATCACTACAATGTCTATATGGCCACCTCCGTGTGTGTGGGCGGGGCCGGGTGTGTGGGCGGGGCGAGGGGTGCGAGCGGGGTGTGGCGCGGGTGTTACGTGTGGTACATGGTGAGCAGGCACTGGCTGATCACGCGCATGTACCGCTCCCACACAGTCTTCAGGTCCGCCTCCCTGTGATAATCATTATTTAACATGGAAAACAAACAAACATAATATAATATACACATTACAATTGCGTAAATTTAGAGAGAAGTTTCAAAGGGAGCGTCTTAATAACAAAACCTGCGCATTAGCCGCGCATTAGAGTAATATACCGCATGCAGTGATGCGGAATATATCCATATATGCCAATAAAATGCCTAAAACGCCGACTTCAAACTCTATAGCATCTATGTCTAATATACCCGAGCTTTACCCATATACAACTGCTGCATATTAAATTATAGCCTTATAATTTTGTGTTTTCATTTGGATTGAATTGAATTTAGATGTTTCACGCATTACCTGAGCACATCCATCTGCAGCGCGCACTGCTCATACGCGCACAGGAACTGAGCCAGATCCGTTTTGGGCCAGCAGCCGAGACGTAACGGCTCTATACATCTGAAAGAATAACAAATAAAATACATGTCTGACAAACCTTACCTAAGTTATAAGTGCCAGTCGTAGTTCAGGGGCTAATCATATTCTGTAAATCAAGCTTTTTAATTTTACCATGCAAATAGAAGGAGATACATGAAATCAAATCCACAATTAAAAACACCCTAGAGGTTTATTATTAGGAGAGAGGGGCGCTTTATACCCGTAATATAATCGCGTATACGCACGCAAATATGTGCACGCTAGTTTGCGTGTACGTACCTCTCCAGCAGGTCAGTGAACAGCGAGCGTAGTTCGCGGCCACGGTGCAAGTTGCACGCCACGCCCACCAGCGCGCGCGTGTACAACCTGAAAAAACATCATCGATGCATATAAATATGTACCTACGTTTATTCAATCCTTGGTTGAAAATCCAATATTATAAATATATAAAAAGAATATAAATTATAAGAATAATAAAGTCATATTTCTGAATTAAATAATGTTATGTAATTATAGAGTGACAATATAAGGTTTGATGTTAGGTCGAGTTTTATTATTCAATAGCGTTGTCAACAGCGAACGTGAGGCATGCCCGTAACGCGCGTTGAAATCGTAGCGCGCGCTATGACACTTTTCTTTCAACGCGGGTGGATTTTGACGCGCATCACGGGCATGCTACACCTTCGCTGTTGACTGCGCTATAACGCATGCCCTTGTTGAACAAAAAAAAGGCACAATGTGGACAAAGCTAATAGCACTTTTAATTGGCTATTCAATTTGATATATAAACCGCCTACAGTCTGCGTCTTTACGTTGGTACCTGAAGTTCAACTCCAACTCCTGATAGGACTTCTCCAACAACTTGGGCTTCAACCGCATACAAATCAAACTGTAAATAAATAAGAAATTGTACGTAAAATATCCGCAGTTAATTTATTAATACTAATATTAATAATTAATAAATGCATGAGCTCTACAAGTTTTATCCAATTATTTAATGTCTAATACATTTGTAAAGTCGCTCTAACGACAAGGACAAAACATTAAAAAGCTCATTCGATATGTAACTTTATTAGTAAAGGGGTAAAGTATATAATACTAAAGCTTCACTCTCGAAACCAGCGGGGCAGCGGGCAACGAGGCGGGGGCGGGGCGGCAGCGCGTGACAACGTATAGATTTACATGGACTAGAGATCGCCCAATGGTCGAAATTCGACCTCAGATAAAAAAATTACAAAATATTGACTTTATTTTTAGACAGGTAATTCCTGCAACAGTCTCAGATTAATAAAGTCAAATGATGACAGACTGGTTGTGTAATAATTGTCTAACAGTATTTTCAATAAACTAAATCCATTTTCAATTTGACAACAGACTTCAACCATAAAATATATAAAGAGTACAATTCAATGACAATTCGTATGAATAGGTTTGTCCTATGTGTGTGTTGTAGTATGTGTAATGTTTTATTTGTTAAAAAATGTATGATACAAGAATAATTTCAAAATAATATTAGCTCGATGCACTCCTTCACCATTTATATAAACTATAACTGTGTGAAATTTCATGCATCTACTTTTTCCCATTTCTCGTAAAAAGGGTTACAACTTACAAAGTTTTTCGCTCGCGTATTTTGATAAGCCGTCTAGTACACCGCGCGTCGGTGCCTGTCCATATAAATCTATACATTGGAACGCACCGCCGCCGCCGCTCCCGCCCCGCTGCCCGCTGCTTTCGAGACTGAAGCCTTAGTGTGTGTCTCACTGTTTGTGCTCCTTCTCCTTGTCGAGCAGTATGCGGAGGTCACGCAGCTCCAGCAGGAACTCGCGGTCCATCTCCGTGTCGTAGTACTCCGGCCCCGAGCAGCTATACGTCCAGCTGCCCATTATCGCCTGCACAAACATATTACGTCACAAGATGAGGGGGGAAGGATGTATCAAGTATGATATACCCTTCCCCCCCCCCCTCGAAGCAATTGATACGTTTTACTAAACATATAAATTTCTTTGATGGTACATAATATACAGTGTGTAACAAAAATAAGTGATAATACTTTAGGGTGTGTACGTGTTCACTGTGAAAGTGGCAGCGCTGAAATACGAATTTTTTTTCTTAAAAGGCCGGCAACGCACCTGCAGCTCTTCTAATGTTGCGAGTGTCCATGGGCGATGGTAGTTGCTTTCCATCAAGTGCCCCGTTTGCTCACTCGCGGCCTTATTTTATTTAAAAAAAACAATAGAATGGAAAAAGAACTCACTTGTGCACAGTGATAGAAATCATTGAATGACAGGTATTGCAGCTTCCTCTTGGCAGTTTCAAATCGCATACACGCTATAAAGACTACTGCTCCATATTTCCTGAAAGAAGAAAACAATAATAATTATTATTTAACAGTTATTTTACGGCGCCTGTAAACATGCTGAAAATTGGAGTGTTTGAAAATAAGTTCCTCCTTTCTTTCCCTTAGAAATTTATGTTTATTCTCAAGAACCATAAATATTTTTAGGAACTGCTTGCTGCTGACTGCTTTAGTTTGCCATGATCACCCTTAGCTCTCACTTGGCCAGCGGTTCGGAGATGAGGAATGTGGAGCGGATGTTGGTGACAACGTTGCCGGGCATCTCCTCCACCGCCTTGAACACGCGCCGCACGTTGTCAAACTGACGACGGCAGCAGCGCATCGGGGCGCCTGACCGCTCCGATACCTGAGGAGCAGAAACATATTGACATGAGGTGCTACGAGTACGACTTATATAAATAAGCCGATATGTTAGAAAAGTCCTCTCACAGAATAGGTGAGTCACTTCACAGACAAGGACAGCACCATTAAAGTCACTCGACAGACAAGGAAAGCAACATTAAAGTCACTTGACAGACAAGGAAAGCAACATTAAAGTCACTTGACAGACAAGGAAAGCAACATTAAAGTCACTTGACAGACAAGGAAAGCAACATTAAAGTCACTTGACAGACAAGGAGGGCAACATTAAAGTAACTTGACAGACAAGGAAAGCAGCAGAAAGGCGCTTTGCAGACGACGGGGCGGGGCAGGCCGGTCAGCCGCGGACATGCCGGGCACCTGCAGCGCGGTCTTTTTGCCCGCCGTGTGCGTTGGTAATATAGGATTCCCTTTGTGCTATCGTTCGCGGCGAAATTGACCGGCCCGCCCGCCCCGTTGTCTGCAAAGCGCCTAAAATTACTTTACAGACAAGAACGACACTATAAAAGTTACTTGACAGAGTAGAAAAGCAATTTATCCATTGTGTCAATATTTTTGTAACAAATGTTCAAAGGTAGTTTATCTCTTGTCTAAGTAAGGGGGCGTCCACAAATTACGTGAGGTGTTTAGGGGGGGAGGGGGTCTAGTCAAATCTCATCTATACTCACGTTGGCGAGATTGTTGAGGGTCTCGGCAAATCTCACGTAATTTTTTCTCAACAAAATAATACTATTTTGGTCCATTTCATCCAGATTGTATGTATACGTATTTTATCGTAAGCGTAATCCTTATACGATTAAGATCATTCACAAATTCGTTCGAAAATCTACTGACTGTCAAACCAAACATTTACGTAAGAAACCTACATTTTGAAAAATCTCACGTGAGATTTGTGGGGGAGAGGGGGGGGGGGGGGGGTTGAATAAAATCTCACAAAATCTCACCAGGGGGGAGGGGGGTCAAAAAATTAAAAAAAAACGCCTTACGTAATTTGTGGACGCCCCCTAATGTGAATCTGCAACTGGATTCATAATAATATTATTATACTTACGATTCATAATATTATACTTTAATTCTTAAAAAAGTAAATCTTATACAACACAGTCACATTAACTTAACACATCGCTGGAATGTATTTCGACGGACCACGTCAACGTCTCCAGCCTGCTCCAGAAGTTCAACATCTTGAGGGCAGAGCTGGACGAGATGCGAGGTAGATTGGATGCCTCGGAATCTACCATCAGTGAGTTGCGTAGTGAATTATTACAATTAAAATGTAATAATTCACTATATAGGTCACCCGAGCATCCGATCGACTCGATAAATATGCGTCGCGGAGCTCAGCGCGGCTCGCCGTTTTGCACGTCAGCGAAATCGAGTGGGTCAGCAACAGCCGCCGCCGTCAGCTCGCCGTCACCGCGTGACGTCGACACGAAATTGAGGCCATCGACTCAACAGAAAAATTATGCAAGCGTCGCTGCTTGCCCCGCACCGCCCCCGCGGGTAAAGGCGAGGGGTGTAAAGGAGGGCCGCAAGGCTGAACATCTTCGACTCGGCAGGGACGAGAGCAGGAGGTGCGATGAGGAGGGCTTCGTTGTGGTGGAGAGGAGGAAGAAGAGGAAGCCCACCGTCCGCAACCACCGCGGCACCGCACCTTATGTGCCCGAGCTGCGCCTGCGCAGCGAGGTGCCCGCGACACCGCTCTATGTGTCGCGCCTGCACTGGACCATGACGGTCGAAGACGTCGTAAACTACATCCGCGAGAAGACCACCTACACCTTAAGGGTGGAGCGTCTGCACTCTCGCCACAAAGTGAATTTTAGTTCCTTTGTGGTGAAAGTGCCGACTCAAGTTTTATCCATCTTCGAGGTGGAGGAGTTCTGGCCCGCCGGTGTAGTTTACCGGAGGTTTCGGGGGAGGCTCCCGAACGAAGCGCGCATCACGTCGCCGAAAGAGACTTTAACGTGATAAAGTGTAGTGCGATTGTGTGTGTGAATGTGAGAATAATATATATTAGGATAAAATTGTTCGGCGTGCATCCATTTTCTGATTGCCATAATACAAGTTTTACTTAGTATGGGATTAGACGACGTGATGTACGCTACCTTGCTTTTATACTATTGTATATTATTGAATGATTAATAAAGAATTTGAATTTGAATTTGAATTAACATGCGAGCTCCGTAATGACGTCATCAAACCGTGTGTCTAGTTAATTTGACTGTGTTATACATTGAGGATAATAATTATAATAGCCACTATAAAACTAGAGGCAATAATTACCTCATCTAAATCCTTTCTATGACGAGAAGATAATTTTCTTCCAAGCAGTTCTCTGATCACAGCATCATCCAAGTCATAATACCTGAAACGGACATGAAATTTAATAATATAAAATAGCTTCTTTTAAATGTTATTTTGACTTTTTCTCAGGGGACAAAATTACCTAAAAATGTATTTCTCGTAAGTGATTTTGTAATCTTTTGAGAAATAAAGAAACCTAAACCTAAAATTATAAACTATAACCTAGGTTGTATATAAATATGTGCTAATACTGTATAACATACCAATCTATATTTAGGAATGATAAAGATCATTTAAAATTTATTTTTGAAATTCATTGATATCATATTAACTCACTTCTCTATCAACATGTGTTTGGTGGGTTCATCAATTTGAAATATCATCTGCTCAGAGAGCTTAGATGGCACAGTCAACAACCTCTCCAGCAGCGCAAATGTCCTGAAAAGGAATAATTAAACTGTACTGTAAAGATATGCAATTTGCTACACAAGTATTTAAATATTGAAAAGTTACATATATTTTAGTTTGAAATGTTTGTGTAATAAAAAATCAATAATTAAAAAAATTACAAACCTATAGTGGTCCAGAACATCACTGGCAATAAGATCCACTGTAGCTCCGGTGTGCTTAGCATTAGCTCGCTGATGTAGAGTGGACACCGCTTCGCTTGCTAAAACATTTGTATTTACAGGACATTGGAATACTATATAACTGCGCACATAATATTATAGTAAGTTAAAACTAGGTTAAAAAACCGATTGTTGATAAAATATATATCTTACATGAGCAACCCTCAATCCATAATTGATATATTTCCGGATCTATTAACGTAAAATTACTAACAAAAACATCTACTTCTGTAAACATTTTTTAAGTTGAATAGTGTTAATTACGTTACAAGCCTATTAGCCTTTAAAATTTATTTTTATTTTGGATTGTACAAAGGGCATACAAATCTATAATAATTATAAATACACGTTGACGTTTGCGAAATGCGAACTGACATTTGAGTTTTTTTTTCTTTCTTATAATGGCACTTCGGCTTTAACCATGGCCAGTGTCGAGTATATAACATTATGGCGGGAAAACAATATTTTATAATATAATTTTCAGCATCGTTATTCTATTTCGTCAGGTCTAAAGTCTAGTCAAAGTCTAAGTAAAAGTCATTACAGTCAGAAAGTCAAGTCGGTTGATTCAGTAAAGTGGTAGACGCTTTACTGAAACTTTTGATGGAGTTTTGGAGGGAACACAAAATAGCACGTTTCTGGATAATGCATCACTTTCCCACACTTGTGCACGATAACGAATATCTAATGGTTAATATTCTACCAATATTACACATTAAAAACCCAACTTAACACAATTTTAGGAAAATAATACAAAATCACGACATCACACTTTCACATTCCCGACAAAACCCCTTGATTTTGACATTTGAGTTTTGACTTTTTTTTCTTTTTTTTTTCTTTATTATGGCACTACGGCTATTGAACCATGGCCAGTGTCGAACATATAAATGGCGGGCTTCCGAGTTACAGCTTACCGCGTCATTCAAGTAATCGGTTTTTTATCTTATTACATGTACATATTTTCGCAGAAGGTTGATGAAATAAAAGCATTTATTTTAGTGAACTTGTTTTATTTTATTAATCCACAAGCATTTCCAGTAATTATAAGTATTTTTGCATAGCTTCATTATTTTATTGCAATATTTATCAAGTTTTTACTTTCTATGCTGATAGATGCTATTAATTACTTTTTCAGATATTTTCTTAGTTAACTAGATAAGCTTTATACATTTTTATTCACTCTTTCGTTCTTTGTTTACGGGTAGAAACCCTTAATATTATACTTAATGTTGTGGCGTGCTATGCACGACAGAAAGAAGGAGGAGAAGACGGCCTGTCATAAGTGACAGCCGGTTTTCCCTCGCTCTTCTCGCTTTTCGCGGTACTGAGAGTCAGAACGCTATCTAAGCTATAAACTGTTTTTCCCGGCATATATCCGTGTGTGAAGTGTATTTACATAATTACTGAAATATACGCTGTGTGTTTAGTGATCTAGAAGTTTTATTTGGAGTGACCTCAGCCAGCTTGCGCCTATGCTAACTTTCCTCCAAAATATTATAAATGCGAAAGTGTGTCTGTCTGTTAGCACTTCACGCCCAAACCGCTGAATCAATTTTGCTGAAATTCGGTATGGATTTACTTTGAGCCCCGGGAAAGGACATAGGATACTTTTTATCCCAGGAAAATGTGCGTTTCTCGCGCGAAAAATGATTTTTGGCGTAACGGAGTTGCGGGCGTCATCTAGTCTTTAACTTTAAATCATTTTATAGTGTAAAACATAAAAAAAAAACACTTATAAACTAGCCAGGGTCAAGAAGAATGCGAAGCCTGTCAGTCACAACTCACAAGTCACAAGTTACGTCTTTTACTCGCATCGTGTCGCTGCTGTCGAAATACAACGCCCTCTATAGTTTCTGCACTGTCCCTCGCGACTCGCGAGTCGCGGACGCGGCTGAACGAAACTTTTCGTCCGGCCGCCATATTTACATAATAATCGATACGCATATTCCTATACATAATTTTAATGAGTATTTATAAAGATATTAAAGTAAAACTAGCTATAAAATATAATTGGGATTACCCATTTTTTGTTTTGAATCCCTACGCTGTCGCGCGCAGAGTTATCGTGCGCGGCATGTGCGCGGAGTCTAGTGAAGTCGTTAAATGGAATGCTATGATTTTTTAAAAGTATTTGTTGGTGGCATAGGTTAATCTACAATACAGAAACTGACTTCATTTATGAGGCGACGCACAGCGACGGCTACTTCTTGAGTTGACACTGGTCCACACTGGCCATGGTTTTATAGCCGAAGTGCCATAATAAGAAAAAAAGAAGAAGAAGTAAAAGACGAATTGATTTTTTTTCCTTTAGAATTTTCTAAAATTGCACAAAATGGAAAATACATTATTTATAACCTTTGTTTTTAACTTTATTTGGTAACTAACATTGTTATTATAAGATATTGAATGTATAAATAGCAGGTATTTCAATGTAAGTATAATTTAAACATACCTAAATTGTAGCATAGGATCTAATCGGGTAAAAAGAAACATCTTGCGGCAAACTTCGCTACTCACCATAAAGTAACTTAATTTAACACTGCTATCAAACAACTTGCGCTGATTTTCATGATATTATTTGTTGTTAACTATAGAAACGAAATACATTTATACTTATTATCCATTTTTTCATTACTAGAATTTTCAATTTGTAATAAGTTTACTGTAGGTAAGTACTGTCTATACTCCTCGATCGCGAAAAAATCTAGGCAAAAATCTAGGCAGATTTTGGCAGATGTAAAATCAAGACTAGATGGCGCCCGGCCTTGACCCGGCCTACCCTCTTTTACAAATAATGTAATAACTTTACAACGGAACCATATTTTATGTTTCTGTGAAAAGCATTAAACAGCTATATTAAATTTTATATTTATTTAAAGCTTTATCATAAATTAATGTAGGTCACAAAAAGCGAGCAGTTAAAACATCACATATAGAATTTATAATGCTGATAACATTTTGTTTGTAGCGTGTATCAATATGTCTGATGAAGAATCAATGGATGAACCTTTGGGGCAGTCAGAAAATAGAACAGAGGACTCAGACATATTAAAGCCGGCAACAGTTGGTTCGGAAGAGCCAAAGGATGGCTTAGATGATTTAATGGTTGAGTTGGATTCAGATGAAGCATCTGCAAATGAGAATGACATGATGAGTATGTTTGCCAGTGTCTGGGTGAAGGTGGAAGTTGAGGAGGACTCTAATCCTAACATGGCGATTAACTTAAACAGGTATTATTATACTTTCTGTAGAGATATAAATTCTAATTTCATTTTTAGGACATTATTAATTGTCACAAAAAATTCAAAATGAATTTGATTTCAAAGTTTGTTTACTTATAATCTTAATGTTATATTTAGTTATGACATAAGCAGTGGATAAAATATATCTGTTCATTATGTTTTTCGGATATAGTGGATAAACTGTACTTTACGGGACGCTGGTCTGGCGTTTCATATTTATTTGTTAGAAACTACACAATGCAAGAAGTCTTTCGGTGAAGTCGGTTTTTGAAGCAACTTAATAGTTTTCGAGAAATAAATTATTGAAAATCGTAAAATTGTATCGAAATTTATGATTAATTTACGTCACTACTATGACTGACTAGTGACTACCAACCTTATAAAAATACGATTTGTCATTTGCGTTTCGTTACGTGAAAGTTAATTCTATGCAGTCAATGTAGACAAAATTTTGGGGTCGTTTTGGGGTATTTATGTTGTAAATACATTTGACAATCTTACTTAACTACTTAGCCACGGATACCGAAGCGGGGGGGAAGGGGGGGGGCGCAGCCCCCCCTAAAGGGGGGCACGGGGGGCGCAGCCCCCCGCCAAAACAAAACAAACACAATCCAGAAAGACCAAAAGTAGGTTAGGTTAGGTATGAACGTAGACCACAACACCCAGAAATAGGAGCCCCGCGTAGCGGGGCTCCGTCAATTGATAATTGAAGCTAGTTGTGCCATATTCAGGGGCAGCCAGCGACCGTCACAAAGTAAAAGGGGGCTCGGGGGCACAGCCCCCCGCTAAAACAAAAACTAACACATTCCAGAAAGGCCAAAAGTAGGTTAGGTTAGGTTGGAACGTAGACCCCCCGATGGTTGCTCGCCTTGTTGCATTTCCCCCTCCGGGAAAAAAAAAAAAAAAAAAAAAAAAAAAAAAAAAAAAAAAGGTTGGAACGTAGACCACAACACCCAGAAATAGGAGCCCCCCCCAAGTCCGCCCTCCACTCCCCCTTTTAACCCCCCTCCCCCCCTTAATTCGATGATCCAAAACTGAATTTCAACACTTTTGGTGCAGTCATAACCTCAAACTTCAATCATGAATATCTCAGAAACCAAGAGCTTGCTTCAAGGGGGGGAGGTGTCAGGGGGTACCCCCCCTCCACCCCCCCCCCCCCCAACCCCCCTCCCCCCCTACACCGCGTCCCTTAAAGTACAGTTTTACCTGTTTTTCAGCTGTAAAACTGAGCCATCTGATCGAAGTTTGCGTGCGAGGCGAAATGCGGGAACAACAAAGTACCAGTAAGTTTTATATGAAAATACTGTTAAAATAATAATACAAATTTAATATTCTTTTAATAATTATTATTGTTAAACCATTACTTGGCATTTAACCATTGGCGTAAAGGAACCAGAGCAATCTTATTAAAAGGAAATTAAAACATCTGCAAAAAAACTTTTGCCACTTAATGCGTAAGTTGAGTATGAGTAAATTTTACATTTTTCATTATTTATATTTCAGATTTGATGATGATGATGTAAATACAAAAAGTTCGGGAAAGAAAAAACCTAACAAAGTTTTAAAATGTGATCAATGTGAATATACAACAGGTTACAAGAATTGTTTGAACATGCACATACTCAGCCATCACACGGACGACCGGCCGTACGCCTGCCACTACTGCGGGTATACTACCAAGTACCCAACGTCCCTGAGTCGCCACATACTTATTCAGCACGAACTGAAAGACATGCCACAGGATGATCAGAAAAATGTTTACAAGTGTAATGATTGCGACTACACGTCACAGTTCAAATGGAACTTGAATGCTCACAAAAGAAAGCACAAGCTGGTCAAGCAGTTCAAATGCCCCCAGTGCGACTACTGCACAGCTTACAGACATAACTTTATGAAGCACAGCAAAGTCCACACTGAGGGCATATTCTTCAAATGTGACAAATGCCCCTTCGTGACACGCTTCGAAGGACATATCACAAGACATTTGGCCAAAATACACAATGTTGTGAGTGAAAAGGCTTCCAGATGTGACCTTTGTGACTTTTCAACGAAGGTCCGTTGGAGACTCAACACCCACAAGCAAAGAAGTAAACAAGAGAAGGCTTTGCACTGCCCGTACTGTGATTTCGTAACATTCTACATGTGCGAAAGTAAAAAACATAAAGCTACACATTATAACAAAATATATGGCACACCTGCCAGCCATAAAGTTCAACAGAACTCATTGACACCTACTATTACCAATCCAATTGATAAGTTAGAACCTCAATCTCAACCACCGACCCCTATTTGCCCAGAAATGGAGCCCCCTACTAGCAGTCATAGTAAAAAGAGAGGTTCAAATCAAAACTATAAATTAGATCCCGATTGTCTGGATTGGAACAGCATTCAAGTTATTGAGTCTGATGATAAGGAGAAGCCGTTCCTCTGCCACATGTGTTCCTACACTTCTAAATTTAAAGCAGCGGTCCAGAGACATTTCCAGAGACATCACACTGGCACAACAAACAAACCGTACAAGTGTTGCAACTGTGAATTTTCCACCAAAACTAAAGACCAGATAGCACTGCACAACAAGAGAAGTATATCCGAGCATCTGATGGTGTGCAAAACTTGCGGCTTCACTACACACTACAAGTGTCAGTATGTGTCCCATCAGAAGCGGGTACACTATGAATTCAAGTGCATGACATGCTCCTACACATGCCGACAAAAGTATGAATTACAAAAGCACTATGCGACCATGCACCTCGGGAATGGACTGAAATGCAAATATTGTGACTACACATCCGCTAGAAAGGAGAGTTTACTCTGTCATGAGACTATTCATACGGGGGACAAACCTTTCAAGTGTTCCCTTTGTCCGTACATGTCGATCAGAAGGTCCCTACTCGAGAACCACATAAAGAGATATCATAGTGAGCAAACTAAGAATGTTACAATTATAAGTGATGATAAGATAGAATCTTTGAAGGTATCGCTGCCTCCAGAAACTTTTGCTTCGGGTGTGGCTTGTGAGAGCAAATAGATTGTAGCAGTAGATATATTATATTTAAAAACAGATAAATATAAAACATAAGTATGTAATATAAAGTAGGGGAATGATGCTTCTTTTTACTTTGCTTTAAATATAGAGTAGATGTCCCTTTTAGGCTCAAGTCCGCCATAATAATATTACAAAATAAGAAATATTGTTTAATACTTGTAATTACAGTGAACATTGATTTAGTTTCGTTACGTCGTACGGTCGTACGTATAAAAGTCGTTACTAATTAAATAAAAAAAAATTTAAACAAAAAATTGGTTACTAAAGATAGTTATTAGTTGAAATAAAAACATTTTATTATAATTGTCTTATAAAAGTGCCATTAGATTTTATTTTTATTTTTACTGCAGATTTAAAATATTTTTTTACAAGTACCCACAAATCATTATACTTAATTTTAAATTATTATAATCAAATATTTTTAAGCAAATCTGCTTTGTTCTTATTATAGTCCTATGTAAGTTAGTAAGTAAACTCGTGTCGGCCGGTTTTTTCATCTGTGGATATTTTACTATTTCAGGGATGACTAATCTGCAGAAATTCAAAATGCAATAATATTTGATAAGGTCATCATATAAGGGACAAGTGACAACCCAGCATAAGTTAACAACGGAAATGAAGTTTTTTTACCAAACTATATAGGTGTTTGAGTCAGCCCATTTTCTCTAGACTCTCGTGACGTAAACCACACATAATGTTACTCTAACGAGATAGGGAGCGAATGAAACAAGGAGTCAAGGACGAATACCTTTTATTGAATTTTCATTGTGCATATTTCGGTAAATATAAAAAACATAATATTATGGCAAAATAAATTTTAACCGAGCGTGCATTCTTTACAAAATAAAACAGCACGTGGCGTTACAGCCCGAAAATATAATAAAAAGGGGATCTACAATATAACAACAATTTTATACATAATTTATTTGACAAAAATAACTGTCTCAACTTTGTCACTTCGATAAAATCTATGAGACGGAAGCTGTTCGTAGACTAGAATGACTAGGACGCCGCGTGCGCCGCACCGCACGCGCGCACGCACGAGCGGGCACGCGGCCGCTCCCGAGCGGTTAGACCGGAGAGGCTTTCCCGCGCCTTGCAATTTTGACAGCTGTCTACTCCCTCGCGCGACAAAACAACGACACTACTGTTGCTAGTAAAATAGAAAGTGCAGCATCATTGCGACATTACAATTTTTGTTTAAAAATATATATATCTCATTACGTAGCGAGCAGCTGCAAAATCACAAACATCGGGTCGCCGCCCGCCGAGACTAACGTTCTCTAATAATAATCGTTTCGATTACTGTAATATTCTTATGCTAGCCGTAAATATTTAACGTTACAATATAATATTCTAGACTAAGCGGCAGAGACTAGAATCGAATGGCGTACAACGTAATAATAATATATTAGAGGCCGCGTTCGGTAATGTTGGATTACATAATTTATCATATCGATGTACCGAGGTCCGAGTGTCAGACGACAAGCGAGCCGCGAGCGCCGAATACAGTAATTTCTTAGCTAGCTAATTTGCACTGTGAACATTGAACTCGAAAGTCTTACAACATTTAGAAAATGAGGGAAGTCACCAACATTACCGGGCCGCGAGAAACGAGAGCCGTGCGAGTCTTAGCATTCAATCAATAATAAGAAATATGTAATTACCGTCAGTCACATACTGCACACGGGCCGACATTCGCTACTAGACACGACCATTTCGATTGAAAAAAACACTTTCAATTCGTTTCAAAATCTTAGTTCGCTACGATTATATTTGTACAAAGATTAACTTTATACAGTAGAATAAAAATTCTATATACATAATATTATATTATATTCATACATTTTGTATGGATTACAAAAAATATTTTCTGGTCGTACATTTTGTTTCCGATTTGGAGATAAAAAGGGCAATGTTTTACAAAACATCAATTAGGTATTATTATTATTATTGTATAAATTTTGTGTCAAATAATGTTAATTATCATAGCTTTATGGAAAACCGAATTAGGTAGGTACCTATTGTGCATAGACTAACAATTTCTCCATTTTTTAAAAATACATTCATATCTATTGTTTAAACATTTCTCCTCACCCCGTGTGCGCCTTAAAAAGTATAGATAAAACTACACCAAGAAATTCTAAAGATAATTTAGCCGCCGTCTTAACTCGCGGGGAAAAAACCGATACCAACTTTTAAAATATTAACTATAACCATCTATATTACTGACAGCATCAACCGCCAAGAACAATAATTACATAGGTACATTTATCTCGTATGGGGATAAAATCTCTCACTCCCGAAAAGGCGTAAAGCAACCATAAACTACAAACGCTTCAGTTCCATTTCACAATAGTCCGTATTACATGTTATATGAGGCAATAATAATAATAATAATCAATAGGTACTCACTTTTTGATCTTAGCCAACTTAGGGTGAAGCCAATCTGCCGGGCAGAATTTCTTTTCATACAAATGACAACTCACAAAAAAAAATATATCCACAGACGAACGTATAACCTCCTCGTTTTTGGAAGTCGGTTAAAAATTACGCTCGTGTGAATCAAACAGGACTTTTGTATGAAACTGAATGCAGCAGAATTCTGCCCGGCAGAAATTCTGCGGCTCACGACTCACAAATTACGCTCGTTTGGCTTCACCCTTACTTGTCTTTTAACCTCTGTCACATTGTAGAGGCAGAATGTTTTTGACGTTTTGAGATTTTGATCATAGTGTAGCGCTCTCCCTGTCTAGCGATATGACAGTCTATCTTTGCTTGCATTTGAAATTTTAATATACATAAATAAAATACATTTCAAATTCAACTGAAAATGGATTCAACAAGGCACCGATAAGAATAATTAATAACACAACATCTACCGAAAGGTCCGCAAACTTTTAAACGCCAAAAATGAATACGTAATTTCAATTTCTCTCTTACAATATTTAAAACTCTATTTAAAATTATATACAAAATATTGTTAGTAAAACGGCCTGTACTATTATAGTATTTATAGTGCTATAATTTTCGCCAGCTTTATAAAATTGTGATTGGCAGTGATAGGATAAAGGTAAACGCTTCAAGCGAAACTTTTGCTTAAAATTTGCCAAATAAACTCAATAAGTACTCAAGTGTCAAAATGCCTACAGGATACTTTTATAAGTACTGCTCTCGACACTACAACACTATAATAATGCAGAACCACTGAAAAAAGCACAATTAAATTACAATAAATAAATAAATGAGCATGAGTCTTTGTCAATATATCCATATTTACATTATACATAACGATTTATATACAACCGCATCAAAACCGTCCTAGTCTTTTAGCCGGTTCAGTCAGCTTTAAGTAAGCTAGCTAAATAAACAACATCAGAGCTCGCCTCTCTGAGACGCCTCCATAGCGTATCCGAGCAGATAATACATGAAAATATTATGTTTCGTAGTAGTGGCCAATGCGTTTCAATATTGTATTTAATTTCTCTGCCGAGCTGACATCGCCGCAACATCTTAGTGAGGCGTAGCTCTTTAAAAAGCCGGCCTCGTCACTGGCCAAATAGATTTTGATAATTTAACCGATTGCGATTAACACATCACCAGCCGTAGCCACTAGCTACAATTATATCACTAAGTACGGCCACCCCAGCCGCCCATAGCCAGTGAGTAACAATTTAAAAAGCTAACGTAAAGCGTATTCAACATAGCTCGGGCTACTCCAAAATGCGTCCTATCTAAGAGATCTAATATTTTAAGACTTATTTGTTCAAGTCGAAAACCGCATACTATATGAGGAGTCTTAAACATACATACAAAGTAATCGTTATTAGCTATGCTATAGCTAGAAATTAGAGAGTTTATTTTGTTCTGTCAGTTTTCACCTAACCTAAAAACAATTTATATAGGTGATGCAATAATATGCGGTGTTCGCGATACAAGTCATAATACACCTTATCGTGTGAGCGATAAGGTCGCGTTTACGTCCATATGGATATGTCGGGTCATCGCTAGCTTCTCTATATACGATCTACGGCCAGACAGACAGCACTACACAAGTGTAACACCGTCGTCCGACTTAACTTAGTACACATCCAATAAAGGCCGCGTAGTCGTCCGATACTTGTATACCCAGATTTCCTCTAACAACACCCAAACTTAAATTTCATTAACACGTAGTTTCTTTTTACTCAATTTAATTTAGATATTTTCATAAACACGTAGCATAATATCATACACCAAAAACTTTCGTCATCAAAGAGTATACATTACAGATCTTGCATACGCAAGTTACGTACAGCATACGCACATGCACGCACTCGGCGTATACGTGTTACGTATTTAACGTATACAAACATCGCACGACCGCACGGGCCGAGGTCAACTCGATAACAAAACTCGCGGCGCTGGCGCCGGCCGCGGCGACAGTCAGCAGTCAACTACACTTCTCGCCTCGCTAAACACAACCTGCAACATTAAATACATAACTTATTATTCGTTTACAAACCTAACTTGTTCTTAATGAATTTCATTAGTTCCAGCTGTCACCGCACCAGACACTTTTTTGCCAAGCTGTAGTCTGTACCCACTAAAGCCCCATGGTGAGTTGCGGGTTGATAAAAAATGTGTCTCACCTAGGGAGCGATAGACAGCGGTCGGAAGCGTCTAGCGCGCGCAGCGTTGTGTGCAGGCGGGCCGGGGGGCGGCGCGGGCGGCGGGGGGGAGCCGGAGGACGACGACCCCGACGTGCCCGCGCCGCGCGCGCGACCGCTGGAGTTGCCGCCACTACTGGGGGTTAAAGTTTTTTTTATAAATTATAATGTATGTTTATACGTAGTGGAAAGACTCAGATAAATCTACATGTTACTAATTTTACTTCTGCTTTTTACTGTTTTGTACTTTTTAATGGAAAAGCTAGACATTTTTAGCATAACAGACAAGAATAAAATATTGCGCAACATACAACAAGAACATACATCGTTTCTCTTACTAAGTACTATAAATATTTACACGGCAAATAACCGCAGAATGTCTTCACATGGCTATTTGTATAATATGTGTATTTGATGTAATCGGCAAACAATCACCACGTGTAGACGGTATGATTTACAAAGTATTGACCTTATTTGCCTATTTGACAAATATGACCAATACCACACGACCTTTGTCGCTTTTTCGACGCACATCAACCGGCCTAGCATACGCCAACGAGATATCTCACTCTCGAGGTAATTAAAAACTACTCGTCTCATAATGTCAAAATCTCGACATTATCTCGACAAAACTCTATAAAAATGTGTTATTTCGATGATAGGCAGAGGTTACACGATCAATTATTTTTCATCAATCTGATCCATCAATCCGATCCAGATTGACGAAAAATTAATCGTCTAACCCACGGATTGATGGATTGATCATTTTTAGGTACAGTACCCAAAGGGTAAAAACGGGACCCTATTACTAAGACTTCGTTGTCTGTCCGTCTGTCTGTCTGTCTCCAGGCTGTAACCCAAGAACGGTAATAGCTAATTAGCTAGAGATTTGATATATTTCACAGATTATGTATATCTGTTGCCGCTATAACAACAAATACTAAAAATAAAATAAAATGAATATTTAAGGGGGGCTCCCATACAACAAACGTGATTTTTTTGGCCTTTTTTGCTGTCTCCAGGCTGTAACTCAAGAACGGTAATAGCTAGAGATTTGATATTTTCACAGATTATGTATATCTGTTGCCGCTATAACAACAAATACTAAAAGTAAAATAAAATGAATATTTAAGGGGGGCTCCCATACAACAAACGTGATTTTTTGGCCTTTTTTGCTCTATATCAAGAATGGCAATAGGTAGGTACTTGAAATTTTCACAATCGCCTTAAATATAATTTTACTTTAATAATTAATAATAATATTTTAATAAAATAAAAAATTACGAGGGGCTCCCATACAAAAATACAATTTTTGGCATATTTTTGCTCTTTGTGAATCGTTTGCTCGTTTGCCCCCTTATTTTATAAAAAAGGTCCTAACCAACCTGGGCGGATGCTGGGCATGCGGTGTGCGCGTGCGCGGTCTCGCGAACCGCAGGTTGAGGTCTCTTGCGGGGTCGGCGGCGTACTTGTCCGCGTTCTGTCGTCGGCGGCGCAGCGCGGGGGTGAGCTCCGCGGCGTCGGGCGCGCGGTCGCCGGCCCACGACGCGCACTTCGCGAGACGCACCTCGCCGCTCCCGCCACCGCCGAGACGAGCGACCGGGATGCGGGAACCGCTGCCTGATGATCGCTGAGAGATACAGAGTTTTGTAAGACTTTGTCATCATCATCATCAGCCTATTGCCGTCCACAGCTCAACGTAGGCCTCCCCCAATGAGCGCCAACCATCCCGATCTTGGGCAGCCCTCATCCATCCGCTGCAAGACACTTTCTCTAAATCGTCGGTCTACCGTGTTACGGGACGTCTTACACTACATTTGCCTAAGCGTGGTCTCCACTTTAACACTTGTCTGCTCCATCTACCATCTTCCCGTCTGCAGACATGACCAGCCCACTTCCACTTCAGCGTGGTAATTCTATGAGCGATGTCGGTGACTTTAGTTCTCTGGTGAATGACTATTATACTTATTACTTATTAGGAATTTTGTCCATCCATCAGGGATATACCCAACATAGCTCTTTCCATCTAAGATATTAAACATTAAGACTTTGTGTCAAAGAAGACAAAGGTCAAGTAAGACCGCTTCCGCACTACGTCTGATGCGAGTTCAGTCCGTATCGGAGTAGACGAAGAACTATTTTTATGATAGCTTTGTGCTAGATGTGGCTTCTCTCTGTCATCTGTGAATCTCGGATTTGGATCGGACATAGTGCGAAAGTGCTCTTGATCGGACATAGGGCATTTAGCATGACAACGATATCCGACGATGTCGGTTGATCTGGTTGGTCTTTATCGCCTCGGGTAATGTAAAAGAGCTTTAAGTGTAGTCCAAATTATATGTAGTACGAAACTGACATAATATTATTTTTATTATTATCTTTAAATACCTAGGCAAAAAATTGCATTACATATTTAAATCGATATTGTCGTGAAATACTCACGTCTCGCAGCGAGCCGTCGCCGCCGCCACTGCCTTCGGATTGCCGCACCGCGGACGAACTCCTGGGATGTGCAGAAACCAAACATAATCGTGGTAAATACAGGAGAGTTAACTTTTAATAACTTTTTAGAATTATTACACTGATATTAGCGACTTTTTCTATAGCTGCAGCTTTCCTTCTTGAAGAAAAATATGTGGGACTCAGACTTCGGAGTGTAGTGTTAGGTTTTTTCGTTACAAAATTTCTTGATTTGGTCACCGCGCTCAAAGCCCGCGATAAAAGCTATGCAATAGCTTAAAAACTGCTGTAGTACTAAGGCCCGTATAAATAGTCAGTACTTAAGATGCGACCCGGTCTCAAGACGCGGTTCGGCTCTGTTATATTGGTCCAAATTCCGAGATGCATCTTGAGTATCGACTATTTATACCGACCGACAGTGGAATACGTCTTTAAATTTTTTAATGTTATGTTATAAGTTATCGGAGTGTTACCTGTCCGGTATGGCGTCGAGGCGGGTCCGCTCGACGGCGGGACTCTGGCTCTTCTCGCCGCTGCGGGTCGACGACCGCTTGTCTCTGTGATGTTCTGTGGCGTCGTAGTACACGGACGCGTCCTCGTGGTTGCGCGGCGCCGGCGGCTCGCCGCTCACCACTGAGTGGATCTTCACGGCCGCTAAAAAAAGGACATAATATATACGGTTGAATTGAGAAACCTCCTCCTTTTTGGAAGTCGGTTAAAAAAGCAACAGAAACTGCTATAGTCTAGAAATTTGTGGCATTTCGGTGTATTGTATCTCCGCTGCGAAGCTTCGACTTTCGAGTACATACTCGAAAGTCGAAGCTTCGCAACGTATCATAATACATATTATTATGATCGTTAGTTTGGACGCAAGTCCAAACTAATAACGCGCCGAGGTCACGCAAAGGCGACAACACCGAAATGGTGCAAACGTCTGAAGGCGAAACCGCACAAGGCACACTGAGTGACGACTTCACGTTCCATGATACTGATATTTTCGTTCGTTTCCAGTGAAGTGCGGTTTCACTTTACCGGTTTGTGTAGTAATTGTAACTGTCAGAACCTTTATGCCAACGACATAAGACAGGCGACAAAATGTAGCATGACGTAATAATATGTAGATGATCTTACCTGAGTGCAGTGGCGAGGCGGTGTCCGGGGGTCGCACGCGGATCTCGAGACGGCTGGACACCGTGGTCTCCGCGGGCGGCGGCGCGGCGGCCGGCGGCGGCGACTCGCTCGATGACGACCGGGATATACTCTGGGAGATGGAAGTTTATAATATGAAGGATTTGATAATGTTTCTACACATTATTGATAATGTATTTTCGCAATTTTTGCCACATATGGCTGCGTAGCGGCGACGCACATCGACACAAGCCGGTGATATCGCAATACGTAATTCACCGTTTATTCTGCCCTCAAAATACTGCAATGTCTCCGAAAATTAAGTAACAACCTTATGCCAATAAGGTTGTTAGGGTACTTGACGCAAAAACTACTGTTGGTAAAATTTGGTCTAGTAGTTTGGGTTCTGAATCAACGCAAGCTATTTTTATTCTCAAAAATTACTGCATTTTCGTGAAATACTGCATAACTACTAAGTAACTGATGCTGAGATGCTGCGGCGGTGCCGCGACACCTATGCTGTATGCAGCGACACACCGCAAAGCCGTCGCTTTGTCCTTTTTGCTCCCTTGAGCAATGTAGCTGCACTCTGGTTTTATAGCAGCAGCAGCTGCCGGTCGCGGGCCGCAGCTGCCGGCCGCAATACTCACGGGCAGCGAGCGGGCGCGCGGGCGCGGCGGCGTGTCGGGTCGCAGGCGGGCGGCGACGCCGCGCATGACGTCTAACGAGTACCGCAGCGCGCCGCCGCCGCCCTCGTCGAACGACGCCTGCTGCAGCAGCGGCGGCCGCAGCTCCCGGACGCGGCAGCCTAACAACAGAATTATTGCTTTATTGTCATTCACCGAAGCACGGTGGTTAAGGTGATATGTGTACGGTTTCTGAGATTTTTGACTGATGTTTATCCAATATATTTATTATGTAAAGTAGGTTTATAGCACAAGCAAAATTACAAAATTTCATGTCTATGTGTGATTGGGCTTAAAATATCAATCATAAAATTATTAATTATTATACGTGATAGTATTTACATCTTGTATTTGTTTTTAGACATTTTATATAATAACACATAAGGAACAAGGACGAGGGCTTAAAATCATGCTCATACGTCGGTGTGTTTTTAACTTTTAGCCAATCATACGAATGGGATATTCTTCTGATAAAAAAATATATGAGAGAAACGGGGTTTAATATCATTTCTAGGCCAGGCCCGTCATCACAATCTTCTTCAGTATAATATACAGAGGGAGACAAATATAATAATAAACTATACTACACACACATAATAATCGAGGGGGCGTGGTCACAAAAGTCCTAATGGGTTGGACAAAAACTTATCAAGGTGTGCGTACATGAAATTGTGACGCAAACGACATTGGATTGTAACAATCATAATATCAAGGTGTGCGTACATCAGATTGGGACGTTTTAGACTATAAGGTAACTGTAGGCCTACTATAATACCGTATTGAGACTCAAACAATCGAATGAGAATGCCGCGTCATACTCTAACTTCTTTTCTCGTTTGTTAGAGTAGGACGCAGCATTCCGATACGTTCGATTGGGTCTCAACTCTCAAGACGGTTTCGTGGTACGGCCCCTGAGGCTGGAGTGGTACGTGACAGGGGGTTAGCCGGGTTACAGTAAGGCTCGTCCTACTCACATGCCGATACTGTATGTTACGTACGGCAGGTGTCTGTGTGCGAGTGGTGGCGAGGCCGCCCCTTCTCTACCTGCGGCTCTGCGTATACATTAGTATATTAAAATATATACTTAGGTTTATATAAATATACATAATAATACTCTGTCGGTAGCTTGTCTAGTATTTTTTTATCGTGAAGTGGGTCTCTTTAATTTCTAGGGCCCTGATTTACAATACGTAACTTATGAGTCGACAACAACCAAAAAACGCGTGACACATTTAGGAGCAAGTTTTTTTTTATATCTGAGTCTAAGCCCAATTGTGAAGCATTTTACTCTTGAAGCACTTTTGAACCCTCACTTTAATAATAGCAGTATTCTGTACAAATCAGGTATCTTCTCAAAGCTACCAGCTACAAGCTTCGTCTAAATATTATATATCTGAATCTTACAATTCCTATAGTATATCAGGATCGCCGAGCGTCGCCGTGAAATCACATGGCGAGGTTTCTTACGCTGACCAGGTTCTGATATTAGTGTCACTATTATATGACTATTGACTAAGTAAGTCTCACCGATAGCAGGCAGCGTCCAACAACGCGGCAGCGCGGGCTGCAGCTTGGGGAAGGCGTCGATGCCGGCGTTGTGTAGACAACATTTACGAGCGCGCGCCGGCGATGATTTCTCCGATTTTGGCTTCTCCGTCTGTAAGAAACAATGAATAAATAAACGTATTAACCTCAAGCCTAAAAACAAATATAACTATTTGTTTTTAGGCTCATCATCACCAAGAAGTAAATACAAAATATCATAACGCATCGCGTCGCTTTGAATCTGCGCTAGTGTGTGTGAGTTGAGCCTAGACGATTTGTCTTTTTACCTCGATCTGCTGCGGTTCCGTGCGCTGCGGCTCCTGCGAGTCGACAGTCTGCTGGGAGTGCTGCGTCTGCTGCGAGTGTTGCTGCGGCGCGGGCAGCTGCGTGCGCGCCGCGTGCGAGCACGACGACAGTGCGGACACGCGCGCGCGGTGCTCCGGGGATTGTACGTGTTTTGACTGACGAAAATATATCAGTACTGTATATTTCTATTTTATGATACGTGGAAAACTTACAGCTATTGTTACAATGAAAGTAAAGACGGAATACATAATAAGGAGCCAATTAGAAGTTTTCACTGACAGCACACTTTAATGTAACGCCGTATTACTAGTTCGTTTTTTTTTTTGCAATAATAAGATACAAAATGTTTTTAAAACGTGTTTTTAAAGGTAAACTAGAATAGCTATTCTACAAATTGTTCCAGCGCAAACCGCGCCATAATCTTGAATATTCTCCATCCGTCTGTTTATCTGTCCCATTCACATGAAACAACTAAATAGTACATACCTGTAGCTGCTCCTGTTTCCACTCGTTGTCGGTTGTCTCTTCCGAGTCATCGAACTGCGACTTCCACAACGACACCAACGTCAACGCTCCGCCTTTTGTCACCTAGAAACGAGATCGTTATTGGTAACATATTCTTCGTAATAATAGACGTAAGTGGCCATTTACATTCGATAAGAAATATGATCGACTAGCTTTTTTTTCGGAAAGAGTTTAAACTACATTGAACCCATACCTGCTGCAAAGCGGAGACATTTTCGTCGTCCATGACAGCAAACTGTGTGAAACTCTGGTCTGCGCGGTTGCGGCCCGTGCGCCGAGTTCCTGCAATACACAGTCATGTTGTTATGTATTGTAAAGTACGTATTAAGAAGTAAACATTAATCTCTCATCCTTTAGTTACTCAATTAACACTAACTGCCGCAGTTAGAGTGGGACATTAATTACTTAAATGTAATTAATTTAATTAATTCAAAATTGTGACATAATCCTTTTGTTTCTGCCCCCTTTTCCCCCTTTTTTGACATTATCTGTCAAACTCTTCATTAAATTGAAGGCTAATTAAACAAATGTCTCTGGAGTACAGCGCGGGCAGTGAGCTTCTTAAAATCATTATTTGACATATCGGTATAGCTATTTAAATATTATTTGATCATGAGAGTTTAGTAAAACAGCATAAAATTTTAGTTTTAGCGTATGCAAAATCTTTATTATGTAGACAGTAGATATATCTAGATATGTTTTCCGTACCTCTCTTGAAGTGCGTATCAGAGTGAACACTGTCAACGTCAGCAACTATACGTGGGCTGTTCGGGTCTCCTGAAACAAAGTGCGATCTTAAGGTATGTTTATACATGCGAAGCTAAAAGTCTTTTTTAAGTTAAAATATTCTGCTTAAATCTATGCTTGTTAAGTACAAAAGGTTTGAAATCTTATATTAACCATCACTTACGGTCGCACATAGAGAAATTGCCTAAATCGAATTTTATAAAGATTTTGACGTAACTTATATACATTTTCTGTCACACGCTTCATTAAATGAAAGTTAAGTAATCATTAAATGTCTCCGAGTGCGGCCGTTAGATGTTTTTCGTTACTGTACCTGTGATGGAAGGTGTGGCGGGCGCGAGCTCCTGCACGCAAGTGGGCGGCGCCGTCACCACACGCAGGCGCAGCAGCGTCGGACCACCTGCGTACACGTCGAGATTTAGCTTATTACGTAACACAATATAAGAAGCCAATTGTAGTGTGTAAGTATATAATATTATAATATACCTAAGTTAATATGTACTAGCGTCTAGCTGTCCCGGTGAACTTCGTGTCACTTTAAAACTTTCCCTGGACTTCTACGAATATTTTAAGACTAAAATCAGCCCAATCCGTTCAGCCGTTTTCGAGTTATAGCGCGACTAACACATTTGAAAATCCATTTTTATATTTAAGATATAGATTATCTCAGTGTAAGAGTGCAGTAATAAAGTAGATTCGAATGGATCAGGTTGTTTCATATCTTGCGAATCTTTTACATTGGGCACAACCTTACACAATAACTACAGTTACTTTCAGTTAAAGGATTTAATATTATGTAGTTCAACGAAAGACAAAATATGAATAGCTTGAAAATATTTTTTTTCAATAAAACGACTAACATTCAAACAATCAACTGCTTATCGTCAACATAAGCCCAGCTGTTTTATGATCCACTAATTATAAAACAGCTGGGCTTTGTAATTACTAATTGAAAAATAAAGACGAATTGTGTTAGTCGCGCTAAAACTCGAAAACGGCTGAACGGATTGGGCTGATTTTAGTCTCAAAATATTCGGAGAAGTCCAGGGAAAGTGACACGAAGTTCACCGGGACAGCTAGTAATACTATAATAACCAATAAGTATTGCATAAGGCATAATATATTATTATCTCGTACGTACCGCCGGGAGCGGGGGCGCGCGGCTTACAGGGCGGGACGCTCTGGCGTTGCGTGCCCGTAGTGCCTGTCACCGCAGACGTACTCGTCTCCTGGACATATTAAAATTTATAATGGTTCAAGAATAAATGTCAAAACAGTACAACTAAAGTATGGTCGCCGAGTGCGTAGTAGTTATTACTTATTCAGCATTCGTTACTAGTGTCTTTATCCTTCGGGCACGACTGTTGCTATTTCTTTTGCAGAGAAAGAAGCGGCAGCAAAGCACGCACGAGTGAGAAAGAGTCAAGTAGCGATAAATCAACAACCACAGGACTATTATAGTCAATATAATGAAATACCTTAGCGTGTCTATCAGGCGACGGCACCGGCGTCGTCCTAGTCTCTGGCTCTTTCTCCGTTTGTTTCTCCGGATTAGACTGAAACAAAACTATCTATTATAATAAATTGGATTTTTGGATGGATCCGACATTTTCTTTTTCTGCTAAGGTTACCAGAACATGTAGTATATGTATACATGTCCAATTTTATTTTTTTAATATTTTATTGGACAGTCAGAAAGAAATGGACATAGGGAATCAATTTACATTTTTGTTACTAACTGTAAACAACTAATCAACAACTTTCTTTTGATTTTCGCCATTTTTCACGTAAATTACAATCATAAAAAAACTTAAGTAATCGTTCTAAATATCTATAATAATATATAACATAAACCACTCACATATCCATTATGGTGGTTGGCGTGTCTGGGTGAGGCGGGCGTGCGGCGCGCTGCGGGCGTGAGTACGTGCGTATCCGTCGCCAGCGCCGCCGTGCCCGCCGTCCCTGCGTCCGTCTCGAGCCGTCGCCGCGACTATTATATGAGTTTTGGTAAGTACATTTTAAATATTTTTATCTATCTTTGTATAATAGTATTTACACCGCTTAACTTAACTAATCAAGATCCACTGTGTTATTCTGTCATGTTACTTTTCCAATGTGCCAAAGATACTGCTTGCCTTTTATGTCCTATTTTAGTTATTAATGGTGTAAATGTTTTATTTACTGAAGGGCTACATAATATTTAAATAGTCAACATTTTTGTTACGAAGTTATAGTTTTGTAACTTACTCTTTCAGCTTGATGATCTGGTGAGGGCTGGTGCTCCGCTGCGCCGGGGGTAAGTGCTACTCGCGGTCGAGTAGACACAGGCTGCTGTAAATAACAAATTTTATCTTTGAAATATAAGAAACAATACATCATCACTACATATTATAAAACAAAGTCGCTTTTTTTGCCCTCATGTCCCTTTGTTCTCTTTAATCTTTAAAACTACGCAACGGATTTTGATGGGGTTTTCTTTAATAGATAGAGTGATTCAAGAGGAAGGTTTATAAGTATATTAACATTCATTAAATAGTGGAGAAATACTGTTATTGTTGGGGTTTCTAATGTGATGTCGTAAACAATTACATTTTTTCCGCTTACAGTACAAACGCAGGCTGAACCCTACGAGATTTATCAAAATAATGTACATACCAAACATTGTACACAATGAAAAGGTCTACAGAAAACTCCGCGATGGTATATGTCTATCTCTTATGGATATCTCACAACAACAGTTTTTTGTCATTTACTTTTAACGACAAATAATGGCTAATTTTCGAAGCGATTTTAACCAATACGGCATTAATCCTTATTCAATTAAACACATTGTTGATTTAATATAGATCTATATGGCCCTTTACAGCATATGATTTAAAATTTAAATGAATATTTTAAATAAATATTTTAGAAGATATTACACATTTAAAAATTGCGAGACGTAGATTTTGCGGCGGTGCCGACCAATCTGAGCCACGGTTAGTAGTAAGAAGGAATATTTAAAATCAAAACTATTGAATCGATTTTGATAATTTTTTCAGCGGCTATATATTTTATACCCGTGCGAAGCCGGGGCGGGTCGCTAGTTGCATATATTGATATAAATTCTGCTCATAAGTCTTTAGATATCTAATATTTGAATTGATATCGGGCGAACGTCCATGCTGTTAAATAAAAATATTTAAAAAAATACGACATTCTCAGTCGTTACTTTTACAGAACGTCATATGACGCAAGAGAGTGAAAGAGACAGCAATATCGTACCTCCTTCTCCCAATCATAGGGATCGGAGTCACGGATGCCGCGGCGCTTGCAGCAGCGCTCGAGCAGCGCGTGCAGCATGGTATAGTCGGGCGTGTCGGCGTACTCCAGGGATTGCACGTGTTCTAGAAACTGCCGCAACTCCGACGGTAGGTGCTTGAGAAGCAGCCGATGATCGTATTTCTCTTTCATCACGCCCACCTGTTCAAAAAAGTGGTAAGTTGGCAGGTTCTTTTTCAGTTGATTGAACAACTATGTGACTTAGTTTTGGGCGCCAATTCGCACCTCTGGTCTTTGTTTACATAATAAGAAAATTGCCTCAGATTGTAGTCTAAAACGCAAACTTGAAACTTTGTCTTCAATATTGAATTACGACATTTCTGTAGTAATGCCATATCCGCCAACATTAGGACAGTGGCAACAATATCAGGCCACGTCGATTCTCACAACTTCTATCCACTTCTATTACAAACGTCAGAGCGAGAGAGCTACCTGTTCCTTGTCCTTGATCTTTCTCCATGGCAGCTGGCCGTTGACGAACTCGACCAGCATGTAGAAGAGCGACCACAGGTCGTCGTGTCGCCCCATCTCCTTGTTCTTGTGAGCGTTGATCGACGCGTACCGCACCGTGCCTGGAGATAAAGTTATATTTTCATAATAAAACGTATAGTAGTACACGTAAAAATTCGTACTTTAACGTCACTTGTCGTCTTTCATTCGTGGTCAAATATATCGCTATCTCTGTTGTACAGGTATTCGTTCCGTGTCACTCTGTCAATCACTACTTATTAGGTGATAAAGAGCCGCTCACATATCGCTTTTATTAAGTTTACATATTGCAATTTGTATGCGATATAAGACAATGTTAAGTCCCACAAAATCTAAAGTTTTTGTGGTATTTTAGTATACTTTTAACTTATTACCGTACCGTGAGGCTGAGTATGATAAGCCCCTTCGTAACATCCTTATCAGCCTTACCTCTAAATCCTGCGGCGTTACGCGGCGCTCGCACCTGTCCGCTGCCGGTGGTGTACTGTCGCGCCAGACCGAAGTCCAGCATGTACACGCGCCGACACGTCGTCGGCAGGCGACCGATGCTGAAGTTACTCTGAGGGACAAGGTGGTTACAGACTGTGAATATGATATACATAACAATATATTATGTATACATTCAGCATACAGATACGAAACTTTTAGTGCGTTTCAAAAATCAGAACGAACGCCGCCATAATGTAATGTGTCACAACTCACAAGCAATTTACATCTAATTTGCATCTGCACCAGTATGACAGTCTTCCAAAAGATCCATGTAGGACTACCAACTCAAAGAGTTAAAGATTATTTCAATCAGCTGAATACGAAACGAAATAGTTTCCACTTGTACAGTTACGTTGTTTTAGTTTTTAGCAAACTTTATAATAGGAGTGCTTACCGGTTTGATATCTCTATGTAGAAATCCGACGGCGTGTATTGAGTCAATCGCCTTGAGTATTTGCATACCGAGCCTGAAACGGAAAGAAAAAAAAAACAGTCAGCAGGATTTTAACAACGGGAAGACCATTATATCACTAATAATGTAACACGTGTATGAAAATTACATCTCTTGTATTTATTTTAAAGTAGAGAGACTAACTTTTCCTGGCAACACATCTGTCTCTATAAAGCCTTTTAACAAACGAGATAGTCTATCTACATTCCCTGTGGTGCGAGAGAGACGGCAACACACCTGAGCGTGGTGGAGAGCGAGAAGGCGCCGCGGGGCTGCGCGCGCCGCAGCTCGGCGAGGTTGCGGCCCTGCAGCTGCATCACCACGTAGTTGAACCGCGCGTTCCGCCCGCAACCGATGAACCGGCAGATGTGCTCCTTGCCTGAGATACATAATACGGCTTATTAACTCACAGACAGCCAACAAAGAGAAGAGAAAAGACGTCCAATATAGTAACTATCCACCATTTTGAAAAGAGAAAGTTCGACTGGCCAGTTAAAACTACTGAAGGAACGGATGTATTGGACAGTTACTATTTGCCATTTTGAATAAAGAGGACGTCGTAAATGCTTGCCTCAAAACGAAAGTTAACTACTTCATTGAAATAATAAATAAGCGAGTTTTGGCCAGCAACAAAGTCACCAAGCTGTATGTCCCAAAAGCTATTTATCGCCAAAAATGCCGTCTAGAAACCCACCTTGCAGCTTCTTGAGCACGGCGACCTCCATCTTGAGCACCTGTTTGGGCTGGCGCGCGGACTCCACTTTAAGCGCGACGCTCTCCTGTGTCACCAGGTCCAGACCCTCGTAGATCTCGCCGAAACCCCCGCCGCCGATCTTCTTCACCACCTGCACATTGGGATGATTGGAACTAAGTAAGCGATTTTATATGAGCAAACATAATTAACATCTTGTGGCAACAGGGAGCGTCCGTGGCCTAATGGGTAGACCTTTGGTTCGCACTCGCAGAGGGTGCAGGTTCGATCCCGGGTGGAGGCGTGTACCAATGAGACATTTTCAGATCTCAAGTACATATATAATACGGACGCTCGTACGGTGAAAGAAAACATCGTGAGGAAACCCGCACATGGTTGGTCCCAGAAGTATTGACTAGTTCTTTCCTCTGGACTAGGCCGACTGTGTTGCGAGAATGCCGTATGCGCTTGGGCAACCATACGGTCATTTAAAAATCCTATCCCAGGCACTACAGTATTTGAAGAGTGGTTACTTCGCTCTGAAAATACCGTATAAATCATCCACAATGGATGCAAAGGCCTAGTTGTGGCAACGAATCTTGAATTTTTTAATTTGACTGATTGTGTAAAAAAGACAACTAATAATTGTAACTATTTGAAACATGATTAAATTGAGAAACAGCAACGAATGAATTTTCTGATTTTTGACATAATTTTTTTAATGATTTTCTGCAAACATGTAACTTTTATCTTTTGATTCACTCACTCACATTGAACTTTCCAACTTTTCTAAGCTGGTTTTTAACTTGTTACTTATTTTTGTTAGTTTCTATGTAAGTACAATGATCTTATCGTTATATGGCGGAACGTCAGGCGCGTAATAAGTTTAAGCGTTATTGTAAAGTAAATTGACGTCTCCTTGCTGGAGCACTTTTAATTATAAAGCTCCACCCATGATCCATCAGCAGGTAATTTGTAGTTTCTGTCAAGACCCACCTTCCATCTCTCCTTAACGACGTGTCCGGGCTGCAGCAGGTCCTCCGTCGCCATGGTGATGGGCTGCGCGCGCCGCGAGGTGTCGCACCGGGACGCCTCCTTCGACCGCCCGCCGAAATTGGGGAGGGTTCGCGACCTGCAACGAGAGCAATCGTGTGACTTGTCTGACAAACTGATAACCTGTTGTGGTGCAGCTCTAGTGTCAATAGACTTTGCTTTACTGTCTGTTAACCACATGTACTTTACCAGAATTGGTATTTAGATACCGTTGAGCTAATTTGTAAGCGAATGTCTGCAGTACAAGAGGAAGCGTACGGGGACAAAAGCCGACATTCATAAGGGGTCTTTTTAGTTTATGATAGTGACACTTGTGTTGTAACATCATAACGTGAGTACGATCATGATTCATGACATAATCTAACATGGTTTACAGCAATAGACGTTTTTCATAATGTCATAATAAGCAGTGACGGATTAAGACTACTTGATGCCTGTGGGGATACGGATAGGGGGGCCCCGTATCCGTATGTAAACTGAAAACGGTCTTTGAACCATTTACTCTTCTGGTGCCCTCAGACGTGATGCCCTAGGCAATTGCTTAATTTGAAGCTTTGACAAACTTTTTGACTGATGACTGATGAGTGACGATAATATGACTGACTATTTTATATAATATTATAATCGCCGATGGCAATTAACAACTTCATTACACTGTAAACTCGCGAACAAAGTGGTTGATGACTGATGAGTTAACAAATTATCTCGCGTGATGAGTCAGGCTGCTGACCGTTGACCTATACACACTATACACACTAATTACATGTGGCATTTTATCGCTGTATCCCTTTGTCTCTCGGGGAGGCTCAGTAAACAGTTATACAGCGAGTGTGGTTTAGGCCCGTTTGTGCCGTAAGTTAATCGTTAATTTAATATCGCGTTAACTCTTTAAAGGAGTTAACGCGATATTAAATTTACGATTAACTTTAAAAAAATTATTGAACGTTACGATTAACGTTAACATTTAACTTGTCGTATTCATGAAAAAAAATTATGATTTTTGACGGACGGATGTAGTGACCCAAACTTGCTCAAATGGGCCTTTTAGGCGACGTTGAAAATTTACCATGTTTGTAAGTAGGATAATAAACTTACTAATACCTAACAGTTAACAAGTTTTACGTCTGTCTAACGGCCGGGACACAAAAACACGATACGACGTCGTGTCGTACCACGACGCGGCGTCGTTTCACGATGCGACGTCGTGTCGTGGAAATCCACGACGAGCATCGTAAAAAACTACGACGCGACATCGTGACGTGCCACGATATACGGCACGACGTCATCTTTGAATTTCTACGTGAGTTTCTACGACGCGACGTCGTGCCGTATATCGTGGTACGTCACGATGTCACGTCGTATTTTTTTACGATGCTCGTCGTGGATTCCCACGACACGACGTCGCATCGTGAAACGACGCCGCGTCATGGTACAACACGACGTCGTGTCGTGTTTTTGTGTCCCGGCCGTTATACAGAGTGTCTTATACAGTTGGTTATACAGCGTGGATCATTTTATTAGTATGACGGTTAAATCTATATATTCGATCCTTGGTCTTTCATGGGCATTCACATTGTTTTCAGTTGATGCGTTAACTTGTAATCAGTACTTTCTCACCTCAATAATGGGTTTGTTTGGATTCTCGGAGCGCTGGCGACTTCAGGCCGCCGCTCCTCTCTCTGAAAAACAAGACACATGTTTTAGTTGGTATTCACTTAGTACTAACAAGCAACTATTTAGTCTTTATGAGACTACAACTCTATTTCGAATCCCTATAGCCCATAGGTTTAGAAGAGTAACCTACCTATTGCTAATGTAGACGTTTTGGCAAAAACCTAATTATCATGCTTGAAAAAAAAAACAGTTTTGCGACTTTGCGATTTGTGGGGAGTCATTCTTCATGCTACGTTTTCGAGTAACACATTTATTTTTCTACCTTAACGTCTTTGCATATTACAAGTATTCCAAAGTCCACTCGTCACGAACTAACAGTGTGGATATCAAAAATTGGTCAGTCCTATAATTATAGCTAAGATCATATTGTCCTTGAAAGAAACTCACTCGCGACACAGCCTGTATAATTTGCAAGACGGTTTGCTCCATAGACCTCATGTTGAACTGTAGCACTGACCACTGTACACTTCATGTAATACTGTATCCTCGTTACTACGCCACGTAACCAATATTATACAACTCCTTATTCGACACATGCTAAGTGTGAAGTAGGAAAGAGGGGGGATTGTTAAAACAATAAGTAAATTAGCTTGTTAGTCGCGGATATTGATTTGGTTAGCTGAACCAAAATATTTTTAAATGTGTAAGAAAAAAGAGAGCAAATTTTGTCACAAATTGTTTTGGATGATAGCAAATATTGACAAATACTTCAAATCAAACCTGTAGGTATGTGAATGGTAATATACCGTTAGGTCTAAAGCTAAGAAACATCCTTTATTAAACATAGTTAACTACGGTGCCATCGAACTTAAAGACACTTTACGTCAAGATTTAGAGCACAAAAAAGTAATTTACAACTGCCGAAGTGTCCAAGAACAAGAATGATCGCTTTAAAAAACGTTCTATCAGACTCTGTCTTTTATTTTCTCTCATAAAAAATATAGCAAAAAGAAGAAAATTATATAACAAACAGCGTAAGATAGTATGTATAGCCACAACGCTCGGCCTGCCTGCGGCTGTTTGCCTCATTTCCGCTCCTTTGAGGAGTCAGCGGCCAGGTGACCTTAATGGAACTACCGCGACATCGAGATACGCATAACCCTTATATTATCTACATAGCACGTCACACTGGGTTTGCACTTTGCGTAGTGCGAATATTACTGGAAAACTATAAAAGTCTCTTTGGAGACTGACTCATGAGTCATGACACGATCCCTTAGCCACATATCACGCTTGAAAGCTCTAATGCATATACCAGCTAGTTTAATGGTCTAAAAACTACGGCCTATAAGCCAATCAACTACAATACCATATATAATCTAAAATACCAATACATGAACGTGTGCCTTCTATGATCTAACTGCAGTTTATCATTACTTGTATATCAGGGCTTATAATAGTCCGAGGAATCTTAGCCCTGAAGCACACGTTATTGTGTTCTTCTGTTCAGAGGTTTTGCGAGTTTGCGCCGGTTCTTCTCGCCGGGTTAGTTCCCGAACCGGTGGTAGACACCGTAGTTTCTACGTTCTTTTTACGACGTTAAGAAAAAAGAGGTTATTATGGGGAATATGGGACTTACCTGTGGCTCATTTCGCTTGGGGCGGGGCGCGGGCGCGGCCGCTGATCCGGAGCCCTGGGAATGGGTGTCTGCAGACGACGACGATGACTCTGAAACGTTCAACGGTTAGCTGAGCATTTGACAGGCAAAGCAGATTCAATTACATTGTACAGGCCAGATCCTCAAAACTAGAAACTTAAAGTTTCGGCACGAAATTGAACATTTTTAATCAAGAAGGTTATGCCGTGATCCCAGTCTAAGCAGAAATTGTTCATTGTTTTGAGGATTAACTGCAAACTTAGCAAATATAATAAGGATGTAGTGTACCAAACGTCGAAACGCATACAAATCCTGTGGGATTCAGCCTGGCTCTAAAGTACCATCAGTTTTACTGATGAATTCTACCTTTGCAGCATTTAAGCCTACAGGTTTCAGGTATTCAGAAGGCAGAGAGTAATCGGTGCAACTGACCTGACTGGTTGGATTGGTTGGGCGCCGGCTTCTTGAAAGACTCCTCCCTATCGCACCCCGGCTCCTGCTCCCTGAAACAAATAGACATATACACTTTTTATATACGCAGAAAACACACTCACCTAATAAAAATACATCCTTTGACAGACATTATAAGACTGGCCTTGTCTATCACGCCACTTTTATTTTTCAAAAGGCAAAACACTTTAAAAAATATATTTTTACTTTATTAGCATATATAAATTTATTAATAAGGTAAACGTCTATACACACAGGCCACAGTTTGTGGATCTTTTTATTAACTTGGGGTCTCTACTCTCTACGCCTAATAAAATAGCGATTTATTAGGCGTAGAGAGTAGAAGCGAAGGCGTATACCTGTGCCTTTATAACCTTATATGCTTCCATGGCCAGCTTATCTACCTAATAATCGGTTTAGGCTCGGGGACGGAAAGACCCGACATTATTTTCCAATTTCCCTGTGGCAACCCGGAATGTGCGTGATCGGAAAGCCACTCCACTCAATATGCACCCCGCAGAGCTATTGAGTATTGGGGAATGACGTGACCAAAAGGAATTATACTCTTTCCTTACTATAACTATACCTTTCTATCCATACTTTAATATTATAAATGCGAAGTGTGTCTGTCTGTTACGTGTTACCTCCTACGCCCAAACCGCTGGGCCGATTTACATGGGTATGAAGATTTTGAGTCCCGGGAAATGACATAGGAATTAGGATACTTTTTATCCCGGAAAAATATACGATCCTCGCGCGATAAACTTCTAGTTACAGTATATTTGTTATATTGTTATTACTTAGACAGCTGTCGATCCTGGCGACACAGGAGATACAGTGGTGGGAATGTGTGGTAGGCCAAAGCCCGTTTTAAAAAATATTGTTATTACTTATTAGGTTAACTACTTCATACTAGACCACTTGACACACACAATAGCATGATAGCTGCAGTCTGCAGAACTAGTATCTTATAGTTACTTATCTCTGAATTAAATTTCAATAACATGGTCGAGTTATTCTTTTGTATATTTATATTGTTTTTGTTTTACTGAAGAGCCCTAGAATAAAATTAAAAAATAAAACTCTTGAGAATTATAATATGTAACATACCTTTATTTCTCTAAAGTCTAAGAATTAAAGAAGTTAATTTATTCGGACGAATACACGTGTCGCTTTCAAGGAAAATATGAAACGCGCTATTCAAACACTCGAGAAAAGGACAAAAGCAACACAGACCTTCGGTTTGGACTTTGGACATCTTACCCTGTCTACCGCAATGTAATGATTCGGATATATTATAATGAATACTTTTGGGCGATCGCACACATTTACTAGGTATTTATTAAACGTATTGACAAAGCAAATAGAGGCGCTGAAATAAAATTAATGTTGCTCCATTTTCTAATAATTCCATAAATCACATTTTCTAAACTTGAAATGTATTTGTAATCTAACCAGCGTAATACAGCGGCGATCTAGGTAATACCTAAAAAGCGTCTGGATCGGCCGTGACCCCATTCCGCTAATGCCGCGCCACCCTCCCCGGGCACAAATAGACATCAAGGATCGCCGGGGGGTTCATTTTGTTTCGACGACATAATATCGGTTTTTGCGCGACAAATTCGTGTCGTGGTATCGTTACATGGGCACTAAAACTGTTTCTTTCTAAAAAGATTGGACAAAGTAACATATCAAAAAGATTTTGAGAGAGAAGAGGAAAATTTCAGTAGGCTAAGCATGTTCACCATAGAAGCGGTTTCTTTCTACGGAAGAATAGACTAAACAGATTGACAAAGGTAATCCGCCATTGTATATCACTAAAATCTGTCAGTATGTCGATTCTTTACCGTTTCTAATGATCTGAGGAATCTGTCAATATTTCAATGCTTTAGCATTTCTATTGAGGTCATGACTCATACTTAGCCTGCTGATAATATTATATAGGTATAATATAACAGAAAGCGATACTTTTACGAGAGGATAGACGAAGAGATATATTAACAAGGAAATATATCATTTTGTCCATAAAATACAATAATACAATACAATACAAATCTGTCAGTATTTCTGTTTTTCCGCTTTTTTAAAATAGGCAGCTAACTGCTAAGGCTGCTGGTAGACAACCATTGATAGCAACTTAATATTTGTTGGTTAGGGATTAGGACGTGTGACAATAATAAGTATTTCATATCAATCAACGGCCGACTCACACCAGAGTTATCACTTTTAGGGCCTATTTCACCACTTCCTGATAAAGTGCCGGATAGATAGGCTATCCAACACTTATTTGACAGATTCTCTGTCGGATAAGCTATCCACCACTTAACTTGACTGATGAAGTATGGAGAATCGACTGTCAAAAAAGTTGTGGATAGCCTATCCGGCACTTCATCAGGAAGTGGTGAAACAGGCCCTCTATCTGTCAAGTTATGTGGTGGATATCCTATCCGGCACTTATCAGGAAGTGGTGAAACAGGGCGTTATTAATTCGTTTTAACCATGCACTGCCGATTTCTCAAAAAGAACATTCTGCTCTCAGAGGCTCAAAGGATGAAGCCTGAAGGTTCCCTACAAGTAGCGATTTATACTGACAGGGTGTTCCACTGACTCGTATAGAGTGGGTTAAATATTCAGCGCTGTCTTTGAGTTTGGATCCGCGACGTCGAGTGAGCGCGGAAGTGCAGCTTTACATTTTTAACGACAGAAGCGATCGCCGACCACTTGTTTAATGCAATATTCAACCTCGCTGGAAAGTACTGGAAGACATCGTAGTTATCACTCTACGATGCACTTTCATAACATACTGTGTACTGTGTACACTGTAGGCAAAGTAAGAGTTAATAAGCAATTTTAACCGACTTCAAAAAAGGAGGTTATCAATTCGACGCGTATTATGTATTGTAATATTTCCAGAACTGCCCAATTTTCGTATAAGTATTATAATAAGCTAAATATCAGCGTCTGAACAAATGTAGCCAAATTTCAAAGATTAATTATATCACATTCTACCTATCAGTACTTGTACTAATATTATGTATTCTGTGCTATCACTTATCAGGCAACTGTACATCTTTGACAGATCATTCTATCAGAAGACGTCGATTTTCTTCAGTTTTGCACTAGTTGTGCATTACATACTTACTACGAGTTGAAAATAACTTAAAGCACCAGCCTCCAAAGCGTTTTCCTACTAACGAGGTGCCTAGTTAACTTTATCGTGTTATACTTTAGATGTCCCACAAATAGAACAGAATCCACGCTTCATTGAAAGCCTAGACCCTAGTCTAGATCTATATCGAGCTAACCTCGTGACCTTGGCAATGCCGACGTGCCTCTCGTGTATTGCAAATGGTTCGACGAATTTCCCGCGCCTTCCCAATGGTCAAATAAGATGGAAAAATAACAAAAGGCAATATTTCTCACGTCTAAAATTTACACGCTGGTGTAAGGGTGCGGCTATATTACTCATCGGCGACATTAAAGAATTCATTTTTCTCGTAAATAGAAAAGCTCACCTCGGGTGTATTTGGCTTTATGATTTTGTCACCGCATCGAGGCTTAGGTCGGACGCCGCGCCTACATTCATAATATCTATCGCAATTCGCGCAAATAGGTCTACGATATTGCCGTTTGCTACGAAATGGCTGGCGATGAAATTTCTAATATGAGTATTAGGTTAGGTACTTACTAGACTTATAATATTATAGAGAACCTATAATATTATGAGACGTTTTACAGCCATATTATAAAGGTATTATAAAGGTCACCTAGCACATTGCTTGCGTCTTGTAGAATATTTAAAATGCATTTTCAACTATGAAAGATACGATACCTAACATATTTAGTGAAATTTCGCCAACAGCGATTCTAGTTCATGATTAGTATATTTTAACATGTTATCGTTATCAATCTACAACATCTTATTGTATTAATAAAAAATAACATAAGTAAATTAAAAACCTATTAAAAATTGAGTTTAGAGTGTTGTGTTAATGAAAGGAATAGTTTTAGAAAACACGTGCAACTAGTCGCCAGTCGCACGTTCACAATGTGTACAAGGTCTTAGCTTGATGCTTTTAGCTATATTTGTGTAGGTCGATCCTTTGTAAGAAACAAGCCAAGCGAAGACCGCTTCAGAGAAAACTCGCCTTGACATTTAATATTTTTTTTTTCATTACGTTGAGCAATTAAATGAACAGTTTAAGTAGTAGTTATGATTAAAAATTTATATTCTCTCAATGTAGCTAGACACTACACTACCTATGTGTGAACGAAGAAAACTTATATTTGAGCAATTATAATAACTTATATAGAACATAAACTGCTTCTTTAGTTAAAATAAGATTTAATACCTACCATACATGCGTGCATCCGTTGTCTGATTGCCATAACACAAGTTTTTACTTAGCATGGGATTAGACAATGTGATATGTACGCTACCTGGCTTTTATACTATTGTATATTAGTGTATTTTAAATAAAGAATTTGAATACAGTTATCAGTATAATATTTTGGTTATTTTGTGTATTATAAGTGTACAATATAAGACATGTCAATGAAAAAATTTACACAAGAGATGAACAAACACTATGTTGTTTTAATTAGTTAGTGTACAGGGATTAAATGTCGCAAGTCGCAACTCACAACAACACCTATTACATAAAATATGTTTCAATAAAGTGCAAAAACTAGACATATATATTATGATGTAAAATTCATGTAAAACCAAATTTGGACGGGCAATATTATGATAAAATAAAAATAGGACTATGCCCATCGAAAAAATCAAGTTCAAAGGTTAATTTTAACTAGAAAGGTCTAACTTGAAGGAATTGTTGCCTCAATAGATTTATTTATTAAATAATGTGTGGCAACGTCAACTAGAGATATTTGAGGAATAATATGATCTGGCTACTGCTCATGTATTGTAATACAATATGTCAGGTAGCAAAATAGAAGAAAGAAAAATCTTTATATTGGCGGCTCTAGCAAGAGTCACCCAAAAAATGTTGACACTGTCAATCTGAAAAAGAACTAGTCTAGCCTGGAATAGAGATTTTTAAGACTCGGCTTTGGCCAACATTTATGATTGTATGCAGTATAACTCTTTAGCTGGGAGTAAGCTTTTGGTCGGACACTACATGCACAACTTTAATAATTTTTAATAATTATCATAAATTAATTTTGTGGAATGCCATTTGATCAATAATTTTTGAATATGGAATATATAACAGCTTTTTATTTTAACTCTTCAACTCCAAAGCGGCCACATACGGCTACGGAGTACTATTATATATTCTGTGATACGGCAGCGAGAACAATACCTAGATTTCCAAGAATCCGCGATCGAATAATTAAAACATTTTCAATAGGGTAATAGTTGTAACCTTAGGTTAAATGTTGAATTACAACTTTAATTTCAGTATTGCTAATATACAATAGAAAATTAATAAAATTATCATACGGTATACACCCTAATTTCTTATCAGAACATAAGATTTTATTGATTTGGTATGGTATTGGATATAACTGCAATATTGTACAATTATTCCAATTAGTAAAACTATATGTATGTACTTCTTTAAAAAAATCGGAAAAACCAAATAGAAAAACTACTGTGAAATCAAGTTGAATATTACCGCTGGAAAGGGATGTCAATAGCTACCCGACCAAATTGTCTGCACTACGACACTCTGCGGTACTCGTTATGGCCGCTCTACAAGATGGGCCAGCGTAGTGGGCCATCACGATGGGCCAGCGTGGGGAGGGCGCAGTGGCGTAGGATGGCCGATGGCGCCAGCGATGGCCGTGGAATGGCGGCGGTGTCGGTTTTTCGGCCGCACATCAAAGGATGATGGCCCAGCGATGGCGGTACGCCTCTACACGTTGGCGATACGACAGTCGTCGCTTGACCGCGGTCGAGTGAGGACGTCGTAATTCGTATTACAATTTACGAATTTCATTCAAATTGACGAGTACGCGGTCTTATAATGAATGATAATGAAGCTATAATTAGTTTTCGATGTTTGTTACTCTTTTACTCAAAACTACTGAACGGATTTTATTGAAACTTTACAATATTATATAACTTCTGACTTTTCAAAGATACAAGTTTAGACTTTGGGAGTTTCTGCGTTGTTTTAAGAACAGAAAGCATATTATGCTATTATTACATTCATCATTGTCGTCATCATCACTACCATAAACCATTATTTTAATTTTAATCTCGAAATAATTATTTGTAGAATTCAAAAGAAGGTTCATATTAGGAGGGAGGTGATACGAAGTTCACCGGGTCATCTGGTAAAGTCATAAATTATTAAAAATGCACGTTTTGCATTGCCGCAATGGCTAATGCTTACACGTCCATCTTGAACGACGCTTAGATCGCAACTGAACACGGCCATCATGTAGAGGCGTTGCGACCATTGCATCCCCATCGCATGCGCCATTCGATGGGCCAGCGCTGGCCACTGTTGTAGAGGGGCCATTATAACTCGTTGCTTTCCAACTCGCTCGGGTTATAACAAAACGAGCAAGATAATATTCTTCGCTATCCCACCCACATATAATCGATTTTTAAGAATTTCCAATCGGATTTCCTACTTGTGTTGCTAAAAATAACCAATTTTAAAATTAAATACTCTAAAATTTTCGTGTACGGAGCGGGACGTATGAAAAAAAATACGTAACTTACCCAGAGAAGATAGGTCGGCCCGAATAAAATTAGAAACGCCAAAAACACACTAAAAATATACTTAATTGCCAATACTCAGCATTGTCTTTAATCTCTATGCGTATGCATGTATATTTGCAACGCGAAAGACGTCTTTCATGACAATCAACGACATAATTTTCACATTTTCTCACGATTTTTGCACGGAACATACATCGATCGCGAAGCCATGACAGGTCGTTTGAGCGAGGTGAAGTTGCGGCGTTCGCACAGCTGACGCCTGACGGGTTTTTCGCATTCTGTAGCGTGAAGTTAGGTTCTTGAGGTCAAAGACCTTTCTTATATTTCTGTTTCTAGTTATTTTTCTTGTCTGATATACTTTAAAATATAGTCAATAATATAAAAACATTTACTTTACGAGAATCTAGTACATAAATCCAGAGCTGCTCTCAACTAGTTAATTAACAGCATACATAACCCGTATGTGGGTGAGCTAACTTCATTATTTATTGATTAAACGAACTTACCTTACGTGAAGTTCAATCAAAATTATACGAGGGGTTTGTCCGAAGATATTAGTATTCCTTTTTACACTAAGTAGTACACTTCTAACTTTTACCACGTCATAGCACTATTTTAGAGCCAAGAAAAAAATAACAAGTTGTCTCTGGATTGCACTTTCCTCCATATTTTCCCGCCTCTTGTCTCTGATTTACCTTTCTTCCTGTTACCTGCAACTCTCTAGATCCTTCATTTAGTTCAGAGCCAAAAAATAAAATGACATAGCTTCAGTTACTTGGGTGTTATCTACTGAGAACCAGGGTGGGTGGGAGTTCCTACTAATATCTTCGGACAAACCCCTCGTATAATTTTGATTGAACTTCACGTAAGGTAAGTTCGTTTAATCAATAATTATACTTCGGGGGTTTGTCCTCGATATTAGTATTCCTTTTTACACTAAGTAGATGTTTAGAGAACAAACAAGATATGTCATTTTATTTATGTTATATTTTTACACGCCATAATCAAAGAAAGAAAAATTTGTTACTCGTTAACATAATATTTTTTACATAATCTGTCATAAATTATATAACAAAATTAATTTGATCACCTTCAACAATACTTATTCGGTCTAATATAGAAACTAGCAAAGGTCGTGGAGTTGATTGTCCAACCCGTTGTTTGGCGAATAACATCTAAATTAGTTATTAGCGAAGTAACGTGACGGGTACTATAACTAGAAAAATTAGACACAATATCAACTCAATATCCCCTATCTCCATGCAATCTATCTACTCAAGGTTTGATACCCAGGATTATACGGTTTTCTAAATCGAATTTTAAAAACATTATAATTTCTGAAATTAGATAATATTTTGTTTACATAAGAAAATAAGATTTTGGCTGGACAGATTTGAAGATTTCTCAAGAAAATATGGTGAATGTAAAATTGGATTGCATTCTTTTAGGATTAGAATAATTATTAAATCAATTATTTTTATTAGAATCTCTTTCTCTTGTACATCTCTTTTAAAGTTCATAAGAAGATGAAATATCGTTAGGCTCATCATTAGGATGTAACGATCCTAAATAATTCAAAATTATAATAATAACATCTCATAATATATCTCCAAATAAGCCAGAGCTTTTGATAGTAAACGAAATATAATACAATTTATTGTATTTATTTTTTTTTGACATATTTGTACTCATAGACTTTTTAATATTTTTTATTTTATTTATTAAAAAATAAATATTTAATCGATCATATCACGTGATCGCAAACAGCCATCACAGGATGTTACGTCACGATCTCCAAAACATTGTGTGTGACAGTGACATTTCGATGTCAAACCCATATAAAGATTTTTGTTGTTTGGAGCATAGACTTATAATATACTGACGTAAAGACCACCTGACAACCCGAAAATGCGTGACGATTTTCGATCTGTCAATGTGTGCGTGTGCTAGTGATGTATCTTTTACTATCGATAGTATAGTCCGTTCCACAGTGTATTTTCTGTCCAAAAAATTGGCCATGCCTTTATTTTTGGAAATCTTGAACAGAAATGTTATGTAAGTAATTTATTAGTATTTACATGTGTTAATTTCTTATTATGAACAATAAAAAAACACTTTTAATTTTTTTTTCAATAAAATTAAAAACTGCCATAACTTTTTAAATATTTACTTAATTGTCTTCTTGATTATTCTGATCGACAATAATAAAAAAAACTCACAATTTAACCTGATTTACATATTTCTTAAATAAGTGTTTAAAGATTTACTTACGATTTATGTTTTTTTTTTCTTTAATTTATTATGAACGTATTTCTAATTATTTGGATTTTACAGAATTGCTACTTAAATGTACAAAAATTCGTGTAAAAAAATTTAGATCCAAATAATAAAGGGCACCGAAGTTAAAGGCTTCTAAAGTTTTCTTGGTAACTATGGTTTTAGGGTTGTCAATATTTCTGTACCAACATTTTTTACTCATTTGAACTTTGTTTTTTTTGAGCATATAAAAACCAACTTCAAATATTATTAAACTATGTGAACTATGCGGTGACAATCCTATCCAAAATTATACAAAATTGAATAACTCCAATGCCCCGCCTCATTTGGATCCCATTTTTTTTGGGTTATAAGTATCAATAAAAAGAATATTTCAGTCTTAGTTTCAAATCCAAATATGAAAAGACATGACGTTAAAAAAATTAAAACATAAATTTATAAAGTCAGTCATAAATACGTTATCTTGAACAAATAAAGCCTGGATGTTTTTCGCTATCGTAGGGCGTTTAAGACACTATTTAGACCAATTAATAAATTCTTAAAAGAATATCAAACTTTTGAGCTATAGCTGTTTCTATGTTTTTTTCTGGAAATCATAGAATTTTTTTCAAGTACTAATTTGCATTCTTCTATAAAAATTGGGCAGTCAGGTACTCTCGTCCTGCATTTATAATCACAAATCCTATAAAATTAAGTAATAAAAATGGCATGGCCAATTTTTTGGACAAAAAATACACTGTGCGTTCGAGTTAGTTTACCTGAGTTTCTATGAGAAATAAATAATACACAACTTTGCCAGATTTTCTATTTCAAATTAGGTACCATATATTTTATTTGGCAGAAAAAAAGGTGACGATTGAAAAGTATCTAAGACACACATTGTCGTTTGGGGTGATTTTTCAATCGTCGGATATGTTATGACATGAGGTTCTTATAAGGGTAAATAATATACACATTATAAAGTTACTTATTTATTACTCAGGTAAAAGCTATCTGAAAAATCAGGCCTTACATTATTAGAAATGCAAATATAATGTTGAAAGTAAACAACACACTTAGTATTTCATTTATTCTTAAATTAAATACATATCATAATACTCTTACACACCTATTACATTTTTAGATTGGTTTTATGTTATTGTTAAATACCGATAAGTATATCGATAAATTTGATTCAAGCACTAGCGTATATGTAAAAAATTGTTATGAAAAATTTTTCTTCAAAAATTGTGTAATTTAAGAACAATAGTACCTTTAGTTACGCAAAATATGAAAGTAAAAGGAAGGATTGATATTATTTTATTTGAAATACAGAACTAAAGACAGAATATAGCAAAAATAAACACATCGTAGCAATTAGGACATGAAGATTAATTACCTGTGAAATGTATATTTTTCAGGATTATTCCTATGATTTACACTGCAATCACTCACAGAACAAGTTATCATTGCTATATATAATAGTATTTGTTAAAAATAACAAACGATTTAAACAATAAATTTCAAATACTGAAAGGGCACAAAAACGCGTGTCGACTTGTGACGACCTGTCAAATAAAAGTGGTTACAGTTCACATTAAACTGCCTTTCTCTTTTCATCTTGTTATAATTCCATAAAGGATTTTCTTCTCTCTCGCACTCTTTGTTCGTCTATGCATTATAGGTTTATGGTTTGGAGGCATGGAGGACCGTGACGCCATAGCGCGTTACATTCTTTTTTGTAAGTTAAATTATCTGATAACGACGCTACATTTAAATTCACTCTATCAACAGGACGAAAGACCCATTATTGCCGCCCGGACAACCGTAGTTGAACTGAAATTAATAATATTTGATATATTATATACACCCTATTGTATATTATACAAATATACACGCTACTGGACGGAAAGCGTAAAAATAATATTGTGACCAAATCACTGTAAAAGCGTCAATTATAATTGCATCAGGGTCTTTTTGGTTTATTTGATTTTTGCAAATAAATCGATGTCTGCAGACACACCTAAAGTTGAAACTATTTGGCGGAACCCTGTTTTCAATATCTCCCACTCTGTATCGGGGTGTATTTTTCGACATTCCAGACCCGCAACAAAAAATCTGCAGATTTAATATAATATTATGCTGCTGTAATCAGAGACCAGACATGTATGTCTGGTCTCTGCTGTAATGTATAATTTTTCTTTCCTCACCCCATTGCCCAATTTCTTTATTTATTTTATGGAGTGTGGGCAATCGTATTCCACCCATACGGTTAACATAACTAACGACCATAATATTTAACAACTATTACAAAATGTTTAATACAAAATAAGCTCCTCCTCCTGCCATGGACCCTCACAGGCTTCCCGCCATCCCGTTGTTGAGGCGTCAGAATAAATTTCGCGACAAAAATTATGGTCTTGAATTTTTCTAAATTATACGTCAAATAGTTTTTGGATTGACCTCTTGCTTAATTCAAAATCTTAAATATTTCCTTGAACTTGGGTGGATACACAAATAAAAGTATTATTTTTTATTCGACTCGCTGGGGGCACTTTCGCCAACTTTCGCGTCCCTAGATAGAGACAAGAAACAATATTTTTTAGATGTCAATTTTAAAACTGTACGCAAGTCTTCCATCTTAGAATGTTTATCTTTGTGTAAACCAGATTTTGGCAGGATAAAAAACACTATCAAGTGCTGTCCTAGCGAATTTATATTAATAAATTCGTTATGACTATGGTCACATAGTATTATGTACTAATCAAAATTAATTTGTTCGGATTTTGATTTAATTACTGCGTAACGTGTTATTTTATAACCGTTAATCCACCAACATATTTAGGTTTTTGTTATCATCCAGTATCGACCATAAAAACTAAGACGACCTACATAGGCCATAGCTGTGGATAGCTTCGTCTATCGCTTCCGTGGTTGTCGCTGTCGATGAGTCATGACTCAATATGACGACGCGATCTACGAGCTCCCTTGAGACGGGAGTTGTTTCTGGGGTGGATGATTCCGTGACGTTCTGGTTGATGGAACCGAACGCTGTTGACGGGTCGACTGGCCTGTGAACTGCTTCCGCTTCCCAGGCGTCGTGTAATGAGTCCCATGGCTGTATTTTTTAAGCTACGTTAGGTGACTCGTAAATCGTGACTGCTTTAGCTAACTTAAGCGTTTCAGCGAGATTATCTCTAAAATCTAAATAAATAGGTACTTCATAATTTTTGCGTTATGCTAAATGATCTATAACTGTAGCTAAAGCAAAATTATACGAGCTATGGAATAATAAAACACGTCACTTAAAAGACGTGTAGCGTCTATTAGCTTTCGTAATAATTTGTGATCAGGTGAATCATTGGAATTAATTTTTTGATGTGATCACATGGCTCAAACAAGAAATAACACTTTTTTGGCGCTATTGTCTAGACTCTAGCGCAATCTATAAAATGGCCAGATTTTCCGCTGTGTGGGAATATACGTGGAGGCCCAAAGGAAGATCTTTTCCGACCGAGCGAGGTGTTATGCTCGGTCAGGCCGGAGCCCTCTTTTAACGTGACCTTCATTTCCACGTTCAATCCCGGTGTCGCTATTTAATATTACCTTGATCGTGAGTATCGCAGACCCAATGGATATGCAATTGTTATGCGGCTGCCAACTACCGCTTGGGGATTGATAAAATAATTGACAGTTACGACTACCGGATATTTTTTTTTTTTAAATAAATCACATTTCTCTATTTTTTCTATAACAGATGTTCAAATGTAATTTAATTTAGCTGCCAATTCAATATTGATTTTCGGTCCATCATTATTTGCAATAGTAATAGGATCAATGTCCAAAACTCCAAAAAATACCGGATTCATATCCGTATTACATTGTTTTTCTACAACGAGTTGCTCTTGAGCACCGGAAGTAGATGGCATGGCTAAAAATATATCCTCTTTAATCGTCTGTTCTAGATTTTCAGTAACAAAATGATTATCTAAAATTAGAAAAGCATTTTTTTTTAAGCTACCCTCAATTTGTCAATGCGGCAAATAATTTTACAGATTATTATGAATGTAATAATTTTATAATGCGGCAAGTAGTCCTATCGACTATAATTGTATACTTGCAAAATAAATTTAATATTGCGGCGAATAGTCCTACAGACTACCCTGAGTGCAATAATAGGTATAAAATGCAAAATAAATGTAATATTGCGGCGAATAGTCCTACAGACTACCCTGAGTGCAATAATATAAAATGCAAAACAAAATATGTAATATTGCGGCGAATAGTCCTTACAGACTACCCTGAGTACAATAATATAAAATACTAGCTATCACGGTGAACTTCGTGTCACTTTAAAAACTTTTGATGGACTTCTACCAACATTTTAAGACTAAAATCAGCCCAATCCGCTCAGCCTTCTTCGAGTTTTAGCGTGACTAAAATCCTTTTTACATATAAGTTGCGCGAATAGTCCTGCAGACTACCCTGAATGCTTTTTGTTAGGGCAGCGAGATAATCCAAGAAACTTCCTGAATTGCCCTTATTAACTTACCCGCAATTTGCAACGCGGCCAATAATCTTACAGATTATTATGAATGTAATAATTTTATAATGCGACAAATAGCCCCACAGACTATTCTGAATGCAAAATAAATGTATTTTTGCGGCGAATAGTCCTACCGACTACCCTGAGTGCAATAATTTGAATTATGCGCGAATAGTCCTGCAGACTACCCTGAATGCATTTTTGTTAGGGCGGCGAGATAATCCTAGAGACTCCCTGAATTGCCCTTATTGACATACCCGCAATTTGCAACGCGGTCAATAATCTTGCAGATTATTATGATTGTAATAATTTTATAATGGGACAGATAGTCCCACAGAGTAATACGAATGCAAAATAAATGTATTATTGCGGCGAATAGTCCTAAAGACTACCCTGAGTGCAATAATTTAAAATATGCGCGAATAGTCCTGCAGACTACCCTGAATGCATTTTTGTTAGGGCAGCGAGATAATCCTATAGACTCCCTGAATTGCCCTTTTTGAAAAAAAATATCCGTCTTGTTATCTTGTAACAATCCATGTGCTCCGCTAGGAGTAAATGTGTTCTATGTCCATGTGTCACATAAAACAAAATGATAACTTACCGTTATCGTCACGTTCACCTGAAGTGGAACTGGATGACGAAGATACGCTTGATGACGAAGAGAATCGTAATCGCCGTTCTGTTTCCTCTTCTAGTCACTTTAATCACTTTATTACTATAATTACTATAATATTATAAAACTTTTCGTTTTTACAAAGGTATTTTAGAAACCAAAAGTAGGTAGGTATGAAAATAACTTTTGTTCTAAAGTTAATTTTAGTGCGATCGTGGCAAGCACAAAAGTGAATGTAGCGACACCGGGATTGAACGTGGAAATGAAGGATCTAGAGAGTTGCAGGTAACAGGAAGAAAGGTAAATCAGAGACAAGAGGCGGGAAAATATGGAGGAAAGTGCAATCCAGAGACAACTTGTTATTTTTTTCTTGGCTCTAAAATAGTGCTATGACGTGGTAAAAGTTAGAAGTGTACTACTTAGTGTAAAAAGGAATACTAATATCGAGGACAAACCCCCGAAGTATAATTATTTATTCACACCCTTATTTATTTTTACTAGCGATGAAAATTAATACCTAAGCTAAACTCTAAAGTTAACTTTAATAATATTATATAAGTAAATTGAATTAAAGCTATGATTATTAGGTATGTAGAAAACTTGTGAGAAGTTATGATCCCAGATCAAGACTCTTGAACTCTTGACTTTAATCATGAAGGTAAAAAGAACAGCGTGTCTTTTGCCTTAATATTATTTTGACCTGCTTATAAATAATATTAATAATGCCACTAGATTTTGGTTGGGGGTTTGGTGGCGACTGGCGTCACAATACCTTTAAAAACTAAGTACCTACATCAAATAACTAACAAACAATATGTATTTACCATGGCAACTTATGGGACCACTCCAGTTCGACTCTCCTTGGCGCCAGCAACGACATCGTTCGTTCGTTCTGTGTTCTTATTTTTTTAACTTATTCTCCTTTTACCATAGTTTTTTTAAAATCAACATTTAAAGCACAGTGCGTATTTATAAAAGCATGTTACACAGCTTTCGAGATCTTCTCTGTTCATGTTAGGTATGTGTTTATTTACCTGCAACAAAACGAGAAAAAGATTAGTATGCAATATGACAAGCAGGTAAACTCAAGGCCGGCAGGCGGCAATGCTTATAAAGCAGCGCTATAGGTACTGTGGTATTGTAAAGGCGGCGCGGCGGTATAGTTGCAGTGGCGGTGACGGTACCTAATCGCTTTCCATCAGTCGATACTTTGATCTATTTGTTTGTCTGCTTTCACCTTTCAATAAAAAAGCTGGAAGTAGAGCAGTGTGCGCTATGCCCTTAACTTCTTATCAACTAAATTCTAAAAGAACCACCGTTCTCCACGTATGAAAAAGGGTAGAGTCGATACAGTTGGATATTATATTAATTGTTACGTATTTTTGAAGATTTAAAAAAAAATGTTTCTCGAGAATGACATCAAGGCAACGAAAATCGAACACTGCGGTTGCTGCATCACAAATGTCTGTGCTGCGGTTATTTCATCAGAAAAATTTATCACGAAATATTTGAGGGCAAAGACGAATACCTAGTAGGTAAGTGCAATACTCATGTCCTTGACGCAACTACGTTTCACATAGCAATTAAGTACCCATATTTTCCGTTTTCATGTCCAGCTGTAATACCTTCCCCTCTCGGACGACGCCGTCGCGGATTATAGAATATCCATTAAATAAGAGTATTGTTGGAATCGACGGCGGTGGCTGCAATCGTCTATATCGGGCGCGCGTGGGCTCGACTGGCCGACCCACTTCGCTCCAGACTCCAGGGGGCACTCATCAATCATAATGCAATATTTTTGGGGCAAACGGAGAATTAATAAGATTACCACCTGACAGCCACGGATTTATACATAATATACAGTGTGAAATTTTAGTGGTTGTTTTCCCGCAGCAGAACGATTTACCTATAGTAGTACTATCGAACCATGCATGTTATTTTTTGAAAATACAAAATATTTTTTATGACTTACTATGGAAACTTTATGCCGATAGGCGCGAGTTACTATGGACCCGACCGAATTTTTTTTTTGATTTGAACAAAAAAAACTTTACAAATCTATTGTACTACTAAGATAGAATCATTTTACTGCGGGAAAACAACCATTAAAATTTCACACTGTATTATAAATAGGCCGTTAAAGTCCACGGCCCACGGCCTAGGGGCGGCAGCGTCCTATAGGGGAGCGGCAGCGTCCATGAGACTCTACAGCAGGGGTGGCCCCAACTTTATCGGACCTAAGATCTACTGTTTACTAACGAAACCCTGTGCGATGTAGCAAGTTCATACTTCTCGAAATCTTTGAAGAAATAGCATAGTTTAACTTATTGGTCTGGTAGTTTGGTCTAATTATTTATATTTTTCGCCTGACATGCACGATCGACTGGACTAAAAGTCGATCGCGATCGACCGGTTGGCCACCCCTGCTCTACAGATTACGTACGGAAATAAAGTGGCCTACTATCATGAAACATATAAATTCTGCACTGCCACCTGGAGGAGAATTATGGTAACCGAGGCAGGAGGCTTGTTGATTCGTAAAACGAGCGGACAAGGCAAGCTTTGGTGGTGCTTCATCGTATTTATAAATTAGATCATGCATTGGTTTGTCTGATTTTTGATATGACCGTAACGGAAGATCAGTTTCAGTCGTGTCTTAACAAAGTTGCAAAATTATTGATAAAAAATCGTAGTCACGACCAAAAGAAGGCAAGGAATTCAAGAAGGAGCAACTTTCCAACGCACTTCTTAAGGAAAGTGAACATTTTTAAAGCCACAACTTTTCAAATGGCTACAAGAATTAACCGATATGCAAAAAGAAAGCAAAAACATGCACATTATTTTGATAGACGAGAACTCGGCCGGTATAAATAGTCAGTACTTAAGATGCGACCCGCTCTCAAGACGCGGTTCGGCTCTGTGATTGGTCCAAATTTTGACAGCCAACCAATCACAGAGCCTGAACCGTGTCTTGAGACCGAGATGCATCTTGAGTACTGACTATTTATACCGGCCTTGTCTTCTTTAAATCTGTTTTGTCGGCTTTCATTTAGTTTATGGCTGTTATTTACTGTTATGGCCTCAAGTTAAAATAATGATTATGACATTCGGTTCTGCAAGAGCTTGTTATCTAACCAAGTAAAAATAAGCAAATTGTATTCTTGTGACACTCCTGACTCCTGAGGAACTCTCACTAGTCCTACCAGCTAAATACCCGCGTTTTTCAATATTTAAATTATTGTTGTGCCTGGTAAGTGGTAGTCTTAATTTTTCCTCAATGCATTGACTCGCTATAAGCCGTTTCTGTTTCTGCGTACTGTTTACATGATGTTTGCGGTGCATGGGTGAATGATCACATCAAATTATATTTTTGCAATATAGCGGCGATTAGATAAACAAATGAAAGTCGAGATCAAATGCGAATTCACATTTATCGAGCGAGATAGAATACTAACGAGATTCTCGTGTTTTTGCGCACTGTTAATTTATCTTCTCTTACAAAATTGACCAATAAATTTTCAGTGCGATCACAGAGTGGATCGGTAGAATGTGACTAATTTTTGTGCGTCACTATTTTGGGGGCATAGTCTGCTGTAGCCGGTAGCGTACCATGAGTATTACAGACGTACAACTGATATTAAGGTCACTGAAATAGTTATATGATATGTTTTTTTTTCATTATTACAGTATTGCAAATACCGTTAGCCGCATATAGAGTTAAAATATTAGAAAGTAGAAATAGAGAATAGATATAACGGATCACTGAAGTAAAACAAGATACATAATATGTATACTTACTCGCAGCGAAGGAAAACACTGTGATTTTCCAACTTTTCTACAATTTCTCCTCTGAAACAATCTGAAAATAACGCAAGACCGTTATTTCTGTTACAGCAGCCGAAACTGGAGTTATTTATACCCCGTATCTGTAAAGCGAGACGCGCTTGTCTTTGTCTGAAAACGCTATTTTTAATATTTCTCCAATCGTGTTCTCAAATTGTAGGGTTTGAGCAGCAAAATTACGACATAAATAAATAGAGAGTTGAATGAAATATAGACAACATAAATATCGGAAGCTATATTAAAACTTCAAGGAGGTTTCAGTTGATGTAAAGCACACGTAAACAAAAGATTACCTTCAGCCTAGAAACTAAGGTTACTCGTGGATAGATTGAAGAAGAATAACCCTCTTTCTCGCACTGTCAGGTAAATAATTACCCTACTTCCTATTTAAAAAATTCACTTATGTAATGCAATGTTGCTGTATTTGTGTGTCAACTGTCTTTACTAATCTAATAGATAAAATAGCAAAGAAATTTGGGATAAATAATAATTTTCTTTAGAGAAGAGGTCGAGTTGAATTGTGTAGTTTTTGTAAAGCATTGGATATTTTGTATTTTTTCCAAAATTTGGAAACCACTGGGATATTTGCGTAGGATCATCATTACCCATTAATTAGAGCTCATAAAACGACCGCAGCTCCCGAACTATGAAGGTCAATGTTAACGCTTTACCTACAATGTTAATGCCGTACCCAAATAACCAAGGGACGATAGGAGGTAGGCAATTAGATAGGTAGGTAATATTATGTAGCTTGTCTTCATTTAAAGCGGATATATTATAAATATTTGGGTTCAATTTGTAAGAAGTTTCATTTAAGTAGATAATAATATGTATGGAAAAACTTTTCCTGAAATTTTTACAGCTAAAGTTTTTAAAGAGTGTAAATGAATTTTACCTTGTACCAACTCACACACTTTATAATCCAACTCATTTAAAAATGTTTGTGTTTCGTTCGCTGCACCACGATTCTAATTTCGTATTCGTATGTTGGCAAAATTGATAAATATTTCAGCGTTACGCTTCCGCGAACAACGTGTGAAAAGCGAATTTATTCTTCATTTTCTACAAATATATTTTCGTTTTCTGCTCGGTAAGGGAACTTTTGTTATTTTTTCGTATGCTGAAAAATATATGTATGTACATACATAATATGTTACACTTAATTCTTTCCATAATACAGTGTGAAATTTTAATGGTTGTTTTCCCGCAGTAAAATGATTCTATCTTAGTAGTACAATAGATTTGTAAAGTTTTTTTCGTTCAAATCAAAAAAAAAATTCGGTCGGGTCCATTGTAACTCGCGCCTATCGGCATAAAATTTCCATAGTAAGTCATAAAAAATATTTTGTATTTTCAAAAAATAACATGCATGGTTCGATAGTACTACTATAGGTAAATCGTTCTGCTGCGGGAAAACAACCACTAAAATTTCACGTTGTATAATGCTATTGCTGCCCTGTAAACTTACATTTTCAGTTAGCGACACATTTTCTTTTAATTCCATCGACTCGACGTTAAAAGTAGTTCATAGAGCGTTATTTTTAGGGTTCCGGACCCAAAGGACAAAAACAGGACCCTATTACTAAGACTTCGTTGTCTGTCCGTCCGTCTGTCTGTCTCCGCTGTATCTCAAGGAGCGCATAGCTAGACTTCTGAAATTTTCACAGATTGTGTATTTCTGTTGCCGCTATAACAACATAATATTATACTACAAACAAAATAAAATTTATATTGAAAGGGGGCTCCCATAAAATTTGTATTGTGGGAGAAGCTAATAAAGATTTTTGATAAAAAAAAAGCGGCCAAGTGCGAGTTGGACTCGCCCATGGAGGGTTCCGCAGCAGCAATAAGGTTAATTTTTATGAAATTATATTATTTTTGATTTATTTTTATATTTCAGTCGATTTAATGAAATTTAGATTAAGGTTTACTATTTATGACGTATAAAAAAAACTACTGGCTAGATCTCGTTCAAACCAATTTTCGTTGGTAGTTTTTATAGTAATATACATCATATATTTTTTTTAGAATTATCATGCCTCTACTTTAGAAATTAGAGGGGGGGGGACACACATTTTTCCACTTTGGAAGAGTCTCTCTCGCAAACTATTCAGCTTAGAAAAAAATGATATGAGAAACCTCAATATGATTTTTGGAGACCTATCCATAGATACCACACACGCATAGGTTAGATGAAAAAAAATTTTTTTTGTTTCATTAAGTTTTACTATTTATGACGTATAAAAAAAAACTACTGGCTAGATCTCGTTCAAACCAATTTTCGTTGGTAGTTTTTATAGTAATATACATCATATATTTTTTTTAGAATTATCATGCCTCTACTTTAGAAATTAGAGGGGGGGGGGACACACATTTTTCCACTTTGGAAGAGTCTCTCTCGCAAACTATTCAGCTTAGAAAAAAATGATATGAGAAACCTCAATATGATTTTTGGAGACCTATCCATAGATACCACACACGCATAGGTTAGATGAAAAAAAATTTTTTTTGTTTCATTAAGTTTTACTATTTATGACGTATAAAAAAAAACTACTGGCTAGATCTCGTTCAAACCAATTTTCGTTGGTAGTTTTTATAGTAATATACATCATATATTTTTTTTAGAATTATCATGCCTCTACTTTAGAAATTAGAGGGGGGGGACACACATTTTTCCACTTTGGAAGAGTCTCTCTCGCAAACTATTCAGGTTAGAAAAAAATGATATGAGAAACCTCAATATGATTTTTAGAGACCTATCCATAGATACCACACACGCATAGGTTAGATGAAAAAAATTTTTTTTGTTTCAGTTGTACCTATGGGGACCCCTAAAATTTTTAATACTTTTTCCATTTTTGCATCAAAATCTTAATGCGGTTCACAGACTACATCTACTTACCAAGTTTCAATAGTATAGCTCTAATAGTTTCGGAGAAAAGTGGCTGTGACATACGGACGGACGGACAGACAGACAGACAGACAGACAGACAGACAGACAGACATGACGAATCTATAAGGGTTCCTTTTTTGCCATTTTGGCTACGGAACCCTAAAAACGTGATTTTTTCGACCGTTTTTGCTCGATACCAATAATGGCAACAGGTACCTGTACTTGAAATTTGCACAATATCCACAAAAAATATAAATATTTATAGGGGTAGTCTGTACCTACATACCAATTCCCATTAAAAAACCACAAGTTTTGGCTCATTTTTGCTCTACAATGGTACGGAACCCTTCGTGCGTGGGACCGACTCGCACTTGGCCGATTATTTGTCTGTTAAGAGTATACTGTATATCGATCTCATATTATTATTTTATAACGTTTCTGTCTAAATACAAGCTATAAAATTATGGAGCCCAGAATAACCGGATACCGTGCAACTGTGTCAAATTAACTTCAGCTGGCAGCAAGAGGTAAATCAAAGAAAAAGATGCAATCATTGCAGTGCTCCTCAAAGTTTTACAGCTGCGATACCGATTTTAATTTTTTATCTATCTAGGTCTCTTCTTAAAATCTGACAAGGCCTAACTTTACATTTTTGCCTGCAAGCCGCCATACAACCCGTAATACATGTAATACATGACCTATCAACACTAGCTGATAATAGATACAGAGTGCAATTAAACCTTCCTGCCAAATTTTTTCCAGGGCTTAGGTATCATTAAGAGAGTCCATTTAACCAAAAAAATTGGGTGTAATATTTTTTTATTAACATAATATTTTATCCCATTTAAAATCATTGCAGAATGGTCACTCGCGGCGCGGGGGAATGACCGGGGGTAACGCGAGGGGGAGGCGCGCGCGCGGGGTCACATCACGCGCGGGCGACACGTCGTCGTGCCCATTAATTGTAGTGTAAAGTCATGTAAGGTGTTTTTTAGGATAACTTTCGGAAGCTATTTCTCAACATTTCAGTACTGAGTGATTATAAAAGAAAAAAATCGTGTATTTTTATTTTTAACAAGGATCAATATATTTTTAAAATTTGGCAGGAAGGTATAATTGCACCCTGTATAGCTGAGTACCTACTGGTAAGTAGTAGCCAGTAGGTGGTAGGAATAGAATCAGGCGTTACTTTGCGGAAAAATACTAAATTTTAAGTAGGAATAGATTTAATAACAGCAGGCATGCTAATAAAAATATCTGTTTCATCGATTGCTCTTAAAGAGTTTAGACTTTTATAGAGTTTATATAGAACACCAAGGGTATGAAAGCTTTGCCGTACCGTTGATTATTATTATTATTCAATAATGTCTGAAGTTTCCAAATACTTACAGTATGTACACATAACTTATTGGCTTTTTTTTCTCGCGAATACTATTTTACTATAATTTGTATACACAACTTTACGTATACATAATATTATATTTATTTAACATTTCTTTTAGTTTCCACAATTTGAGGATCCCTGTATAATGGGATATCATTTCTGGTGATTGGCGTCGCTCCAACACCGGAGTGGTCTCCGGCGGCAATACGCATGATACTAGCGTCCATTACACAGTACACTATAAGAATAAGAATACTTTTATTTACTATCGGAATGGGCCACGTTAGATAGTATTAGGGCGAATCATATCTTCTAGTTTCTACTCTGATTAGTTGAAGGTTTAGTACCAGATCCATAAATTATATAATATGCTGTTGTCTACAGACAAGACCATCTTCAGTCTATTCTTTTAGGTGCACGCACACATTAACGTGATAGCTTGAAGTAGCAAATCAATCAGTAGGTAGGGATGTTACACACGCGAAAAATTTGTCTCTATGTTGAGTAAGTGTTATGAAGGAATAAGGATACACCTAGCCCTTTAGCCAAGACGTTTTCTTTATCGCTTCTTTATAGAATGTATCGCTTCTTTAGCTCTATCGCTTCTTTATAGAATCAACAGCAACAACAGCAATTCTATAGCGATAAAGAAAACGTCTTGGCAAAAGGCCTGAGTTACATATTTGACTGCAAGATATTTATACGATCGTACCAGCCATGTTTGATGTTCAAGAGTTTGCAGATAGCAAGATAGACGCATTAATTCCTCTTAGAACGCTAGGATCCAGTTTTTGCCAATGTCAGGACTCAGGACTCAAGCCTTTGACAAAATAATATCTCAGATTATTTTTATATCCGGCCCATTAGGTTCTAAATTATACCTATCGACTACCACAGAATATACACTTATTAATTAGTACCTTACGGTACCCACTACCCAGCCACAAATGGAAATTGGTTATTGGAGATAATAATAAAGTACCTACTCACCATTCTTCACAGAACATTAATCGATTCTGAGACAAGAAGACATCCTACAGCATGACCTTGCTGCTGCATCAGATGAAATGTTTGATGCTCTGATCCAATAAAAACACAAGCTCGTCATCATATTATTCTGACATCTTGTTATGTATTGCTTGTTTATTTCTGCTTAAACAATGAAAGATAAATAAATATACTTACTTAATAAAGCACAAGGATTATATTGTTTCATAATATTCAAAGCTTTACTATTTATTCGTGTTCTAAATAGATAGCAAATAAGGTTTGGATAGCTGCAAAGCCATGGATCCAAAGAATCCTTTGCATCTTTATTCCTAATTGCTATTTCGACGACTCATTTGCGTCTCGATTCCATTTCCACGAATAAATAATGTATTTTAAATTTATCGATCGTAGCAACAGAAGATCGTCTCTGTCTGTAATTGATTGGACAGTTTTTTTTTTTTTATTTATTTATTAATAAAAAGTACAAATAAGTTATCAAACATTGATGGTACAACATAAGCTTATATAAACTTTACCGTGTACCATAATTAGCCGCCATCATTCTATAATACAAAGGAATACACAATTTATGTAACTACACCTGATACTTAAGGGTAAACGCATATATCTCCGACGCATCAAAACCCAGAATATTTCTGTTATGTGTGATAAAATTTTAATTGACTGCCTCTGACACGGATCGACTTTCGACTTTGTTGTGTAGACTATAGACCTCTGAATTCTATTCTATTTAGGAGGTTAAGTATTAAAAACATCTTCAGTCAATATAGCTCAGGAATAACATTTTACAGCGTTTTAGTTGGTACTTGGTCGTTAGAGAATAGGGTTAACAATCGCACGTCATTGAACCGACTTTCGGTACAGGTTGCAACAGTCTGCACCTGGGGCTGGGGAAAAGTAGGACTCGTAAACTTACAGCTGGAATCACAATCTTACATTGGTGGAGCTCATCATTGTCATCATTATCTTCAGTGTCTTTCGTGCTTTCGCCGTCCACTGCTAAACCAGCCAACCGTCACAATCATGGGTAGCGGTAGCCCTCATACTTATTAGATTAGAGTTCATTAGAGGTATGCTGCCCGCGCCACCTTCTAAGATTAGAGTGCTTTAAGTAATATACTTATATTTAAATACTAATTAAATGAAGATTTTGACATAAGCCCATACAATTATCTGTAAAATTCTTCATATAATTACAATAGATAATCTGATTCTTTATTGCTCACATTAAACTAAATAATACAATAATGTTACTAAAACTAAACGTACTATTATAATTATATTCTGCGACTAAACTTAACAAAAAACATAAATGTGGGCAAGGGCGGCCTTATCGCTATATGAGCGATCTCTTCCAGGCATTAATTAAGTAATTAATAAATAATCGTCTCTATGTGCGACAGTTAAATGGGATAATATTTAAAAAATAATAACATTGCGGCGGGATAACTTTTACTGTGCGAAATATTTCAGCCCACACGATGCCATGTCAGAGTCACGTAGTAAACATTTCTCGGTAGAAGAAGTCGTATATCAGTAGCCAGGAGTCGATATTGTAAACATTGGAACGTGTTCCCTGACTACAGTTCTATAAGTACACCGTTACTAACGAACGTAAACTTTTACGTAATAGTTTTGTATACATTGATTATGCGAGCTATTTCCAGAGACCACTAATTATTAATCGAGATTAACTTCAGAAGGAGGAAAAACGATGAAATCGTTTTATAAGTAAGAAACAAAAGAACGGAGATCCAGAAATTCCACATTGAGGCAATCTCTGTCATCATCTTCCAGGCGCGGTCGCAACCTAAAATTTTGGGGGGGGGGGGGTCACGAAATTTTGGGGGGGTCACTCACTATACTAAATATTTATTGGCAAAATTTTCCTTGAGATTTTTCTATTTGACCTTAGATTTTGGGGGGGGGGGGGCCATGTCCCCTGTGACCCCCCCCCCCCTTCGGACCGCGCCTGTCATCTTCGGATCTTCGGAGTTCGGACGCGACAGACTCACAATATTATACTTGCGGATAAGCCCTTAGCCTCCATCCCCCGCAAGATATACTAAAGCATTTTCTCGGCGCAAAAAAGGCCATTTGGTTTAGTAATAACGTAGTGTGAGTTCTTCACACGAAAAAGTTGTACAGTTTATAAACTAGCGTAGTTACTACAACCAAATTATAAACACTCTAAAATTGGAGCCGTGATACACGTTTTCCGGTCTATCTTTCAAATCGGATTTTTCTTGATCCGACAGAAAATTAGTCATGAACCCGCGATATCAGCTTTTTAAATAGGTTCATATTCATATTTTATCAGGTTTAAGGGCGACTAAATACTTCAAACTTTCCGACTCCTAGCCACGATCATACCTAAGACTGCTCCATCGTTAGGTTATGTACACAACGAAAGTTTCTATGTCGATTGTACATTTTCAAATGTATCTTTGAGAGTTTAAACTCCGAAGTAAAAAGTTTGACGCTTCTAAACGTCGAACGAAGATTTTTAAATGAGTCACATTATATTTGGGGCAGAACAATTAGTGCATGGACAACGAAAATACGTGAAGGCGACACCTGTCTATGCAGGTCAAAGACACGACATTGGGAACAGGAAAACCGCAAGATTATGGCTCTGTTCAGGAGTTTCTGGAAATTGACAATGGCAATTACAAGGTGTAACATCTTCTTAGTAATAATGTCAAGAGACTGATAACTTTGGAGTTCATAAAACACTTTTAATTCAAGGAACTTTAAAAAGCTAAGTATATGCTCCTAATCTTAGGAACTTTGATATTTAAGGCGTCTATGAGCTAATAACTAATTCATTCTCGGTAAACATCGCAGTCCGAAAAAAATGCATAATATCGAAATTATAGGCCCTATTATAGAGTTTGTGGGTCTCTAATTTCCTAAAATAAATAACTCGTTTTCTGACTAAATATTCTATTCTTTTGAACTGGAAGAAGCTTCTACAAGCAGCTATACCGTACTCTGTTAGTACAATTATTAAACCAACAGGCGATAGTTATGTTAACTAAAATAATAATTATTGTTTAGAGCAATCATTTCCAAAGTGTCCCCGCAGGTAGGACCCCCGTGGGTCCACGCGAGACTCGACGGCGGTCTACGTAGGGCCTGACAAAAATGGGGGTCCATGAAAATTTACTTGGTTTGCAGTAAAAAACTAAAACGTTGGTTGGTTCGTTAAGAAGCAAAGCGACGGACTTAAAATAATAGCAAGTTGCATAGATTAGTATAATTGTAAATAACGGCTCCAGGATCCATCGGATCCACTTAAATTTTGAAAGTGGTCACTGATATTCTACGAAACAAAGGAGTTTTGGAAACATCTGGTTTAGAGTAATTAAATGTGAATAAACTATATTCTATTCTGAAAACTAAAATAACTAAAAACGCTGCTATGTAGGTCAGTATTTTACTTAGCTCCACTATTAGTTAAGGTATTCGAACGAGTTCGAACGAAAGGTGTTCGTACATTCGTCAATCCGCAGCCGATCTGTCGTCGATTAGTATCGAAATTTCATTGGCAAATAACCGACACAGTCTGCCAGACGGTTATGTATTGTAATGTTCACTTACGATAATGAACCGTCGACCTTCTGAATCACCTTATCTTCTTTTAACGTTTGACGTAACTAATAAATATCAAGTTAAAATTCTTGTCAGCAAGTTTGCAACTTGGTCTTAACATGCTCTATAGGAGTATAGGCGATTTTTGAACATTATTTAAAGCAACCAGATGGCTCGCTTATCGCACGTAAACCGTTCATTTTTCCGGGATAAAATTTAAAAAGTATCCTTGGTTCCCGGGACTCAAATCTCCATACCAAATTTCAACCAAATCAGTTTAGCGGTTTGGGCGTAAAGAAGTAACAGACAGACACACTCTTGCATTTATAATATTATTTACACTTTGCAGTAAGATTAACACTCCTAAGCTTTAGGGAGTGTCATCTGTGGTGTCATGTTTTACAGTTTACACTTAGACATAAGTTCCCGTTATGCTAGGTATATAAGTACTTATATAATCTGGTACAAAACTATATATAAAACTCAAAGGTGACTGACTAACATGGTGATCTATCATCGCACAGCCCAAACCACTGGACGGATCGGGCTTAAATTTGGCATGCAGGTAGATGTTATGACGTAGGCATCCGCTAAGAAAGGAATTTGATAAATTCCAACCCCAAGTGGTTAAAATAGAGGATGAAAGTTTTCATATAATAATACTTCTTAACGCGAGCGAAGCCGCGGGCAAAAGCTCGTCTAGTATAGCATTCTTCTTTAGAATACAATATTTTGTGGACAGAAAACGCACCAGATCAAGCACGGAGTGAAGCTGCATTGAAATAGTGAAATGAAATACTGAGGGTATAAAGCCCAGCCCCGCGATTCACGATCGTCGAAAAGTTCTCACGCGGTAAGTTCTCATATTCTGTCGGTAGTGTCTAAGTTCTATCTACTTCTAAACCTAGTAAGCTGTTACTGATGATAATATGTACAATCTAATCCGAATATCTTGTATCAGATGGAGCTGATTGTGAAACACATTATTGAGTTTATTTCCGTCTCTTCCGCAATAATCGAGGAAACCTGGGGTCAATGACCTATTTTTCTGCACATGACTAACTCATTCTTCGAACTCTTCTTTATGTCAAGAATTATTTTAAAACAAAGGTGTATTTAGGACTCAAAACAGGAAAATGTCTCATTGTAACAACGTGAACAGAATATATAATAGTACTGCTTTAACGTCTTTGCGCTTGCGTTTTCATAAAAATTAAAAGCTTTGATGATTCTTCTCTTCGATAGTCTGCATTAGTCCATATGTAACATCTAAGTGAATACAATCAACAGGAAAAATTGTTGGTTGGTTTGAATCGAAGATGTCCTAAAACTACGGGCACGACTTTAATAAAATACTAATGAGATAAAAGACCAGAGGGCCTAGACAATTAGCGGCAGGCAAGCGATTATCGTAAACGCCAACGCCACAAAATGTATGGGATTTGACATTTAGTATTCGCTATACGAAGCGATGACATTATGTCAAATCGCATACATTTTGTTAGCGTTTATCGCTTGCCACTTGTCTACTAGGGCAGAAGCATTGATAGACATGCATAGTAACTTTCTATCTTGCCAAAATATACAATCACCACAAGATTTTGTATATGCAAAGTCGCACCCAACTTGCAGCTTTAGTAGTGACTCTAATTTAGTTTAAATCGTCAATCGTAAATCCTAAAATATATGGATAGTCCAAGTGGCATTAACACAACATTTATGACAAGAAATCTCATCTGCGTGATACTTGCCATGTGATGCCAACAGCCAAGTGTGGCGTTAAAACGATTAATGGCTATATAATTATTATGATAATCATTTAATACAACGTAGAGAAAACTGAGTTTCAGCCGGTGACCTTCACAACTCTAAAACGGTCGGACGAGAGGGGGGGGCTCCTCACGTGTTTTTGCCAAACTGTCCCCGCAGTTGTTCTTATTTATTATTATAAATTACACTCAGCATTTGCCAATTCGAAAAAACTTACACGATTCTGCCGAGTTCAAAATTCTTGCACGGTGTTGAAATGAAGGATTTTTGTATGTGGTACCTTACGGTTCGCGTAGTGTATAATATTTTCTTTGCTTACGCCTTACGGTGACTACGGGCTCCACGGCTGCTACGGTGCCTACGCCGTAGCTCCTAAGCATTAGGAAGAGGCTACGGCGCCGCTACGGTGTAGCACCGTAGCATAAGCTACGCGACTTATCAAAAAAGTTATAGTGAGCTGTTATAGTGTCACTTTTTAGCCCCCGATAAAAACAGAGGGGTGTTTTAGTTTGTCGTGTCTGTCTGTATAATGTCTATCTGTCTCATCGTACCATCAAAATGGTTGGGCCGAGTTCCGACATCTAGTTTTTTTAGGGTTCCCTAGTCAACAAGGAACCCTTATAGTTTCGGTTTGTCCGTCCGTCCGTCTGTCTGTCCGCCCGCGGTTTTGCTCAGAAGTCAGAGACTATAGGACCTACAAAGCTGTAATTTGGCATGAATACACATATTAATAATGCCGACAAAATGGTACATAAAATATTTAAAAAATATTTTTTTATGGTACCTCCCCTACACATCAAGCGGGGTTGAATTTTTTTTTTCGCGCCCACCCCATAGTGTGGGGTGTTGTTGGATAAGTTTTTTAAAAATATTATGAGTATTCATAGATCATTTTCCGATTTAGGGATCCATTTGTGAAATATTAAGTTTTAAAGTGGAAAAAATCGTTAGAGTCCTGCAGTGCCCCCCCCTTCTACCAGCTAAACGGTCGCTTCTGGAAATGTGAAAAAATTCACGGGAGTAGGAAATATGCTGAATTTAAAAGGAAAACTATCACGGCTAAGAAGACTTCATAAGTTATTGAGCAATAGTCGATCAACTAAAAAAAATGTATTCGGCGAAGTATAAAGGAACTTTTCGTTCAAATTCCTTTGAAAGTAACTGAGATGATGTTGTTAGTAGTGTAAAACATGTTGTAAATGTACATTCATTGACCATACAAAAAACTAGCGGTACTACGGAACCCTATATTGCGCGTGGCCCGACACGCACTTGGCCGGTTTTTATTGTTTGAAAGTTGACACGATCAAAAGTGCTCTTAGCCATAATTCATAATCATCAGTTTACTCACTGCTTTTTTCTACAATTCATTCTTCAATTCATAACAAGAATTATTAATTATTGTTTTCTGCCGTTAGTGTGCCTCTAGCATTACATCTTAATTCTAAACACGTGCAGAAATTAATTGATGGTTCATATTTTACATAAGATTGGCACAATAAATCTGATTACTTTGTTAAATAATATTTAAAGCCTGCAATCTTATTTAATGTTACAATATACAGCGCCGTGTAGTACCATATTTTGAGGAAATTGATACCTACCTACGTCATTTGGTCGGCATAATTATTATGACATTTCAATGTTAGCTGTGATCGGTCGGATGGGTTTGTCTTAACGCGACCAATTTACTTAGGTCCGTCATCTGTCTAGGAATCAACTTCTCTGATAGTACATAAAAACTGACGTGGTTATTACGTATTTGAAGCGGTCCTACATAAACGTAATTAGGCCAAAAACCTCGCCCAAAAGTTGGACAGTACCATGTGTAAAACAAAACAATGCCATGTTATCCCAATAACCGATCTATATTTGTTCGGCCATCGACCCGGCCCGTACATCACGGACTATGATCGAGGCTGACAACTGACAGCTACCATACACTGCCAATATCTAACGAACTTCCAAAATTAATGGTACACGGCTTTGTAAATATGCAAAAAGGAATTCCTAGTTTTTACAGATACTTCTTCGTCTACTATACTTACTTTGTTTACCTAGATTCTAGACAGTCTCTTCTTATGTTTAGCCAATTAAGAAAATCGAAATCCGGGCAACAGCTAGTATTTATATTTAATAGGTATATTATTTGCGTATTTTTAACGCCTCCGTGGTCTAGTGGTATAGAGCACGGCTCTTGACTCGGAGGTCGTGGGTTCGATTCCCGCGTTGGAAACATGTTATTTCCAAGTTTGGTTAGGAGTTAGGACAATGCAGGCTGATCTACTGATTGTCTGATAACTGACAAGTAAGATGATCCATGCTTCGGATGGGCATGTAAAATTAAGTCGGTCTGCCGTCCCACTGGGTTATGAGAGTAAAGGAATAGAGAGTGCTCTTGTGTACTGCGCACACACCTGGGCACTATAAAATTACTTTCTGGTTTCAATGAAACCGGCCACCGTCACCAAAACCGGTGTGGGAGCTATTATTATTATTATTTGCGTATATTTGTTTTTGTCGCCTCGTGTTATGTCGCACTAGTACGGCTTCACCTTGTTAAAGTTTTGAAACGGGAGAACTCCAAGGTGAATGTAACTTTACATTTACTCGGTCACGTGGGGTCTTTAAAAGTCCGGAGATTGCGAAAACGGGAAAAAAGTATATTTAAATTAATCGAAGCAACTCCGCACTTTATGTAGCTTACTAAAAAAATATATTTCGATACCAAATTCGGGAATCGGATTATACCCTATACAGCAACAAAAGAGTTTTGAAAATCAGTCAACAAACGGCGGAATAACAATAATTAATCAAAGTAAATAAAATAAAGTATAATTAAAATTTAAAGGAACACGTTCTAATTATAAAAGACCATGGGAAATACCAATAATAAGGTAATCAGCTGAATTCAGCTGGAGTCCCCTCGATTTCTCATGGACGCATGATCAGATCACCACTTTTTTAAACATGATACCGGACCATATTATGTTATGCAACTACAAAAAATTTTGAAAATCGGTCCACAATCATCGGAGTAAAATACAATATACAATTAATATAAAATTCTTTTTTGAAGTCGGCTATAAAGTAGACTGTCACTCCTTATTACATCAGCTATCTGCTAATAAAAGTTCCGTCAATGTCGGTCCAGCCATTTCAGAGATTAGCCGGAACAAACCGACAGACATACAGACAGGCAAAAATTTTGTATATTATTATTATTTTTAGCAATATTCCGCGAAATAAACTTCAACCTCTAAGTAAATGAGTGAGTGTACGCATAGGCAATAGGCATGCGTTACAGGCTTACAACACTTGATTCATGCAAGGCTTCTCACCACCATGAAAGTTGAATACCTCGACGCGCGTTTCGCCCCAACACCGGAGCATCCTCAGGATGTGGACTCTACGAACAACGTCCTTCAACTGTAGGTACGCATAGGCAGTGTGGGAAGGGTGCTGCAAGTTGTACCGCATGCCTATGTTTCACTCACTTATTTACTACCGGTTGAGGTTTATTTCGCGGAATATTGCTAAAAATAATATTAATAAATAATAAGATATGGATTTCCGCAAAGTAACGCCTGATTCTAGATTAGACGGATTAACTACAGACAAAAATTGTAAAAAATGTTCTTTTGGTGTACATGCAGTATATATACCATATATAAATTCATATGCATGTAGTAAAAAACGGTTATTTCAATATTAGAAACAGACTTCAATTTTATTTATAGAAACTAGCTGTCCCGGCAAACGTTGTTTTGCCATTTAAAGTATATTTTCTACATCATCAGTTGATACATGTTTTACCCCCTCTTTTGTCCCCTAAGAGGGTGTGGGGGGGGAAGGTCATACACCAGATGTTAAGTTGAAAAACACAGTTAATACCTAATATGAAGTAAGTCCACTAAAGAAAAAAGTTGTATACAAAATCTGACCCCTCTTTGGTCCCCAGAGAGGGTTGAGAGGGGAGGGGGGGGGGGGGGGATTTTATACACCAGATGTTGAGTTCGAAGAAGACAAATATAATATATCTGTGAAAACCGTATGCAAATCTGTGAAAACCGTATGGCGTATGCAAATCGGATCAGTAGTTTTCGTGTTAAAGAAAAAAGTTTGATACAAAATCTGACTCCCTCTTTTGTCCCCTTAGAGGGGTGGGGGGAAAAAATTGTATACACCAGATGTTAAGTTGGAAGAAGATAAATATATCTGCGAAAACCACATTCAAATCGGATCAGTATTTTTCGTGTGATGCTGGAACAAACATACAGACAGACAGAAAGAGTGACAGACAGACAGACAGACAAAAAACTAACCACATTTTTGGCTTCTATAGCGATGTAGTGACAAAGGTGTAATTTCGGGTGTCATTTCATATCTTTTATGTACAGAATTTTCAGTTCTACAACAGAATATTGTGTTCCTCCCGCACGCGCTTTGGTTACGCCCACTATCGTAATATTTTAATTTCGACATAATTTCAAAACCAAAGGTCCAATTTTAATCATTCAAAGACCAAATATTATCTACATAAACTGTACTTAGTGATAAAATAATTTATTTTGATAAGGATTAATAGCGTGAGTAAAATATATCCGTTTAAATGTAGTCCAAAAAAAATTCAGGATTTTTAAATAAATAAATGGTTATTGTGCCTCACTCGACATAGATAGGTATAGTGTGTCGCGGACTTTTTTGTAGATATTTATAAGATCTACAATTACTTAGAACATTTTATGGTTCTATCTTTTATAGTTTAGGCAGCGTACGCAAAATAAGTAACTTTTCTAGCTGATTTTATACACCTTGCGTCCGAAAAACTCAAATATCTTACGGAACCCTACTTTTTTCCAAAATAAAATGTAGCCTATGTTCAGCAGAAATAATGTAAGATTCCAATAGCAAAAGAATTTTTCAAATCGGTCCAGTAGTTTCTGAGCCTATTCGACTCAAACAAACAAACAAACAAACAAACAAAAAATCAAATCTTTCCTCTTTATAATAGTAGTGTAGATAACGATAAGATAATTATGTATAGATAGATGTATAGAAAGAAAGTGTTAATGCTGGATGCTTGTCTTGTACTGCTGATGTAGTTTCAAGATAGTGTGCTGTAAAGAGACTCCAGAATACTTTTGTCACAAAGAAATCGAAAGTTTCAGCGCAATAAGTATATGTATACGAATTTTAGGACGTCCAACTAAATTGCCGACGCTTAAACAGTAACCATGCACTGAAAAAGTTATTTAACGACTTGCACGTGCAGTTCTGCATAATTTAGTAACTGCAAGACTGACGCACTACATGCTGCCATAACTCATAGCATAGTTTGTTTGGTAAGCGACAGTCAATCGTAAAACGCGTCTACCGACTTTACGACGCTACTATTCAGCCGCGTAGCATTTTTCCAAATTATTTTCATCTTGGCAATGAAAACTCTCTAATACCGGCGCCACACATAGCACAAATGTTTGAACACAGACTTTGTCACACATTTGAACACTTGTATGTTGAACCTGCCAGACATGTTTCACAGAGTTTCACATACATTTTCACTTCACAGTTGTTGCAAGGACGTCAAACAAGACGGACGACTGATTTGACGTGACAACTGACCACAGACAAGAATTTTTTTTTTCTTATTATGGCACTTCGGCTTTAGCCATGGCCAGTGTCGAGCATAATATATGGCAGGAAAACAATATTTTTTATTAAAATAATTTTCAGCATCGTTTTCCATATTATTATCAGGTCTAAAGTCTAGTCAAAGTCTAAGTAAATGTCATTACAGTCAGAAAGTCAAGTCAGTCGATTCAGTAAAGTGGTAGACGCTTTACTGAAACTTTTGATGGAGTTTTGGAGGGAACACAAAATAGCACGTTTCTGTTTATAATATATGTTTCTGTTTATAATATTTAATAGTTTCGGAGAAAAGTGGCTGTGACATACGGACGGACGGACAGACAGACGGACAGACAGACAGACATGACGAATCTATAAGGGTTCCTTTTTTGCCATTTTGGCTACGGAACCCTAAAAAGTCACTGACTTGATTCTTTGACTGTATCAAAGAATCAAGTCAGTCGATTCAGTAAAGTGGTAGACGCTTTACTGTTTTGATGGAGTTTTAGAGAGAACACAAAATAGCACGTTTCTGGATATTGCATCACTTTCCTACACTTGTGCACGATAAGGAATATTGGTTAATACTCTACTGCCGCGGCCGCATATAAGCGTAGTGCTTCGCGCTAAAACCGATTCTATTGGACGATCTGCGTATATCGTCCAATAGTATCATCTCATAGCACGAAGCTTCGGACGATAGACGCAGGTGCGGCCGGGCCGTACCAATATTACACAATAAAACCCAACTAACACAATTTTAGGAAAATAATTATACAAAAACACAACATCACTCTTTTACATTCCCGGCAAAACTCCAAATAATACTTATTACTTCGATCAACCACAGACTACATGTATATATTGTATTGTCTATGGACTACACACTCTATAATACTCTAATCTGTGGACTACACAGAAGTGTCAAGTGAACTTTGCGCATATGTGTAGCAGGTAAGCAAACATTTGAACATAGATCTTTGAGCTCTTTGATGTGCGCCAAAAAACCGACATCGAAGGGCAAAGTGCAAATGTTTGTACAAAGCTGTGAACAAAGTCTCAAAGTCCCGTGCTACACATGTGTACAAACAAGTGTTCAAATATGTGTTCAAATGTTTGTGCTATGTGTGGCGCCGGCCTAACGACATGAAATGTGTGTATTTACTTCGTAGTTTATTTATCGCGGGATTATTATAATTCTGCAGTAGCTTAGCGATTTCCTGGCTGGGTTCTAGAAGCACTCGAAAACAATAACGGCAGTCATCGGGCTAACTAACCAACGCAATAGTGGAATAGCTTCAGCATGCTGCTTCTGAAGACGGTCTGCGTCAACTGGGAGACCGTGTTTTTCGCGTTTTCCGGCATTTGATGACGTCACACTGTTTCGTAATGGCACAGAATATATATTAGTAGTACCAAGTAATGGTGCCAAAATCAGTTCTTATGAGCCACTTAACGCTTGAATTGAGAACACAATGTTGAAAAACACGTGTCTATGTGTAATTGCTAAATTGAAAACAGCCATTCGTCCCGTCCATTCATACTAATATTATTTGCAAAAATGTCTGTCTGTCTTCAGGCTCAATCCGTCGAACCAATTTGGATGATACCTATATTATGTTTAGTATGTATCAACATGTTTTTATACAGAAAAGCGATAATGCTACCTATAGGTCTACCAGAATCTGATGGCAATTTTTGACAGCAGATTTTCAAAAAATATCCTTGATCATTGGATAAATTTTTATATTTGCATGTTTCACACACAAAATAAGCCGCTAAAGGAATAAATGACGAATCTAATAAGCGTTCCGTTTTTTTGCCATTTTGGCTACGGAACCCTAATAACTGTATTTTAAAAAGATAAAACCGACTTCAAAATTAAAACTTCCTATCTCCAAAACTACTGAACCGATTTTAATGAAACTTGCACTGTTCCGTAAGTTGAACAATACCTAGTACAACAAAAAAAGAATCACTTAAATGGGACTTGTAGTTCCGGAGATATGCGTGAACAAACATAAAAACATACATACATACATACATACACTTTTGAAATTTGGCACATTTGTTCAGGAGCTGTTATAGATTAACATATACAAAAACTGGGCAGTTCTGGAAATATTACATACATACGCGTCGAATTGATAACCTCCTTTTTTTGAAGTCGGTTAAAAAGGATGAAAATGTTTTATTCCTATTACCCCGGTATTGCTAGTCAAATTATTTTTTCACTTTTTGCCATCAGATTCTGGTAGTAGGTATACGATAAACAAAATTTTGCGAAACGAAATTGCAGGTCTATACTTTTCTATAATAATTTGTAGTTTTTTACATTCCCAACAAAGTCCCACGAGTCCCCTCCAACAGATGCACGTAGATCGTATAATGGACATTTGACGTCAATATGCCGATTTTTGTTTATTGATTCGCACTGTTTAGGTGTTCCGAGCACGGTGTAGGCGAAGGAGCAACGAACCCAAAAGATTTTGTGTTCAATTAGGTACAATCAACTTGTCAGGTGATTCAGAAATAAGAAGAAATTGATTCATAGGCTGATAGGCCTAATTTGTATGGTATTAGTCAATTAAGGTAACTTTCCAATCCTCGCAACCGACAAAAATTCAAATATTAAAAATCGGCCAAGTACGAGTCGGAGTTCGGACTCGCACACGAAGGGTTCCGTACCATTATAGAGAAAAAATAAGCCAAAAGTTATGTTTTTGTATGGGAAGGAATTGAATGGGAATGTCCTTAAAATTTTATTTTAATTTTATTATTAATTTTAAAGTACACATATAATTGAGGAATCTGTAAAAATTTCGACCGCCTGCCTGTTGTCATTATTGATATAGAGCTAAAAAGGCCAAAAAAATCACGTTTGTTGTATATGGGAGCCCAATAATAATATCATTTTGTTTTCAGTATTTGTTATTAAAACGCGAGCGGCAACAAATATACACAATCTGTAAAAATTTCAGAATTCTAGCTATAGCGGTTCTTGAGATACAGCCTGGAGATAGACGGACAGACATCGAAGTCTTAGTAATAGGGTCCCGTTTTTACCCTTTGGGTACGGAACCCTAAAAATGCCACTTTACAAGCTAGGCAGGTTTAATTTTCTACCGACGTTGGTCTAGCGACCCATGCCACAGGTGCTTTGTATGGGAGCCCCCCTGCGTAGTCACGGCGTAGTGCAAAATGAAACCTTTAATATATTTAAGTATAGCCTAGTTCATAAAGTGGCATTTTATTTAATTTTTTGTCGGTCGCTATCATTTGCAGCGAGGTGGTTTGCAAAATATTCTTAACATTGGACAGTTTTGTACATTATTTACCTACAGTTAACTCTTGAGAACAATGCCGCGGGCTCCGAATAATCACGGCAAACATACAGCCAAAACAAGCAAAGAAGTCCTTCAAAGGTGTAACATTCGCTTGTCCTTTCTGCGAATGTAAACAAATACGACTGAAATAGCTTCGAGTGCAAGTGGATAAAGCGCAGCGCTACGCAGGGCGGAGGGTGGGCTACGCAGGGCGGAGAGCGGGCTACGCAGGGCGGACGGCGGAGGGCGGACGACTACGCAAGGCCGGAGGGCGGGCTCAAGCTTCTGTGAGACGAGCTTTTGCTAGACTTATACATTATAGATTGCAGAGAAATTATACACGTATACAATATACATATTAGCTTCATACAAAAATGTAACGTAAATTGAAATCATCATTCTGGTGCAGTCATATAACAAGTGTTATGGACGACAACTTTGTTCAACTCGTTGTTAGTGTCAGTTGACACAAATTATGACGCGCTTTTTATTTGCGTAGTCATTAGAGAAAGCTTTTCTTAGCTTTTAATTTATGGCCGAAAGTTTAAATACCTCTAAATTATAGGAGTCGCTTTGATATTTTCTTTTTGATTTAAATGTAGCTATAACTCACTGACGGAAGGTGCCAAAGCGCGCTGGACAAGTCTACATCCATGGCAGCACATGAGCTTTAAGCTTATAACCGAGTTTTTGTTTTTCTTATATTTGATACATTTATTATCTGTGTAAGATTTTATTATAAAACTTAATATTTAAACTTTGAGATATTTAAAATAACTAATTGAAAATAGTTTACCACGATAACACAGAAAAAACTAACTAACAACCCACTAAACCTGGTGATGTATAAAAATAATCTGAAAGAAATTTACTGAAAGTCATTTAGTTTAAAAGTTGCACTTTGCACTCGGCACGTTCGACAGTTTTTTGGTAATTCAACACTTTTATAACTTCTTAGTCTTGGGACACACTTACATGATTTTAAGGAAAACTTAAGGCTAGTTCACACGACACCAAGACTTACCAATTTAATATCATTGTCAACAAACACACACATACACAGTATTTTTAGCCGAACCGGCGCGGCGGGCGTCCCGCGCGCAGCTCGTACACGTCTGTACACAACAGAAATCAGAATTATTGTATGATCGCGCGAAAGTAAATCTGGATTCGGGAAATATCAGCGTTCTAGGGAGGAACAAATTCATCGACACTCCAGCCGGCTCCGTGCGAGAGCGACACGCGTAAAAAGTGCCGACGAAAATTTTGCACTCGGCGAAATGCTACAGATTAAAAAAAGCGGCCAAGTGCGAGTTGGACTCGCCCATGAAGGGTTCCGCAGCAGCAATAAGGTTTATTTTTATGAAATTAAAAGGTTTTTGATTTATTTTTATATTTCAGTCGATTTCATGTTTAGATTAAGGTTACCATTTATGGCGTAGGGGAAGGTTGCTATCATTGGACCGGCTCTTTCATTGGACCACCTAATTCTTTCAAAAACTATGCATGTCACAACGAGTTCAATACGTTGCTAGGCAACAGTACCGCGCCCGTTGCCCCCCCGCCAAACCTCAGTGCGCTCGCGACGCGTGGCAAGTAGTGACGTGTGCATTTGTGTCAGCGGTGACCGTGATATAAAAACCGAGCCTTCAACAAACTGACATATGTAGCATTGTATTTATTCATGTTTGATGATTGTATTAGATCAGAATAGCAAATTTATCTGCGCTTACAGAGACTATGAAGTTTTTTACCTTATTTTGCACGTTTTTTAATACCTGCTTTCCTTCTGTTGATATACCTAGTTGCCATCAATGGACCACAATGGTGACGCCATTATTGGACCGGTCCAATTAAAGAAACTTAGCGAATTACTTATTTTCACTTAGTATAATTCTAAGAAATGTTTTTTTTCTGTGTGAATTTCGTATTGCAATAGTTACAAATACAAGTTTTCTAAAGTAGGTACCTACGTTTACCTTTACTTATTTTTTCATAATAACAAAAAATAAAATATCTAAATGGACACTCCAGCAATATTGAAAATGTAATATCAAAGGAAATAAAGATTTTTGTAATGTGTATTTTTGTATTGCACGTATCTTTTTGTTATTCCAGAATGTCGGCAGAGAAAAAGAAAAGGAAATATTATTCTTGGAATGAAACTAGTATGAAACTCGCTATAGAATCTTTAAGAAAAAAAACTATTGGATTAAATGAAGCGAATCGAATCTATGGCGTTCCAAAAGATAACAATTGTTGATCTCGTGGAAAGTTCCAAAACAGTTAGTTATAATATTAGATTACAAAAAAAATTATATGATTATTATAAAAACTTATGAATAAAAAAGTAATTCTTATTTTGTGTTTCATTTGAGTCACCTTCATTGGACCTTTAATACCAATGTTTCTAAGTCCAATGATGGCAACTTAGGGGTCCATTCAAGGTAACGGTGGTCCAAAGAAAGCAACTCCTCATTGAAGAGTTATTTTAGTATATTTCTAAAACCTCTCAACTTTCTTTACCAATAATTTATATATTATTAATTTACATAAAAAGCATCACATTCCAACAATTGGTTTTCATTTGTCGGTAATATTTCATGAGATATGATGTCATAAAGTTAAGTGGTCCAATCATAGCAACCTTCCCCTATAAAAAAAACTGCTGGCTAGATCTCGTTCAAACCAATTTTCGTTAGTAGTTTTTATAGTAATCTACATCATATATATTTTTTTAAATTATCATGCCCCTACTTTAGAAATTAGAGGGGGGGGGACACATTTTACCACTTTGGAAGAGTCTCTCTCGCAAACTATTCAGGTTAGAAAAATATGATATGAGAAACCTCAATATGATTTTTGGAGACTTATCCATAGATACCCCACACTCATAGGTTAGATGAAAAAAAATTTTTTTTTTGTTTCAGTTGTTCCTATGGGGACCCCTAAAATTTTTAATAATTTTTCCATTTTTGCATTTTTGCATCAAAATCTTAATGCGGTTAACAGACTACATCTACTTACCAAGTTTCAATAGTATAGCTCTAATAGTTTCGGAGAAAAGTGGTTGTGACATATGGACGGACGGACGGACAGACAGACAGACAGACAGACAGACAGACAGACATGACGAATCTATAAGGGTTCCTTTTTGCCATTTTGGCTACGGAACCCTAAAAACACATACTAAATAATATGTAGGAATACTGAGGATTGAGAGAAAAGATTTCATGAAGATTTTCTACATGAATTTTGACGACGTTTTGTCGCAGCGTGATGATATATAGGTATACGTGATGTCTTATCAACTCTCATTATTTCATTTCTTTCAGTAGTTATAACTAAAATGTTTTGCCTTAAAAGTTGTAGAAAAATATTTCCTGCAGGTAATTTCTACCTGCCTTGCATCGTAGGTGACAGAAGGACAGATTTTGAACTCTTGACTACGAATTAATGTTTAAATATTAAATGGTACATAATAATTCTCAAGCTCATTTATAATGAAACCTAGTTGCCATCAAAGCACATGCGGAAAAAGATTTTCTTTTTCATCGATCACTGTCCCGTCCCTAACGTATCAGCACGATGTGCGGGGTTTTCTCAGAAGTTTTTGTCTATTTTTACAGCCAGTAGTCCCTACATCAGGCCGAGCGTTGTGTACGATTGTCATCGGTCGGTAAACTGTTAACTTGAACTTAAGCTCGCAGTTTACTAGAATAACTGCGAGCTTTCCACAGATCTTTCGTAAGCTCATACATCCAAAGAGCTTACAAGCTTTTCTTGCGTACCTATAAACAGCTTTTGCGTTTGATAGATTGTGTTTGTTTTTCAAGTCTAGCTGTGTAAGACAATTTTGGCTTCTAAAACAAGTTTGTAATTTCAAGAGTCAGAATCATAGTCCAAAGTCTAAAATGATGAATACAGAATAGGTACAATTTAATCAGACTTTAAAACGAAGTCAATGGATAGGTCGACGCAAATAGAAGCAACATAACTATTCTCTAATAAATGCTGCTTGCCTCTAGCCAGTAAGTACAGGCACACTTGACTGCTGGTGTGATTAATATTAACTAATATTTATCTGAAATTCAAAATATATTTTTGCATGAATCAGCCACTTTGAGTAGAATATTGGAGTTTTGTTACCTACGACAAAGAATAAATACACTACGCTACGATAAAATAATCATATTTATTTAAAATAAAATCGGCCAAGTGCGAGTCGGACTCGCGCACGAAGGGTTCCGTACCGTTATAGAGCAAAAATAGGCCAAAAATTGTGTTTTTTGTATGGGAGCCCCCCTTAAATTTTTATTTTATTTTATTATTATTCTTAAATAATAAAGTACACATATAACTAAGGATTTTGTGAAAAATTGTACCTACCTGTTGCCATTTTTGATATAGAGCAAAAAAGGCCAAAAACAACACGTTTGTTGTATGGGAGCCCCCCTTAAATATTCATTTTATTTTATTTATAGTATTTGTTGTAATATCAAATTTCTAGCTATTACCGTTCTTGAGTTACAGCCTGGAGACAGCAAAAAAGGCAAAAAAAATCACGTTTGTTGTATGGCCATACAACAAACGTGATTTTTTTTGCCATGGGAGCCCCCCTTAAATATTCATTTTATTTTATTTTTAGTATTTGTTGTTATAGCGGCAAGCCGGCAACAGATATATACATAATCTGTGAAAATATCAAATCTCTAGCTATTACCGTTCTTGAGTTACAGCCTGGAGACAGACAGACAGACAGACGGACAGACGGACAGACAACGAAGTCTTAGTAATAGGGTCCCGTTTTTACCCTTTGGGTACGGAACCCTAAAAATACCCAAAGAATTTGAGCCAAATGTTAAGTCTAGCAAATTTTGGAACCAGAAACAAAAATTTACGACGTATCACAACTTTTTCTCAGTGTTTACAGCTGTCCCGTCACAATTCTGTGACACCACATAAATATCACATGCAGAGTGTCACACTTTGCGACCAATTGTGAGACACTGTCGCGATGAAAACACTCTTATAATATGATGAATGCGTTTTACAATTGCATACGCACAACAAACTCCACTTACACCAAGAACAACAATTACCCACGTCCGTATAGTTACTTTACATTGACGAAGTGCAGGCTGCAGCCCTATGTCCATTGCTGACTGCTGTAAGTCACGGTACAGACAAAATAACTCTTTATTATACTGTCGACAACAGCAATCTTTGTAGGTAATGTACATAACTAGAATAAACCTTCGAAAGACCAAATAAAGACGAATTACTGCAGGGATTGTTATAATTTTGTAACGGCATACCATAGTCCATACCATACCTTTGATTATATGTCCATACCTTTGATTATTTACTACCTACCTATGTCTTTTTTGGTGTCACCATTGAGGTAATAATACTATGTATACTTAATCTGTGGGTGTCACGCTCATAGCATAGCTTTTTTTTATTATTATTATTATAGGTAATCAGGCAAGCAGTTGATACAACTGATGTTGCCTGTATCAGGTTATTCTCTGTGCATTTTAACAGTGATTTTTCAAATATCTGTCAAGTCTGTTCTTGAAATTATTAACATTCTGGGCTGCTATAACATCCTCTGGCAAGCTGTTCCACGCTCTCACAACTCGATTGCACAAAAAGTGTTTATGTGGATTGTTTTTCGAGGAACTTGCAGCGAGCTTCATGCTATGGCCTCTTAAATGTGTGTTATCATTCAATGTGAATATGTTCTGTATGTCTTGAATGTCATAATGTCCGTTTAGGATTTTATATGTTTCTATTAAATCGCCTCTATCCCTGCGTTGTTTCAGAGTAGTAATTTTCAAGGCTTCCAGACGTTCCTCATATGACAGTCTTTTCAGTTTTCTGGGTATTTTAGTAAAGGAACGCTGTACTTTTTCCAACAATTCAATATCCTTAACAAAATAGGGGTTCCAGATCTGGAAAGCATATTCTAATATTGGTCTTATAAAAGTTTTGAGGATCTGGAGCATCATTTCTGGTGTAAGCTCACGAAATGCTTTCCTCACTAAGTATATGAGACTCCTTGCTTTCTTTGTGGTGGATGAAATATGTTCTCCCCACTTTAGATCAGATGTTATCTTTACACCCAAGTCAGATTGCACATTGACCTCTAGTAATTGGGTATCATTTAATTTGTATTTCAAGTGAGGATTGCATTTGCCAATGTGCAGCACTGTGCATTTAGAAGAATTCAGGTTTATAAGCCACTGCTTCGACCAGTTAGCTATTCTGTTGAGGTCATCTTGAAGTCGGTTGTAGTCAGTTAATGGATTTGCAAATATCTTAGTGTCATCGGCAAAGATGCTTAGATTGCATTGAAGGCAGTGGGGAAGATCGAAGGTGTATAGGATGTACAGCACAGGACCGAGTACTGATCCCTGGGGTACGCCACTCAATACTTCTACGTAATCCGATTTTGCTTCGCCCACTCTTACTTGCATAGTTCTTTGTTGCAGAAACGCTTTAATCCACTTAAGTAACTTTCCTCGTATTCCTAGAAATTCTAATTTTTGCAAAAGCCTTCTCGTGGGAACTTTATCAAATGCTTTTTCGTAATCCAGGTATATAATGTCTATTGGTTTTCTCTTATTAAAGTGGTCAGTCCATATAGCGAGACAAGTCAGTAAATTTGATATTGTGGAACGGTGTGGGCAAAAACCGTGTTGTTGTTCTGGAATTACTTTGTATCTACTAAAGAAATTTCTAATGTGCCTTACTATAATTTTCTCCATCACCTTGCATACAACGCTGGTCAAGCTGATAGGCCTATAGTTAGCGGTAGTTTTGCCTTTTAACTTGTTACAGTTTTCTCAATTTAACTTAACACAAAACGAATTTATACGGTTGATCATAGAGGGCAGATTTCCTGGAAAAAGACCACCTGGTGGCTGGTAGGCTAAGAAGAAAATCGATCGATGATAATATAAAAGAATGGACCAGATGTAGGTAGCTACCCTCAATTAAAGAAATTACCCCAGGGGCCAGGACCTAAAGAAATTCAACCTGCTGACCGCCGAACTTCGATTTAAAGATGGCACTAGATTAGATGATGATGAAGAACTTAATAGCATATCTTCAATAATAAATCTTAAATAAGTGTTTCAATCTGACAATCCAGCTACTTAATTTAAATTATAAACACAAAGCATACAAAAACGTACTGTGACGTGTCGTGAGACCTTGGAACCGCGAGTGTCCATAGTGTCCGTATCTAGTATCACATAAGTTTTATCACGTTCCGATAAGGTACATTTTGTTCCCACACATACACACAGCGCACGCGTTTGTTACCTCGTGCGGTAGCGTTTTCCTCGTAAACAGTTGTAAGACTGGTGAGTGAATATTGACTATTGTCTATTAAATTCTAATAACTTAAGTAATAACAGTGCACGTTTATGAGAAATTCTGCATATTTTTATTTATTGTACGTTATGTAGAGTACGTGATATTTACATATTATTCTTATTATAAACCGGTTATCATACATAACACTCGAACTACGAGTATAACACGAAACAACATCAAGGACTTATTCTTATTTCGTCTTATGAGCTGTCCGTTTAAATTTTCTCATGCAACGACTACCGCGAATTGATTTCAATTTTATCGCATTTTTATTTTATTCAAATATTCGTTACTCGAGAGTGTAGACGAGGTTTAATATTTTTTGCATATAGATGAAGTTTTAATTTATTTCTTTTCAACGAGGGTAAATGAAAATATTTTTATTTGACGTATGGCAGCCATGATGCGTTCCTTTTACGCTAGGTCACAGCTGGGGTCGGCTGCACTCCGCCGAAAAACTGTAAAAATGTCTAGCCTCCGTTATGTGCATTTATTTATTCGGTAATTTTTTTTAAATTTAATAACATTCTTGTCTTCATTTTACATCCCGTTTTGTTCAAAATAGTATAGTACAGTGTAACTTGTCCATTGTGCTTCAAAGACTAACCTAACATCTTTATGATTTTAAATGTACAGCATATTAGTGTTATAAATGTGTGACTATTTAAACAAACGAGCAGTTTAAGTATGTGTTCAATGTGTACTTAGGTGGACTGATGTGGAAAAGACCAGAGAGTGTGCCCCTCGGCCGCGTGTGGATGAGGTTTAGGGGCAAGGAGAAACCCGGCGAGCCTGCGAGAATGTAAGTAGGTACATTCTTGTTTTACACCGACTGCGTAAGAAGGGTTAATGGTTAAGTTTTGGCACGCTCTGCAACCTGAGCAAATGATTAATAATTTTCTTATCTTTATCTTTCATTTAGTGTAATAGATCAATATTTATTAATTTTCATAATGTACATAATTCATATTACAAAATTAAGAATACAATAACAAATTAACAATATGTACAGAAACAAAAAAAAAATAATTTAATAATGATAATAATTAGAATTAAAAAAAAAAAAATGAAAAAGTATAATCAAAAAGACCGCCCCGCAGCGTACCATGCTCAAACGTCCCCATCACACTGGCCGCGTTACCGCGCTGAATGGCCAGGGAGACGTGTTGGGCCAGGTACGCCCCGGAGCGGGGATCGTTACCCGATTCCCGCAACCGACGCGACGTCCGAGCTGACGAACGAAAGCTTTCGCTTCGTTACACCAGGTACCTCCTGTTTCCACGGCAAAAGGGACGAAAAGATATTTCTGCTCCAGATCCGCATACTTATTGTGCTTCTGCCTAGCTGCGAACTCGGCGGCAGACCCCGCGATTCGAGAAGTGCCGGAAATGTTTAGTGTAATTAATAAGTAAGGAAAATACATAATATTTTCAGGTATCAAATCCGAGATCTAGAGGAGCCGTACAAGGAGGCTTGTCTTGATATGATGCAGCACACCTTCATCAACGACGAACCCACCTCGCAGGTGCTGGGTGAGTTCACGCACTTGGACTCCCCGGTCCTCGCGGTGTTGCAGTTTGTGCGATTATTATTCATCGAATTAGAATAGAGCCTACAGATTTAATTACTTAGTCAATATCGATTTGATATTTTTTTAATACTTAGTAAGATTTTTAGAATTGTACAAACTAGAATGTGGGTACTATGTAGCTACAAAGATAGTTAAATAATTGCAATTATTTTGCAGTTAGATAGGGCACGTTTCACCACTTTCTGATAAAGTGCCGAATGGGTTATTCACAGCTTTTTGAGAGATTCTTTATACTTCATCTGTCATGTTAAGTGGTGGATAGCCTATTCGGCACTTATCAGGAAGTGGTGAAACAGGCCCTTATTATCTCGTGACCACCTTGTTTGATTGATTGCTTGTAAAAACCCATTATCGTCAAATCAAATCTGATAACTTAACTACCTATCTTCAGGTCACATGTACTTGAAGCTACAAGATAAAAACAATACCTATAGGCTATAACTACTAAATACTTACCTTGTATTTTGTATCCAGTTTTCTCAGTATCGACTTGCACAATCTTTAAAATTTAAATCTATCCAGCAATCATTAAATCCAAACTACAAGCAGCAAGGGCAGGGCCCCGTAAGGGCTACTGGCGCCTGTACTGTGCAAAAAAGGATTTTGGCGCCCCTTTAGGCAAATTTTTTCGGTCCTTGGTTTTGGCGCCCCTAGAGGATGGCGCCCGTATGCATTGCATTCATTGCACATAATATTATGATAGCGGGGGCCCTGAGCAAGGGGCCTCGAGGTCCAAGTTTGGACAGCGAGGTTTTTTAGGGTTCCGTAGCCAAAATGGCAAAAAGGAACCCTTATAGATTCGTTATGTCTGTCTGTCTGTCTGTCTGTCTGTCTGTCCGTCCGTCCGTATGTCACAGCCACTTTTCTCCGAAACTATTAGAGCTATACTATTGAAACTTGGTAAGTAGATGTAGTCTGTGAACCGCATTAAGATTTTGATGCAAAAATGGAAAAATTATTAAAAATTTTAGGGGTCCCCATAGGTACAACTGAAACTAAATAATTTTTTTTTCATCTAACCTATGCGTGTGGGGTATCTATGGATAGGTCTTCAAAAATCATATTGAGGTTTCTCATATCATATTTTTCTAACCTGAATAGTTTGCGAGAGAGACTCTTCCAAAGTGGTAAAATGTGTGTCCCCCCCCCTCTAATTTTTCTTAAGTAGGGGCATGATAATTCTAAAAAAATATATGATGTAGATTCCTATAAAAATACCAACGAAAATTGGTTTGAACGAGATCTAACCAGTAGTTTTTTTTTATACGTCATAAATGGTAAACCTTAATCTAAATTTTAAAAATTTTTTTTTCATCTAACCTATGCGTGTGGGGTATCTATGGATAGGTCTCCAAAAATCATATTGAGGTTTCTCATATAATTTTTTTCTAACCTGAATAGTTTGCGAGACTCTTCCAAAGTGGAAAAATGTGTGTCCCCCCCCCTCTAATTTCTAAAGTAGAGGCATGATAATTCTAAAAAAAATATATGATGTAGATTACTATAAAAACTACCAACGAAAATTGGTTTTAACGAGATCTAGCCAGTAGTTTTTTTTATACGTCATAAATAGTAAACCTTAATCTAAATTTCATTAAATCGACTGAAATATAAAAATAAATCAAAAATATTTTAATTTCATAAAAATAAACCTTATTGCTGCTGCGGAACCCTCCATGGGCGAGTCCAACTCGCACTTGGCCGCTTTTTTTTTAGGATTTAGGAAATAACAAAATAGTAAAAAAAAACCATCAACAAAATCCCTCGTCCTAATCATGCATCAGGGGGCCTCGCAAAATATATTATCTTGCCCACATACAATTTAGGTGTTGCCCCGCCACTGACTACTCGCTAAGGCTTCAGTCTCGAAATCAGCAGGCAGCGGGGCGGGAGCGGCGGCGGCGCCGGAGCGGCGTCTTCCAGACATAAAGTTAATATACCTAGCGGAATATAGTAAGTAGAACAAAGGCCTGAGCAAGCGAGACGTGTGATACATGACAGCAGTACTCTTTTTTTTGACGTCCAGTCAGCCCGGATCAGCCCCTTGGCAATTTAATCTCTTAGAATTCATGTTCAATCATGCTTGTGTAAGTTTCGAGACTGAAGGCTAAAACATCCTTTCGGCTCGGTCCATCCTTATTCCTTAATCTCGGTGCGATAAAGACGAGCTTTTCGTCAGTAATTTCTCAGCTACACCATCATCGAAAATCGTGTAATTTATTACTCTGGAACCATTATCAAATCAAGACATTAAACCTCGAACTTCCAGGTGTAAAAGACGACCCAGTATCCATGGCGGAGATCCGCGCCAACTGGGAGAAGATCCTGCAGCAGAACGTCAGCCTAGCAGTCTTCGAGGAGCGGGACGGGGAACCGGCGAACTTGGTGGGCTTCAACATGGTCATCGTGAAGAGTAAGCAGGACCCAGAGGAGAATATAGAGGTGAGTTAGACATCGAAACTCGAAAGTCTTGAAAAATACTAAGTTGGTTTAATAATTATTATTATATAGTAGGTAGTCAGTAGGTATTGTTCAGAAAATGCAATGTGCTTTAAGCTATTGCGGCTTCGAATGCATAAAATAGTAGATACTTATTGTAGGTGCCTACTGGAGGAAATATTTATAGTGATGTAATAATTCCAGAATCCGAATGAAACATGTTTATTGATAAATGATTCAAGGCAGTATCATCACAAATTATATAATGGTCCTTCGCGACAAAATGACCTATTTCCGGAGACAACGCAAAGTCACAAAAAATTATTGTTATGCTCGCGAACTTCAAAGAATTTGCAAATAGGTATACCTAAGTTGGTTGTTGTATAGGTATACCTAAGTAATGAAGTTGATGTAATTTATGAGGCTGGCATTGTCGGTTTCGACACAAGCCTAATAAATAAGAAAAAAAAAGTTGGTTCCAGTAATGAAGCTCAACCCGCTCCTCAGCTCCCGATAGAGCTCGCGCGCTCCTACTTATCATCTTCGTATTCCAGTTCAAGGGAGTGGCGTGGCAGAGGCTGCTCAAGATATTCTCTGTGGTGGAGGGCATGGTGGACGTGTTCGCGCATTACGGCGTCGACCGCTACATCACCTCCAGCGGCATGACCGTGCTGCCCGCACACCGCGGACAGAACATCGGCGCGCGGCTCATGGAGGCCAGGTATGTTACGTAGTTTGGCCAGGTAGTAATCATTCCACGCTGAACTTTTTTAAACGACTTCAAAAAGGAGGTTATCTATTCGACGCGTATGTAACATGTAATTTTCCTAGAACTGCCCAGTTTTCGTATATGTTAGTCTATAACAGCGCCTGAACAAATGTGCCCAAAAGTGTATGTATGTACCTATGTATGTTTTTACTTTTTATGTTTGTGTTCGCATATCTCCGGAACTACAAGTCCGTAATTCTTGTTTTGTTGTACTAGATATAGTAGGAATTGTTCAACGTAGGTAATTAGGAAGTTTTTATCTTACGTGTTATGTGTGTCTCTGTCTCTGGGTCCTTAGTACCTACACTCTTTGATTGCAACCTAAAGTTTCTTATTTATATCATTTTCTCGCTTCTCCGTATTCCGTATTCATTCCCTCTTACTAATAAAAAGTTACACAGCGTGTATAGAGGGTGCATAAGATTTTTTCTACTAATAATAATTTTTTGACATAAGGCCTGTATAACGATGCTGTCATTTCCATACAAATTTCTCTGTATAGACCATGTATAGACTCTGTGTAACGTGTGTATAGCTTAAAAACTCCTGTTTAACTATTCACACGTTGAACGCATGTTTAAGAAGTTTTTATTAGTAAGAGGGTTAGTCCTTAAATTGACACATGATTTCACAATGTAATCTCAGGTATGAGCTGTGCAAGGCGTTTAACATCCGAGTAGCCGCCACGATCTTCACCGCGACTACCTCCCAGGCTCTGGCGCGAAAAGTCAACTACGAGGTGTTGGCCACCCTGGACTACGCCGACATGAAGCAACATGGCGTCGACCTCACCGGCTGCACCACCCCCTGCGCGTTATACATGGGCATCAAATATGACATCGACAACATGTAACCTCTGGAACGACTGTCTGCGTAAAGTTAAAGCTATTCCTACGTGCCGATTCTATATTTTATAATACATCAATGGCGTAAATGTTGCCAACTTTAAAATATTCGAAACCTCTGTAGCATATCTGCTTTGATGGATCTTGTATTTTTGATGGGACAGAGTGGTATGTTTTCACGGGCACAAAATCATACCACTTTAGCTTATCAGAATATCTAGCGTTAGTCTTTGTCGTTGTATGTCTCATACATATTCTGATATAAGATTTTCGTCTAGATACGTGTCATCTTTGTAACATTAAACTGATATGCACCAGAGAGATCGATCATACACATGAAAAAAATTACCTATGCAAACTGTTACAAACCGAAATATTTTAATTTTTATTATTGGTTTGCCTCTCTATTTTTTTAATTACTTACTTATCAATGATAAAAATTATAAAAATATTTTGTGATACATACATTATCATATTGTGTTCAAGTCAAAAAGTCCGTGTTTTAACCGACTTCCAAAAAGGTGGGTGTTTTCAGTTTTGTCTAGTTATAAGTCATGTAAATAAGGTAAGAGGTTCTAATTTGATAAGTAACAACGCCATCGAACAATAAAAACAACTATTAACTATTAAATAAAGTAATATTATAAAGTGGTCAATGGTCATACTAGATTAGTCTTAGAATAATAAATAATTTTTATAGAATAAGTAATTGTAAGTTATGATATGAAGTCTGCAAAATTATACAAATAACTTTTATTTTTTGTGTCTAATTTTAAAGAATTGTGAATGATTAATGACTGTGTAATTTTGATATTATATTGCTGACTAACCCTCTTACTAATAAAAACTTCTTAAACATGTGTTCAACGTGTGAATAGTTATACAGGAGTTTTTAAGTTACACACACGTTACACAGAGTCTATACATAGAAATTTGTATGGAAATGACAGCATCGTTATACAGGCCTTATGTCAAAAAATGATTACTAATAGAAAAAATCTTATGCACCCTCTATACACGCTGTGTAACTTTTTATTAGTAAGAGGGTATAATAATAATGTGACAATGACAAATGGTGAGAAGCAACCAATTAGCTCAAAATAGTATGTTAATCTATTTATTGTTTTATATCTAAGTTGAATGTTAAGTAAAATAGATTTTCAGAACATTAAATTAGATAATAATTATAATGAATAATCTTATATAAAAAAAGAAATTAATTGCAAACATCTAATTAAAATCAGTTTTGTAAAATAATTGTTACCCACTTTAGAAATTATTATATAAATAGGCACTATTTCATGAGTATAGAAACAGCAAAGGGCTTAAAAATACTATTAATAATTTTATTAGAAATATTGATTGTTTCAGATCGATATGTTATTGTTTTAAACAATATTTAAGTATACATCGGCCAGTTTTAAGTAATTTGCAGATGAGTTTAACGTGTTAGATATTATGACAAAATATGCTTAACCAAAGTAGAGTGTTAATCATGACTTTGTTTATACTAGACTCTAGTAACTAGAGTCTACAATATTATATTATTATACTTTATCGCTACTTCAACACACAACACAACGTCGCTCGTTATGTAGATAGATATATTATTTAAGTTTTTATATATTATGTAATAAAGACAAATAAATGAGATATTGTTATTTGGTATTTTAAAATATATAAAATCCCAAGTCCAATAAGAACAAAGTTTATTAAATTTACAATCACATAATTTATAAAATGTAGAAATATTCTTAAAATATAATATTATTATAAATGCTTATTAAAAATAACATTGAATTTGTCTTCGCAATTTTAGCAATAATTGTTACTCTCAAGTCTCAGCATACACTCATAAATATTAATTTTTAGCTCTAAACCTTAATAAAATTACATAATATTATCATCACATAAATGGCAAAGTGGAAAATAAGCCTTGCAAGACATAAAACTGAGTATTTCAGTGGTGCAGACAATTTCACATTTTAATGGCACTCCAAATATAATACTTTTTTTTAAATATACTCATTTAATCATATTTCACAATCAAATAAACATGAGTTTTCTACAGAAGATGTTTACTTTAAAGTGAGACGGAATAACAAAGCTTGCTGAGGATCGAATATTTTTAATTACAAAATATGACAGTTAGGGCCTGTTTCACCACTTCCTGATAAACTGCCGGATAGCCAATAGGCTATCCACAACTTATTTGACAGATTCTCCATACTCTATCTGTCAAGTTAAGTGGTGGATAGCCTATCTGGTACTTATTAGGAAGTTTTTTCTGTTAACCCTGTAGACACTGACCTATACTTAAATGAATCACTAACATTTAAAATGCATTGCAGAGATCTATTTAATATTTCACGATTCCTGTCTCCTATGTGAGTAATAAATACATGAGCACCTTGTTTGTGGTAAGAGAACAAAATCTCAATACTCTTTGGAATAATGTTGTATATTAAATACTACATAGTAAAGCATCTCTAATCTCTATTCTGTCTTAATTTCATACATATACTTAATAAACATTATCAAATTATTGCAAAATGCATATATACAAGGAATGTAAAAAAGTAACTATAAAATTTAATATTGCTATAAAGATTGTTGTTCTGAAACAACATTCTTTCAAATTATTTTTTGCTGCTTAGATGCTGTTGGATCTTCAATTTCTTTGTTTTAAGTTCCCTCATGTTCCCTCAAAATAAATCAAGGGACAAGACAAAATGAACACACAAAATACTTTGACATCCAATGTAAAGTACTGATATGGGTCCTGAAAAATATTATTACTAATTCACAAATTTTAAACATCTCTAAATAATTTGTGTAAGGAATAAGGATATAGAAATTTTTACTTAACTTTTATACACCTATGTCACAATAAGCTCAATCTTCCTACAGTTTACACACAAGACTGAGAGGTTATTTTTTAAAGCTTCACAAATACAAGCCCTAGACTTACTAACATCTGTCACATACACACATTCATCTAATCACATTAATACAAGTCTTTATATTATGCCTGAATATATTTACCATTTCTTTACTTTTGTAGTTTCTCATTTAGCCAGTCAGCTGTCAGCTCATCGATTTCTCGGACTTCTAAAAGTCTAGGAGCCCCAACAGCTGCTGCCAAAGCTCGTTGGGTACCGGCATACATGACTTGCAACTCCATGTGGGCATCCCTTGGTGTATAAAATATGAAGCACATAGGGAATGATATCCTACCATCGCTGTGCTCCATTTTGTAACTGTAAGAAAATAAAAAATAAGGTTAAATAATAATTATAATGTAACTAACCTATCATAACAGGACATAAAGTAACTCTATTTATAAGTTTATTTAAATGGGTTCAGGGGTGCCATGGGAGAGCCATGCTTCGGCACAAATGGGCCGGCTCGACGACCAAGAAATACCATGGGCTCACAGAAAACCGGCGTGAAACAGCGCTTGCGCTGTGTTTCGCCGAGTGAGTGAGTTTACCGGAGGCCCAATCCCCTACCGTTTTCCCTTCCCTACCCTCCCTTATATCCTTCCCTACCCTCCCCTATTCCCTTCCCTACCCTCCCCTACCCTATTCCCTCGTAAAAGGCCGGCAACGCACCTGCAGCTCTTCTGATGTTGAGAGTGTCCATGGGCAACAGAAGTTGCTTTCCATCAGGTGACCCATTTGCTTGTTTGCCCCCATTTTTCATAAAAAAAGGGATTTGAGCATAAAGATGTAGCAGCATACACAATTTCAGAAATAATATTACTTTAGTAGAGATTGGAACAGTGGTCCCCAACGTTTTTTCATGCGGGCCACAAACATGTTTTAGTCTTGGTGTCAACTCACAGGGCGCAACAAAAAATTTTTAGGTTTAAAAAATAGCATTCTTCGAAATTAACGATTTATAAGTGAAAAATATTCACGACTTTCACGATGATTTTACATTATTTTGCCGGTGGGTGTGAATTTCAAAATGGTTTAACATCACGCGGGTCACAAAGTCCCGACGTGCCGCGTGTTGGGGATAACTGGATTAAAGTGTACCTGTAAACAATGAATCTGGGCTGATGCGACGGCAGAATGTCCTGTAGTTCTTCCAGTTCAATGTTGTCCAGCTCCTCGTCCACTTCCAGAGCTTGTTTCTCCCTGTTCACCTGGAATAGACATAAAAATTCTTAGTAAAATCTAAAGTAATTCTATAATCATAAATATTAAAATGGATTTTCAAATGTGTTAGTCACACTAAAACTCGAAAACGGTTGAACGGATTGGGCTGATTTTAGTCTTAAAATATTCGTTGAAGTACAGGGAAGGTTTTAAGTGACACAAAGTTCACCGGGACAGCTAGTAATTTATAAAAACCTGACCAAACATAAAAGATGATAAAAAGGTATTGTTTTTGTTTGTAATCATAGAACACATTTACTCCTAGCGGAGTTTGTAATACAAAACTCTATTGTTAATTAATGGAATAGTCATAGGAAAGTCACAAATGATTCACCGATTATCAAATTACATCCGGAACAAACGCAAATTGTGATTGCGCGTAGTAAACATAATATACACCAGCGGCCACCCACACTTAATTTCAAGTGTATTTTCCAATAATAATTATTACAGACATTTAAATGAAATTGATGTTACCTTCAATATTAAAGCTGAATTCGATGTATGTTTTTGGAAGCGAAACTTTTTGAGGACTTCCTTCACGTCGTCGCCGATGTCGCAAACATTTACGTTTTGGCCAGCCATTTTCAATATCAAGGTTCAGGGGTAATTTATTCACAACTTTATATAAGATCGTAAATTTTACAATAGAGGAAAAATCTTATAAAAACAAACAGGCGATGAGTGCGCGTAGCAATACGACTAATGGCTTCTACAGATGGACGGACTTGGGACCTTGGGACGGACCCGGTCCATGCTGAAGTTAGGCATTGGTAGGCGTAGATGACATTGACACCTATCAAATTGGTTCGTAGCTGTGTTAACTCTGTACACTTTTGACAGTTTTGATGGTCCACCTCGGACCATCTTTGACAAGTGGTTTAAATGCTGCCAAATAAACAAAATATATTATCTGCCTAAATTAATGAAATATTTACCCCCTTACTAATAAACTTTGTATAAGCTTTGAATAGTTATACAGTGTTTTGTTCCTGTCACACAAGTGACATTTGTAATTGGATTGAAGAAGACAAAACGCTGAATAACTATTCAAAGCTTATACAGCGTTTATTAGTAAGGGCCTTACTGTATTAAATTTAACACAAAACATTGCTTGCGAGTTACGACTCCTGTCTTTACTTTTAAAATAATTGAGGCCATACCCTCTTACTAATAAAAAGTTTCACAGCGTGTATAGAGGGTGCATAAGATTTTTTCTACTAATAATCATTTTTTGACATAAGGCCTGCATAACGCTGCTGTCATTTCCATACAAATTTCTCTGTATAGACTCTGTGTAACGTGTGTGTAACTTAAAAACTCCTGTTTAACTATTCACACGTTGAACGCATGTTTAAGAAGTTTTTATTAGTAAGAGGGTTAGAATGTAACAGATTTCTTTCATTTGTACAAAAACTAAACTTCAATATGAAGAAAAACGATAATTAATAAAAGCGGTCTTACAATTTGCAAAATACATGCAAAGTATAATTTGCATGCAATTACATGCAAAATAAAAACGCAGCTCTTGTCACCAGTTCACCACATACTATCTTGTGATTTTTTCCCTTGGATATTTTTCGAAATTCTTCTTGAAAGTTAATTTATTTCAATTAATCACAAATTCATTACTAAAAATACAAACTAAAATAAAATATACAAATATATACAAACTTAGAAAATAAAATTATAAAAAGAAAAACTTCCCCAGGTCGTCCTCATCTGGCAGAGTGCCCAGCAAGCTGACAGCATTGCCACGTTGGATAGCAATTGCTATATATCCGATGTGCCAGGTAGCTCCCGGCTCTGGGGGCTCGGGTGGATTCAATAAGCTTCTTAGATATTTCTCTAAAAAGCTTATGGGCCCCCGGACCCCATGCGCCTAGTGTTTCTACCCCAAACGGTTTAAATATGAGATCTCCGCTGTGGTTCTCATATTTGCGCCACTTGAGGTTCTCTGCTTGGTTGGCGGCTGCGCCCACACAGCTCGAGGTGCCCTGAACATGGGACGAGGCCAGTGTGTCGACACACGTAGCGTCCCAAACAAGGGCCCGTCCCACATTCCAGGGGACCAGGGTCATTCCATCGGTTCTCTTGCCATCGTCGTGCGCCAAACCAGAGGGCTCCAGTATCGCTGGCACGCCGGCAGTGACAAGAGCCCGACGAATGAGGTCATTCAGGCTGTGATGCCGCGAAAAGCGTCCAGCGCTTCGCGAGCAGCACAACCCGTAGTGACCGTAGCTGTCTACGTGCGCGCTGCAAACACACTGATGGGGGACGACATGGGAAGCACCAAGACGCAGGGCAGTGGCTAGGCGGAATGTATTTCTTGAAAGTGGCTTCATATTGATATTTCAGATCCGGCTTTTTTATTTTATTTATTTAATCATCTTTAAATAAACATAGTTAATTTACAAATATATTATATAACAAGTGCGCGACAAACCGGTTCGGTTTACCTGGGCACTGGTATCGCACATACGATTTGCTTTTTAAATGTACTTAGATATAATTATTTACTTACAAAAACATAAGTTTAATCAAAAGTATACTAAGGCTACTTAAAGTTACACAGGTTTGAACAGATTTGGTAATAGATTTTTTGCAATTATAGGTAGAACATAATAATTAGTAAGGCAAAGACGCCACACATATTATCATTAAATAAGCAGGTACACATTAACTATATATTAAAATATAATAATAAAAACAATAGACAGAAAAATTTTGCGTTGCCGTCTCTATTAACTTGATATCCTAATACCTATGTATTAAGTTGTGAAGTCAGCAATTATAATATAATTACTGATTTCACAACTTAATATTACTACAATAAGTCAGTATATAATAAACTACTGATTCCACAACTTGATATTTTTTATAAAAATTAATACAACTTTCGGTGTCAGTAATAGGATATAATATTGTTGTTAGGTCTTGAAATCATACATAGTGCAATATATTTAGAGACTTGAAAGTTGAAACCAGTTCCAGCCAAACTCTAACCTCCACTATCCACAAATCCCAAGTGTACGAGTCTCAATATAATAATAGTACAATAGACTTAATAATAATTTACATAATTATATACATATAATTATGTAAATTATTATTACATATATACACTAGATTTTTTTAAAATCATTTATGAATAATTGTGAGATGAAAACTCAAACATAATGTATACTATATCATATTGCTCTTATTATTATATTTGCTCTTATGCGAGCAAAATTTTAATTACTAACTAAGAACATTTTCCTAAAAAACTACTTCAAGATATAGGTACATACCATAGAGATATAGATAATTATATTACTATATACATAATATTTAGTACGTCCATGGTACATACAACCGATAATATTAAATAGTCCGACAAGGCTTTAATATATGAATGTGTCAATGATGTCAAAAGGCGCTGCTGGTAAAGGAGAACTGTCAGACACATGTCAAAAATGACGTTTTTGTATGATAGAAGCGTTTAGTTCCTTTTCTCACCACGTTCATGCAGAGCCTTGTCGAACTATAATAAATAATAAAGTCAAACACAGTTTCACAGACTACTCACGTCTTACAGATATTTTGTATCCAGCCCAGCTATGCAAATTTAAATTGCAAAACAGTGTGTGGAAAATATTTCTTTCAGAATTGGTAACATTTAAAGAAAAAGAAGCTTCTTGGAATTGGGAACTTTATTGCAACTGTATAGTGTTTAAACTCTGAAAGCAATTTTACAAATGTCATTCCGGTTTGAATGGACCGGGTTCGTTCGTGTGTAGTGGACAAGAAGCTTATATAAACACAGTGGACGACGAACCATCAAAACTGTCAAATTTGTACAACCTGAACACGAGGCAGGTATCACATTTTGCGAAAACCAACTTCAGCATGGACCGGGTCCGTCTATCTGTAGAAGCCTTTACGACTTACGTACAAGCATGAAGTGCAATATATCCATCAATTCAGTCAAGCTTTCAGTCAAGCTTTGACAAGTGACATTCACATTGACAGCAATTTGACACTGACGTACGTTAATTTTTTTTTAAGGTAAAGAACTGTAGCTTTCACCGGAGTTCATTCCCGAAGTCTAGAATCTAGATCATAAAAGATAAGACTTGAAAGTCAAAAGTGTGAGAAAAAGTGGATGCTCGTCTCGGCCATCTCGGCGGGGACACCTCACTCATCACTGGTGGGGACACTACTGTGTCTTCACTCTTCAGTCTCCACTCTCCAGATCACATTAAAATTTACAATTTACAAATTATAGCACCACCCAATATAAGATTCTTGGCACTACCCATATGCTGTCATTAGAAAAAAAAATCTTAGAGCTGACAGTGACAGTTTGACACACAGATTAAGGATATAGGTAGATGTAGTCTTAGCCCGTCATCGCGTGGCCATTTTGTGCTTATTTTCATACAAGTAGTGTGCGTTTATTTTCTTGAATATTTCTATTTGTCGATCATTTCGAAGCACATTAAAATCCAGAAAAGAAAGTCATTTAGTTCATGATATCGATAAACTATAGTTCAAGTAATGAGAATCCGTAAACACACGTAAAAATCTATGCAACTTTTGTAGTCAAATTATTAATTAATGTGACATTTTTAGCATTAATGCCTTACATAGCACGAATAAGGGATTATTAAACTTAAATATTATCCTTTTTAGCTTACAAAAATACCGATTGAAAAGCCCAAAAAACGTTGTTCAAAACTTACGTATTTAATGTTAAATCCACGTGTTTGAGGCATTCTTTGGCCATTCTTATGGTTTATAATTTAGCGGAACCATAGAACTCAACAATATCTAGCATAAAATGTTCAATAAAAACCTTTATTAACACTTTTATTACATGAAATATGCATACCGACTCCTTTGTTATGTCCTAGTAAGTAGGACATAACATTACACGCTTTTGACGCTTATATACTGATATAAGGCTCTCTCCTGCTATAGTATCTCAATGGTTTGACACTTCTTTCTCTTCGTTTTTGGCAACTTGACACAAAGTATGTGTATGTTGTGCCACAGACAAGGTAAAAAGGTAAGGAATATGGCGGGAAAACCGTATTCCTCCTATAATAATTTTCAGCATCGTTTTCATGTAATATCGTCAAAGTCTAAGTAAAAGTCAATACAGTCAAGGAGTCAAGTCGGTCGTTTCAGTAAAGTGGTAGACGCTTTACTGAAACTTTCAATGGAGTTTTGGAGGGAACACAAAATTGCACGTTTCTGGATAATGCATCACTTTCCTACACTTGTGCACGATAACGAATATCTAATGGTTAATATTCTACCAATATTACACATTAAAAACCCAACTTAACACAATTTTAGGAAAATAATACAAAATCACAACATCACTCTTTCACATTCCCGGCAAAACTCCGTTTGACACTTGAGACTTGACACTTGACAGTAATCATTACTGTCATTTTACAAACAAAAAAAAAAACCTTTGGGCTGTGCAAAGCAAAAATTGACTAATTATTATCATTTTATAATTATAACACAAGTTTTTATAATTAAATAATAGTGAAGAATTCAACAAAAATATTTTGCTTAAAAGTGACATTCATATTCGTTAAATAAGCTACTATTCTAAACTTGTTTCTTCTATTTATGTTTATCGCCTATTCAGCGTTAAATGGGTGTTGAAGGTGTACAAGTGGCCTAAATATCGGTCAACAACGTCTTCTGGTGTTGTAAGTACTTCTTTTCAAAATATATATATGTATAAACTTTAATAATATAAGGACAGGTATAATCTACAATGCATAATATTGTGCCTTATTATACACTTTCACTCAGACAATGTATTTATCAACAGATTTCGGTTTATCTTACACGAGTGAGAGTTAGGTATATGATCTAAAAATAATTCTCTTACATTTTAGGGTAGATATTGTTATCTTTTTGATCAAACAAAAGGAGTTTGTTACTATGTAAATGTATTCTGCGTGTTGTGTCAACACACTGTATATATTATCGAATACTTTGCTTCCTCTATATGGGTCAGCTTCTATCATAATCACACAATAGTATATTATGACGTATAACTACACTTAATATAATAGACGGTGGGTGGACAGCGGTTGGTTCTGTTGATAAAATATATTTTATATGACTAGTACCAGTGGCGTAAGTATACCATATGGGGCCCGTGACAAATTGATGGGGCCCTATCAGTAAAAATCGTCACAGTTATAATAAAACAATGTACAAATTCTGACCTCACAGCCTCTTGGGTTGGGGAGGAATTTTGCCAGCCTTGCCTGACTGACTAGCACATGTATGTTAGTAAATAGTAAGTATATTGAGGAGGATATAAATCATAAATGGATCAGGATTCAGGAGTGTTACATAAAGGGGATCAAATTGTGCCATGTTACTAAGCAGTCATTATCTACTGATAAACATAATCAAAAATGTTAATCCAGCTTACAGATTTCTTCAAAGACAGTGTGTAAGCTGTTTTAGTCAATTATCATGATGCAATAGCTTTACAGCACTTTAAACACTTAATCTTAGAAGCCTGCCACTATTTCTTTGAGACAGGACAAAAAGATTTTTGAAGTTTATGCATGCGGCATTTACTCAGAACCAGACCACAATTAACAGAGAGTCTAGAGAGTAGGGTAGAGACAACATTTTTTTTAATAAAAAAAGTCTATTTAGTTGATTTTAATATTTTAATCTTTTTTTACAGATGTGTTTTGGAGTTTGAATCCATAAGAAGAAAATGGCAAGGTAACAACTTTAATAAATATACTTTTACTCATACCTACCTCTGTTTAATATTTTGATTATTTTGATAAAAATATTATGTACTTAGTACTTAATAGGAATTTTACGGAAAAATCAACATTTCAATCTTACCAGCTATCAAATGAGCCACATCAAACACTATAAACTTTGCTTTCTCTCAAGACCTTGAAAGTGTGATTTATTGCATTTTTCAGATTGAGAATTGCTAATATTTTTCTTAAGGCACTTATAATTATAACACATTAAATAAATTGGTGTTCAATTTTCAAAATATATTTATAATATCCTCCTTCTGTATTACAGCTATTATTATGATAAAACGATGTACTTAATAATTAGGAATATGTTTAATTGATATCCTTATTCCACTCAGCCGTTCTTTGTATTATGTAAATAGACCCCATACCATTTTTAGGGTTCCGTACCCAAAGGGTAAAAACGGGACCCTATTACTAAGACTTCTTTGTCTGTCCGTCTGTCCGTCCGTCTGTCTGTCTCCAGGCTGTAACTCAAGAACCGCTATAGCTTATATACTTCTGAAATTTTCACAGATTGTGTATATCTGTTGCCGCTATAACAACAAATAGGTACTGAAAATAAAATAAAGTTAATATTTAGGGGGGGCTCCCATACAAGAAAGATGTTTTTTTTGGCCTTTTTTGCTCACAATCAATAACGGTAACAGCTAGGCACTTGAAATTTTCACAAAATCCTTAGTTATGTTTGTACTTTAGCAATTAATAATAAAATAAAATCAAGTAAATATTTAAGGGGGGCTCCCATACAAAAAACACAATTTTTTGTCTACTTTCGCTCTATACCGGTACGGAACCCTTCGTGCGCGAGTCCGACTCGCACTTGGCCGATTTTATTTTTATTCCATGCAGATGAAATTGCGAGAAAAGATAACATGGCACAACAAAACAAAAACATTATTTTTGTGGCAATAATGCCTCTGCTTTTTTGCTATAAAAATATAATATACTCGCAATTGCCATGTTAAATTTATACTTACCTGCTCTGTGCTGCAGCCCTGCAGGTGGTTGCAATGCATGATCACTGAATATTATCAGTGATCACTGAGTTTTTATTATCAATAATTTATAATATTTTATTCATCAATTTATTTTATCTGTAAACAAATTTTTATGTACAAATTCAAATTATCACAAATGCTGTTCTGTTGGTGAGTCTATGAAATAAATAAATAATAATAATGCTATAAACTATGTAACTGGCTTTTAAAATAAAGTTTTTATTGAAATCAGTGATTAGGCCGATGGTAAGTACAGATAAATATAAGAATTAACTGTTGTGGCTGGAAACTGGACTAATTGAATTGCCAAATTGGGCCTGCCTACACCAGTGGAATGTCATTGCTCAGATTGATAAATATCTTACTTCGTCTACAGATATTACCACAGTAGTAGAAGTTTCAAAAAGAATCCTATTATATGCAGGCTAAGGTCTGTAATGTCTTGGACGTGTTTGTTGACGGTACAAGCGGTAAATGGCCTTATAGACTTGTAGGGATGTGTCGTGTGAATTATAATGTCGATAATATTTTACTAGGTACGTTCATAATGACGCCTTTTTACGTGTTTGTGTTTGTCACATCAAGTAGCTTTAATTTTTGTAAAGTCGTTGTTACTATGTTATCTAAAAGATATAATAATTGTACGATGACAGTGTTATTTTGCGAGCTTATGGTCAACTGTTTTGTGGACACCGTACAGTGTACAGGTCACAGGAGTCATAATAATATGTAATTCATCATTGTTTAAAATGCTTATTTTTAGTTGCGCGGCCAAAATGATGCTATAGCAGTTATTATTCGACTTACGCCGGTTCTTCTCGCCGCGCCGGGTTAGTTCCCGAACCGGTGGTAGGCATGTAGACGTTCAGAGAATATTTGCAAAAATTTATTCTGAATAAAAAAATTTGAGTTTGAGTTGAGTTTTGACTAAGAGCTGACGACCAAATAGGTCATGTGGCTTCAGCTGTATTAAAACTCCGTTAGCTACTTCTGAACAACCCTTTCTGATAATCTGCGCGCTGGCTGGCCGTGGGCGGTGGGTGTGGGTGTAGTGGGGTGGAGAAAAAAATGGAAAAATGTAGGCTCAGCGACTTTAATTTTTTTTCCAAACAGTTGCTCTGTACTTCCTGTGAACCCAAAATTTTAAATGGATCGGGTGGAAAAGGGTCGCTGAGTCTACATTTTTTTCTGAGAGCTCGCGTCATCACACCTTGAATGACTGATGTAACACATAGCTACATAAAAAAACCCTAACTTAATATGATAATACATTTCTACATAATATGCACAATGTACCTATAAATAAAAATTACTATGTTAAAGCACATATCAATAAGCGTGATTGTTATTCTGTAAAGTGTACCACAAAATGTAAAGTTCGTACTTCTTCGCCCTGATAATATATCTTCCACGATATTTTTTTTAATTTAATGTAACACATTTAATAACCGTCTTATCTCTATCCTCATTGTCATAACACTTGTTTACGCCCCGCGCCAAGACAGGGCGCTGGTAATAAAGTTATCATTTATCGATAGTGAAGTGACACAACACTCGAGGTGGATTGCCGGTGTAGGTACTATGTGGATTGTGGGATTTGCAGCCGCAGTCAGCGCGTAGTGGTGGCTGAGCGAAGTCGGCCACGATATCTTGCACTTTCACTCGAAAGTGTATTGTGATACGAACGAGTTTTTAATGCCAGTCTGATTTTTTTCTTTTTTTGCGAATAGATGTGGTTAGAACATACAGCTCCGCGAAGGTGACTGTGATTTACAAGTTTTTTTGTGCAGTTAAATGGTTACGTCGTGTCGTTGTGTTTCGAGATAGGCGAAGGAAAATCAAATAATTTGCGAGAGCGCTATCAAATTATAAACATCCGGCTTGTTCGAGGAAATACTAATAAGAAAAAAGTGTTTCCATTGTTTGGGGGCATTTGATATTGTCTTTATGTATATGAAAAACTAGGCAAGTAGTCTGTAGTGATATAGTAGAGTAGGAGCTGATATCTGTTAGAACAAGCAGTGAAAGCGATGGTTTTAGCCATTATAGATAACTGATAAGTGATAAGTTATGTCCCATCTAGAGTCTTTCTATACATTTCCATAGCTGACCTTACTATTTGATAAGTACTTTAATATTATAGTTCCTATTTTTTATTCTTATTTATTCAGACATTCAAGTCTAGGCCTTAATGTCTTAAAGCCTTTCGGTTGATTATTTAATCCTACAGTGGTCCAGTTAATGATGAAGCAATAAGGAAGTCGCAAATCCATTAGCCACAGATTATGACGTAGAGTACTTGTGGCACTTTCCTTCGTTAAAGTGGTAGGATTATACGCCATTGCCATAGCTATGGCATGTTTTATCCATGCCACATTGCCGACAGCCAATTGCCATGCTTCAACTCCGGGCTGGTATAAAGGTCTCAAGATAAATAAGTGTAGGGGAAGCCCAAAGATTTACCAAACTAATCTTAATATTTTTTTCTTGATTGAAGACTTTGAATTTACCTGTTCTATGAGGATTACGATTTATAATTAAGTAATCATTTGTGGCAGGCTGGACATTGGTCCTCGAGTTAAAATTGGACATAATTTGGTGTTGTAACGACTGTAGAATATTTTGAACCTCCAACAAAAAGAGGGACGATTGTGTCTGTCTGTGGCATCGTAGCATTCAAACGGGTGGACCGTGGACCGATCTCGATCTCGTTTTTTTATTGAGAGAGACATTATCGAGAGTGTTCTAAGGAGGTTCTAAGCTATAGTTCACGATAGTGCCAGCCAATTTGGTTTTATCTAATTCTAATTTATGAATCGGAAGTTGTTTTAAAATTTCTTGTCGTCTATATCTATGACTTATGATTTATGAACAACAGTTTGGGTAGGTTAGGTTTAACGTTATTTGTACGCATATATAATAAGTTATACCAAATATATATTCTGTGGTTATACGCACATGGTATGTTGGCACTTGGATGATCACAACCTATGTTACGACTTCGAAGAGACTGAATCACAGATCACCAGACAGTTCGCTCTGTGTGCTCTATATTGTCGCGCCCAACCACGTACAATTACAGTTAACGCCTCGAATAATATAGATACTTATTGGGTACCAGGTTCCTGGATCTGGTAATATCTATATTAATTTTACAATCCACCACTCTACAAAGTAACGGAAGAAAGATTTCAGAATGACTCCTAAACAGGCGCAGGCTGCACTGTTGCTCTGCCTCCCTTCCTTTGTTAAAAAGTTATTTACCTTAATTCCTAGTGATTATTTAATATTTCGTCCTCTTTTAACTGCGATATTAAACAACAGCTGGAAAACTGTATTAAGCGTAAAGTATCAGCGCCGGAGTTACATTGATTAATAGTGAAAGTCGATTACGTACATAATGCCTCGTGATTTCCATTTTAAATGCAACGTAAACAAAGGAAGGGGCTTTTCGACCGCACCTGCAGCCGGCGTCTGCCAGCGATGGGCGTGTTAAATAGATCTAGTTAGATATATCAGCTCCACAATACAAACTGCTGCTCTCAAAGACGAATATTAAGTACAATAACTGTAATTCAATGAAGATTTTGACATAAGCCATACATTATTTGTCTAACTCTTCGTTAGATCGAAGTTTACCTAATCATCATTAAATGTCTCTTGAGTGCGGTGCGGACGATAGAAACAATTATTATTTTTAACAAAAAATTAAAACCGACTTCCAGGGTAAAAACAATAATAATTTATAATGAACAAAAAAGTGTTAAATAATTCTTACTCTTTAGAGTGCCTTATGCATAATTCTCCTAAACCTCAACTATTTCTGTACACAATCTACATTATTTTGAAGACGGTACCAGCTATAAGAATGCTGAGTTGTACTATGACAAAATATTTTTAATATTTAAGACTGGTACCGACTTCAAAATAATGTAGATTGTGTACAGAAATAGTTGAGGTTTAGGAGAATTATGCATAAGGCACTCTAAAGAGTAAGAATTATTTAACACTTTTTTGTTCATTATAAATTATTATTGTTTTTACCCTGGAAGTCGGTTTTAATTTTTTGTTAAAAATAATAATTTCACTCTTTTAAGTGATTTATAAGCTGGTTTTCTGCACAGACTAATATATGTTATGCTTAGTTACTTTGGATCCAGGATACACTTTCATGATATTATGAGAACTCATTGTCTGATATCACTACTTCAGAATTGCTTACTTAACTCCAAGCATATACCACTGTATACCTAATGTATATGCTTGGCGTTAATCAAGCAATAATAAAATTAATGTTTATAAGCCTGTCTTTAAAGGCTCTAAAGTTCTGTTCAGTGACGTTCTATCATTACACTTATGAAAACAAGTCAACATTACTAGATGACGCCCGCAACTTCGTTGCGCCAAAATTCGTTTATCGCGCGGAAACTTTAAATTTTTCCGGGATAAAAATATCCTATCCTATGTCCTTTTCTAGGGACTCAAAGTATCTCCATGCCAAATTTCAGCAAAATCGGTTCAGCTGTTCGAGCGTGAAAAGGTAACAAACGGACAGACTGATAGACAGACAGACAGACACACTTTCGCATTTATAATACTTGTATGGATGCTCAAATATAACTAAAATCGTCCTTATAAATTTTAAGAATAACTTTCCTCATAGATCTTATGACCAAGTTGCTAACTCGGTAACCTAAACACCAAGGTCGAGTCATTTACATTGAAATAACATTATAATTTTTTAAATCGTTCGACAAATTCGGGCTTTATTCTTAAAGACGATTAAAAGTAACAATAATAGAGTTATAATTAGATAACTCATGGTGTGGTGACTGGTAGTAGTGATGATGATGATGAATGTAACTTGCATAGTAGCCATATGCTTTCAGTTCTTAAACCAACTCCGAAACCCCCAAATTTGTATATATAAGGAATCCGGAGTTCTCTTAGCACCTTCGGAACCATGGTATAACTAATTTTAAAATCTTGCTTTTTGTAGCACATCCTTAGGATACTTCTCATAAAATCGAAATCATTATATTATGTTTCCATATAAATTTGGAGGAGTTCCCTCGATTACTCACGGATGTAGGTATGGTGGAATGGTGGTGATGATGATGATGATAAATTTAATTTGCATAGTAGTATATGCTTTCAGTTCTTAAGACAACGCCGAAACCCCCAAACATGTATCTATTAGGAGTAAGGAGTTCTGTTCACCACCTTCGAACCATGGTATATCCTGGTGCAAAATCTTACTTTTTGGCAACATATGCCTGAAATACTTCATATGAAACCAAAAAAACATATGTTTCCATTTGAATTTTGAGGAGTTCCCTCGATTACTCATGGATCCCATCATCAGGTCACCACTTTTCTGAACATTGCTTTTTGGTAGCATATGCTTAGGATACTACTTATAAAATCGAAATCATTATAAGTTTCCATATAAATTTGGAGGAGTTCCCTCGATTACTCACGGATGTATGGTGGAATGGTGGTGATGATGATGATGATTAATTAAATTTGCATAGTAGTATATGCTTTCAGTTCTTAAGACAACGCCGAAACCCCCAAACATGTATCTATAAGGAGTTAGGAGTTCTGTTCACCACCTTCGAACCATGGTAAATCCTGGTGCAAAATCTTACTTTTTGGTAACATATGCCTGGAATACTTCATATGAAACCAAAAAAAACATATGTTTCCATTTGAATTTTGAGGAGTTCCCTCGATTACTCATGGATCCCATCATCAGATCACCACTTTTGACAAAATGGGACCAAATTGGAGTGGAACCTAATATAACAAAAGAAAAATTTTGAAAATCGGTTCATAAACGGCGGAGTAATTGTTGAACATACATAAAAAAAAAAAAAAAAAAAAATATCCACAGACGAACGTATAACCTCCTCGTTTTTGGAAGTCGGTTAAAAATCACATCTATCAAGCTGGACTCCTTGGAATTACCCCGAGATGTGGCTTCGCTCTGCATCCTTTATCGGCTGTATCACGGAGAGTGCTCCGAAGAATTTTTCGAATCATACCTTCTGCAACTTTGCATCATCGTTGCACGCAAAAAATATACCATCCTCATCACTCATCACCTTGATGAGTGGCAGTCTTCCACCGTGCGTTTTTACTTTTTTCTTAACTTTCTTCTACGCCTAGTAAAACTCTGGAGCGATCCTGCAATTAACCTTCAAGAAAACAGGGTATTCCCTCTTAAAAGACTGGTAACGCACTTGCAACTCCTCTGATATTGCGAGTGGCCATGGGCGACGGTAATTGATGAATTTTCCATCCAGGTTACCCGATTGCTCGTTTGCCCCCTAATTTACTTAATAAAAAAATCTATACTCTATAGTAATATTGTAGCTGAAAAGTAAAGAATTTGTTTGTTTGAAATGTCACGAACCACTGGACTTTTTATAAACTTTTGCATGGATATTTAGAGTAGACTACGGGAAAGGACGCAGACTACTTTCTTGTGGAAAATTGTACAATTATCGCGAAATTCCTTAGTGCGATACCTCCCTTTACCTTAGCGCGAACTGCGAAGTCTTTGGCAGGTTGTCGTGCTTGGGCTCTGCATTACCATAATATAAACTTCTATTTCCCCCAAAAAAGTAGTGAATTGATTCATCTTTCTTCGTGACTTCTGAGACTATATCAACGGATTTTCACTGCTGGTATCCGCTGTAGATCCTGGTTACAGGGGATGCATTAGTGGGAATTTGTGGGAGACTAATGTCTCTATAGTGTATGATAGGTCGGGGAGAAAGTCTTTTCGCATTTTATATAAAAATTCAAAAGGTTTTTTTTTTAATTTTATTTACTGTTGACTAAAGTATACAGGTGTTATTTCGTTCGATAACTTTTGGCCATCTTGTTGGTAGGGACATGATCTATTGCTATAAAAATTTTGGGGCGTCTGATGAATAAACTGCGACAAGTGGTTTTGACAGTCCTCTTGTGATGTCAACCTGACACTACCTAAGGAATTCTGTAGCGAAATCTGAAGGTGCAAGGTCAGGACTATACGGCGGATGCATTAACACCTCACAGCCAAACTCCCGTAATTTTTGCTGAGTGGCTAAAGATGTGTGAGGTCTAGCGTTATTATGGTGAAAAACCACACCCCTTCTGTTGATTAATTCCGGCCGCTTTCTCTCAACTTCTTGCTTTAATCTCATCAGTGGTTCGCAGTACAGTTAATTATATAAAGCCATGACTATTAAATTTTATCTTTCGAGTGTGAGGACACGGGCCCGCACTAGTGCCTTGTATTGCGCCATGAACAATACAGTTGCGCCAATCCTAGGAATCAGATATCATAATTACCACAGATTACTGTGGTGTAAACAACGATAACCTATATTTGGCTAGATAATATAGAGTGTAATAAAACCTATGGTTCTTGGAATTCGTGTCCTAATATGGATATCAGGAGTCAGGACACCAAAACTCTACGTCTTTTAATCTCATATCGCCTCATGTAGATGAAAAATAAATACCTGTTATGTCCTCTAAACTATAGTGAATTGGCAAATAGAGTCATTAAAGTCAAATTGCATCCGATAGTTTCGACCAAGTTTAAAAGATGTACGGAATCATGATTTCGCTAGAAGCTCAAGCCCTCAACCCTTTCATATGTAAAGGAATTTCTAAAAGATTTTGAATAGGGATGATGACAAGGTCAAAGATTAGCGAATTTTGTTAATAAAATAAAGAAATCACGGTAAAAAATAAGTGTTCCCAAAATTTCAGCTCGATAGCACTTGTATTTTTTTTGTTATGTGCCTTCAAAGTTGGATAATCAAGACGATTTTTTTTCAATTAAATTTCTTAATATTTGTATACCATTCGATAACTTAAGTAATTAAAAGCAACTTTTGTTATGAAACCACTTTCATAAATGCAATATTTAATATACCTATCGAACAAAGTTCTCTCCCGATGCGTACAAACTAAGAAAGAGTGACGTCAGTCTTTCGTACTCACTTTGTATGGAGCGTTTCGGGCAGGTGTATTTTATGAGATGTTTAAATTGTCATATCTTGGTGAATTTTTAAGCTATCAGAGTCATTCTTTCAGCGACGTTTCTATTTTTAAAGGGTCTTTCAATTACCAATAAGAAAAAAAAATAGTCATCAAGCCTATTCGTTGAAAAATTATAACAAGCTTCGATTGGAAGATATAACTCGGTTCACTGTGTGTCAGCAAATAGAGCACTCTTTACTAACAAATGATAATATCGATAACGATCAAATATTGGCCGAGCCCCATAGATAGCGGCAGTTGCTCTCAAACCTCCGAGTTGGTTAGAGTTCTCCCTTCTGTAGTCTAGAACTCTTGACTACTAGACTGGTGTGTTGAAGGCAACTTTGCAATATTTCTTCTGTTTTGCAATTTTTTCTTTGTTTCTACATTTTACTATAGCAGTTCTCTACATTGTTAGTCTGGTAGTTTTACATTGTCTCATGACTCTCATCTTTAACAGTACCATGCTGTAAACGAGACTGCAAGATAATTTGTCTTTCTTCTGTTTTGTTATCTCTGTCTCGTTTTTATGGACTTTATCTTCAGTTTTTTTCATGTCTTTAATTGTTAATATCATTATAGTTTTCCCTCGAACAGCCTGCTAAGTTACAAGCCGACAAATTACATAAACTGACGCCATCATTGAAAGTGTCGGGAAGTGAACGGTGAAATGCATGTTTCAATCGAAGCTCAGTGAAGTGGTGAATTGAAGTGAAAAGTATTGAAGATGCTGTCACGGGGCTTCAAGTACAGCCGCCTGGGTGCGGAGGGCGAGGAGGAGGAGGTTGCCAGGTAATGTCACGTTATGTGAGGTTGCATTTTAAAAACCGAATACAGAAAGTTTTGTAAATAATGGTTTCTAGGTATTACTGTAACATCCCAGGCAGCTTTAGGGTAAGCTGCCGGCAAGGGTATAAGAACCGTCGAACCTTGTTTAAAAAAAAGCGGCCAAGTGCGAGTTGGACTCGCCCATGGAGGGTTCCGCAGCAGCAATAAGGTTTATTTTTATGAAATTAAAATATTTTTGATTTATTTTTATATTTCAGTCGATTTAATGAAATTTAGATTAAGGTTTACTATTTATGACGTATAAAAAAAACTACTGGCTAGATCTCGTTCAAACCAATTTTCGTTGGTAGTTTTTATAGTAATCTACATCATATATTTTTTTTTAGAATTATCATGCCTCTACTTTAGAAATTAGAGGGGGGGGACACACATTTTTCCACTTTGGAAGAGTCTCTCTCGCAAACTATTCAGGTTAGAAAAAAATGATATGAGAAACCTCAATATGATTTTTGGAGACCTATCCATAGATACCCCACACGCATAGGTTAGATGAAAAAAAAATTTTTTTGTTTCAGTTGTACTTTACTATTTATGACGTATAAAAAAAACTACTGGCTAGATCTCGTTCAAACCAATTTTCGTTGGTAGTTTTTATAGTAATCTACATCATATATTTATTTTTAGAATTATCATGCCTCTACTTTAGAAATTAGAGGGGGGGGGACACACATTTTTCCACTTTGGAAGAGTCTCTCTCGCAAACTATTCAGGTTAGAAAAAAATGATATGAGAAACCTCAATATGATTTTTGGAGACCTATCCATAGATACCCCACACGCATAGGTTAGATGAAAAAAAAAATTTTTTGTTTCAGTTGTGGGGACCCCTAAAATTTTTAATATTTTTTTCATTTTTGCATCAAAATCTTAATGCGGTTTACAGACTACATCTGCTTACCAAGTTTCAATAGTATAGCTCTAATAGTTTCGGAGAAAAGTGGCTGTGACATACGGACGGACGGACAGACAGACAGACAGACAGACAGACAGACAGACAGACAGACAGACAGACATGACGAATCTATAAGGGTTCCTTTTTTGCCATTTTGGCTACGGAACCCTAATAAAAAGGCGATAAGCCCTAAAGTCCTGAGCCCTAATGGATTAATGTGGTTAAAAAAGCCATTTCCCTTGCTCCTTATTGAAGGCATGAAAACAAAGCTCTATTTGATAATATTTAAAACTAAATTATACATAGGTACATGATAACTATTGGAGTGGTTTTGATTGCTAATTTCATGTTGAGGATTACATGATACAATAGATACGAAACAGTATTATCATGTTGTGTTCTGATACTAATGATTTTACTTGGCTTATCTTTACTTTCTTAAAGTTATTCAAAATGGAATAAACCAACGACCTAACAACGTGGGAGGGGAGAGTCTTCCAACTCCAAGCCAGTGTATAGGATTAGGATTTAGGAGTAGGTAAGTATGTGTTTTTGTGGGATAAGACCAAAATAATACCTACTATTAAAGCACTTTTTTCAACACAAAGTAGAAAACATCAAAAAGAACGTATTATTTAAAGAAGATAGGTAATATAATAATTTAGAAACCTCCTCCTTTTTGGAAGTCGATTAAAAACAAGTTTTTAGCATACAACGCAATGTTGTTAGAATCAGTCGCAGTAGGTACTTGTGTTCATCTAATATTAAATGACTAGCTGTTTCCCGCGACTTCGTCCGCGTTAGCTTATATAATAACGGAGATGGATAATTTTCTCCTTTTAAGGTCCCAAGGGTAAAAACGGGACCCGCAGCCAAGTAGGCACATATTAATCAAAATATGACACTCGAAAATTGTATGTTCAGTTTAGGCTACAATCTTTAATAATTTCAGTTCAATCAGTCGAAAGTCAAAGAAAATTTCTAAAAACTTTCATCCCCTATTTCATCCCCTTAGGGATGGAATTTATTAAATTCCTTTCTGAGGGGATGCCTACGTCATAGTATCTTTATGCATATTGCATACACAGTCTCAGCCCGATCAGTTTAAATTTGACAAAAGTTTGGTTTTTTTACCCTCTTAGGGGTGGAATTTTTTAAATCCTTTTTTAGGAGATGCCTACGTCATAGTAGCTTTAAATGCATGCAAAGTCTCAGACCGATCGGTTTGAAATTGACAAAGTTTCATACAAACTGTCAACCCCAATTTCACCCCCTTGGGGGTAGAATTTCCAAAAACGCTTAAATATACTTCCATTTAATTTTAATCAGTAACCAAATAATAAAGTTTTATGTTTCTAACTTAACACTAGAGTGGGCGCGCGGGCTACAAGTGTAGACCAAGGTGTTATTTTGTTGAATAAATCCTGAACGCGTCGTTTTACCGCACCCCCCTCCCGTGTATTCCTCAATTACGAACCTCTTCGTCGATCAGTAGCGTGCCGATCACCGCGGCACACGGACGCCTGCGCAGGACGGCTAAGAAAGTGCTGGGCTACGCCTGTACCCCGCGCGACCATTCTAGGTAAGTTTTGAAATACCATGTATAATGGAATTATCGGAATATATCTCTATTGTTATGCATATTTATGTACAAAAATTATGTGGACATTTTATGTTAGTGTATTTTTTACATTTATAGAGTTAAAATACTTAGTTTTATTACATTTTTAGATAATTATGGCTTCCAACGACCAAATACTACGCTGGCTGATGGAAAATGACCAAGACAGTGACCATATAACTGAAAGTGAAGAAGAAGAAGAAGATCCTACTAGGCTGAGACATCTATCTGAGGATTCTTCACACGATTCAGAAAGTGAACAAGAGGCTGAAGTTGTAGATGAAAGTACCAACCAAGATTCTGAAGATGATGATGTTCCTTTGTCCAGATTGGCCAGTTACCAGTCCCGAAATGGTACAGAATGGAGTAAGTTTCCGCCTTGCACTACAAGAACACGATCACACAACATTGTCGCTCGCCCACCAGGCCGTGGTGCCGTCGCGCGCCAGAAGGTGGTACGTCGTCATTTCTTACAAGAAGTCGCATTTGAACTTACAAGACCATTGATTGAGTACCGCATATCGCAGAAAAATATACCAAGGGGTATAAAATTGAAAGCAAGATTGCTTCTTGGACTAACCGAGAACTCGACACAACTCACTTTGCCTATTCGCACCGGTGTAGGACGATGTGCATTTTGTACCAGAGCTCGAGACCGAAGCACTCGTAAACGATGCGAGAATTGCATGAAGCCAGTTTGTACCGAACATCAGGTGCTGTTGTGCCCTGAATGCAAAGAGATGGATTAAGACATAGTTCTAAATTTTGATAAATACTATCAAGTAGATGATAAAAAAAATATTTCTTCTTATGTATTATTTATTATTATAAAAAAAATACTGATTGATCTCAAGAAGTCCAAAAATTTTGTTTTTTTTTAAAGATTACTGTTTGTGCCATAAAACTGTAGTGTAAAACTAAGTTAGTTACTTTTTTTCTCTTTATATATTAAGAATAAAATGATTATTCATTTTACACAAATCTTGTGTCGTTTTATTCATCAATAACCCAAACAATATTTTTTTCATTGGGCTACACATGTACCCCACGCGACCATTTAAGGAGTCAATTAGGGCGCGCCTACACTAGTGTTAAGAAATGACGGACTTTCATTCACACTTTCAACCCCAATTTCACCCCCTTGGGGGTAGAATTTCCAAAAACGCTTAAACACGTATTTATTCATTTTTAATCAATAGCCCAAAAACAAAGTTTCATGTTTCTAACTCAAAAAAGCGGCCAAGTGCGAGTTGGACTCGCCCATGGAGGGTTCCGCAGCAGCAATAAGGTTAATTTTTATGAAATTATATTATTTTTGATTTATTTTTATATTTCAGTCGATTTAATGAAATTTAGATTAAGGTTTACTATTTATGACGTATAAAAAAAACTACTGGCTAGATCTCGTTCAAACCAATTTTCGTTGGTAGTTTTTATAGTAATATACATCATATATTTTTTTTAGAATTATCATGCCTCTACTTTAGAAATTAGAGGGGGGGGGACACACATTTTTCCACTTTGGAAGAGTCTCTCTCGCAAACTATTCAGCTTAGAAAAAAATGATATGAGAAACCTCAATATGATTTTTGGAGACCTATCCATAGATACCACACACGCATAGGTTAGATGAAAAAAATTTTTTTTTGTTTCATTAAGTTTTACTATTTATGACGTATAAAAAAAAACTACTGGCTAGATCTCGTTCAAACCAATTTTCGTTGGTAGTTTTTATAGTAATATACATCATATATTTTTTTTAGAATTATCATGCCTCTACTTTAGAAATTAGAGGGGGGGGACACACATTTTTTCACTTTGGAAGAGTCTCTCTCGCAAACTATTCAGGTTAGAAAAAAATGATATGAGAAACCTCAATATGATTTTTAGAGACCTATCCATAGATACCACACACGCATAGGTTAGATGAAAAAAAAATTTTTTTGTTTCAGTTGTACCTATGGGGACCCCTAAAATTTTTAATACTTTTTCCATTTTTGCATCAAAATCTTAATGCGGTTCACAGACTACATCTACTTACCAAGTTTCAATAGTATAGCTCTAATAGTTTCGGAGAAAAGTGGCTGTGACATACGGACGGACAGACAGACAGACAGACAGACAGACAGACATGACGAATCTATAAGGGTTCCTTTTTTGCCATTTTGGCTACGGAACCCTAAAAATGACGGTCTTTCATTCAAACTTGCAACCCCAATTTCACCCCCTTGGGGGTAGAATTTCCAAAAACGCTTAAATACTTATTTATTTATTTTTATTCAGTAGCCCGAAAATAAAGTTTCAAGTTTCTAAATTAAGAAATGACGGACTTTCATACAAACTTTCAACCCCTATTTCACCCCCTTCGGGTTAAAATTTCCAAAATTCCTTCCTTAGTGGGTGTCTACTTAATAAAACAACCCTGCTCACCAAATTTCGTGGCTGTAACTTTAACAGTTTTTGCTCTGCGATGATGAATCAGTCAGTCAGTCAGGACTTGTAATTTTATATGTATAGATATGATAGCGGTTATCACATAGTTCGACTGTAAAGATAATTCGATCAAAGGTGGATGGGGATTACCATGGTGCATCACAATTCACAATACTTTGTCTCCAGTGTAGAGAGAAAGCTCTAAAACTGTATTTCTACAATGTAGATACGGCATGGTTCTTGAAACTTTAACTTTTAGTATATAAAGGAATAATATTCATTTTAAATGATACAGAATGACGCAATTCTTGGGGTTTTCCTGTGGACTAATCAGAATATTCGATACGTATTCGTAACACTATCGAAAATTAATATTGACATTCGTTACTTTACGAATACGTAGCTGGGAAAAAATATTCCTACTTTAACCTTTTAAATAAGAGGGATATTTTTCATATAAAATTGTAGGTACTATACCTTCTTCAGTGTCTACAAAATCGTAGGATTCCTCCCATATTAAACAACTTAGTAAATACTAAATATATTATTCATCATTAAGCATCCAATACGTTTAAATACGTTAGAGACATACCGTACCGTACTCATCATAATAGACATACTTAATACCAGCATTCTGTAGGAGTCGGTATGGTCTATATTAAATTCCCGGCTGTGGGCGTCCCGCGTCCCGCGCCCCACTTAGCGTATTCTTAGCTCGTAAGTACGTCAAAAGGGTAAAATTCTTATTTTAAGGTGTAAAAAGTAAAAATCGCTCTAATTATAATATTATGAAAAAGTGTGTCCGTCCACGTCTGCATGCTAAAACCGCTGAACTAATTTGATTAAAGTATGCAAATCTCCTTAAATTTTTTTTGTGATTACTATCAAGCAAATTTTTTGTGAGTAGCTACATTTTGATAAGACGAACAACATTTTTATTTTCGAAAAATCTCGAAAGTGGTAGCTAACAGAGATAGAAAGGATTTCATACTTTGACTTGATGTCCTAAAATATGGATTGTTTTATTTGTAGGACAAGATTACTCTTAAATAATATAACTATTAACCTACCAATATACAAAAAATCAGCTGGTTAGGGTTCCGTTTTAGGGTACAGTAATCAACCAAGTTTTTTGTTTAGAAAAAATTCACAGCTCCCGAGTGACAAACGAACGCCGCAACATCAGCAGGCGTCTGGCGTAGCATGGTCACCACTCACCATAGAAACGTGTTCTTTCTACGGAAGAATAGACAAAGTGAAAGACAATGGAAATCCGCCATTTTGTCGATAAAATATGTCAGTGTGTCGATTCTTTCCCATGTCTACTGTTATGCTACCCCTGCTAGTACTGTACATTGTACTAGATGTTGCGGCGCTAGTACTGAATTAGTGTATGAAGAGCTGTAGAAAATTTTAAAGGAAACGTGTTGTATATATAATGATTAATAACATTCGCTACGAGGTATTCTAGGCCACCATACGTATGATAAATAAATTGTAATGTTGATGTAGTAGACCCATAGTATTAGGCCTTTTGAGACCGACAAGTTACTTTAATCAAGACTGCTGTTGAACCAAATCAGCAACATATTATTATGACTTTCTATCCGGCGACCGGACCATAATACGTTACCAAGGCTGTATGTGACCGTACTTAATAGTTCTTTGTCTACGTACGATAACTACACACGTAGACCTTGAGGGTCCATGACGTGGAGTGTCATGTGACATGTCACGATTGCGCACGAGTGTCATTGATTGACCAACTTTTTGGACCTACTGAAGGTAAGGTCCGGATCTACCTGACGTATCTATATCTTCTACAGAAGTTAAAGGACCATAGGAGAGGAAATACCGTAACTTGCTATTTTTTCAAGTGATTTCTTCAGACTTTCCTTTTAGCTTTACACTTACGCAGTCAGTTACTTGGTTGAGGACCAAAAGATTTAGTAAAAACCAAAAGATTTAGTAAAAACTCAACGGACAACGACTGTATATTATTATTATTTTTAACAAAAAATTAAAACCGACTTCCAAGGTAAAAATAATAATCACATCCTTTATATGAACATAAAAGTATTAAATAAATTTTCCTACATAAAAGTGCATTTTTCCGAATTCGGCTAAACCTCATCTATTTCTGTTCTCAATCTTCATCAATTTGAAGTCGGTACCAGATAGCTTCTTCAGTTCTTTGACAGAATATTTGAAACTGTTGTAACTAACTGGTACCGACTTCAAAATTATGAAGATTGAGAACAGAAATAGATGAGGTTTAGCCGAATTCGGAAAAATGCACTTTTATGTAGGAAAATTTATTTAATACTTTTTAGTTCATGTAAAGGATGTGATTATTATTTTTACCTTGGAAGTCGGTTTTAATTTTTTGTTAAAAATAATAATAATTTCACTCTTTTTAGTTACCTAGTAAAAACCCCTAACTTGTATCTATAAGGAATACGGAGTTCTCATAGCATCTTCTGACCATGGTCCATGGTACATCTTACACCAATTTTTATTATTAATTATTTACTTTAAAACTACATTATAATTTTATATAAAAATGGCTCGACAAACACAAGTTTCGATCTTAAAGACGATGAAAAGTACCAAAAACAGGGTCATAATTTGATGATGCATGGCGTGGTGGTAGTGAAGATGATGATGATGATGAATGTAACTTGTATACCTAGTAGCATATGCTTGTAGTTCCTAAAACAACGCCGAAACTCCCAAACTTGTATGTATAAGGAATCCGGAGTTCTATTAGCACCTTCGGAACCATGGTGCAAAATCTTACTTTTTGGTAGCATAAATTTATTATGCTTAAGATACTTGTAATAAAACCGAAATCACCATACGTTTTCGTATAAATTTTGAAGAGTTCCCTCGATTGCTCATGGATCCCATCATCAGATCTTCACCATCACCTTCGTGATAATTGTACCATTTACCAAATTCGGATTGTACCCTATACAACAACAAAAGAATTTTCGAAATCGGTCCTCAAACAGCGGAATAATGATCAAAGATATATGTCTCGATGTAAAAAACTATGAAAAACACTAATAATGCTAATAATAGAGTCATAATGTGATGTTGCAAGATGTAAGGGTAGAGACGATGATAATGATTAATCTAATGCACCATATACCTAGCATATGCCTTCAATTCTTAAAACAACGTCGAAACCCCCAAACATGTATCTATAAGGAGGCCGGAGATCTGTTCACCACCTTCGAACCATGGTATATCTTGGTGCAAAATCTGACTTTTTGATAAGATTTGGAATATGAAGTATTTATCCAAAATCACTATAAGTTTCCAGTTGAAATACTTCAGATTATGAATCGAAATCACAATATCATCCATATAAGTAAAAATAGCGAGGTATTCCCTCGATTACTTATGGATCCAATCATCAAGTCACCTTTTTTATGAAAATGGTGCCAAATTTGGATCAAACCCGATACAATAGCGAAAAAATCTTGAAAATCGGTCCACAAACGGCGAAGTGATCGTTGAACATACAAAAAAATATATATATAAACAGACGAACATAATAATAACCTCCCCCTTTTTGGAAGTCGGTTAAAAATGAACCTAATATACTTACGCCGCGATCAATAGTGTGGGTTATGTGTTTGTCTTATTGTTTATCTAATTGTTCTTAGTTTAAGATTTTAACATGTAACTGTTTTTTGGTCCAATAAAGAAAAATAAAAAAATAAAAAACTATTTCCTTTGCTTCATAAACAGACTTATTAGACCTCACATATTATTATAATAATGTAGAAAGGTGATATAGGTAAAATAAGTATAAAGAGACTGATGATGACTTTCGGGAACGTTCTACCGTCAACTAAAACGCTGTGCCACACTAATCACACCAGATAGAATATTACAAAGGCGAAAGTGAGTTTGTATGTTTGTTACTTCTAAACGACTAAACCGATTTTAATAAAATTTGGTATGGAGTGAGTTGATACCCTGGATTAACACAGGTGACATAGGCTTCTTTTTCTAATAAACCACAGGTAACAGCGCGGGGCACACCGCACAAAGCTAGTAAGTAGTAACACATAAATCATTAGTAGAGATTAGTCAAAGTATTACACACAGTCCTCTGCACGCAGCACTCACTTGGATCGTCTTGTTTGCTGGCTGTTCAAATATCATTTATTATTATCATTTATCATAACGTTCCACGCCGATAACTCTTATACAAACATGGGGACTAAAATAGTGCAGATAGTGGCTCTTGGTAGAGCATTCCGTTATAGTCCAGGGGTTCCCCATCTTTTTCAGCCTGCGGCGGCGCACTAACAAGTCAATAGCAGGTAAATAATAATAAATAAATATTTCATCATCTGACTGCTTTGTATTTAAATTTACATATTTATAATATATTTTGTGGTTATGGATAATGATGGAGTATCGACTCACGGCGCCCCTCTTGCCTTTCCACGGCGCATCAGGGCGCCGCGGCGCACATTTTGGGAACCCCTGAGTTATACAATAGTAATTGTAAAAGTCTTTCTTGCTCTTTTATTGGTAAGAAGCAACGAAATAAGAAAAACTAAATCTAACGTAAAAGCCTAGAACAATTTATAAGCTCGTATTATTATGTCATCTTTCAAAAAGCTTTTAGGCTGCTAAGTATAGTTCAAACTCTGAAAGAAACCCCTTGAAGCGGTAAGACGGTCGGTTTACACAATTCGTTAGTTATTTTCGAACTCTATAATTCTAAAATTGTCTATGACCACTAAATATTTTTATGACATTACTAGCTGTCCCGGCAAACGTTGTTTTGCCATTTAAAGTATATTTTCTACATCATCAGTTAATACATGTTTTACCCCCTCTTTTGTCCCCTAAGAGGGTGTGGGGGGGGGAAGGTCATACACCAGATGTTAAGTTGAAAAACACAGTTAATACCTAATATGAAGTAAGTCCACTAAAGAAAAAAGTTGTATACAAAATCTGACCCCTCTTTGGTCCCCAGAGAGGGTTGAGAGGGGAGGGGGGGGGAAGGATTTTTATACACCAGATGTTAAGTTGGAAGAAGATAAATATATCTGCGAAAACCACATTCAAATCGGATCAGTATTTTTCGTGTGATGCTGGAACAAACATACAGACAGACAGAAAGAGTGACAGACAGACAGACAGACAAAAAACTAACCACATTTTTGTATTCTATAGCGATGTAGTGACAAAGGTGTAATTTCGGGTGTCATTTCATATCTTTTATGTACAGAATTTTCATTTCTACAACAGAATATTGTCTTCCTCCCGCACGCGCTTTGGTGACGCCCACTATCGTAATTTTTTAATTTCGCCATAATTTCAAAACCAAACGTCCAATTTTAATCATTCAAAGACCAAATATTATCTACATAAACTGTACTTAGTGATAAAATAATTTATTTTGATAAGGATTAATAGCGTGAGTAAAATATATCCGTTTTAATGTAGTCCAAAAAAAATTCAGGATTTTTAAATAAATAAATGGTTATTGTGCCTCACTCGACATAGATAGGTATAGTGTGTCGCGGACTTTTTTGTAGATATTTATAAGATCTACAATTACTTAGAACATTTTATGGTTCTATCTTTTATAGTTTAGGCAGCGTACGCAAAATAAGTAACTTTTCTAGCTGATTTTTTACACCTTGCGTCCGAAAAACTCAAATATCTTACGGAACCCTAATTTTTTCCAAAATAAAATGTAGCCTATGTTCAGCAGAAATAATGTAAGATTCCAATAGCAAAAGAATTTCGGAGCCTATTCGACTCAAACAAACAAACAAACAAAAAATCAAATCTTTCCTCTTTATAATAGTAGTGTAGATATTATGGCCTGTTTATATTCCAGTGATCCAATCGAGCGCTGAATTTTGTATTTTTAAAGCAATTGAGTGCATTCCAGTACCTTTTTACATTATTCCAGTAGTAATGGATTAATGTAAACCAGCTTTCAAATTAATCGCCGGTACATAGTAATGCGCGGAAATACCTTTCTAAAGGCACAACCTTGCGACCATGTGACTTCGGCGCCCCACTTAACAAGCGCCTTCGCATGTCGCCTCGCGCCCGCTGGCTAACTAGTAACTATAGCTTGACCGCTGTAAAGTCGACCCTCGTAGCATACTCGTAGCATACTCGTAGCATACTAAATGTATGCTACGAGTATGCTACGAAGGTCGACTTTACAGCGGTCAAGCTTTACACATTGTTTAAATTATATTAATGCCAGTTCATGGTATTGCTTTATACCAGGGGTTCCCAAACTTATTTAGTCTACCGCCCACTTTGAGAAAAAACAATTTTTGGCGCTCGGCGCCCCCTTTGTTTCACCTACTTTTAAATTAAAGTCTCTACATAACGCCCCCATTTTAATTCTGGGTCCCACACCGCCCCGCTTTAGCCCTTTAGCGCCCACAAGGGGGCGTTATCGCCCACTTTGGGAAAGGCTGCTTTATACGATAACATAATACTCAACATAAAGCTGTCCCAGGCACAAGTGACGAATCTTTAGCAAGGACTATGAGGCATATCGATGAATAAAGGATAGTAGAGTTGATTACCCTTTTCCTATAGCATAAAATAAAAGTTAGACCTACCTTCATGCTATTGAAGGTTTAATTACTTTAGGCTTTTACTATAAAATACTTAACGGAATATAATTTTACTATAATACTTGCTATAATACTTTACTTTTATTACTTGTTCCTATAATTGTGAGAATACAATATGTACATGAAATTCCTTTTTGGCGCTGTGGTGGCAGGGAGCTACGTAGCGGCGTAGCTACCGCCGTATATGCCGTATCAATAATTATACGGGGCCCCAAGACCACAGGGACCCCTAACGTGTGTAAGCAAAAATTAATAGAAGTTTTCATTTCTTAAAAGTAAAAGGCAACCTTACTTTAGGGCTCATTAACAAATTTTTATTCGAGGCCCCGCCAAGGCACGCTACGCTTCTGCGTTGTGGACTACGATAGCTGTGACAATAGTTGAAATTGCATATATAATATGAAAGTATCACAGCAGTATTTGTAGACTTTAATATTATGCAGTTGTAATATGTAACATACATGATACAAGTAAGGTTAACGTATTGTAGACTGTCCTTTATTAACATTGCATTGTGGGTCCGGCATGCATAATGCATCTGGTTCAAGGAGGCCTGAACTTGCCTCCGACGCTGGACGTCATGTCTTTTGAAGTCCACGACTGTCTTCAAAGAGCTCTGAATACAGAACGTCAAAACCCCCTGCTAGCGTAACTTACGTAGTAAGTTAGTAACTATACTTACAGCCTACGGTGTGTAATAAAACTATGTGATAATACTTTAGTTAGGGTGTGTATGTGTTCCAGACATAGAGTTCAAAGCGCTGAAAAAGCATTTTTTTCACTTTTGTATGGGGTATCTCGTGACGCCGCGCCGCGCTGGAGCGCTTGCCCATACAAAAGTAGAAAAAAATAGGTCTTTCAGCGCTGCTACTTTCAGAGTGAACTCTCTAGTCTCTACACACCCTTAAGTATTATTACTTAGTTTTGTTACACCTGGTGTAATAATATGTAGGTATAGTAATTAGTGAGTAATATGTGACATCAGGCATGGCGTCTACTTGCATGGACAACTGAATGTTGCTCGCGATTTCGCCGAAATTTGTTTATCGCGCCGTACATTTTGATCTATAAATATATTTACCTTCTCCACGCTCCACAGGCCACAGCCGAACACATAACCTCCTCTTTTAGGAAGAGCGCGCGGAGCTCAAATACTCTTCTCATCTAAATCGGTTTCTTTAGAGGACTGAGATATTTTTATTGAAAATGCAAAAAAGGAAATATTTTTGAAGTTTCATGTTGTTTTTGTTAAGACTTTAAACAACTTATTAATACTTATTTCTATAATGTATTGATAAATCAATGATTAGGTACAATTTTTCACCTTTCAGCGTGATATTGTTACAGCCATGTGACATGTCGTTAGTAATGTATAATAATAATAATAATAATAGCTCCCATACCGGTTTCGGTGACGGTGGCCGGTTTCATTGAAACCAGGCCAGCTACGCAGGAGTAATTTTATAGTGCCCAAGTGTGTGCGCAGTATACAAGAGCACTCTCTATTCCTTTACTCTCATAACCCAGTGGGACGGCAGACCGACACGACCGGCGAGAGATCAGGCGCAGAACCGACTTTTTACATGCCCATCCGACGCATGGATCATCTTACTTGTCAGACAATCAGGTGATCAGCCTGCATTGTCCTAACCAAACTTGGAAATAACATGTTTCCAACGCGGGAATCGAACCCACGACCTCCGAGTCAAGAGCCGCGCTCTGTACCACTAGACCACGGAGGCGTTAGTAATGTAATAATGTTATAGCCTCATAATATATTTTACGATCTGCCCGCGATTTACCTCGGTCGTAAACTTCATTGTCTGATAAAACAATCCTCTGTGAAATGCCGACACATGACAGGTATGACCTCAGAACATGATTTTTTTTTCAGAACATGAGATTTGTATACCCATTACCCGGTCTTAATACCAATGAGTTCTGAGGCTGCAGGCTTTCGTACAGTCTTAGCTTGGCCGCAGTAGAAGTAGAAGTGGGAAGGAATAGAAAACACTAAAAGCACCAACTGTGGTGCGGCCCGCTAGGATTCATCGCGCACAAAATTTTTCGATTGGTCGAACTTGTATGAAAGTTCGATCGATCGAGAAATTTTGTGCCCCGTCAGGCCGTCACAGTATGCGCGAAGCTTTACTTCCATAATATATTACGCGATGATGATGACAGGCTTTAGGCTCATTCCTGAAAAGTCTGATTCAATCACAATGCACAATGGAGATTGGCGCATGTGTGATGTGACAGTAAGTGTAAACACTCGATTGGCCGTGTGATAACAACACCATTGTTAAGACCGTCGCATACTTTCACCGTGTTCTCACCGTGTTTGTGAAAACATAACGCGGTGGCTCCGCTCTTGATGTAGCCTGTAGGAAATCTATAGAATCATCAAACCAGTAGGCCTACTACGAAACTGTTTTGAGACTCAAACAATCGGACAAGAATAAACACAATAAACACAAACGTGAAATAACAAAGTCATTTCACGTTTGTTAGAGTAGGAGGCGGCATTCTCGTCCGATTGTTTGAGTCTCTAAAGAGTTTCATGGTACAAACCCTGGCGCGGTTGTAATATACAAAAATAAACTAGGCCTTTGCATCCATTGTGGATGATTTATATACAGTATTTTCTGAGCGTATTTAGTATTTTCAAGATTTTTAAATATCCGTATGGTTGCCCAAGGGCATACGGCATTCTCGCAAGTCGCAACAGAGTCTAGTCCAGAGGAAAGAACAGGTTAATACGTCTGGAACCAACTATGTGGGTCGTACGGGTTTCCTCACGATGTTTTCCTTCACCGTATGAGCGTCCGTATTGTATACTTGAGATCAGAAAATGTCTCATTGGTACATGTCTCCACCCGGGAATCGGGATAGAGGCACCCTCTGCGAGTGCGAGCCAAAGGTTTACCCATTAGGCCACGGACGCTCTGTAATATACAGTGTGTAACAAAACTTAGTCATAACTCATAATACTTTAAAGTTTAGGGTGTGAGTCCCCTGTATAGAGTTCACTGTCAAAGTAGCAGTGTTCATGTTATATTTCCAATCATCACTTCAATGTCTTCAGGCATCATCAGCACACTTAGTAGAAACACCTTAGAAATGTTTTCTTTCTACGGTAGACAGAGAAAGATTCACACGCGAAATGTTATGTTATTTTGTCCCTGAAATTCAGCGTTTTTTTCTATCTCTTTACATAATACGCTAAGTTTGCTGCTGTATTTTATTTAAATACCAACCTGAATTTGATGATTATTATAGTTTATAATGAATTGATTTAAATATGTAGGTCAGTAATCAGTATGTGTTCAGTAATACTTATCAATCAATTGTATCAATTGTCTTTTAATGTAATGTGGAGTTGGGTAGACAAATGATTTAGGTGTTTCAGTTTCGAGACGTGGCAGAATTTCAGAAAGCAGTTTCGAATAATGAAACTTTCTTTATATCAGTAAGTATTCAGAGACTCTATCTACTTCTATTGGAAGAAACTATGTGCCTTTCACAAGCTCATTAGCACTTTTTAAAGCAGGCGATTTTATCCAAGCCGAAGTTACTGCCACAGAAAAGGTTTTTTTTAAATAAAATTAGGGGCAAATGAGCAAACGGGTCACCTGATGGAAAGCAACTACCGTCGCTCATGAACACTCGCAACATCAGAAGAGTTGCAGGTGCGTTGCCGGCTTTTAATTAGGAGTACATTTATTCTGCAAAATGTCGAGACGGAATAAATGTTCCACCAATATTTAAGTCACGTTTTTTATGTTTAATTATTTATGAGTCAGTAGTCAGTATGCACCCGGTCGAGTCTGCAGATGACGGTACGACTACACACGACACTATCGCTCGTGACAGCGCTTTAACGCTTTATTGCCATTACTTGCCTAGATTTCCATTTCAAATTACGTACTAAAATCACCCTCTATGTAATCTAGACATAAATAAACTACATATTATAATGTTTGGCTTCTTATCGTGATTTTGCGATAGGTAGGAGCGTGCGGCGAAAAGCGCTTCAAGCGCTTTATTCTCTCGCGCCCCGATTTGCACTCAGCGCGACAGCGAAATTATAGCTAATAGCTTATTCTTATTGAACTCAGTATAGCCAGGTAGGCTTATCAAAGAACAGTGAGATAAAAGTGACAGTGCCGAAACCGCGTTGTTATCACAATACAAGCTATTTAGCGTTACCAGGAACAAGATAAGGTTAGTTTTTCACTTATCATTGTTACAGTTTATTTTTAACACTGCTACAATGCTAATGAATTTACATAAACGTAATAATTGAAGGTACGCGTGCTGTAGAAGGTGACCGTCGCGTATGAGTGACCCACATGTTGAAAGCCACTGACCTTTTTGAGTCATTAGTTGTGACTTGTGGTGGCTCGATAGGCAAAAAACATGTGTTAATAATTATTACTAGCTGTCCCGGTCAACTTCGTGTCACTTTAAAACCTTCCCTAGACTTCTACGAATATTTTAAGAAATCAGCCCAAATCCTAATCCTTCAGACTTCAGCCGTTTTCGAGTTTTAGCGTTACTAACACATTTGAAGATCCATTTTTATATTATACTAGCTGTCCCAGTGAACATCGTGTCACTTTCCCTGGACTTCTACGAATATTTTAAGACTAAAATCAGCCCAATCTGTTCAGCCGTTTTCGAGTTTTAGCGCGACTAACACATTTGAAAATCCATTTTTATATATTTTAAGAAGAAGACTAGCTGTCCCGGTGAACTTCGTGTCACTTATAAACCTTCCTTGGGACTTCTACATATATTTTAAGACTAAAATCAGCCCAATCCGTTCAGCCGTTTTCGAGTTTTAGCGCGACTAATACATTTGAAAACCCATTTTTATATATAAGAAGATATATAGATTATTTTTACTTCAGTATCATTTTCACATTGGGTGCACGATGATGAACCGCACGACAACAGCGTCATTTTCAACATGACTTCGTTGAATGGAAAAACTGTCAAAAAATCCAAAAACCAGGCATAAACATCGCTCTCCTAGACGGTTTTCAGCTGATGATAAGGAGCGGTAGAGCCGGTAGAATGCGGTAGACGATAGTGCGCAGTGCGCACACGCCACGCATACAGCAATAGAGCAATAAAATACTCAGTGCTAATTGTGCGGAAAAACTTTTTAATCACGTACTCGGTACTGTAGGTAGGTACCTGGTACATACTCGTATATACATACATACAGTGTTTGCGTGTTTTTGGCTGGATTTGCGTATTTTGGTTTGGTCCTTTACTTGAGGAGTGAAAAGAAACAGCAGGCTTGACTTCTTGCGTATATTCAGCTAAAATCTTTACAGTTTTTGGCGAATTTCAAGCGAATAGTTTAAGGGGTTACAAAACGTATTTTAAGATGGAGGATACAAAGTGAATGTAATGAGTATGAGGGGTTCTCACGGCAGCTTCGACTGCGTATCGGAATTTGGATAACTTCCTACAAGGAAAAAATTCAACTCTGATGTGGCAGTCCAAACCGCATTCAAAGAATTTATTGACTCTCGTCCCTCCGTTTTTTTAGTAAAGGGATCAACTAACTACCCTTAAGACGGCAAAAATGCATCGATAAGAATGGTACATGATTTGATTAATTAAATATATTATACAAAATAAAATCGACTTTATATTCCTCCCATACAAAACGCCAATTTCATAATATGTAAGGACCTAATTATATTACGGAATGGGAGATAGTATAATGACATAATAAGGTCAGAGTCATCCGGAAATCCCCGAATTATAGTCATCGGCATCACAAAAATATATCACAGAATAGAATTCATTTTTGTACATTATAATGAGGTCGCTTGATAAATTTTAACCTAGCTCAATGAACTTGATCAAGTTCATTGAGAGTTTTTGACTTGCTCAAAATTAAGTAATGACTTTACGCTAGTTGCTACATAAAAACCTTCAGCATATTTATCATCGACCTTAAAGGCCAGGTACAACTTACATAGGCAATTATAGACGAATATATCCCCCTACAGATTCGATATGTATTTGTCCATCATGGGGCCATGGCCCAACATACATATCTATTGCCATCCAGTTTAGATTTAACCGTCGTGTCTTCTATTTCCAGCGAGCCGGCGTTGGTGTCTGTGCGAGTGCCGATCAACGGCATGACCTGCCAGTCCTGCGTCAACAGCATCGAGGGCGGCGTACGCGACCTGCCCGGCGTGCAGGACGTCAAGGTACGTATACGAGCGTGCGTGCGTGCGTGCGTGCGTGCGTGCGTGCGTGCGAGCGTGCGTGCGAGCGTGCGTGCGTACCTGCGTGCGAGCGTGCGTAAGAGTGACGTCACGCGGCGGGTCGGTGTAGGAGTAGCGAGTATGCAGTGATGCATCACTACGCAAAATCTATCACAATATCATGATTTTAATAAACTCGCTTGATAAAATACCTCTATTAATTATGAGATCCATTATTTATGAGAGACATAAGGACAGTAGACAAAATAAGTTTTGGGAATCCCTGAAGTAAATTCAGTACTCAATACGCACAAAATATAACAATATATAACTTATTTCTAATGATAATTTCAATTTGCAGTAATTTGTAACACCACCGTAACGTATTGATTGCGAACAAAGTGTACAACCGTCTTAAATCGGTTTAACAATTCACTTGTCAGTTAATTAAGTAGTATACAAAATACAGATTTCAAAAGAACCACATGAAAAGGATTTTTTTCTTTCTATTTTAACCATGTATTTTCGGAACATTGAAAACATTCAAAATATAAAGAACAAAAAGACAGAAGAGAACAAGAAAATTCACGCTTTATACCTATGCATATTTCACGCTAGGTTTATAAGACACTAGCTGTCCCGGCAAACGTTGTTTTGCCATTTAAAGTATATTTTCTACATCATCAGTTGATACATGTTTTACCCCCTCTTTTGTCCCCTAAGAGGGTGTGGGGGGGAAGGTCATACACCAGCTGTTAAGTTGAAAAACACAGTTAATACCTAATATGAAGTAAGTCCACTAAAGAAAAAAGTTGTATACAAAATCTGACCCCTCTTTGGTCCCCAGAGAGGGTTGATAGGGGAGGGGGGGAGGATTTTTATACACCAGATGTTGAGTTGGACGAAGACAAATATAATACATCTGTGAAAACTGTGAAAAATCTGTGAAAACCGTATGCAAATCGGATCAGTAGTTTTCGTGTTAAAGAAAAAAGTTTGATACAAAATCTGACCCCTCTTTTGTCCCCTTAGAGGGGTGGGGGGAAAAATTTTATACACCAGATGTTAAGTTGTAAGAAGATAAATATATCTGCGAAAACCACATTCAAATTGGATCAGTATTTTTCGTGTGATGCTGGAACAAACATACAGACAGACAGAAAGAGTGACAGACAGACAGACAGACAGACAAAAAACTAACCACATTTTTGGCTTCTATGGCGATGTAGAGACAAAGGTGTAATTTCGGGTGTCATTTCATATCTTTTATGTACAGAATTTTCATTTCTACAACAGAATATTGTCTTCCCCCGCACGCGCTTTGGTGACGCCTACTATCGTAATATTTTAATTTCGCCATAATTTCAAAACCAAACGTCCAATTTTAATCATTCAAAGACCAAATATTATCTACATAAACTGTACTTAGTGATAAAATAATTTATTTTGATAAGGATTAATAGCGTGATTAAAATATATCCGTTTAAATGTAGTCCAAAAAAAATTCAGGATTTTTAAATAAATAAATGGTTATTGTGCCTCACTCGACATAGATAGGTATAGTGTATCGCGGACTTTTTTGTAGATATTTATAAGATCTACAATTACTTAGAACATTTTATGGTTCTATCTTTTATAGTTTAGGCAGCGTACGCAAAATAAGTAACTTTTCTAGCTGATTTTTTACACCTTGCGTCCGAAAAACTCAAATATCTTACGGAACCCTACTTTTTTCCAAAATAAAATGTAGCCTATGTTCAGCAGAAATAATGTAAGATTCCAATAGCAAAAGAATTTTTCAAATCGGTCCTTTAGTTTCGGAGCCTATTCGACTCAAACAAACAAACAAACAAACAAACAAACAAACAAATCTTTCCTCTTTATAATAGTAGTGTAGATTTCTGACACGAACGAAGCTGGGTAGCTTACAAATATTTTGTGCAAATTATACACGAAATATATACATTCATAATATTGATATCGTATACTGACCCCACAGACCACAATCAGGGTTATGGACGACTTATCAGCACATGGTGATACAAGGTCACATAAAATACACTGACCATAAAATTTGATTAGGCACCGACTCTCATACATGGTCTATCAGCTATCTGATAATTATAGGGATGTAGGTGTAGACGAGTAGGGTGCGAGTTAAAGAATATTTGGCGGAACTAGAGGGGGTAAGCGCCTGTTACAATATCTGCCAATAACGCACTATATAGTCATAAACTCATAAGTCATAACAAAGTGTCACCATCTGATTGCGATCTACCAATAACGATCTTATGAGTGATTAAATTGAAAAATAATTTAAAGAAAAAATACCTTACTCAAGTGGTCCGAGAATACAGGTTTTTTGGGCGAAAAAAAAACAGCCTGTATTATTCAAAAACATCCGATATCAGCTAGTATTGCTAATTATAAACAATTTTTCCAAAACCATAGTAGGTATACGATAAAATCAAGGAAAATTTCGATTTTCAGCATATGAACACAATAAATTGATGCAATAATACAAGGTGTTATTTTGTAAAAATTTTTTACCTACTTCATTAGCTTTTTTCTCCCATGGTTTAGATAATTTTCTTCATACAATGAAATGTTCAACTTTTCAAGCCCTATCATTTGCTATAATATTATAATATGTCTCAAAGAGCTACAGTGGTGGGCACGATATTATATCATATAATAATATATACCCCTCGTTCTAGAGTTGGCCCTTAGACATTACAATCAACGACTTGAAGAAACGACTTGAAACGTCGTTTCAGTCAATGAATTCGCTAGTCATCATTAAATAGCAGATTCAATAAGATGACTGCTATATATATTTTTATTGATTTCGCCAGGTGGAGTTGTCAGAGAATGCTGGTTACTTCCGTTACGACCCGCGCGTGTGCTCCGTCGAGGCCATACGGAACCACATCGACGACATGGGCTTCGAGACGCTGGACCGAGGGGACGACGAGACCAGGTAAGTTCCGTCTCTGTTCGGCAGCGAGTGTTAGAAAGAGAGGGATTTACTGCACCAGCTCGCATATTATGGTGTCGTCACGTTAATTAGGGCGACAGCAAAAGGTGGTATATTGCATCCCTCAGATATCTCATATTTTCGGCTACCAAAATGTTGCTATTCAAAAATTTTTAACAGGGGATATTGCGCAATATGTGCTGCCAAACGCCTGGTACATTGCTGTCGCAAGATATGTAATCGGTAATCCAGGTAATATGAATGGCGGTAACCCTGCCGATATGTCGGTATATATCGCACTAGGCTATCAGATAAACAAAAGTCAAAACCGGATTATTACTTCTGATCAACCACTTATTTTTACCAAGCTATATAATATTATATATCTTATCATAAGACGTAGTTTAGATTGATGACACTATTTGCTTAATTGATGGCTAAAAAGCATAACAACGAAATGATCAGTCCGTCAATCAACTGGTTAGATGTTCAGTTTGGCGTGAATCTTACCAGATTGATGGACTGAAGTGATGAGAAACTGAGCGTGTAACCTACGTGTAAGGAGTATCTGCTTATCTGTATTATCTATAAGTGTTTGAAAAAAACTTATTCTGAATAAAAATTTTTGACTTTGACTTTGACTATATTTTTCAGGAATCTGCTGCCCCGCGAGATCCCGACGGACATGTTGATAGATATGACGGGCTCGGGGCCGCCCAACGAGAGTACGGTGGTGCTGGCGATCGAGGGCATGACCTGTCAGTCCTGTGTCAATACTATTGAAGGTAGGTACAATATTTTGAACATGACAAACAATATTTTTGGCTATAGATGTTGACGTGGAAAGCGATCCGTGTATCTATATTCTATGGATATATAGTACACCGTTTTATGATAGATAAGTTGGGGGCCGTTCATAAAATACGTCACACTAAAATTAACCTTTTTTTTTGACAACCTCCCCCCCGGTTGTCTCGCTGTGTCACACTTTCTGTGACCCCCCACCCCCCTGTAAATATTTCGTCACAAAAACTAAGGCCCCTCCCCCCTAAACATGATAAATTGTACACAATGAAAAGGTCTACAGAAAACTCTGCGATGGTATAAGTGATAATATATGTCTATCTCTTATTGTCATTTAATTTAACTACAAATAATGGCTAAATTAATTAATATAGATCCATATGGCCCTACAGCATATGATTTAAAATTTAAATGAATATTTTCGAAGATATTACAGATTTAAAAGTTGCGGGACGTAGCTTTTGCGGGCCACGGCTAGTAATGAATATAAATCACTACCTACTGATTACTGAATCGATTTAATCATCGAATTAATCATAGGCTATATATTTTATACCCGTGCGAAGCCGGGGCGGGTCGCTAGTTAACAATATTTTTTACTACGCCTAAAGTTGACCTTACGTTTACTGACATCCGCCCGCCGCCGCCATTAGTACAAAGACTACGTTAGTATCCCCTTAGTAGTCTGTGATAAAGACTAACATTATCAAGGTAGACCTATAAAAATCTGGATCATTTGAATATATGTACATATAAAATAATTAATTTCCCGACAGGTAGCCTACGCGACATGCCCGGTATACTAGAAGCGCACGTGAGCCTGTCGGAGAAGCGCGCGCGCGTGCGGTTCGCCGGCGCGTCCGTCACGCCGCAGCAGATACACGACGCCGTGTACGCGCTCGGCTTCGACGTCGAGACGCTCAGCATCACGGGCGATAATGGTAATAATGAGTTACTTGTACCGCTTTTTCTTACAGGGATAGTTGCCGCACCGATGCGACTGAAACCCCGTATTGATTTGTCTCCTAATCCAACTTTCTTATAATGTCTTATCACGTCTTTCGGACTTCGGTTCATACTGTACCGGTGGTAGGCATCGAAGTTTCTACGTTCTTCCTACGACTTTCAAAAATTGTATTCATGATACCCATTTTGAATAAAAAGATATTATATAATATTATACGATATAATTCGATTACGATGGTTAAGTATACATAATGTATAAATTATGAATTTAATACTTTCTTTTTTTTTCAGGCAAAATATCAAAAAGTAAAAGTGAAAGCGGGGCCGGAGATCGCGTGAAGTCGAGCGCCAAAAAAACTCAAGCAAATGTGTGTATTATATTATATTATTATGTTTTTAATCATTTGTTAGTTTTAAATATTATGTTGTAAAAATATTACAATTCTTACTAAGTATATAATTAAAAGAAATAACAAGTTGCTTAAACAGACAAAGAGGTTATATAAATAAACTAGCTGTCCCGGCAAACGTTGTTTTGCCATATAAATAATTTTTGGTATGAAAAATAGATGTTGGCCGATTCTCAGACCTACTCAATATGCTCACAAAATTTCATGAGAATCGGTCAAGCCGTTTCGGAGGAGTGCGGGAACGAACATTGTGATACGAGAATTTTATATATAATATATTAATAACGTTGGTGGTATGCACAGGGTGCGGTGGCGAGTGCGTCGGACTTGGACGAGGTGACGCGGTGCACGCTCGAGGTGCGCGGCATGACGTGCGCGTCCTGCGTCGCCGCCATCGAGAAACACGTCGCCAAGATGCCCGGTAAATATTCAGTGTTTTATTTTCATAAATGTGGCTACAGACTAATAGTAATCAATAGCTAACGCCATGAGAATGAAACCATTAATTAATAATTAATGTCGTTAACATTATTTGCGGGTTTGAAATTGAGATTGTGGAAATAGGATGAGCCTATAATTAGAGCCATAATTAGGGCGTCACGGTGACATTGTTGACCACAGTATCCATGCAGATAATATTGTAATATACAGCATGACTGGTGAGACAATACCGATAATTAAGGAGAGTATTCAGTACTCGATTCTCATTATAAATATGTAATAAAATTAGGTACTTAATTTTTGACCAAATTTCCCTTCAAAACAAATGAATCATGGACACTTAGTAAATTACTATGCAGTCGCGCGGCGTCATGCGCCCCCCGCGCCGGCGCGCGCTACTACCGCGCGCGGTGTCCATGCGTTGGGTAAATAATTATTTAACTATAAGCTACATTTACTCAGTGATCAATTGATATTATTTTTTTTTCAACTAATGTAACAGCCAAATATCACGTCCTCGAATATTGAACATGTCTCACCAGTCATGCTGTATTAATAATATGTCACTTGACCCACCTGGCGACATTTTGACACAAAATGTTTCTAAACGTAACCGGCGACGTCGCCGTGGCGTCCTAGTGGATACGTAAGTTTGGCCAATTACTGTTTCACGTAGAAATTATCTATCTTTAATTAGTGACTACCTACATTTCACGGTTAATTTTGATCGTATTCCAGGTGTGCAGTCGATAGTGATAGCGCTGCTGGCGGCGAAGGCGGAGGTGCGGTACTGGGCGACGCGCACTTCGGCCGCGGCGGTGGCAGAGTCCATCACCGAGCTGGGCTTCCCCGCCGAAGTCGTCAGCGAGAGCGGCGCACCGCGCGACCTCACGCTGCAGGTGACGTCATACAACAGTGTATAGTGCGGTCGTGGCGTAGAAATGAATGCCTCCACTTGTCACTTGTTTATTATATTCGCATTCGACTTTAGTCGATATATTATGGCTGTCTCGCTCTCTTACGTGTGCAAGGGAGCGAGACAGCCTTGCTGTGTCGGGATAATGTCTTTATTATGTGTGTTGGGTGTTTTTACAGATCAAAGGAATGACGTGCGCGTCGTGCGTTAGCAAGATCGAGAAGGCGGTGCTGAAACTGAACGGAGTCGTATCTTGTTCCGTCGCGCTCACCACCGCCAAGTAAGTAAAATAGTATAATTATTATACATAATAGTAGTTACCTAGTATTTTAGGACACATAAAGACAATTTAAAATTAATTCTATTTGATTCTGATTATTTTTAACAACATAAAGAAGTATGTTTAAATTATAGCATCGAATTATGTACGCTTGTTAGCTATGACGCAATGTGTACGCTCGTTGCAAATACGTATCACGTGATACGCACGCACTACATCAACATTATGACGTCACAGGGGCAAGGTGAAGTACGACCCGGAGGTGGTGGGCGCGCGGCGCATCTGCGACACGGTGACGGCGCTCGGCTTTGACGCCACGCTGCTCAGCTCTAACACGCGCGGCGAGGCCAACTACCTCGAGCACAAGTACGTATACGCCGTGTGACCTCACAGGGCAGGACGTCGGTGATGCAACACCCGACTTTAAAAATAATTTTCAATGTTACAATATTTTAGATATTAGTAAACAAAATGCCAAGATGTGAGTTTATAAACCCTATTCAATATTCTAAACGTTAACCCGCACATTTCGATTAACGTCAATTGAATCGGCACCTTACGTAAGCTACAATAATGCAAAAATGATTCATCGTTGTAAAATACGCAACAGCAATTTTGTTAACCGACTTCGGCAAAAGATCTAAGAATATCATATGATCATAATAATTATTTATGTGATTATTTCTAGAGAGGAGATCCGGAAGTGGCGCAACGCGTTCCTAATATCGCTGATATTCGGCGCGCCGTGCATGGCCGCCATGGCGTACTTCATGTGGGAGATGCGCGACGGACACGACGCGCGCGACATGTGCTGCGTGCTGCCCGGTCTCAGCCTCGAGAACCTGCTCATGTTCCTGCTCGCTACGCCCGTGCAGGTATACCTTATTGTTATGGTAATAAGTACTATACTACCCTGTATTATTATCCTGGCAATTGGCATACAAACTTTGATTTCTAGTAGTTTGGCCTGTGCGTTGATCTATAATCCAATTTGTTTTTTCTCTTACATAATATATAGATAGACAAAAACAGGCTAAAATGATTATTATTGGTTAAAGTTCATCGGCGGCTGGCACTTCTACAAGCAGGCGTACAAGGCGCTCAAGCACGGTACCTCCAACATGGACGTGCTTATCTCCATGACCACCACTATCAGGTATAACAACGTCAATTAAAATGAAAAATGTTTCTTTTTATTACGTTAATTTGTTCGTTTAAATAAACAAAGTTTAATTCATTAGTCATTACTATGTATTCAATAGCAAAGAAATGTAACTTAAATTGTACTGTTATTAAATATTTAATGTATTCAATAGCAAAGAAATGTAACTTAAATTGTACTGTTATTAAATATTTAATTTATTTAAAATTTGCTTTTCAATTTTGTGAGAATGGTTTACATTCAAACAATCCGGGAATAAATTGCAAGTATATCGTCTGATATGTGACGTGATATTACAGCTACACGTACTCGCTGTGCGTGGTGGCGGCGGCGATGGCTATGCAGCTGGACACGAGCCCGCTCACGTTCTTCGACACGCCGCCCATGCTGCTCGTGTTCGTGTCGCTCGGCCGCTGGCTAGAACACATTGCCAAGGTACGTCAACGTCACACGCCAGCACACGTACGTTTGTGACGTCATATGCCCGCATCTATGCGTGCTGGCTTGTAAAAGTTAATGATAATTTTTAATTACCTCGTGTACTGTGTATCCTGTTTTTAAATTGTACTGTATCTGTAAGTTTACCATATATCTTTAAATAAAACAAAACGCGACACACTCCCGTACAGTCAGCGTTCAAAAGTCCAGTAGCACCGTAACGACCATATTCGTTTGCCGGTATAGTGCGTATTTATGTGTGCGCCGTGTTACCGTGCACACACTTAAATGTCGTACAGTATCAATACAACAAAGTTTAAGCGTGTAGTGGATGAGAGACAAAGATAACACATTGTTTGTCTTCTTCATTCATTCTGCTTCAATCTTCATATTTTATGCATTGCACTGTGTCGATAAATGCAAAAATTTCGTCCAACACGTAAGACAGTTCGTAGCTCCATCTGTAAATAGTTGGCCTCGCATCGCAATTCGCAGCTAGATTGAAATGGTCACGGTTCGAATCTCGGTTGTCATAATAAAGTTTTCGTATTGTTTTTACAATCTCAGCAATCAGGATTTTTAAAAACTCATAATTATTATATTATTATTTTAATGAAATGACTATTTTGAAAGTTTTTTTTAAAGTAAGGATAATATTATATTTTGGTTACTTATTAAGTATAATAAAACAACACTTTCAAAAAATAAAATATATATTTATTTCAATGACGTAACAATAATTACTGAACAATTGAATTGATTGACGGACGACGGTAAAATCTTTGATCCACAGATCTATTAGTATAATAATTAATAATACCTACCTATTACATATTATCTATTGTGTTATCAATATTTCATGCTATTGAGGTTATAGTTTAATTATTCGTTTTCCGAGGAAAAGAGGATTAAAACTTAACCTCAAACTTAAAATCTTAAACCTACCAATTATTGGCCAGCACGTTCCTTTGCAGAATGCCCAATTGAAACTTACAAAATATAAATATTATAACAATTAACTCTAATTATTTCAACATAAAAATACATTTTTAAAATAACAATTAGTATTAGATAATGATTGTTAATATTTTGTGTAACCTCCATTATTTTCTATACAATTAAGAAGGCGTCTGCGCATGGAAGCCACAATATTCTTACAAATATCTGTTCCACGTAAATCCTCCCACAACTGCATGCAATGGGATTTGAGCAGCTCCGGACATCTTTCATCGCGTGCTCGCCATCTTTGCACTATTAAACCCCATATATTTTCGATCGGGTTTAAATCTGGGGATCGTGCTGGCCACGGAATAACCTTAATATTAGAATAATCACTGAACCAATTGCGAACTACGGAGGCTCGATGAATTGGACAATTATCATGCACAAAACTTATTTCGCTATCACCATACACATTTCGCACAGTAGGCAACATAATGTCCTCTAACACTTCTACATAATTTGCACTGTTGGCTCGCGTAGGTATAAATTCAAGTTCACCCGGCCCTTGCGCACTTATCCATCCCCACATGTTCACACTTATTCTGCCAGATTCAGTGTTTGACACTATGTTATTTTCACACCAACGGGTGTTATCTTTACGCCATAAATGTAGTCTTCCTTTTTGAGAGGATTTAAAAGTCTTTTCATCGGAAAAAATTGTTGTTTCCCAATCAAAATCTAAATACTCTCGTGCAAAGCGTAACCGTTCGTCTTTATGCCTTTGAGTCAAAAACGGTTTTTTCGCCGGCTTTCGGTGATGTAGTCCCTCGTCATGAAGTGCACGACGAACGGTGACCAACGACGTGTTAAATTCATCGGCAAAACGTCTTGTCGGTATGAAACCCCACGTTTCATACTCCGCTGCCATATAACGCCGCTGAGTCTGGTTAATAAGAAGTGGCCTTCCACTTCGTTTACGACTCTGTAAGCCACCTTCTTCCTCGTATCTTTTCACCCATCGACTTACAGTATTTCTCTAAAAAAAAAGAACAAATTGTAAAAGACGATTTTTACCAATGAAAAATACACATCACAATAATATAATTAATTTCTACTTACTGAGAAGCCAGTTTCGTTAGAAAATTGAGAAATATTTAGGCCATTCGAATATAGGGCCACAATATTAGCTCTTGCTTCGATAGTAATATTTGCTTGCATATTGGATAAATTGTAAATCGCAACAGTAAGGTAAGAACACAAACACTCGTAGCTGAGTTCACCAACCAACAACATTACTTTTAATATTTTGTTTTCTCCAAGCCTTTTTTTTAAATCTACCCTCACTTTCTTTGCTGTGACTAGAATGTTACGTTTCTAACTAAAAGTTGCTGTGCTTTTAGTTAGAAACGTAATTTTTACAATCTACATAGTTGTATCAATACTCATAGTTCATAATAATTTATAAATATTTCTCAAAAAGTGTGAAAACGTAACACGTGCGTCGGATTCGATCCCGCGATGTAGCTGATGACTATGAGAAAGCAGACGCACTTGCTAAACCACTATGCCACGGCAGTGCTCGCGTATTGCATCGAAATTCACGATATGAATATACAGACAAACAAAGTGTATGTGTGTGTGTGAATTGTCTTTATGGAAAAAGGTCACAAGTAACGTTCAGTGTTGACGCTATCGCTGCGTTCGATTGCTACTGGACTTTTGAACGCAACTGTACATGCATTTATGACGTCGCGTGACGCACTCGCCTGTACGCAGGGATCGTGACATTTAACTTCTCATTATAACCTTTGCTATATTTTAGGGTAAAACATCGGAAGCGCTCTCGAAGCTGTTATCGCTCAAACCAACGGAAGCAGTGCTGCTAACCTTGGATGAAAACGGACACGAGATCGGCGAGAAGTCTATACCCGTCGACTTGGTGGAGCGTGATGATGTACTCAAGGTGCGTATACTTATGAATATTCCCCAAAGTCTCAAAGAACAGGAGAGACTAATAAACGAAGAGGACTAATTAATCCATGTTGCTGTCTTTGTTTTGTATATTGGAAAACGCACTTTACAGAAAAATGACAGCCACATTGGATCTTCCTTCGTTCGTTTACAAAACTTTAAATTTAAGTTTCCTTGTGTACGATCTATGATATGTTTTCATTATTTAGGTGGTGCCGGGCGCTAAAATCCCCGTGGACGGCAAAGTGGTGTTGGGGCAAAGCACGTGCGACGAATCGCTCATCACGGGCGAGTCCATGCCTGTACCGAAGACCAAAGGTGAAATATATTTTAAAAATAGGCAGCAGTTAGTACTTATTTTTGTGGTCACGGCTTCTTTTGCACCTCAATAGAGTAACACGTGAAAATAGTTTTGTGGCAAAATTAGTTTAAAATTCAGCGCAGTTTATTACATTTCGCGCGAAGCTGTTAAGGTGACGCCTTGATAATTTGGCTGTAGCGATGTCCATTTTTCTCAGCAATGACTAAAGCTAAGAAATTAAAGTTCACTGTCAGTATTCATCATGTCTTTGTCTTTGAATTACCCATAGCATAACACGATTGGTCAACTTTTATAACACAGAATAATCAATCAAAAAGACCTCTGTAAAAAAAGGGATTCCTATTTTGCCAACAGAGGAGAGCGATATAAGCTTCCAAAAGTACATAAATTGGTTCTAGTATACACTTTAATTTGCCCATAGCTTATATGAAATGTATTTATGGTTTTTAAATTACGCGACAAAATCCATTTTGTCGCTACGCCCTTTCCATTTTTTGCTGTTCCATTGCTTGTTTTCTATGAGAGGCCGGGCCAGCCTCGCATAGAAAACAAGCAATCTAAAACACATCCAACACGGTTTTTTACTTTAACATGGCGTCACCTTAACCGTTGTCTTACGGCCGTTCCCTATATATATCTTGATCTATTTCTGGTTTTGCCCTACTAGAGATAGGAATAGCTCTCATTAGACATTAGACACATATATTTTAACTCTGGAACGAACTGTCACCAGCAGTATTTCCGGACCTATATGACCTGCAAACCTTCAAGAAAAGAGCGTATTCCCTCTTAAAAGGCCGGCAACGCACCTGCAGCTCTACGGATGTTGCGAGTGTCCATGGGCGACGGTAGTTGCTTACCATCAGGTGACCCGTTTGCTCGTTTGCCCCCTTATTTAATAAAAAAAAAATATATATATTTTATGTCAATTCAATGTCAGCTGCAATCGGTCGTATGTCAAACCAGAGATAGAATATTGGGAACGGCCGTTAGCGTTGGATGTTCAACGTCTTAATTTTGTGTAACGTAGAGTATCTACATTTAGCGTTTTTTTTAAATTCAGGACATGTTTAAAAGCTAAAATCTAGTTCTTACGTAGGCATTGCGTAGTATAATTTCACCAATCTGCGCAGGTTCCATGGTAATCGGCGGCAGTATAAACCAGCATGGCGCGCTGATAGTCCGCGCGACGCACACGGGAGAGGCCAGCACGCTCGCGCAAATTGTACGCCTGGTAGAAGACGCACAGGCGAGCAAAGCGCCCGTGCAACGCCTCGCTGACACCATTGCTGGGTTAGCACTGACTAAACAACCAATATTGCTAACATAACCGGCAATAGCCTTGCAGCAAAATAACACATTCAATGTGTGTTTGCAGATATTTCGTACCGATCGTGGTATTGCTGTCGTTCCTCACGCTCGTTTGCTGGATCATCACCGGAGCTATCGATATACAGCGGATTAAGGATATCACACCGGTATGTGAATGACTTCTTATAAAACAATTACATTTTTTTAATAATCTGTCTTTATGATATTCTGAATTGTTATAAAAATTATTCATCTTGTGTTATTGATATTGTATTTTATAAAATAAAAACCGGCCAAGTGCGTGTCGGGCCACGCGCAATGTAGGCTTCCGTAGCACCGCTAGTTTTTGAAAATTTTTGTATGGTCAATGAATGTACATTTATAACATGTTTTACACTACTAACAACATCATCTCAAAGGAATTTGAACGAAAAGTTTCTTTATACTTCGCCGAATACATTTTTTTAGTTGATCGACTATTACTCAATAACTTATGAAGTCAACTTAGTCGTGATAGTTTTCCTTTTAAATTCAGCATATTTCCTACTCCCGTGAATTTTTTCACATTTCCAGAAGCAACCGTTTAGCTGGTAGAAGGGGGGGACACTGGACTCTAACGATTTTTTCCACTTTAAAACTTAATATTTCACAAATGGATCCCTAAACCGGAAAATGATCTATGAATACTCATAATATTTTTAAAAAACCTATCCAACGACACCCCACACGATGGGGTGGGCGCGAAAAAAAAAATTCAACCCCGCTTGAGGTGTAGGGGAGGTACCATAAAAAAATATATTTTTTAAATATTTTATGTACCATTTTGTAGACATTATTAATATGTATATTCATGCCAAATTACAGCTTTGTAGGTCCTATAGTCTCTGAGCAAAACCGCGGACAGACAGACAGACGGACAGACAGACGGACAGACCGAAACTATAAGGGTTCCTTGTTGACTACAGAACCCTAAAAAAGTGTAAATCCCCATAAATAGGATATTAGGGATATAATATCATATCCATATCCATACTTACTAAATATTATGGATGCGAAAGTGTGTCTGTCTGTCTGTTACCTCTTCACGCCCAAACCGCTGAACCGATTTTGCTGAAATTCGTTATGGAGATACTTTAGGTCCCGGGAAAGGACATAGGCTACTTACTTTTTATCCTGTAAAAATATACGGTTCCTGCGAGATAAACTAATTTTGGCGCAACGGAGTTACGGGCGTCATTTATTAAGAGAATAAATTCTCAATTCAATATTCAACAATGTGCATTAATCAATATTAAACAATGTCTAGGAGATGTACCGCAACGGAGGCTTCTCGGAGTGGGAGCTGATAGTGCAGACGGCGTTCCACTTCGCGCTGTCCGTGCTCGCCATCGCGTGCCCGTGCGCGCTCGGCCTGGCCACGCCCACCGCGGTTATGGTCGCCACCGGACAGGGCGCCAAGCTCGGCCTGCTCATCAAGGGCGCGGAGACGTTAGAGAACGCGCATAAGGTAAATAAAATAATCGTATATGATAACGAATATAAATAACATTATGAAGCTATAAAATATAATAGAAAGATTTTTATTACTCTGTTATGAGATTTTTTTAAGGATGAGAAAATATTTTTTCTCAATTCTCATATCATGTAAACTTCTATACTAATGTTATAAAGCTGAAGAGTTTGTTTGTTTGAACGCGCTAATCTTAGGAACTGTAACTGGTCCGATTAGAAAAATTATTTCAGTGTTAGATATGCCCTGCATTTATCGAGGGAGGCGACCAATAGGAGTGAAAAAACAGAGGAAAATGTGAAAAAAACGGGGAAAAATATTTGAAAGTACTTATCTCACAAAGTACTGGAGCAATTTTTATGTTATTTGGCACAGATATAGAGTAAACCGCGTGGAAAGACATAGATTTTATTGAGGGAAAATATACTGTTTTCGTGAAATTCCTAATTTACGCGAAAGTCTAGTTCTTATTAAAGTTGGATGTAATAAAAGCTCTATTAAACACTTGACCGTTATTTGAAGCATAATAATTGAGATAGGCACTTCCGTTTCCGCACATTTTACCTCCATTTCTTTCCTGAATGTTGGTAGCTCTGTCAACCTTGGCGCCATCATCGAGCAGGTAGAGGGAGAATTCCCGCTCAACTATGATCATTGGCGTCTTGTTTCCCGCACCGCACAGTCGTGCTCAGAAGCCAAATTACGTATTATACCTCCTTATTATATAACTCCTAGTTATATAATGTAAGTAAAAAGTGAAATAATTTTCAGTGTTGTTTTACCGTTTTTCAAGTGTTGTGGTAATTCACGTAAGTTATATTTATATACCATTTTTCTTAAGAAAAGATGAACATTTCATATTAATAACGATTTTATCGTTCGTATCGTTACTTTGATAACGAATTTAAATTTAAATTCTTAAATACTTAATTTTTCTAGTTAAGTTCTTGTGTTTGTGTTCTTTCCTAGGTTTAGGTAGCTAATAATAATGAATAACGAATGTAAATTCGTTAATGATTCGGTAGTGACACCAGCTAACGATTTAAAACTACCCGCTTATTGCGGTTAATAAAAACCTTGTTCTCGTGCAAGGTCATCTAGTAGTAGTAGTTCCGCAAGTGATTCGAGCTCGTCATCGACTTCTACTTCACACAGCAAACGTAAATCGAGGCACCGCCGCCACAAAAAAGGGGGGGCAAATACATACAGCGCCGTGACGACCCTTTAGCTAATTTAACGAAAACGAAAAGCCTTTTACGAAAACTGATCTATTTTTCAAGGTCATGCAGATGATTGTTGCATCGACGATAATGTCAGTTGGGAATTGTATTGCGAATCAAATGAAATTGAAACGACCGTTAGCATTTCTTTACAACCGTATATTGTTTTTGAAATTGAAACAAAACTTAAAGATGAGCGTCCGTTCCGAAAACTTGTCCGGGGTTTTTGGCCGTATTAAATTATATTCAACATACTAACGAATGGTCAGTAGTTCGTTATTCTGAAGTTCAAAAATCTTATAATCGTACACCAGTTTTGTCGATTTAGAGGTCAATGATGAGCGTAAATATTTCGATTTTCTACAAAATCTCTCACGTGGACAAATCATACGCGGCATTATCATATTGCGTAGTGCGCTCTTAAGAAATTATTGTTACAATGGTCACACGCTTCAAGCTCGACCCCTGAAGGTTTAAATGAAACCGTTAAGGAATTATATCACAACGTTCAATTTACTTAAAATTAATTTGTGGTCATAGAACTGAGGTTTTCAAATGAGACGTGATGCAATTATCAATTTCGTTCTTGCAATCATTTTGTCTAAGTTAATTCCAAGTTGCTGGTGTCACTACTCGAAAAGCCTGGGGGAGCCCGCAAAACCTTTGTTGCGAATAGTTGGAATAATGTTGCTGCCGCTGTGCAAGCGGGTTCTAGCAGCAACAGTGCGACTCGCCACCCCCCGCAGGGGCAGGCTAAGAGTTGAAATATCCGCGCAGGGTATGTCTCATGGATGTTGTGCTAGCTCGCACATTTCCCATGCTCACCAGCCTGCGCAAGGCTGTTCTTACAATCGTCCCCCGCAGGGACAAAGAAATAATTTTGAGCCACGGTCAATGCCTGGCAATACAGAAAGTTTTTTTCACTCGAGAGCTCAGCCTACCCCCCGCAGGGACAGGCTAATAGTTATATACCCACGCAGGGTAAGTATATCTCATGGATGTTGTGCTAGCTCGCACATTTCCCATGCTCACCAGCCTGCGCAAGGCTGTTCTTACAATCGTCCTCCGCAGGGACAAAGAAATGATTTTGAGCCACGGTCAATGCCTGGCAATACAGAAAGTTCTTTTCACTCGAGAGCTCAGCCTACCCTCCGCAGGGACAGGCTAATAGTTATACGCAGGGTAAGTATATCTCATGGATGTTGTGCTAGCTCGCACATTTCCCATGCTCACCAGCCTGCGCAAGGCTGTTCTTACAATCGTCCTCCGCAGGGACAAAGAAATGATTTTGAGCCACGGTCAATGCCTGGCAATACAGAAAGTTCTTTTCACTCGAGAGCTCAGCCTACCCCCCGCAGGGACAGGCTAATAGTTATATACCCGCGCAGGGTATGCCTCATGGATGTTGTGCTAGCTAAATAATTCTGACCCACGGTCAATGCCTGGCAATGCACGAAGTTCCCGTCACTCGAGAGGAGCTGGATTGGACAACAGAGGGAATTTCCACGGCAGAAGTACCCGTAAACGTGCCGCTTCTCTTTCCGAGTTCGGACCTCGGGATTGTTGTAAGTACTGACAATCAAAAATTCAGAGCGAGTCAAACTATGAAGTTTAACCGCCGTGAGCAGCGCCTAGATGCTCCAGGTTATTTGTTAAAGATTCAAATAGGGTACCACATACCCTTCATGGAGAAACCTCCTCGGTTCATTCCAAAATTAAACCAAAATAATTTTTCTACCACAGTGTCGGAGGATATGTCTCTCTAAATTCGACAAATGATACACCAGGGTGTATTTGAGGTTGCCAGCCCCTTGCCAAGTTTTTATTTCGACAATATCTGGTCCCTAAGGTCGACAGGTCCTGCCGTCCTATTTTCAATCTTTCCACTCTATTCGATTATATTTTGACTCGGCCATTAAAGCTCATAAGTGTTCAACTAATGAGTTTTTTCTGCAACCCAACGATTGGTTTTGCTAAATATACCTGCGGGGCTAAAATGGTCACATTTAGCAATTCCTCTCAATCAATTCAGCAAATGAATTGTCAAAACTGACAAATGTCAAATCAGTACAAAATACAGAAATGAATTGCAAGCAGAGCTGCTTTGTGCGATTTTTTAAAATATTAATCATATTATGATTCATATTATGATTCTATAAAGCGACCATTTTACCCCCGCTGTTCCAAGCTTATTTTCATCTGGCAGTCGCTCCATCGCACCGACAGTTTCTGTATAAAAGAAGGGACAGTTGCTGCAAATGACTTGCTTACCGTTCGGTCTCACCACTAATCCGAAAGTTTTTGCTCCCCTGACCAATTGGGTTACACAAACCCTTAGAAAGCAAGTTCTACGTATTATCGTTTATTCGGACGATTGTCTTATTGCTCATTAAAACAAAATCATCCTACAGGAGCACCTTTAGGTTTTGCTTCAAAACTTTATATAGGTTAGCAAATAATTCTAAAGAAGTTACTATACTTACGCCTCAACAAGACCCTGGCATTTCTAGGTATTGATTGGAAAACATTTCAAAACGAAAATCTACCTCCAGGAGAAATGTCCAAAATTTATCAAAAGGTTTTACCTGTCCTAAGTCTTGACAAAGGGGTCTGGTAGATTTAAAGACATTGCAGAGCATCGTCGGTCTCCTGAACTTCGCCAGTTACATAGTTCCGAAGGGGAGACTACATTACCGACCTCTTGCCTCTTCTCATAGACATTGAAAAGTCTGCATTTCTGAATCGCTGCTCTCTACCGAGTCAAGCGTTACGCTTAGCGATGATCTTCAGTGGTGGTTGCAAAGTCATCATCTATCAACTCCCATTCATTGGAACCCACCGTCGCACTTCTTGGCAACAGATGCGTCGGACCTAGCTTGGGATGCTCAACTCGACCACCTTTCCTTAACGGGGACATGCTCTTCTTCTCCGAGGTCGGCACTAGATTTTCGCTCGCTCGATAGTTCTTTGGCAGAGCGACAATCGAACAGTTATTATAACCTATATTCGGACGAGGGTCGCAACTCGCACCAGGTCAGATGCCCTGATGGACATAACCATTCAGATTTTCGAGTCATTGGATCATTCCTAAATCTGTTAACTTCTTGTACATAGAAGATCATAAAATTCGGCGTACCTGTGACCGATCTGTTTGCTTCCGTCGAAGCTCATGTAGTTACTAATTATGTAACTCTCGACTTGAACGATCATGCAGCTTTATATCACGATGCCTTTTCTCACGAGTACCCCCTAGCCTGGGTATTTTCCCCACCTTAATTAATACTCAAAGTCTTGGCTCACCTAAATCAGGCGCAAGGAATTTATCTCCTAGTGGTTCCACGCTGGGAACAAGTATTTTGGCGGGCAGATCTGAAGTCTAGAGCAATAGCAGCACCGAGAAATGCGTCATCGACATTTCAAGTATATAAATGTTTGGGAAATTTCGTAGGCTTTGGTGATATTCATCTAAAATTATTGTTATCATCATGGCGACCTTCTACTCAAACTTATAAAGTTGCCTGGTTATCCTGATGTAAGTTACACAGATGTGATGCTCACAAGCCGACGGGCACAGTCTTTGCAAAATTTTAGCAGATCTATTTTTAATAGATTAAGCTCTCTAGTATCTGCCATGTCTGATACACAGATTTCTGGCCCTTAGAGGTTTTTCACGTTTTGGTAAAACATATTGTGTAGAAAAATTAAAATCTATTGCATCGAAAAAGCTTGTACAACATAAATTCAAAACTTTTTGAAGTCTTATACTGTTGACGAAAGTAACTTATATGCAGTCTTTAAACATACAAATATTTTGCGTTTGTTTTCGTCGGGCAGACGTTTACATGATCTTACACTTCTTACAGAGGTGATAGTCACATTAAAGAATTTGACTAAAACGAACAGTTCTGATTCTAGGCAATTTAGCTGGAAGATTTTAAGCAATCCCAGTGATAAGCAACCTTGCTGTTTATTGGTTTAAATTCTGTAATCATTTTCTTCATCGCAGGCGTAGCGATTAGCGAAGCTAAATATTATGCCAATTTATTTACGAATTTGCGAGGAAAACCATCTGCCGCCCCTAAAACTGGAATAGTTGGCTGGATCAAGACTAACTTGTCTGAGGCAACTGCACCACCAGGTAACTTCCACTCAGCTGTGGCTAAAAGTTGGATAGACAATGTATCCATTGATGGAATACTTTTGGGGCAATTAATATTGGAAATCAGTGCATACATTTAGAAATTATTACAATAAATAATGTACTTTCATCTAATTCTAACGATTTAAGGAATTCATTTGTTCCTTTAGTAATTGTTTTCATTATGTCCATATCAAAACTTTTATATGTTGTATTTCTAAAAGGAAATACTATTTTTATTTTTTATTGCTATATTTTCTTTTCACATTGGCGTCTAACGTTTATTTTGTCACATTGCATTGGCGTCCATCATCACCAGGCGATAACAAACACGTCTCAATTATTATGCTTCAAATAACGGTCAAGTGTTTAATAGCAGCGTTTTACCCTGAAATAAAACGCTTATTAAATACTTACCTTATTTGAAGCATAACTTTTTATTTCTGCCTGGTGTAATTTCGACTCAATGATCATAGTTGAGCGGGAATTCTCCCTCTACCTGCTCGATGATGGCGCCAAGGTTGACAGAGCTACCAACATTCAGGAAAGAAATGGAGGTAAAATGTGCGGAAACGGAAGTGCCTATCTCAATTATTATGCTTCAAATAAGGTAAGTATTTAATAAGCGTTTTATTTCAGGGTAAAACGCTGCTATTATTTACTCTTAATATTTAAAATGTCACCTCTCATCTCTCATATATTCTAGGTAAAAACTGTGATATTCGACAAGACGGGCACGGTGACGCGTGGTAGCACTAGCGTGGCGCACGTGTCGCTGCTGACGGGCGAGCGCACGGCGTTGCCGGACGTATTGGCGTGCGTGCTCGCCGCCGAACTTAATTCAGAACACCCTGTAGCTAGCGGTAAGTGTCTTACTGCCGCACTCAGACACTAACATTAATTACGCAACTGTAATAATTAAATAAAGATTTTGACAAGCTCCTTACATTATCTATCAAACTCTTTATTAAATTTAAGTTTATCCTCAATTAATGTCTGTGCGGCCGTTTCATACGTACTCTCTTAGTAATAAGCATATTATTTTTCACTTACAATGGATATTTTATACTTTATAGTAATGCTTGCTCTCACCTGATACGTTGGAAAATGTGCTATTTGTGGACATGCATGACGATAATATATCAGGACGATTATATAACTATGTATTTGTAACAATAATTGTGATAACTTGTTCTGTCTATCTAGCGATTGTGCGATGGTGTGAGAGCGTGCTGGGCGGGGCGCGGGCGCAGTGCAGCGGGTTCACTGCGGCGCCGGGCTGCGGGCTGCGCGCGCGCACGACGCTGCCGCCGCGCACGTACCCGCCTGCACTACTCGCGCAGCTCAACCAAGCCAGGTAAATGGAAATCTCTAGATGGGTTATAAATCTGTTGTAGCGGATCATACGGTAAGGCCTATACAACATCTAAAATGACGTCAGTGTGCTTCGGCCTGACCGATTATGCTATCTCACTCGGTTGAAAGATCTTTTGTGGCATATCCCGCACACTATAATTCTGTTATTGCCTATATATAACTCGTGCGTCGATTCCTAAACCATAATTCTGTTATAGCGAGCTCGATGCGTCTATTCACAAAACTATAATAACCCCGCACCCCCTTTTTTGTGGGAATCAAAATAGTCTTATGTAGTCTGGTTATCGTAACTGTAGTGTATGCGCAGAGTATCTACATAGTAGATACTTAACATTGTCTCACACACACCAGTAGTAGGGATGCAGTCTATATAAGTCATCTGTCAAGCTGTCAACAGTTCGTGTATGATCTCTCACAACCCTTAGGGGGGGAAGTGGAAAGTCGGTTTCGGGGCTAAGCCCCCTGCCCGAGGGGTCTGCCGCACCTCATGAAGATAAGGCGGTATTGGGGCGAGACGAATCCCTAAGTTGGGTGACAAATCACAAAGTCACCTCTACTCCCTGCGCGGCCGTCCTTCCTAACCCGCCCGTGTCACCCCTGGCGGTCCACCCCACTAGGTGAGATCCCCGGTAACCCGGGGAAGGCCTAGCGGAGGCTGCCAGCGACAAGGGGTAGAGTCGGGGGCGCGCTGGGTGTTAAGATGAATTGTGGAGTGCGACGTGTTCTGTGTTGCGGTGGCACGGAATGCTCCGGCCCTAACGAGACAGGTTGTGAAGGAGTTTGCGATGGGATCGCAAGCTCCTCCACGCTCGCCCTTGTGGCGATTAGAATCAGCGAGACTAACTAAGCCCTTGCGAGTTTGTGGGCGACGTGGCAGGGTTTGCGATATGAAATCGCAAGCTCTGCCTCGCTCGCTCTTGGTCGAATATAAAGCAGAAAAGAAATCGAAAGACGAAAAGTAAGAGGAATACAATAGCGAAACTAATCTAACTATTCGATGGGTTCCGGGGTTTCCGGGGGGATGTTTTCCCGTGGGAATTGTCTCCTGTCGGGAGGGCGAGCATGCCAAGGGGCCAGGCTTTGGAGAGACTCCAATCTGGAGGCATCAGCCTTGGCAAAAAGATTAGAGGCCAAACGGCCGATAAAACTCTCTAGGCTCTCTACCTTAAGGTCGCGGGCTATGACGTCGTTTCTGACGTAACGTGGGGCCCCGGCTGCGAGGCGGAGGCTCTTATTCTGGACTCGCTGAAGTGCACGTTTGTGCGAGGGGGCCAATAATTGATACCATGCCGGGACGGCGTATGTCAGCCGCGAGCGGATAAGTCTTATAAAGGGAGAGCCTAGTGGAGGTAGGAAGTGATGGTGACGCCATGACTGGTCGCAGAAAGTGTAGAGCCGCGTTTGCGGAGGTTAAGACCTCCGCCGCGTGCTTGTGCAGGTGCAGGCCGCTATCGATGGTGACACCCAGGTATTTGGCCGTATTAGACCAGGTGATTGGGACGCCGTCGAGCGTGAGCGGGGGAGGAAAAGGCGCATTAGCGATTGGAGGAAATATTAATGCCTGGGTCTTTGCTGGGTTGGCGGACAATCGCCATTTCTGCAACCAGCCGGGGAGAAGGTCTAGACATCTCTGTACTTTGGTGGCCGCATGCTTGCGGTTTAGAGATGTGGCGATGTATGCGGTGTCGTCCGCATACATCGCCACATCTCTAAAGAATGGAGTCATCAGTCAACAGTTCAGTTGTGCAGTGGCAGTGAGAGAGGATAGACGTGCGCCTTACGGTCGTACTGGGTGTGTTAGTGCGCCAGTGTCCCGAGGATTCTACAGTAACGAAAAATATAATTTGTTGATGTCTGGAATTTACAGCAAATGTCTATACAATTTAAGCTAAATGTGTTGTTAAAGGGATGGCAGCGTGATAACCCTACACGGTGTGCCTGTGGAGATGGTCGCCGCGGGCGACGACGTGGCGCTCAGCTCCGCGCAGGCCGCCGCGCGTCTGCAGGCCATCATACGACAGGGGAATAATGACGAGGTAAATACTTATATATTATATTGAAGCACTCGTCTATCTGCATAAATATGTAATAAAAATAAATTTTGGTATAATTCAATGTTTTTCTATCGAATTAAGAAGTGTGTTTCAGCTGGAAATAAAAATAAGAATTAATTTACAACAGTCTCAAAAGAAAGGATTAGCTATTGACAGGCCTAACATTTGTTGTATTGACCTCCTAAGAAATGATAAAGTTTTAGTTACTAATACTAATAACGTCCATTGTATCCCAGGAGGTGGAGCAAATAGTATTAATCGGTAACCGCGAGTGGATGTCGCGGAACGGCGTGTCGGTGCCGCGCCGCGTGGAGGAGACGCTGCGCCGCGACGAGGAGCTCGGCCGCACCGCCGTGCTCGCCGCCATCAACGGTACGTAGTACACACACAAACACACACACATAAACACATACGTCATACACTCTAACATAAACACACACATTTCATGTGATTTTATGTGTGTGTTATTGTAACTGTGATGGTACACAATAAATATATTTATTTAATTCATTCAAACACTACGTCGAGACAAAGAGCACACACACACGTTCCACACACATACACGTCATACACGCGCAAATACTACGAACACACCATCATTATTATTTTTTTATGAAAAAAGGGGGCAAGCGAGCAAGCGGGTCACATGATGGAAAAGAACTTCCGTCGCCCATGGACACTCGCAGCATCGGAAGAGCTGCAGGTGCATTGCCGTCCTTTTACGAGGTAATAGGGGAGGGGAGGGATTAGGGGAGGGTAGGGAAGGAAATGACCAAGGCTGGGAAAACGGGGTGTAGGTCGACCTCCAACTAGGTGGGACGACGATCTCCGTTTAGTCGCGGGTCCATGTTGGATGCGAGTAGCAGGAGATCGGTCATCTTGGCGTTCATTGAGAGAGGCCTATGTCCAGCAGTGGACGAACATAGGCTGATATGATGATGATGAGGGAAGGAAATAAGGGAGGGTAGGGTAGGGCAAAGGGTAGGGGATTGGGCCTCCGGTAAACTCACTCACTCGGCGAAACACAGCGCAAGCGCTGTTTCAAGCCGGTTTTCTGTGATCTTGTGGTATTTCTCCTTTCGAGCCGTGCACGTGCACGCACAGCAATACGTACTATGCGCCCATAACAGTATAAACTATTAAACAATACTATTAGGCTAATACTATGTTTTTTCCTGAATTGTAGGGCCGAGATTTAATAATTCCTCAACTATAGTTTAATGGAGATTTTGGCATATTAAACTCCAAGAATTTTTCAGTCAAACATCTCATTAAATTAAAATTCATCAATAAAATGCAGCGACATTTTACTCGAAGGAGTATGGCAGTAAATCTTACTCTTTTTTTCTCGTACTGATTAAAATCATGTCCAACAGACCAGCTGGTGTGCACGATCGGTATAGCGGACGAGGTGAAGCCGGAGGCGCACCTCGCGGTGTACTGCCTCAAGAAGATGGGGCTGGAGGTGTGCCTGCTGACCGGCGACAACAGGAAGACTGCCGTCGCCATCGCCAGACAGGTATACACTAGAGACCGACAAGGCTTTATATGAACGTGGCGAAAAAAGGAACTAATGCTGGTAGCATTAGTTCCTTTTTTCATACAAAAACCTCATTTTTGACATGTTTTTGACAGCTCTTCTTTACCGGCAGTGGGCGGACGTTCATAGCCTGTTTTTATTTAATTTGAATTTTGAAGTAAAATATATAGCTAAAGACATTGCAAACGAAATTAATTAGGATGTTCTTACATTTTATCATTGCTGTTTGCTTGTTCAACATAAAAACGAATATTTAACGTTTCAGGAAAATAGTAAAGGTTACAAAACACTTTTGTTTGTGAATTTGTGAAAATCTTGCGTTTGCGTTGGTTTTATAAAAAGTTGACCTTTAAAGAATAAATCGCTAATTCAAAATGTAATTATTGTAAATGAAATATAAAATTAATAATATCTATGATAATAATATCTATAGACGCCTCACACCACGTCAGTCTGGCCCCGTGGTAAGTACCTGAAGGACTTGTGTTACGGGTACCAGACAACGGAAATATATTAAATACTTTTATACTATACTGTATATATTTAAGATTTTTATTATATTATGATAAATATATTTAATACACATCCATGACCCAGGAACTTTGAAAACTTTTTGTTCCGTCGGCGGGATTCGAACCCGCGACCCCCGGTTTGAGCTACCAACAGCCCACCAACTGAGCCACAGAGGTCGTCAAAATTGACATCATAATAATACATAATATTATGTATTTTGTTGTTGTAGGTGGGCATATCGAAGGTGTACGCGGAGGTGCTGCCGTCGCACAAGGTGGCCAAGATACAGAAACTGCAGGAGCAGGGACAGAAGGTCGCCATGGTGAGTACTAACGCATTACGCGGACTTGTGCTAGTCAGATAATTTAAAGCTATACTACACATTACGTCCACATTACTATACAATATTACATCCCGGGATGTAATGTATACTAATATACAATATTACCTGCTCTGTGTGTGAAACCCTTAAGTTATTTATGGTATTTTGATAAAATATGTATTTACTATTTAGTATTAGCAGTGACCTGACTGTCGCAGTCGCAGTCGCAGTGGTCGTACCAACACTCCTAATTAGCCTCTTACATACAGCTACAAAATGAAATACAATTTTAACTTACTGTTTATAGTTGGCAATAAAAAGCATTGTATCATTTTATAATTTATTAGAAACAAATTTAGAGTGTTATTGAGCACAAATCACAAAGTCGTGATAACATTGCTAGCTACATTCATGCTAGCTTGCACACCAAAATATCAAGCAAATCCAGTATGCAAGGGCGAGCTAGGACCTAACCTGGACGGTGGACCCGTACCACCAAACCGTTTTGAGACTCAAACAATCGAACGAGAATGCCGCGTCCTGCTCTAACAAACGTGAAACGACGTTGTTAAAGCAGGACGCGGCATTCTCGTTCGAATGTTTGAGTCTCAAAACGGTTTCGTGGTAGGTCTCCAGGCCTTGAATTTGATGAGGATTATTATATATGACATAGGTGGGTGACGGCGTGAACGACTCGCCGGCGCTGGCGCAGGCGGACGTGGGCATCGCCATCGCCAGCGGCACCGACGTCGCCGTGGAGGCCGCAGACCTCGTGCTCATGAGGGTAAATACTTACTTAAACTTTAATATTATAAGTCGTAAGAGTTAGGGTCAATTCAGATCGCAACGCGACGAGGCGAGGCGAGGCGCGGTGCGGCATAAATTTGTATGGATTTGACAGATTTCAATAGCGTGAGGCGTCTTGCGAATCTGTCAAATCCATCGATTTATATGTCAGGATATGCCTACGAGAACATTTTGCTAATAGGTTTTTCATACAAGGAAATAGAGAGCCATCTATGAAAAATCGATTGAACTACGTAGTGCGACACAATATTCGGCCGCGTGCGAATGCTGTTTTACCGACGAACCCCGCGTTCCACCTGGCGTTGAAAACGATCAAAACGCTGAAAATGCCTCCTATTTTTAGCGTCTTGATCGTTTTCAACGCCAAGTGGAACGTAGGGGTTGCGTCATTACTCGGTAAAACAGTAGCCATGGCGGATGATGGCGGACATCGGTAGTAAAATTATAAATTAATTATTTCTTTACATAAACAAACAGTTTGTGATACTTACCGATGATAAGATATTCCATGTGCTTTTTTAACTTTTTTAATATAATTTTTGCAGCCTTTTACTACACAATTAGGCATTTTTATGGCACTGTAAGGCATACGATGACCCACCTGATTTGTTCTGCGGACCACAGACGACTAAGTCACGTAGGAGTCAAACGGAGCGTTTTGACCCCTACGAATATGCATCATTGCAACGCGCGATTGACCCGGTCCTGAGTAATATATAAGTCTATGGTCAAATCTATAAAAATTTACGCGTCGCATTGCGGTCTGAATCAACCCTAAATTCAAATCTTTCTGGTGGCATGGTAGGTAATGGTGTATGCCGTATGGCTAAAAAGATGGTGATTCTGATTTCTGAGTGATTTGGAAGCTAAACAGTTTTTCTTTTCGAGCGAGGCGAGCGAGCACATTTGCGTTGCGTTAATGTCGTAATATCTTATCAATAAATCAGTACATCGTTGCGATGACACGATAAATAACAAAATATTACATTCGTGAATTGCTTTTGCTAACTAAAAAAATTCTCACATCCATTCTAACGTCGCTTCATAAATCGACAGTGATTGCGATCTGCGGTGCTAGCACGGCGTTGCCCAGTCGATTCTTCGGAAGAAAGTAATGGCAGTTTCTTTCCCATGTCTACATATCTTTTTTCCGAGCATGGCGCCACCCATCGACTTGAGTTTCAGTGGACAAAGACAAGAAACTCTTCCCATAGCAACCGTTATAGCAACGGCAATTATTTTTTTTGACATTTAGTTTTTTGATTTTCCTTTTTTTATAATGGCACTTCGGCTATAGAACCATGGCCAGTGTCGAGTAAATGGCGGCAAATTCAAAAAATCGACGTGTAGCAACTGTCTGAACTGAACTTTATTATTCGTAGTTTGTACTTTGTAGATCAAAACTGTAATTCCGGCTATAGACAGAGTTGGTATACATCGATTTTTTTTTTTGCTCGACACTGGCCATGGTTTTATAGCCAAGTGTCATAATAAAAATAAAAAAGAATAAATAAACTAAATGTCAAAAGCGGATAAAAAATGTTCGTCATGCTTGACTTGTAGATTTTCAAAAGCAGAAGAAATCGAGATACGGAAGAAACATTTTCTCCTGTGTTTTTCCGGGCAAACTGTCAAAATTTAGATTCTTTCGTTTGTCTACTAACCGTATGCTAGCAGGGCTGGGCACATTCCAACAAACAAATTCTGCCATTTGGTTGGAATTAAGTCTTCACCCAATTGCGATGTGAGCAAGAAGCCCGAAGACCTGTATCATGTTTTGCTGGAGTGTGCTCGTACAGCAGAGCTAAGATCTAGGGCCTAGTCTCTCAGGAGACTATGTTTGCCTGCACAATTGACTGATCAACAGTATACTTTCGGAGCCGTTGTCCCCAGAGGCAACCAAATTATACTATTATCTGGATCTGTCCCTTGTGGAGGGAACATTGCGTTTACCCATGAGGCTGACATTAATACTTAGTATTAAAAGCCTCGCTAAAAAGAACATAATATTTTAAAAAATCGACAGTGTTGATGCAACTTGTCGCAAAGGAAAATTTGGCTTCAGTCTTACGACAGCTTGTTATTGTTATAAGCCTAAACTGTCTCACTGCTCAGCAAAGGCCTCCCTCAAAGACCTCCATTTTTCTCTCTCCTGCGCCTAGACAGCTTAATGCTTACGACAGCTTAAAAAATAATAATTGTGTGTCCCCAGAACGACCTAGTGGACGTGGTGGCGTGCCTGCGGCTATCGCGCGCGACGGTACGCCGTATCCGGCTGAACTTCGTGTTCGCGTCCGTATACAACCTGCTCGGCATACCGCTCGCCAGCGGCGCGCTCGCCGCGTACGGGATACAGCTACAGGTATGTACTATGTACTATCAGAGAAAGTGATTCTAAGGCAGATAGGGGGACCTACGTAGTTTGGCCGCGTTACGTCATTACCCATCCGACAGATCACAATTAACATTGAATTGACATGATCCGACCAAATAAAATTTTCTCGATGGTATAATATATGTGACAAAAGCGTATGTCATTGATGCAGAAAATTAGAGAACTGCACACAGCTTTAACACCGTCCGGAAAAAATGTGATTAGACTTAGATTATTTTACTCTTATGGGTTTCTGCTTTACTTAGATATTGTCTATGTCTTACTTAGATATTGTCTATGTCTTACTTAGATATTGTTTATGTCTTACAAGTAGATGCATACGAATTCCCTTTTTTTTAACAATTTGGCGGCATTCATTCTGTATACAGCCTCGCGCTACAAAGCTTTGTTTATCTGTAATAATTTATGACGTTCGACTTCTTTCAGCCATGGATGGCGTCTGCGGCGATGGCCATGAGTTCGGTGTCCGTCGTGTGCTCTAGTTTATTGCTCAAAACGTAAGTATATACTTTCAAAATGTATGTATTTCAGAATAATATTGAATTGCTGGTAGAAAAGGCCTTGAAGCATTTTCTATCAGTCTTTTTTAAATTTACAACACTTTAAGCAAAAAAAAAACATAAGTTCTAAATTCAACAACAATCAAGTTCGCAAACAGCTTGTATGTAGGTATTAATCAGTCTTCATTTTATTTGTAGTTTCAAGAAGGACTCAATAGAGAAACTGCGGACGCCGGAGTACCTGCAGTCCGTACATTTGGAGGATTTGGACTCTGTGTCGGTGCACCGCGGCCTCGACGAGAAGATAGAGCACGATAGAAACTCCTCGCCGCTCGCCAAGTATGTTGCACTTTATACTATCACTTAACCTGGAACTAGTAACCCGCACGGTGGTATGTAACTTAAGGTGACGTCGCGTTAAAGTAAAAAACCGTGTTGGATATATTTTAGATTGAATTGATTGATTGAATAAGAAATGGGACAGCAAGAAATGGAAAGGATGGAGGAACAGAATGGTTTTTGTCGCGTATTTTAAAAACCATAAATATATTTCATATAAGCTATGTACAAATTAAAGTGTATGCTTGAACCAATCTATGTACAAATTTTGGAAGCTTAAATCACTCTCTGTTGGCAGAATTAGAATCCCTTTTTTTACAGAGGTCTTTTTGATTGAATATTCTGTGTTATAAAAGTTGACCAATCGTGTTATGCTATGGGTAATTCAAAGACAAAGACATGATGAATACTGACAATGAACTTCAATTTCTTAGCTTTAGTCATTGCTGAGGAAAATCGACATCCCCACAACCAAATTATTATCTAGGCGTCGCCTTAAGGGTTACCCTCGAAATTTTCATACATTCTTAATACCAAAATCATTTTCTCATACGAAAATATTTAACATGTTTGAGTTATTTTTCAGCTTAAGATAGTAATTACCTAGGGTCTTGAACAAATTTTTTTTACAAAATATTTAAATACTAAAAAAAAATTTTTGTTTTTAAATATTTTTTAGTAAATTTACTACTAAATATTTAAACACCAAAAAATAGACAAAAACAATAAAAAGTATATAAATAAATAGTAAATTTACTACAAAATATTTAAATAATAAAAAATATTTTTTAAAGTTTAAATAATTTGTAGTAAATTTACTATTTATTTATATATTTTTTAGTGTTTTTGTCTATTTTTTGGTGTTTAAATATTTAGTAGTAAATTTACTAAAAAATATTTAAACACAAAAAAAAATTTTTTAGTATTTAAATATTTTGTAAAAAAAAATTGTTCAGGACCCTAGGTAATTACTATCTTAAGCTGAAAAATAACTCAAACATGTTAAATATTTTCGCATGAGAAAATGATTTTGGTATTAAGAATGTATGAAAATTTCGAGGGTAACCCGGGCCCTTAAGGTGCTCCCTCGCCGGGAGCATTCACGTGTGATGTAACATTATAGATTCGATTTTGAGCATTTCACAGCAAGTTGACTTGACTGTCACGTAGCATTGATGTTACAAATTATATCATTACAAGATGCGCATTGTAATGCTCGGTTCTCCTCCCTAACTGATGTAATGCTCGACTCTGTAACGTTACATTACAAGCGAATGCTCCCGGTGAGGAAACACCTTTCCGACAGCAATGGAACAGGCTGCTATCAGATATTGAACATATCACAGAATACATATTAGTTGACAATATGTATTCTGTGATATGTGTATATATTGTCAATCTCCTGATGCATTGCTGTCGCCAGATACAATAATCATTCTGTCGATTCTACTACTGTGATGCAACATAAATGTAGCTTTATTTCTTATTTGAGTCTGTTTCCTATCAAAAGTTGTATTCTTAATAATTTGTAGATTGTTTAATGCACTTACTAACTCATTGCACTTTTTAACTATTGAAATCTAAACAAAAAATGATTACATAACCCCCAAAGTAGTAATAGTAGTAGAAATGTGCTAACTTTAGTTTTAATTTAACTTTTTTTAGGTAATTTGTGATTATTTTCTATTTTTAATCTAAGTTTAGAATTTAATCTTAAAAATAACATAAGAGTGTTTTCTATGACTATTCTTTTAGTAACTTGGCAATCTTGAATATTCTAACTTGTTGCTAACTTCGCACTATTGACCTCTCTGTTTAACGTATGTCTCTCTCGCTCTAGCGGCAAGCGGGACTCGCTGACGTCGGCACTGATAAGGGTGCAATGGTAATGCTTTGTTGACTTTTAGTGCGCGTCTTATACTGTGGTGGTGGTCTCTCGTCCTTTTGGTTTGCTCTCTGGCGTCTTTGCTCTTTGTGGTCTCGTTTATGGTCTCTTGTGGTCTTTTTGTATTGTTTTATAAATTATTATAAATTAGATGAAATGTGCATGTTTTCCTCATCTTCCTTTGGAGTAAATTATAGGAATTAATATCAGGCGTGTTGCTTCCTGAATATCATATTCAAGATACTTAAAAATCATATTAGGGTGATAATAATTATTATTATCAACAGAATTCACTCTAATAATAATTCATAAGTATTTCAAAACAGGAGTGAACATTAATTTGTTTGCATATTGTTTCTTTATTTCCGAACAATATACTTTCAGATCACTTGCAATCGTTTCTGGGACAATATTTTGGGGTTTTCAATCACAGCTCCCACCCACTAATACCACTATATATTACAGATTGTTCACCCGCGGCAAGTCTATGGAGGGTCATCTTCTAGAGGACGACGAACTGATGTCTGTGTCGTTTATACCCAAGCGGCCGACGAGAGACAACCCGCTAATTAACGGGTGAATGGCAAGTGAAGACTGTAATGGGCTTTGAAATTAACTCAGCAACTTGTGGTGATATTGTTCAGAACCAATAACGGGATGAAGTGAAGATCCTATTGGCGCGGATGCGACATTGGTCAGAGTCGCTTTAGTTATTTTTAACGCGAGAAAACTATAGTTTTGGCGGAAGGACTGAAATTCCTTGAAAACATTTTTTTCTGTAAAATACACTCGTTGAATATAGACGATGAATGATAGATCTTTAAATATGGGTATCAAACATAAATAATGTATTATAATTGCTTAAATAAATTCGATAAAAAACTACGTTTTCTGTAACTCTTCTACTTGAAAGATTAATTAAAGCGACGGATTATATTATGTATCTAATAGTATTAGAGTTGATTTCAAACAGCCCGACATTGAAAATACAAATGTAAATAATTAAATTTAAGGTTATATAAACTGAAATGTGATATATCATGCTTAAATTGTGTGTATGTGTAGTATTAATATTGATAATATGTTATTGGTCGGCACTGTCGAGTGATCTCTGTCGTACAAACTATGTAAAGGTGTTTGCACATTGCGGCAAACGCATGCGATTGAAATCTAAGCTTTATTTTTTGTAACACATTCTTAACTTACATCGCGATTTACATGCGTCGTTTACTTTTAACTTACAAGTTGACAAAATATGACTCACTATGTTACTCACTAAAACAAAATTGAAAATAAAGCTTACAAGTCAATGAAATGCTGTAAGTTATCAGTCGGAATAATGAGCGAAGATCTTACATTAAACATGAGAGGAATGTTTCAGAAAGTATGTAATATTTTTACTTTTAAATACTTAGTAATGGGTGAGTATGAAATTTGCCCTATAGTCATTCGCAAAGAAAGGTTATATCCTAATGCTACGTTTTGATGCTCGCCGAGCCTCCGCAAGCCTCCACAAGCCTCCACAAATCTCGCTTTGCATTTGGAAGTCGTTTTCACGCTCGTGAACGCCACGTATAACGTCAGTGTATTACGTAGATCCAAGCATGGCGGACACCGAACTTGTGTCGGCTATTACGTTTGGTTTAACCTACTTTTATGAAGTTTCCTATTACTTTTAATGTTCTTATAACCAAAAGTATCATCACATAATATAGTATTTTATTAATTAAAAAGATAAAACCGACTTCAAAATTGTACGTAATTGAGAATTAAAATTCCCTATCTCAAAAACTACTGAACCGATTTTGATGAAACTTACACTGTTCCCTAAGTTAAACAATACCTAGTATAGTAAAAAAAAACTCAATCGGTTCCGAAGACATGTGAACACAAACATAAAAACATACATATATATCTTAGTAGTACAATAGATTTGTAAAGTTTTTTTTGTTCAAATCAAAAAAAAATTCGATCGGGTCCATATAATCAGGGTGCCCTAGAACAAATTTTTTTGTGATTACTAACAAGCTAAGTGCTTGCTTGCTTGTGAGTAGCTACATTTTGATAAGACGAACAACATTTTTATTTTCGAAAAATCTCGAAAATGGTAGCTAACAGAGATAGAAAGGATTTAATACTTTGACTTGATGGCCCTAAAATATGGATTGTTTTATTTGTAGGACAAGGTTACTCTTAAATAATATAACTATTAACCTACCAATATACAAAAAATCAGCTGGTTAGGGTTCCGTTTTAGGGTACAGTAATCAACCAAGTTTTGTTGATTACATCAGCGCCAATATGGCGGCTTTCAAACGTCATTTTTACGTCAGATTTAGTTCCCTACCCGAATAATAGGGGCGCTGATTCCGCTTCAAATAGGCACAAAAAATAGCTGTCTTTTCAAAGGCTATCAGCAATCCAACGTACTTGTATAGAGATCAGTGCCAAAAACCGACACTACTCCCGATCGTATACAGCGTCCGCAAGCTCACGCAAGCCAAGACATTTCACCTGTTTTGAGTTTTCACGCTCGGGCTTGTGGAGACTTGTCGATTCTCGGCAATCATCAAAACGTAGCATAAGATCTATCTCGAATCCGCAAGTTATATTCTATCACTTTTTTTTAGAACCTTTCTTTGGATTCGTGCACAATTATTGTTAACAAGTTTTTATAAAAATATATTGGCATTAACTATGTAAAATTACTGTCGCAAATAATAAAAGAGGAAAAGAAGTAAAATATAAATTTATTTATTTTATAATATTAATACGTTACAATTATACTGACATGATACCCTGTAATTATTATTATTTAATCGGTTTTAAACCTTCGCAAAGCCTTTGTTTGTAGATAGAAGTACCTGAGTTTTGCCATAGATTATATCATGTAACCTTTGTATCGAATTTTGACACTGTGCTTACTGACTTCTGTCCTTATCACTTTGCTAACAGTAACAGATGGAGATGTCGAGACAGAGATGGAGAGGTCCCCGAATTTTATGTACTTTTTTGAGTTCAACCGAAAATCGATTTTTCCCTCTTCCAATTGTGCATTTTAGACGTAAACTGAGTTTGTTCGGTCGAAGCATCCTCTACTGTAAATGTTGTGTTTGTGATACGTATAGGCTGGTTTTATCGTTAAGCGTTTGGCAGCGCCGTTGGAGCGCGCGCGTTCGAAGACGAAGAAAATGAACGGACGAACGGCGCTGCTCAAGCGCGCGACTCTGAAACGCAACTACTACCCCCATACATCTTCGAACGCGCGGCGCTCCAGCGGCGCTGCCTAAACGCTTAACAATAAAACCAGCCATACTTAAAGTTATTTTTCAACATATTTATTGTAAATATAAGCGTTTTGAGTATTAGAATATATATTTTATACTGATTTAATAAAAACTTAACAGAACATAATTCTGGTTTTATTGACGAATCCTATAGTAAAGTCTTTTATGAATGCCTACCAATAAATATTTAAATATATTTTGTTATTTCCAACAAATCTTTTATATCTTAAAACTCCATTTAAATTATTTAGAATATTTTTGAATTGAGTTAAAAGGCAAGACCGCACTAATGCGACACGACACGAGTCACGAGTCACGACAGGAGTCACGACTCACGACACGAGCAGCAGCAGAAGGCGCTCGTACTTCTTATTAATTATTCTGATTTTGTGTAGGTACTACAAAATACAAAAGCATTGAGGATTTACCAAGATGGACATGACCCACAAGGTGTGCTCGTAGTGATTATTTTCTCTATGGTGATTACTGATTATATTCTCTTTAGGTACGCCTTCAATGAGAAAAAATATAATGTCAAAAATCACACTATGCACCAGTATATGATGTTTATATTTCTCTATGCTATGCACTAAACAAGTTGGTCGTTGTACAAAATTTGAAATATTTTTTTATAAATAAACATTCATTACACCCAAATAAAAACATATTTTATCAAAATCCACACATAATGGAGGATGCCTTTAATAAACTGAAAAAGGAGGGCAAGAACAACGTGGACGCTTTAGTCAAGTTGATGCAGGATAGTAAGTCGCTTGTGTTGATAGGTATAATGATTTTTAAAGTGCATATTATATAATAATATTATTATATCAAAATAGGTTTAACTAATATGCACTTTATAAATCACTAGATGTACTGGACAACTTATGAACTCTACTAAACATTGTAGATAAAGTAGTCGAAGCGACGAAAGCGTCAGAAGAGCGAGCTCGCAAGCTGTTCCAAGACGTGAAAAACCAAGCTAACGTGGACTACAAGACCTTTCAGGAGGCACTGGCCAAGCTGGCAGCCGACCAGGCCAAGTCTGCGGAGAACCTGGCCCAGAACCTGTCGGCTGAAGGGTCCAAGTTCATGCAGGCCACCACTGCCGCCGCAAAAGCCGCTGCCGAAACATTCAAAGATGCTATGAAGAAATAAATGCTGTTTACTAAAATTAGTTTCTGTTAAACTTTATTTTGTATTGTATTAGGTTTATTGTAGAGCTTATAGACTGTGAGCTATCTGTGCTGTATAATAGCATTATCTATAACTTTATTTATTATATTTATATAAAAATCGGCCAAGTGCGACCTGGACTCGCGCACGAAGGGGTTCTGTACCATTATAGAGCAAAAAAATGGTTATTAATTATTCTAGTATAAATACGACTGAGTATTTTTTAAATAGCAAAAAAATACGTTTCTTGTATGGGAGCTCCCCTTAAATGTTTATTTTGTTTTAGTATTTCAAATACTATTTCAAATACTAAAAACAAAATAAACATTTAATTTACTATAACAACAAATACCTACTGTATTTGTTGTTACGGTGGCAACAGATAGGTATACCTACACAATATTATATGATTTGACGACCTCTGTAGCTGAGCGCGTTGGTAGCTCTAGCCGGGGGTCGCGGGTTCGAATCCCGCCGACGGAACAAAAAGTTTTTCAAAGTTTCTGGGTCATGGATGTGTATTAAATATGTGTATCATGTAATAAAAATCTTAAATATAATATGTATAGTATAAAAACTATTAATTAATATATTTCCGTTGTCTGGCACCTGTAACACAAGTCCTTCAGGTACTTACCACGGGGCCAGACTGACGTGGTGTAAAAAACGTCCATAGATATTATATTATTATTATTATATGAAAATTTCAGAATCATAGCTATAGCGGTTCTTGAGATACAGCCTGGAGACAGACAGACGGACAGATAGACATCGAAGTTTTAGTAATAGGTAGGTATAGACTTTTTACCCTTTGGGTACGGAACCCTAAAAAACTTTGGAAACTGCACAATCGTAGGCGCAGTGGGAACCTTCAGTATCGTTGACAATAATTTTATTGAACGTAACAAGTAGACTATTTTAAATTTATAGAATAGAATAATGTTTATTTATGAAATGTACAGGTTTGTACATAGTTACTGGTTCATCTTTGTAATGTCAATACATAAATCATACTTAATTAATCATAAGTATAGCTACCATACCATCCACCCATAAACATTTTTTAATGTATAAATACTCCTCAGGATCCTTACGCCTCTGATACTAATAGGTTCCAATCTAGTTCCTACCGTAATAGGATATTGACTCACACGATCGATATCCCTAAACTAAAACGCCGTATCCAATCAGTCGTCTAATCAATCTTGGCTTCCGTGTGGCGTCTGGCTCACGACCACGACGGCGGGCGCTCACGGTGCCACATCCGCGCCACGTCCGGCAGGTCAGGGGTATGCCCACGGCAGTGACAGCTCAGGGCCACGTGGTCTACGCCGAATTACGTATACAGTGTCACCTCGACTATGACCTATGTTAGAGTTGGCAAAATTGTGATTATATTATAACCTGAGTGTCTCTATTCGTTTACTCTCATAACCCAGTGGGACGGACGACCGACACGACTGGCGAGAGATCAGGCGTAGGACCGACTTTTTACATGCCCATCCGATGCATGGATCATATATTACTTGTCAGACAATCAGGTGATCAGCCTGCATTGTCCTAACCAAACTTGGAAATATGTAACATGTTTATGTTTCCATCAACGCGGGAATCGAACCAAGAGCCACGCTCTAACATGCCACTGGACCACGGATTATCTTGTCCATAATTAACTAAGTACTCAATGTACTCGGTAGGTGTAAATATCAATCTTAGAAAGTTACACTTGTCCTCTCTTTCTTTTCTGTTGTGACTTGTGACTTTTTTTCCTGTTCTCAGTTCTTCAATCCTTGACTTGCCTCTCCGATTACACGTAATTTCGCCCCGCGTTTGTGCGAGATCGTGGTACCAGCTCAGTTATGTCGAAACATAGCTCTCCCGCGCTTTTAATTATTATTCTCTGAGATACTATAGCCTGAAGGAGAAAGTCAAAGCCAGTCCAATATAATTGAGCAGAGGCGAGCTTGTCTAAAATTAGAACTCCGAAGGTCGACCGCGTGTCAATTTTTTATCGCCCGCTAAAATAGGAAATGATAATGAAAAAAAACAAGATAAGTACCAACATTAATTAGAAATACGAAAACTAAATAAACCGGAAGGTGGTTACAGGAAAAATATTCTTGTTCATATCTTGTAACATAATATAGCGTACGTCAATCAAGATTATGAACAATAACACGATTATTATGAGCTATGCGTAAGTTTTGTTCATTTGCTTGAGTTGACTGCTGGTACCTAGTGGGTATTATTCATAAACATAACAAACATATGAACCATTCCACAGTACCAAAGAATAAATACACTACGCGACAGTACTAACGTGTTAACTAACTAGTTAAAGGGTAATCATTTAAGTTTTTTGGGAGAGACACGTGGTCTGTAGACTAGAGGTCTGATAATAAAGACCCATCACCTATTGACGGAAAACTTATTTAAAACTTAACTTACACTTTACATCTTTTTGTCAATTGCAACAGTGTATTCTTTGTTTTACTATATTAGCTATTTTATAACAAAACATAATATAAATAATGTTTTGTTTGTTAAAAATGGTAACTGTCGAGGCGCAGCGATTCTGCGGTGACAGGGAAAACAGTTTCTGAGAAGTGTGCCGAGGCGACGCAGGCCGCGCCGTAAATAGGGGTATTACCGAACCGAGTTAGAAAGGCCGGTTTGTATAAAAATAGTGTACAGCTACGCGAAACGCAAACTTTAAACATGAAATTGAATGCTAACTACGGAAACATGTTACTTTATTTATAGTCTTTGATATATCACCACAACACGACAATTTTACATAATTATATCTACTTAATAAGTAAAATTCTCTTGTTGTGATGTTGGTTGCCAAACTCCTCTGGAACGGCTGAATTGACTTTGTAAAAATTTTGTGTGTCTGAGAATCGGCCAACGTTTATTTTCCATAATAATCAAAATAAGTATTATGGAAAATAACGTTTGCTGGATCAACTTGTAATAATTTAAAATTTCTGCTAAACGTAAAAACCCAAATTTATTCCGAGAAACTGGCGTAGGCGCGACCAGTTTATTCTTATCGTCTAGTGAGTTACATGATAATGATAATTAATTGATAATATTATATTATGCAAATGGGCGAGGCTACGGCGCGCTACGAGCCGCTACGCGCTACGCCGCACCGAGTTGTCGCCACCGCCCGCTAGATGGTGTTGTACTGGGGTTATTTAAAAAAATTAAAATGTTTTTAAATAATAATAATAATTATTAACTTGTTGAGTATGTTTATTATACTATTATTATACTATCAATTGATATATTTATTTAACAATATAAAATGCTGGTTCACATGCTGACCTGACAACCTGACCGTACGTACAACGTACAAAATGTCTTGTTAAAAGAATTTATGGTACTATGTACATTGTACATTACTAATAATATTATTTTAACAATGTTACTCTCTGTGATAAAACAGAAGTGTCAAGTAAAAATACTTCGCTTTTAAATAAAAGCATAATCTGTATTTTAAATTGTTAGCCGAATATGTCTGAGTGTACTCATAAGATTATTTAAATTTTTTACCTCAACGGAAAAAAAACCCCGGGCGGTTGATTGATGAGGAGCACTGTCTGTTGTGTTGCCGCATCCTCGTTACCATGGCAACTGAGATGACCCACTACGCACAATCAATACTTACATATTGCGTCGCCGGCGGGAGTCCCCCTGCGCGGGCGCAGCGACTTCCGCAGCGAGGAAAGCTCGGGGTTTACCTGTGAGGTGTGTGAGGTCTACCTGCGTCGCGCCGCGCCGGCCGCCGTCAGTTCGCCGCGAGCCCCCGACATCAACGCACGCGTAGTGACCGCGAGGTTAGACGCGACTTTTGATAGGCCTTATATTTTTTTCTCAAAATGAGGGCACAGAGCAAAAGGTTCATGAACCACAAGGGAAAAGCGTACGACGTGGCCCGCAGGAGCGACAATATCGGATTTTTCGACCTGGTGAGTGTAGAAAGTTTTTCTGCTTTCTAATATTTTTATTTGGATTGTTTATACGGAGTTATAATTATTTCGTACGTGTGTAACATAGTTAAAATTCTTAAAAATATTCTCGATATCTAATCTCAAAGCTCAATCTTATTTTTATTAACGAAACTTAAAGTTTAATCATTCTATATAATTATCTTCACTTTATTACGAATATTAAAGCGGGAGGATTAGTGATATTAAATCGATTTAACGATAATAAAATAAATTGTTATATTTTTCTAAAAACATGATGGCCGGTTGGCGGTTCAAATATTTACTAACAGAGCTATTAACATATTAGCAAACAGAGTTTACGTTACTACCCAATTCATATTGTACCCGAAGACTAACTGATAAAGTGATTTTCCAGAACTGGTCGAAAAGTATATTACCCTCATCGCCCTTTCTCGAGAAGTCGTTACAAACCAGTTTGCAAAAATTTGGCACTTTAACTTCGTCAACAAAACGAATATAATAATTTGTAAATCAACAACATCCGAAAATTTCTAAATTATGTTTCATAAACAAAAAGACAAAGATCAAAATACATCTTTACATGGCCGGTTTACATTATTCCAATAATCCAGTGATCCAATCCAGCAACACTGAAATGCTATTCAGTGTATTCCAGTACCCGTTTACATTACTCCAGTAGCGATCCACCGTTGGATTTAAATAATGTAAACCGACCTATATTCAATAAGAGAGCTGTAAAAATCATAGAACTTACATTCTTAGATAGAGTTTTTGTGATTGAATAAAAAGCTGCATGCATATGAATAAGTTATACGCTCTACAAAAACTTTTGATAAGCCATTAACAAAAAACTAGGTGCAAAAAAGAAAGATAAGATGTGCGACATGTAAAGACATGGATACAAGATTGTGTTAGTATTTAATAAGTAGATGACGCCCGCAACTCCGTTGCGCCAAAAATCGTTTATCGCGCGAGAACCGTACATTTTCCGGGATAAAAAGTGTTCTATGTCCTTTCCCGGGACTCAAAGTATCTCCATACCAAATTTCAGCAAAATCGGTTCAGCGGTTGAAGTGTGAAGAGGTAACAGACAGACAGACAGACCCACTTTCGCATTTATAACAATACATTTATATTATTATTATTATATATTATTATTAATTAAGTATGGATTGAAGTGTAGTCCAAATTATTACTCAAACGAATAAATACAGAAACATATTTCTTACTAGAACTTACGTAAACGCAGTTTGGGGCGTTGAAAATTTTCATGCGCACAGTTTTTCATAATATTAATTACTCATTTTTATGCCTAATAATAACAAATCTACAACAATAATTACAACGATTTAAGCCAAAACGTTACTCTGAAAATTGTTGAAGATATAGTTATTATTGTAGAGTTAGGACTAATAGGTCCACATGAGGCAAGATGTCTGATCTCCGTGAATACCGTATCTTCCTATAACCGGTCCAATATTGTATGTACAATGTACATGTATTCGCGTGTACTTGTGATAATGAAGTGATGTGGAACCGTCCATATACTATACCAGTGGTTCCTAACCGGTAGTTCGCGGACCACTGGTGGTCCCTGGAGGCATTTCCAGTGGTCCGCGAAGCCATCCTAATAAATTATGTGAGAATTCAGAAATTAGTAAAGAGTATGTCAGTCACAATAATCACATAACACATTAAATTAAAATCTGTAACTTTTAGATTTTTGCCAATTGAACAAAAAATAAATGAGTGCTAATTATAAAGTTGTCCTAGTTTTCTTTATCAAACGACCCTTAATTTAAGTAAAAAACAGGGTGGTCCCCGGCAAGACAAGCATTTGGTAAATTGGTCCCTCATGACTAAAAAGTTAGGTACCACTGTACTATACACATTACAGATTACACACTACACACATAATATACAAGGTGTAACAAAATTAAGTGATAATGTAACTTTAGGATGTGTCCTCCATCGGTTGTATCACGGGGAGTGCTCTGAGGAATTGTTCGGAATCATACCACCTGCAACCTTTCGCCATCGTCCCACGCGAAAAACATACCATCCTCATCACCTTGATGAGTGGCAGTCTTCCACAGTGCGTTTTTCGCGTAACTTTCTGCCGCGCACTGTAAAACTCTGGAACGAACTGTCACCAGCAGTATTTCCGGACCTATACGACCTGCAAACCTTCAAGAAAAGAGCGTATTCCCTCTTAAAAGGCCGGCAACGCACCTGCAGCTCTTCTGATGTTGCGAGTGTCCATGGGCGACTGTAGTTGCTTACCATCAGGTGACCCGTTTGCTCGTTTGCCCCCTTATTTAATAAAAAAAAATTATGACTGTGTAATGTGTATACCTTGTACGGATCTCACTCTAAAAGTAGCAGCGCTGAAAGAGCATTTTTGTAATTTGTATGGGTCAACTCATGACGCTACGGGCTGCGGCCTGAGGGGCTTGCCCATATAAATCACAAAAGATTTGCTCTTACAACGCTGCTTCTTTCATGGTGACTTCTACAGCATGACTGGTGAGACGTGTTCAATACTCGAGGACGTGATATTAGGCTATTATAGTAGTTGAAAAAAATAATATAAAAAATAATATCAATTGATAACTGAGTAAATGTAGCTTAAAGTTAAATAATTATTTAAGTACCCAACGCATGGACACCGCGCGCGGGAGGGGTAGCGCGGGGCGCACGTCACCGCGCCGGCCGCATAGTAATTTACTGATTCATTTATTTATAGGCAGTCAAAAATTAAGTACCTAATTTTATTACATAATTATAATGAGAATCGAGTACCGAGTACTCTCCATAAGTATCGGTAATGTCTTGTAAGTCATGCTGTATACAAGAGACACATACACTCCCTAAAGTATTATCACTTATTTAGTTATCGCGTATAGTGTATAGGTACTAGATGTTACGCGCAACTTCGTACCTGCAACCCCTACCTACGAAATTGCTTTAATCTCGCGAGAACTGTGCACTTTTGCCAAAACACTTTTACATAACTTCATAAACAATTCAGCATTATAAACGTGGAAAGACAGACAGATAAACACACTTTTGTATTTACATAGGAGCCTTATAATAAGTGTTTCTTTTTCTTCGGTTAAAAGTTATTGTGGGTGTAATAATAATATAGCAGGGGTCACCAAATGGCGGACCGCGGTCGGCATCCGGACCGCCGTGCCGACCCATTGTGTGCGGACCCAAGCATTTTCGAGGATGAACTTCGTTAAAAATAAATTCCGGTCTCGACTTATAACAGCTGATAAACATCTTCAGGAAGGATAATGTCAATAGCTTGCTGCACCAATTTCTATTGAATAAATACTTACCTTTGTAATTTCCGTAATTACCTTTCTTTATTAGGAGATTATTCATAAAATGTGCGGACCGCGCGAAGGTCATTTTGTTCCTTAAAATGGACCCGAGCGAAACTAATTGGTGACCCCTGTAATATAGCATAGGCTAAGCTGTCATATAACCTGATATTCAATCACGCTGGCCGGCTAGTACAAAAAGATGAAGCTGAACAAAAAAGAAATCTTTTTATTTTTGTCACTAATAGATTCGGAGTCGCCAAACTCTTCGAGAATAATCCATGACGACAAATAAATTGTATTCGTTTAAGCTATTTATGCGTCGCAATTCGAATAATTAAATTCTAGCGTCTTTACAAAATAAGGCCAAAATTAACCGAGTTGCTTAATAATTGATATTAAGAAATTAAAACCGACTTAAATATTGTGCTTAAAATTCCCTATCTCAAAAACTACTAAACCGATTTTGATTAATTTTACAGTATTCCCTTAGTTAAACAATAAATAGTACAACAAAAAAAGGATTTGGTACTTAAATATGACTTGTAGTCCCAGAGATATGCGAACACAAACGTAAAAACATAGGTACATACACTTTTGAAAGGCACATTCGCTCAGGCGTTGATATAGTATAACATAATATACAAAACTAGGCAGTTCTGGAAGTATTACATACATACGCGTCGAATTGAAACCCTATTTTTAAGTCGGTTAAAAAAGAACACCTGCTTTTTCCGGTCAAGTAAAATTAAAGGTATAGATAAAATCCATACAGCAGAGAGCTAAATAATAAAATCCTCCTGTTTATAGATTATGAATACTCGTTATTCATAAATCAATTTTCACCATAATCGTATCGTGCTACCAATATGAGACGAATCGTTGAAGTTATTAAGATTGAGGAAAATTACAAAACAATAAAAACATTTAACATCTGAACGCAGATCGAACTTGCTTGAAGTCTATCATAATCATCACCAAGTGTTAAAAGCATAATTAATTTTGAGAATCAAAAATGAAACATGAAATATATTTTTCCGATCAAAAAGACTTCAACGCGCTAAAGCTACGACGAAATAAAAACCGGCCAAGTGCATGTCGGGCCACGTGCAAATAGGCTACTTGACCTAATTTTTTTCTTCATGCTAATCGCTTCTTAATCATTAATTTTCACGAAATAAACTAATATTTTATTACTTTACACAGTAAAAACCCATAAAAATGTTGATTGAAAAATACGCCTTATAAATGGCGCCGAAAACACTGTCCGCCATAGTGTGACGTCATACTGTTTGCATTTTAGAGTCTCTTTATTTAACATTTTTTTATGTGCTAAATGTACGAGTCTTAAGGTGCCCAAAAATTATAAAAGAATTAAATAAGAAATTAGAAATCATTTGTAATGTTGAAAACTTTTGGAGAAAAGTTTTGGCCATTTCATTTCCCGTCTACAATAAATGGAGATAATATATAAAACTGGTGTTTTATTTGAATTACTCAAGAAAATATATTTTGCAAATCTTTCTAGGCTTATTCTTATTATTTATGTACAAATAAACTTACACATAACGAGCGCGATAAATAAAAGATATTAAATTACGAACATGATGACGTCACATCCAAATCGGAAGTACTGCAAAAGCGTTTTAGTCAGTACAAATCATATTTTCATAAAATCATATTTTCAAATCGACTTTATTTATCAATCATAAGCTTTTATTTGATGATAAGGGTGAAATACGGTTTCCTACGTCAAGTTCTACTAGAAATATGCATTTGTTCAATGAAATTGAATATAGGTCAAGTAGCCTATTGCAACTTACGTTATTGTAATACATGATGGTGTAATATAGGTAGTTCCGCTAGTTTTTGATAATTTTTGTATGGTCAATGAATGTACATTTATGTTTTACACTAATAACATCATCTCAGTTGCGTTCAAAAGAATTTGAACGAAAAGTTCCTTTATACTTCGCCGAATAGATTTTTTTTAGTTGCTCGAGATCGTTTAGTAGTCTCTTAGTAAAACTGCGGACAGACTACGGACAGACAGACAGACGGACGGACAGACGGACAGACAGACCGAAACTATAAGGGTTCCTTGTTGACTACGGAACCCTAAAAATGGACGAGGTCATATTCGATTCTTAATTTTTTTAAACCGTTGGCCTTCTACGCAGTCAGCCTATAAAAATAGAATAATAGCATGGTAAGGATACATTAATGGTGGCGGACGAACAGAGGTCCGGCGGATGGTCGTAATGTTATTTTCCAAATGTTCCCATTAAGTGTTATTCGCTTCTAGCACGAAATATGCCCGATCACCCTTGGTAATGACAATAACATTAATTACTACTAATAGGTCGCTACTTCACCTCTATACGTGCATATTGTTACATAATATTGCATTAAAACTATTAACTATTTATTTTTCCTCAGTAAGATGTGAATTTTTCATTTAATGCCTTAAAAGCTTCCGTTCTTAGCGCGAATAAATTTTAATTACTTAATTTAAATAATTTAATCGATTTTCAAAGTCCTTTGCAAGGTTAGTATTCGTACATGATACAAATGTTATTGCTTATTTGACAAAATTTACATACTTGAACTTAATTTCCTAGAACTCCGCAAGAAACAGGTATCGTATCATTATTATTATTTTCACAGAACAATAAAAACTGATTATTTCTTATAATGGCTAGTTCCCTTTTGTGCCAGTATGATATTTCATATTACATTAGGTACTCATCTTTATCATGTTCTCTTTCACAATATAAACAAGAGAGAAATGGAGAGAGTATATAACATTTTAATTCAGACTGGAACAATTTGTGCTAAATATCTTTAAATAGGAAAAACAATTGCATTCCTAAGTATCCAACATAGCACGATCGATATTTAAAATAATGTGCAGCAAATCTTATTATTGGTAATTGTATGCAAGTTGTTCAGTCACTCATAATAATCGCTTCAGAGTACCGTCCTCAAAACACCCGCTAGCGTCATACAAACCACACAATTAATATTTATCAATTATTTTCATATAGTTAATATCGTTTATTGACAGCGTAAATAGTGCTATTTAAAGAAATTATAAAATACTATACTAAATATTACGTCGCGATGTTTCTTTGTTTTGATATTATTTTTCCACGTACCTACTCTATATCAAACGAGCTCTACAATCTGATTATCCTATCAATCCTCAAGCGGTAGCCAGCCGTCGCATAAAATATATTGAAAATCTATTGTGTCTGCGATTCCCCCGACAGAGTTATTAAAGTGAGCAGCCATTTACATTTTTGACTACTTTCTATCGCGGCTATGTGCTTTTAAAATTAAAATAAAGAATAGCTTATTTTCCTACTTTTGCTAGTGTTAAATAATCGGCCAAGTGCGAGTCGGAATCGCGCACGAAGGGTTCCGTACCATTATAGAGCAAAATTAGGTCATAAATTGTGTTTTTTGTATGGCAGCCTCCCTTATTTTTTTATTTTATTTTAATATTATTATTAAATATTAAAGTACACATACATATAACTAAGGATTTTTTGAAAATTCAAGTACCTACCTGTTGCCATTTTTGATATACCTAGAGCAAAAAAGGCCAAAAAAATCAAGTTTGTTGTATGGGAGCCCCCTTTAAAAATATTAATTTTATTTTATTTTTAGTATTTGTTGTTATAGCAGCAACAGATATACATAATCTGCGAAAATATCAAATCTCTAGCTATTACCGTTCTTGAGTTACAGCCTGGAGACAGCAAAAAAGGCCAAAAAAATCACGTTTGTTGTATGGGAGCCCCCCTTAAATATTCATTTTATTTTATTTTTAGTATTTGTTGTTATAGCGGCAACAGATATACATAATCTGTGAAAATATCAAATCTCTATCTATTACCGTTCTTGAGTCAGACAGACAGACAGACAGACAGACAGACAGACAGACAGACAGACAGACAGACAGACAGACAGACAGACAGACAGACAGACAGACAGACAGACAGACGGACAGACGGACAGACAACGAAGTCTTAGTAATAGGGTCCCGTTTTTACCCTTTGGGTACGGAACCCTAAAAACAAGGCCAGCATCTTCGAAATTCGAATGAACTGTCAAGTAAACAAAGATGGCCGTCAACGTGGTGACTGCTCGGTGGGTTTCCCGCGTTCTGCCCGACTTCCTCCGTGACTAACATACTTATTATACCACGGAAACATACTATTATATGTTACTCTTATCGCTCGCGAGTGTAACAAAATCTAGAGCTACCTACTTTGATGTCGATCATACGGCAGCTCAGGTCAGGGCTTAGCAGAGTACAAACTGTTTTGTGGCATGCTTTATCAAGGAATATTGACAGTCCTTATTCTGTAAACCGCTCTACATTTTTACTTTTCTCAAGTTCTGACTTACATCTCAATTCTCAAGTGTTGTTATTTAAAGTTTTCTTTGGAAATTATTCTTAAAATATCTTGGCCCAAAACAAAAAGATTGGAACTTTAAGGAGTCAATAATGGTAAAAGATGTCCTCATAATATAAGACAGAGGTGCATGATCTTGTAAACGGGTTCTGCAACGCTGCCAGCTGTGATCCACCGCCGACTTGCGTCACTCGCGAATTTCACCACGTGACAAAAGTGTGTCACACCAACATCATAAAAATATTTGAACTTGTTCGCATTTGTGGTTTTATTATTTGGCCTCTTTTTGTTGATACTATAGAATCCATACAGTTATGTAAAGTGTACAGTACATTATACAGTAAGAGATAAAGAGATTGATCTTTTATCTCATTCAAAATATATTTTCTCAAATCTTGATGATTATACTATCTACTTAAATGTTGACTTTTACAAGTTTTTTAATCCCTTTGAAAATGTAAACATTACATATTAAGTCAAATTAATTTTTAAAGATTCAACTAGATTCTAGGCTCATTAAGTACGGCCTTATACCTAACTTTAACAAAAAAAATACAGACGAACATATGACCTCCTCCTTTTTGGAAGTCGGTTAAAAATATGTAGTAAAGATGTAGTTAAATACGTTAATAACCTTATAATAATTAATACAAACCCAATTAAATATATTCGGAAGTAGATCAAAGGCGCCAAACACGTTAGAGAGCCCGGGGCGAGTTCAAGTTGAGTTTTTGCGTTACATCAGCAATATTGTTGTTACAGCGGCAACAGATATACATAATCTGTGAAAATATCAAATCTCTATCTATTACCGTTCTTGAGTCAGACAGACAGACAGACAGACCTCTATCTTAAACACATATTACGAGCTCTCATGGTAAAATATTAAGGTGCTCCCTCGCTGAGGTGAGGAAGCACCTTAATATTTACAATATTAGGAGCATTACTTCGGTGAGGGGGGCGAACCCAGCATTACAATTTACAATGCACAGTGCACACCTTAATAATAATTATAATGATACAATCTCAGACCAAATAAAAACTCAAGACAGAGCGCTGTGAACAACAAAGTGAAGCCGATCGAAAGTACGCCAGCTGTGTATGTACACGCTTACGCCCACATACGCAAAACGAAAGTACGCCAGTTTTCGTCGTATATATCGCGACTCGTGATTTTAGAAAATAATTTGTAAACACTTTAAAATGCCGAGCTGTGTCGTAAAAGGGTGTGAATATTATATTATATTTATTTCATTGATTTTAGGGTAAGTAATTTGAATAACATTGCAAGTTGCAACACTAGCCCGCGCAGTGCGCGGCGTGCACACATGCTTAAAAAACCTGCTTCACTCGCGTTGTTCGCAGCGCTCTGTCTTGAGTTTTTATTTGGTCTGAGGATATACATACAGCATGACTGGTGAGTCAATACCGATATTTAAGGAGAGTATTCAGTACTCGATTCTCATTATAAATATGTAATAAAATTAGGTTCTTAATTTTTTTTTGAATTTCCCAAAAATTAATGAAACATGGATACTAAGTAAATTACGCGGCTAGGCAAGTAGGCATACTATGCGGCCGGTGCAGAGGCGTGCGCTACCAAAGAAACACCACACAACTACCCCTGCCGCTCGCGGTGTCCATGCGTTGGGTAAATAATTATTTAACTTTAAGCTACATTTACTCAGTGATCAATTGATATTATTTTTTTATATTATTTTTTTCCAACTAATTACTAATATAATAGCCAAATATCACGTCCTCAAGTATTAAACATGTCTCACCAGTCACGCAGTATAATAAAACTGTAGAAATGAAAATTCTGTACATTAAAAATATTCAAAAAATAATAAGCAGGGGGTGTTACTACATCGCTATAGAAGCCAAAAATGTGGTTAGTTTTTTGTCTGTCTGTCTGTCTGTCTGTCTGTATGTTTGTTCCAGCATCACACGAAAACTATTGATCCGATTTGAATGCGGTTTTCGCAGATATTATATTGGTCTTCTTCCAACTTAACATCTGGTTTATAAAAAAAATTCCCCCCACCCCTCTAAAGGGACAAAAGAGGGGGTCATATTTTTTCAAACTTTTTTCTTTAATACAAAAACTACTGATCCGATTAGCAAACGGTTTTCGCAGATATATTTGTCTTCTTTAAACTCAACATCTGGTATATAAAATTTTACCCCCCACCCTCTAAGAGGATCAAAGAGGGGTAAGATTTTGTATCAAACTTTTTTCTTTAACGGACTTACTTCATATTATTTACTGTGTTTTCCAACTCAACATTTGGTGTATAAACCCCCCCCCCCCCTCTTAGGCGACAAAAGAGGGGGGAAGATTTTGGATCAACTGATGAAGTAGAAAGTCAAAGTCGAATATGTAATGTTACATTACACGTGAATGCTTGCGGTGAGGAAGTAAATTTAATTGAGCATTACATAGTACCATTACAAAAATATGTGTACAAAAATTTCAGAATACAGAACAAATTCTGTATTCTGAGACAAAAATATGTTATTTTAACCTGCTTAATTGCTTATATTGATATTGCTATAATGTCGGCATAGAGATTAGAGGGAAATTATAATTAACACTGACAAGTCTCCAAATTATTCAATGGCTTTAACCAAACGATTCATAAACATATTTTGTGAGCAGTTTTCTGTAATTGAAAAAAAAAACATAATAATACCTTGCATTATTATAGTGTCTAACTTGGACGGAGTTACATTTTTCAATTTTGATAAAACTAAAGCCTATAAGATAAATTTGATTATTGATATATCAAAAAAACTTCCTTATTAAGTATCTGAATTATAACATTTTGATTATAATTAATATCCAAACGTAAAGATCATCGCCCACGTTCGTCAATATTAACGTCTTTTTACCTGACCCAACCGGTGTGTGACGCAGCCTTGTTATTAACTAGCTGTCCCGGCAAACGTTGTTTTGCCATTTAAAGTATATCTTCTACATCATCAGTTGATACATGTTTTACCCCCTCTTTTGTTCCCTAAGAGGGTGTGGGGGGGAAGGTCATACACCAGATGTTAAGTTGAAAATCACAGTTAATAGGTACCTAATATGAACTAAGAAAAAAGTTGTATACAAAATCTGACCCCTCTTTGGTCCCCAGAGAGGGTTGAGAGGGGAGGGGGGGAGGATTTTTATACACCAGATGTTGAGTTGGAAGAAGACAAATATAATATATCTGTGAAAACCGTATGCAAATCTGTGATAACCGTATGCAAATCGGATCAGTAGTTTTCGTGTTCAAGAAAAAAGTTTGATACAAAATCTGACCCCCTCTTTTGTCCCCTAAGAGGGGTGGGGGGAAAAAATTTTATACACCAGATGTTAAGTTGGAAGAAGATAAATATATCTGCGAAAACCACATTCAAATCGGATCAGTATTTTTCGTGTGATGCTGGAACAAACATACAGACAGACAGAAAGAGTGACAGACAGACAGACAGACAAAAAACTAACCACATTTTTGGCTTCTATAGCGATGTAGTGACAAAGGTGTAATTTCGGGTGTCATTTCATATCTTTTATGTACAGAATTTTCATTTCTACAACAGAATATAGTCTTCCTCCCGCACGCGCTTTGGTGACGCCCACTATCGTAATATTTTAATTTCGCCATAATTTCAAAACCAAACGTCCAATTTTAATCATTCAAAGACCAAATATTATCTACATAAACTGTACTTAGTGATAAAATAATTTATTTTGATAAGGATTAATAGCGTGAGTAAAATATATCCGTTTAAATGTAGTCCAAAAAAAATTCAGGATTTTTAAATAAATAAATGGTTATTGTGCCTCACTCGACATAGATAGGTATAGTGTGTCGCGGACTTTTTTGTAGATATTTATAAGATCTACAATTACTTAGAACATTTTATGGTTCTATCTTTTATAGTTTAGGCAGCGTACGCAAAATAAGTAACTTTTCTAGCTGATTTTTTACACCTTGCGTCCGAAAAACTCAAATATCTTACGGAACCCTACTTTTTTCCAAAATAAAATGTAGCCTATGTTCAGCAGAAATAATGTAAGATTCCAATAGCAAAAGAATTTTTCAAATCGGTCCAGTAGTTTCGGAGCCTATTCGACTCAAACAAACAAACAAACAAACAAACAAATCTTTCCTCTTTATAATAGTAGTATAGATTAGAGTTACGTATAATATTCGCCATCATGCAAATTATAATTCTAACAGTATTTCCGTAAGTACAGGTTTTTCCGACGCCAAGAGATCTCCTGAAAAAAACCAAGCGCCTTCGTCATCTGAATTAAACGTACTAGAATATTTTCCACCACAGTTCGTCTAAACCCAAATAAAATAAGATTTGAACTCTACATAATATTATAATACAACAAGTGTTCAACCTAGTTGTATCGGGATAAGTAATCGAGGAAATTAGCTATGTCCACATTGTGCCTTTTTTTGTTCATTAAGGGCATTCAATTATTGAATGCGCCAATATGAAAGGTGAATGTCAAAAGATGATGAAAATTGAAGGTGAAAGTGCACAATGTGGACCATAAAGTTAATATACCTAGCGGAATAGAGCAACAAACTCGAGCTGTCAAACGTAACCGAAATTGGTTTTCATCTGTGTGAAAAATATGTGTAGGTACGTATACACTTACACAAGCATAATTGAACATGAATTCTATGAGATTAAATTGTCAACCGGGCTGATACGGGCTGACTGGACGTCAAAAAAAGAGTGCTGCTGTCATGCATCACACGTCTCTTTTTAACACGCAGTGTTACTCATAGTGACATCTCGCTTGCTCAGGCCTTTGTTTTTCTATTCCCCTAGGTATATTAACTTTATGATGTGGACATTATGGCATAGCTATTGATTCCTAATATCCTAGGCATTGACGGACCTACGTCATTCGGTCGGCTTATGTCAATTCAATGTTAGCTGTGATCGGATGGGAATTACTTAGGTCCACCATCTGCCTAGGAATCAACTTCTTTGATATACATTGTGGTCCGTCAAGACTATTTTAGGGCTTCTCGTCTGCTTTCATCTTTTGGGACTATATTTCTATGTAGCATAGAGATACTACTGAGAATTATACTACACCAGCAAGTGATCTACGAGTGCTTCGTAAATCGATGATTTACATTTTGTGCTCAGTTTTCCCATTTCCTTACTAATTCGTCAAGCTCGAAAACTATCATGTCTTGGATATGGGTTGTTCACTGTCCAATCTATGCATGATATTTTAACGATGTATGTGGCGGCCGAAAAGGAAGATCTTCCGACCGAGAGAGATAGCATGCTCGATCAGGCCGAAGCCCACTAACGTCATATCAGACGTTGTATACTATATCTTGCCGTTCTCCGAAACTTCGATAGCGCGATGCAGGATTGTTAGGCGAATTGTGGGTACCGCCTTAATATATTGGGAAGACCAGAAGGAAGTGTCAGTGTTTTTGTCACACAGCTGCTGATACGTTCCCACGTCGGTACCATAACCTTGGCAGATGTCACTCAGTTTTTACACGTAGACGATGTGCGTGCGCGATACCGATTATGTATATATATATATCCGGTGTCTTTTAAACCGTATACAACGTAATAAGGCTGTAGCGCTTGTTGGTATATATAATATATATTATATATCACGGTCATAGTTTACGATGTTAAGGTGGAGCAGGTTAAGGATTAGTCTACCGCAGTTCAAAGACTTTTAACGAGGCTCACCACGTTCTAAGCAAAGTCTTAATATATTGTTAACGTTAATGTTTCATAGCTTAAACTTCACAGGGTTAACAAGCTAAAGCTTTCTTAAACGAGGAAATGTTCATTTTAAACACAACAAAGAATAAAAAATAACATTTCTAATAAAGCGTCTAGCCGTAACTCGTGAGTTCGGTTTCGTGGGTAGTATTCGCATATGCTACCAACAAGTAAGATTTTGCACCAAGGTATACCCCGTATACCATGGTTTGGAAGGTGCTGAGAGAACTCCCGACTCTTTATAGATACAAGTTTGGGAGTTACGACGTTGTTTTAAGAACGGAAAGCATATGCTACCATGTAAATAACATTCGTCATCATCATCATCACTACCATAAACCATTACATAACCGTGTTTCTCTTAGTATTTTATCACTTAAACCGCGGGTAACACCGCGAGGCACAGCTAGTGATACGTAAGTTAAGTAATGATACATAAGAACTATCAAGATAAGTCATAGTCTTAACTGACATCATACATGCTATATTTGAACAGGTAATAACGGCAAAAAATACTAAATATTTTATACACATAAATATTCTAGGATTGCTAAAGATCTAACTCAATGTCATGCAAGTTTCGGTTATAGAGTTCAAGTGTAAGGGCTATTAAAATTGATCTCTTTGTGATCCAGAAATTTGGCAATTAAGATAAAAATTTAATTATATTATTGTAAAATAGCAATTATTTAAATTCGTATGTGTGGTATTTCCTGCGATGACAAATACTCGGCTATGTAGAGTATGACGCAGCTCCATGTACAAAAGAAAACCCAACATTTCAGAGTGGATGATTTTCTTTTGTCCTTAATTTTATATGAGTAATGTCTTAATGAGTGATAAAAACAAATTGAATAATTATTACTGTAATTTGAACATTTTGTATTTTACATTTGGACTTAACTACTAAAAATTTTACCCAGCATTTTTACAAGTTCTGCATTTATTATAAAATTCTTGTTTATTTTATGGTTCACTTTATAAACATAACTTAATTATTTACCTTATGTGTAATACCAAAGATTACTACAACAACTAACTAAATAATAGGTACCCTAACTGCATTATTTAACATCATGAAAAAGCCAACTTAACAAAAGAGCAACCAACCTGAACGGAAGTCCTGGTAGGTAGCAATAATTATTCTTCAGAAATTCCTTGTGTAACTCAGGAAATTAATCAATTTAATGCAATTTTTCTGCACATAATTTGTAAGCCTACAATGCAGTTATTTGCATTAATTTTAATATTGCTACAGAAACACCCATCATCTCATTACCTACCGGCCCTGAAAATATATTTTCTTAACATTTTCTTCTGTTAACTATTACTAAACGACTAATCGGGTTGCTTCATAGCTAATACCGAAAACATATTGTACTTACTATTGGTATAAAAGGTACAATATTACGTAATTATTAGTGGTTTGAGAAGCATTTCCAAATCTGGAATTCTTCCTACTCCTCTTATTCTTCTTCTGATTAATTTCGTTGCGGGTCCCAAGACAGGTTTAGCATGTCCCTGAGATCATATCAAAGGGTTTTCATGGTTGGATACCGCTGTCGATCCTGGCGACACAGGAGATACAGTGGTGGGAATGTGTGGTGGGCCAAAGCCCGTTAGAAAAAGCATTTCCAAAATTTAAAAAAAACAGTAAATTCGACATAGATACAAGGTATTTTACTATCGAGTGACTATCCCAACATAACAGAGAAGTTATCCGTTTTATAAATATTTTAACTAGTTAAATGTTAAAAAGTTAATAGCTAATTAAAAGCAAATTAAAAGCAATTTTATTATTGCAATTTAATGAACTATTTCTTGACACGTGTCCTAAAATAGGTTAGTCGTTAAACTTTTCTGTAACTTTTGAGTTTTGGGTATTAAATTACATATAGTATTTTGTATGTCACCAGCAGTATTTCCGGACCTATACAACCTGCAAACCTTCAAGAAAAGAGCGTATTCCCTCTTAAAAGGCCGGCAACGCACCTGCAGCTCTTCTGATGTTGCGAGTGTCCATGGGCGACGGTAGTTGCTTACCATCAGGTGACCCGTTTGCTCGTTTGCCCCCTTATTTAATAAAAAAAATGTTTATTTTTGTTGTGATAAAACATAGATATTAAGTAGATAATATATTGTTAAATCTATGTAAATCAATTTTAACGACAAGGTTATGTTATGGTGTTCTCACGGAAACATGGTTTACTATTTTATAATTATTAAATTTTATAATTATGAGCTTCTACACCAGTTTCGGTGTTGGTGGAGACTGTCCTATTAGATGATAACCAAGCCAACTACACATGATTGATTGATGCCAAAAAGAATAATAGTTAATCCGACGCGACCGGCTAGCTTGATAGGAATATTTTAGGTGATCTAACGCGGAAACTGAATCTACAACCTTACGTCAAAACCCGAGCCCTAAACCACTAGGGTAACCACAGTTTATAATAGAGCATGATACTAGTACTATTGTGGTAATCGAATATACCTAATATTATGTCATATTATAATATTATAATTATTAATAAATAAATACAAAATTCACATATCTATCAATCAAATCTAAGAAGGTACATAGTTCAATGTTACGATGTAAAAACGTTAATTTATTTACATTACGAAATCAGTTTAATTCAAATGCCACCAAAAACATAAATGTAAATGGAGAGCCAAGTTCCATACAAACATTATTCTTGTCTATGGTCTTCACCGTAAAAAGGATGGAGATCTAAATAAGTGCCAAGTTTCATGGAAAATCGAAATATATTATGTATGTATAGGAACCAAATAACATTATGAACAAATAATAGAGTATATTTCTTTGCTTTATTGAATATCTATAACAATTGTTGTTATTTAAATAATGTGAGATCTTAAACTAGATTAGATTTGACTTGGCCAGTTTTCATTATATCAGTCATTTCATAAAGTTATTAAACATTTTAATTCTGATGAAAACTAGCCAAGTCAAATCTAATCTAGTTTAAGATCTCACATTATTTAAATAACATCAATAATTGTTATAGATATTCAATAAAGCAAAGAAATAGACTCTATTAGTTATTTGGTTCCTATACATACATAATATATTTCGATTTTCCATGAAACTTGGCACTTATTTAAATCTCCATCCTTCTCACGGCGAAGACCATAGACAAGAATAATGTTTGTATGGAACTTGGCTCTCCATTTACAGTTATGTTTTTGGTGGGATATCATTACTTTTTGTCAAGAAAACTTTCCGAGCAAGGGTAGACACCTTAATCTTCCGTCAAACATACATAATATTCGACTATAAGTAATATTATTCAATTGGGGGCTAATTCACCACTTCCCGACAAGTGTCGGATATGCTATCCGCAAGTTATCTGGCAGATACTATTCTGGCAGATAAGTTGTGGATAGCCTATCTGAAACTTATCAGGAAGTGGGGAAACAGCCCCAAGCCTTATTGAGTATCAGACGAATAAAACAAAGAAAATCCAAGCGAATGGAAAAAGCAGCTACCATCAGGAGGCATTGGAATAATATGGTATAACACAATAATTGTATTTCCAACCATTAACTATAGGGTACAACTTATTGTGCGAAAGTGTAGCTATTATTATAGCTATCTAACAGAGAGACAGACAGATGGACGGATGGACGGATGGACGGATGGACGGACAGACGGACAGACGGACAGACAGATGTACAGACGTATTAAAAGAATTCTATATCTATTCCCAGGACTCAAACTATATCTCCATACCAAATTTAAGAACAATCGGTACAAGCAGTTTTGGCGTGAAAAGGTAACAGACAGACAGACACACTTCATAAAGTCACCTTCTATTCATTTCCTAAAGTTTTTCACTTCACAAATAAAATATATTTACGAGGAGCTCCCATACAATAAACGTGATTTTTTGGCCTTTTTTGCTCAAAATCAATAATGGCAGCCGGTAGGTACTTGAAATATTCACAAAATCTTTAATTATATTTTTCCTTTTATAATATATAATAAAAGTAAAATAAAATAAATATTTAAGGGGGGTCTCCATACAAAAAACACAATTTTTGCCTAGTTTCGCTCTGTCCAACTCGCACTTGACCGATTTTTTTTTGTTTTCTGATTTTTCCCTACGCTTACACACAATTATCGAGCTGGATTCCAAATTTCAGCCTTCTAGGTCATCTGGAAGTGGGTTAGAATTTTGATCTATAGGTCAGTCAGTCAGTCAGTCAGTCAGTGATAAAAATGTAGATTTTCGGGCGTTAATATCTTAATAACCGCTTAATCTGTGCTCATGAAATTTGGAGCATATATTTATCTCGCAAGTCTCATTATATGAGCCAAATTTGAAACGTTTATATGAAATAGTTTCTGAATTATGAGGGGGTCAAAAGTAGCTGCTAATGGTTCGTGTAATATTACACACGGTGCTGCTCACCATTCTGTTATGCTGGAACTTGGCTTAACACGCTACCGCGTGTCTAGATTTAGATCATTTTGTAAATGAAAAAAAAACATAAACATACTTCATTTTGCATTTTCCTCTTAAAATCTTGCTCTACCGAGAAGACGTAGTCGTAATTTTTTATTTTAAAAGTCTTTAACGTCGTATTTTATTATGCAAAAGCTGCTCTTACGGAGAAATTGTGATTGATAAAACTTTCCGTCGAAAGAGTCGTTTTTATAAAGGGGACTCCCCGACGTAAGTCTTAAATATTACAGAAACCTTGTATCGGACAACAGCCGTGCGTGCGATCGATATTACGACATCATTAACATATTTAATCGCGTCTCAATTCAGTTCGGGTTATGTAAATACAATTAGGAATTTTGATTAAAATGTAGATTATTGTTTGACGTCAGAACGCGTCATCTTAGAACTGTATTGGAACCGTTTACGCGCGGGAATATTTTAGCAAAATTTTTATACTCATTAATATTAATACTATTGTGAAATGTTCGTTGTGGAATATTTGAGATGACGCTCGTTACACTTACAGAGTGATAAGTACATAAAGAACGATTATAAAGAAGTTAATTGATTGTTTTGATGTTTTGTTTTGAGAAAACTTTAACAGGAAAATTTTATCAGTGACATGCGGTAGTAGGTTACGACTTACGGGTAATTCTAGCGGTTCAAAGTATTTTTCCTGTTATTTATCGTGATTCATTTCATTTAAAAAGCTTAGCTTATTAGATAAATTTATTCTACTATATCACATTACTGAGTGTTCAATTTGTTCAAACTACTTTATCTACGTAGGTACGTCTTTTTTTATAAAGACCTGCCCCTCTAGCATACGCCAACGAGAAAATTTTGTCTACAAGTTTTCTCGATGTTTGATGGCTTTTCTCTTCATCTCTATTGATCCTAAACATGACATACATTTTTTCTCGTGTAGATCTGTCGTCAAAATGTATCGACATAATGTGAAAAAATGATTTTGACATTATATCGTTATCGACAATATAAACTACACACGAGAGTGAGATATCTCGAGATTTTCTCGTTTGCGCATCTTAGGGCGGCTGAAAAAAAACTTTATCTACATCTACGTCTACTTGTCAGCAGTCTGTGTAGTGTGTACTTGTCTAATGTCTACTTGTACGTTTATGCTAATTTCTAACAAATTTGAATTTACCTATCGAACATCCAGATTCTACAGACTACCAGTTTAACCAAATAATTTATTATCGACTACTGTTTCGTAATATTTTTATATTTTAATTATCCAATGTTTACATTTTTATAAATTTAAACTTATAATTTATATATTATTAATAAGTTTATTAATACACATTTTTTTTTATTAAATAAGGGAGCTAATGAGCAAAGGGGTCACCTGATAGTAAGCAACTACCGTCGCCCGTCATATAATATATAGGTATTAGACGACGTGAATCGTGATGTACGCTACCTAGCTTTTATACTATTGTATAATATTGTATGCTTATTAAATAATTTGAATTTGAATTAAATATGCTATGTAACAAGCCATTAGGTAAGACTGCTATAATTTGAATTCTAATTTCCACGGCAAAAGATGCTAGTTTCTAATATAATATTATACATATTATATAAGGTAATCTGAAAACCCTTTCTTTTCTTTTAACTTTTTTTCATCCACAATAATATTATACATATGCGAAAATATTAAGTCTGTCAGTCTGTCTGTTCGTCTGTCTGTCCGTCTGTCTGACAGTTACCTCTTCACGCCTAAACCGCTGAACTAATTTTGCTAAAATTCGGTATGAAGATACTTTGAGTCCCGGGAAAGGACATAGGTGACATAGATACATTTTATCCCGGACAACAACATAGTTGCGGTCGTCATGGTATTTTATAGTTATCACAGATTGACTGCCATACCGATGTTTTGCTGACATACGCGCCTAGTAAGAAATTACTATTAATAGTAGTTAGTACCTAGCTAAAGTTTCCTTAAACGTTGTGTCCTGTGAATACCGAAAGTTATGCGGGCAATTATGATAAACTGACGGGAAAATGATCGCAGCAGACGCATAAGGAAACCTCGTGATATCATACAAAATTATTGGTAGAGGTTGGTAATGGTATACTACTAATATAATATATTCTGTGGTAGAGGTAAAATAAAAAGCCGCGGTAAATTGACACATCTTTATTAATTATTCATATATAAATACGAATTCTTTCGAGCACCTTAAGCTCACGTGCTAAAACCTGTTGAATTTTATCCTCATCGTAATATATTGTAGAGGTAGGCGGTTTTGTTGTTAAGTCGCAAATAATAGAACAGTTACATAGTTAGCTATAAAATATACCTAAGTGAGACATTGAAATATAATCAAAATTGTAGTAGTAGCTGTGTCACGCGGTGCTTTTTAGGGAAAATTTGTGATATTTTCCCGCAGGAAAAAGTACCCTATGTGATAATCCAGGGTATTATCAACTAATTCCATTGTCCATACCAAACTTTATTGAAATCGCTCTAAGCGTGATAAAGTATCAAACATACAAACTCACAAACTTTCGTTATTCATAATAGTGTCCAACTTCGGCCGGCCAAGTGCGTGTCGGGCCACGCGCAATGTAGGGTTCCATAGCACCGCTAGTTTTTGAAAATTTCTGTATGGTCAATGAATGTACATTTATAACATGTTTTACACTACTAACAACATGATCTCAAAGGAATTTGAACGAAAAGTTCCTTTATACTTCGCCGAATACATTTTTTTTAGTTGATCGACTATTACTCAATAACTTATGAAGTCAACTTAGCCGTGATAGTTTTCCTTTTAAATTCAGTATATTTCCTACTCCTGTGAATTTTTTCACATTTCCAGAAGCAACCGTTTAGCTGGTAGAAGGGGGGGACACTGGACTCTAACGATTTTTTCCACTTTAAAACTTAATATTTCACAAATGGATCCCTAAACCGGAAAATGATCTATGAATACTTATCATATTTTTAAAAAACCTATCCAACGATACCACACACGATGGGGTGGGCGCGAAAAAAAAAATTCAACCCCGCTTGACGTATAGGGGAGGTAAATATTTTATGTACCATTTTGTCGGCATTATTAATATCTATATTCATGCCAAATTACAGCTTTGTAGGTCCTATAGTCTCTGAGCAAAACCGCGGACGGACAGACGGACAGACGGACAGACGGACGGACAGACTGAAACTATAAGGGTTCCTTGTTGACTACGGAACCCTAAAAATTATACCCATACAGTCGAACATAGCACACTCCTGTTGAGGATACTGTAAAATGATTTAAGGTGTCTCACTGGTGAATCAACATTTTTAAATTCTTACTTTAAATATTGTGGATCCTCCCCTTAATGATATTCTCTTTGGTACCAATACAGCTATTATGCGCTTTATGCGGTTTTATCATTTATTGATAAACCACAATAAATATGCATGTATTATAATATGTAATAAGTAATAACACTTTATTACAATACATTATGTTATATAATATTAACTTCATAATATAATATTAAAATGCAATAACAATCAATTAACAATTAGCGTTATCTGTGCATTGTTGTTCATTGTGAGGGTATCTACGAGGAGATCATAATTATTATTACAGTCTTTATTGTTAGAATTCCGCATTCGAAGTTAAAAAGACTCTAATATTCTGCTTCGCAATCTGCCTGTCTGTCTCCCTGTCACTATCCAGTACTGCGTTAGCTAGACAGTCGGAAAGTGTCCTAGTCGATGGCACGGAACCCTAGTGCGCGAGTGCGACTCGCACTTGACCGGTTTCAATATCTTTATGCTGACGAAGAACTGTGTTATTTTACTACAAACCCCGTTATTGTTATTTTTAATGAGATCTTCGGATTAAGTTGGGGCTGTGACGTCACAACGATTAACGGATTAATAAAAAATAGACAAGGCTAGGGCGCATCATGCAACTTATTATTGTCTTTAGTTTTTTCCGTAAAAAATATTCTTAAACACTTCTTAAGGTCAGTTTCCTACAGTACTTTAGGAGCAGTGGTAATCTGCTAGTAGGTATTATTGTATCTAGGACTTCATCAAAATTCAAACTAAAGTCTTAGCCTAAGTCTGCCGTCCGAGTCGAGCTTACCCTTTACGAGTATAATATATTAATCATAACATTATGTATGTACAAAATTAATTGTTGTAATTCAGTATATACCTAACATGTAATTAATAAACTTTTAATGATCAATCATTTTTCAATATGATTTCACAACGCGACGTTGAGTCAATAAAATGCATGTTATTTCTACTTAATACATTTCCTTATAACTGGGATTTAATGTACCGCTGCATCTTTAGGTACAGCGGTACATTGACACATCTTATAACCACATTAGGTATAACGTAGATCGTAAGTGGCTTTAAAAAACAACCCTGACGTAAATAATTAAACCTATAAGGAGGTGTAGAACAAATTAGAGATTTGCTTCCGCTGAAAGTAGAGAAAGGGGTAGAGAACTATGAAACTTTCAAAACTTTTTGTTCCGTGACTCGAACTTGCAACCCCCGGCTTCAGCAACCAAGCGCTAAACCAATGAGCCACAGAGGTCGTAAAATGTGAAGTTTATAACGATATTTTTTGTTGTTTTGTTTGTGGCGCCATTATTGAGTATAAATGATAAAACATGAAGATTTAACAGTTACAAATTACAATTAATTACTCTCAACTGCTTCTAATTGGACCTTGTGTTTAATTAGAAGGCGTCTGTGGAGACATATGACATATCACAACGAACTCTACTTATGTTTGACGTACGACAAACTATATATTTATATCCTAGAGGCTAGAACTTACTGCCGCACTTAGGGACGAATATTAATTACTTATAAGTAATTAAATGAAGATTTTGACATAAGACCCATATATTATCCGTCAAACTCTTAATTCAATTAAAGTTTAATCATCATTAATCACGTCTCTGAGTGCGGCCGATAATTAGTATAAGAGAAGTTAATGGGTTCATTTTTATGACCATTTTCTGTAAAATTTTGTATTACATTGGTAACGTACGAAAAATTCTTAAGCATAATGTCTGCATTACAAACAATAATAATTGTTGACTGATTTAATAAGTATTTAAGGCACTAGCCGACAGACTCTACATTCGTTTACATTAAGTAAATCTATACCTACATACATATTATAAAACAAAGTCGCTTTTTTCCCTCATGTCCCTTTGTTCCCTTTAATCTTTAAAACTACGTAACCGATTTTGATGATTTTTTCAGTGTTAGATAGCCCATTTATCGAGGAAGGCTATAGGCTATATTCTAAGACTAATAGGAGCGAAGAAATTGAGGAAAATGTGGAAAAAACGGGGAAAAATATTTGAAAGGGCTAACTTGAACGCTCTAATCTCAAGAACTACTGGTCCGATTTGAAAAATTCTTTAAGTGTTAGATAGCCCATTTATTGAGGAAGGCTATATTTTATCACGCTAAGACTAATAGGAGAATGTGGAAAAACGAGGGAAATTATTTGAATGGGCTTATCTCGCGAACTACTGGAGCAATTTTTATATTATTTGGCACAAATAAGAAGTAGACCACGTGAAGGATCATAGGCTATCGATTTTAATAATTTTTTCAGTGGCTATATATTATACCCGTGCGACGCCGGCGCGGGTCACTAGTTAAGTAATAACTAATAAGGAAGTCCATGTCTCTGAAGCTTTTGCTTTATCTATCTTTAATTCTTTATATTAATATAAAGGATACGATATAATATCTTTTAATAATAATAATAATAGTAAAGCTTTATTAATTCCATACAGTTTTGAGTTTACAGAGTATAAAAATAATTATTATAAAAAGTTTTCTGCATGTCAATTATTGAACCAAAAAATAATATCTTTTAGCGGCATGTAAATAAAAAAGGGTAACATAAAAATTAATCGTTGTGTAATATTGTGTAAAGTATAATATATATTACTGCAAGTAAAGATCACAGGTTCGTTTCCCAAGGCGACATGAATTATGAATATAATACCAAGGTTGATGTCACATGTGTTATATTCAAATATAACGTTCCTATAAGGCAGAGGCTCCCAAGCTGTGCGCCGCGGCGCCCTGGTGCGCCGTGGAAAGGCAAGAGGGGCGCCGTGAGTCGATCCTCCATCATTATCCATAACCACAAAATATACATATTATAAAATAAAATTATATTATTGTGAATCACGAGCTTTTGCCCGCGGCTTCGCTCGCGTTAAGAAGTATTATTTTATACAAACTTTCATCCCCTATTTTAACCTCTTGGGGTTGGAATTTATCAAAATCCTTACAAAGCTTGCAGATGATTAAATAATTTGTTTATTATTATTTGTTGTGACAAAATATTGACTTGTAAGTAGTTGTAAGTGCGCCGCAGGCTGAAAAAGATTGGGAACCCCTGCTATAAGGCGTTTGTTGACTACAAAGAGCTATTAATGTATCATATAAACTAGGTTCTTTACGTGTGGCCCATACACCGAGATATTTTACGAACCTATAGTGGCATAAACGCGTGGTTATAATAACAAATTTGTGAGTAAGTACAGATTAAGGCAAGTATATTGGGTGTACAAATTTCGACGTGTTCCGTGCCCAGACTATATAGTATTGACGCACAAACGAACCTCGTGGAATATTATTTTTTTTTAGCATTTGATTATTTTTGATAACATAATATAATAATTTAAATATTTTGTTTTCATTTAGACATGCAGAAATTACCAAAAATAGCGTCAATAAATCCTTTGTTAGTGTTATTTAGGTCAATCGGAAATGTCATTTATCTCCTCTTAAAACGTGTATAAGAATCGTGTGGAGCACTCACTTAAAGGGTCAAACGGTTTAAACTTTAAAAGATCACCCACTAAATCATAGTATGACATCGCACCTTCACGACTTGTGTAGCAGGTATTACATACTCCTTAGGGTCAATTTGTCTAGGCTCCAATTTTGAATGGTTCATTTAAAAATGCATCGCAGTCTCATCACCTCATCATTTTGCAAACTGCAGGGTCTTAAAGTCAATGTTTACTTAGCAAGCCAAGATGCATACATATATACATTCATATTTCGTGTCGTTCATATTTTACAGACTTCCAAAGAGGAGATTCTATACAGTTTGATAGTCTTTCTTTTTATTATGAGGTTCTATGTCCGGTTTTTTTCTAACAGTGATTTGTTTCAGTGGCGTCACGCGACATGGTCGGAGGTGTGCTGCACGGGTCTGGGCGCTCTACTGGGGCTGGTGTGCTCGGGCGGGCTGATCGGCGCCGTGCTGGTCTACGGCGAGCTGTCAGCTCTGTTCATAAACCGCAGCGGCGCCGCCCCGCCGCCGGCTAATGGTCATATTCTACCGCTGTTCGGTGGAGGAAAATACGTGTAAGTTAAGAATGCTCCAACCGGAGAATTAGCAGGTCGGATGTCTGTCAGTACGAATATCGACGTTAATGACATTAAAATAAAATTCATATTAGCGCGCCTTGTACAGTGGCGGTTACGACGCTCGCCGCGTTCTTGATATGGCGAAAATGTATGAAAAAATTTGAGAAATTTTCTTATTTTTCTTATAACTGGAAAAGTTGTTTATTTTTATATAAAATTTTTTTGCGGACTTTATAGAGGACTAAATAAGCAACAATTTTTTTGTATATTTATTTTCCTCAGTTCAGTGTATTTAGATATTAAGGTACCTAATCAGACCCCATTTTTTTCATATTTTGCAATTATTGTGATGGTTAAAACGTATTTTATGTGAAAATTTTGTATGCGGCTATAGAATTTTTATGGTACAGTCGTGGAGATGAATATATTATCTTTCATTTGAAACCAAAATATCCTCGCAGTTTGACTCCTAATTCTTTAATAGGGTACCTGAAAATCGCACAATTGTAGAGTTTTGAGTGATGATATTATAACATACAAATTACAAACGCTAAGAAAGCTTACACTACAGTTACCCTATATTACTGCATGGGTGAGTCCGTTAAAGCGGATATTCATTATGCTTGCCATAGTGCCATGCAGTTTCCTCTTGAAATGGATCAAGAAGAGCTTAGCGTTCTCCTAATTTCTTTACTTCAAGTTTCGTAGCTTCAATCAGAGTTTTCAACATGAATTCCCTCCAAGAACCGACAGTAAAATTAGGTACATTCATATTATGTTTTGACAGTGAAAAATCCTTATACAGAAATAGCAGCAACATCACGTCCCACATGGACGCGCTAGTGGATGACTCGGTGGCGTTTCTGATCGCCAGCATCGTCATCATGGCGCTGCAGATGCTCACGGCCGCTGCTGCTGTCACACTAACCAACTTCTCGGCTGCGAGAATGGTGAGGCACTTCATGATAGTTATTACTTATTAGTATCTTGAACGCACAGTTCATACAGTCAGATTCTATTCCTACGGCCACCTACCATGAGTATATACACTAGTATGGAATTTCCTTACGTAGGTAATTTTAAGAGATTGCAATACATAGTTTCAATTATTTTCTAGATATCGCGGTTAAGATGGCGTTTGCTGAGGTCTGTACTGAGCCAAGAAACTGCTTTCTTCGACACCAACTCCACTATGAACTTCGCATCCAGTCTCACAGAGTAAGAATTTTTTCATGTTTATTTCTTAAATTTTACTAAGTTTACTTGATCATCTTCTGTTTCTTGGTCTTCAGGTCAATAAAATTGTTTTTTTTGCAGGGACACAGAGAAACTAAAAATGGGCGTAGGAGAGCACGTAGCCATGGTCTCATATTTAGGAGGCTCCGTGATTCTCGCGTCCGTCGTCTCCCTCATTCACGGCTGGCAGCTGACTCTGTCTGGGCTTGCCGTGATACCCTTAGCATTATTGACTGCTACTACAGTAGCTAAGGTAATTAGAAACGTAGCTTTCTTCTTCTTTATTTTGTTTTCTTCGTCGTTCTTCATCAGCTCTCTTTCACTGCTATAATTATATGCCAATCTAAACTAAACCTTAAATCTTTATCACCGACAGTACCAAACAAGATGGTCAGGACAAGAAGTGGTATCCTACGGTACAGCCGGGCGGATAGTGGAACAGGCGCTGGCGGCCATCCGCACCGTCAGGGCATACGCTGGAGAGGAACAGGAGGTATCCAGGTTAGTTGACAAAATTTCATATTATCAAAGTCTAACTAAGTAATAATAATAATACTCCCCACACCGGTTTCGGTGACGGTGGCCGGTTTCATTGAAATCAGGCCAGGTACAGACAATCAGGTGATCAGCCTGCATTGTCCTAACCAAACTTGGAAATAACATGTTTCCAACGCGGGAATCGAACCCGCGACCTCCGAGTCAAGAGCGACGCGCTAGACCACTGGACCACGGAGGCGTTCCAAGTAACAATGCTGCAAAACTGATCTGTAATGTTCTATGTCGAACAACTTAGGTATAGTCTCCATAATATGGAGTCAATAGATTGGTATGGTTTTGGTGCTCTTGAATTTAACATAATAATATCCAATATTTTAGGTACTCAGAAACATTAGTTGCCGCGACCCAAGCAGGTCGCCGCCGATGCGCCTGGACAGGCGCCGGCGCAGGTCTCGGCTGGTTCTTTACGTACTCTCTCAACGCGGTAGTGCTGGCTTACGGTGCGGCTCTCTGCGTGAGGGACAAGAATCTACCACCAGACCAAATATCCTACCATCCGGGTGTGATGGTCACTGTAAGTTTATGCCAATGGTATTTTACTAATTATTAAAATCAATTAATAAGTAATTAATTATTTTATCAGTTTTGTAACAAAGATTTTACAGTCTTTAATATCTTTTCAGGTATTGTTCAGCACATTCACGGCAGCACAGAACATCGCCATGTGCAATCCACATCTTGAGCTGTTCTCAACTGCGAGAGGAGCCGCCAAGTCCCTTTTTAAACTATTGGAGAGGAAATCCAAGATTAACGCATTGGAAGACAACGGATTCAAACCAGAGAAATTCAGGGGCGATATTTCGTTCGAGAAATTGTACTTCAACTACCCTTCTCGGCCCGATACTAAGGTATAAACTCCTGCTTTAGACTAAGGAGTATCTTTCTAATACTCAAGTAATCCTGTCATATATCATTATAATGGGATCCTTCGATTTTGCAACTTACCAACTTCCTTTTGTCACCCAGGTGCTCCGAGGTCTCTCGCTCAAGATCAACGCAGGGGAGACGGTAGCGCTGGTCGGCGGCTCCGGCTGCGGCAAGTCCACGCTACTGCAGCTGCTGCAGCGGGCGTATGAGCCCGAGAGCGGCAGTGTCACCGTTGACGGACATAATCTAAACAGCTTGCATCTGCACCACTTCAGGAGAAGTGTTGGTGAGTAGCCTTTTGTTATAGATATGGGTTTGGGTACGGCTGGCGTTATAATATGTAGTGTTACTAAAACAGTTATGCTCCTTGAAAACTTAGTATCAATTATTCGGTAAGTAAAATTGTAATTAAAAATTGTTAAAAATGAAACGTGAAACCCAAAACTTTACTTATTGCAGGTGTGGTGGGGCAAGAACCCGTTCTGTTCAGTGGGACTATTCGGGATAATATCTTGATGGGCATGGACAACGCCACAGAACAGGACATGATCGAAGCTGCCAGAACCGCACACGCTCATCAGTTCATTATGAAGCTAGCTAACGTAAGTTTTTTTATAAGTACTTACAATGCATAAGCCTAATTTCCTAGAGGTAGGCAAGAATCAAAAATTACCTCAGTAATCAGTTTATAACTGGGATCCAACCTGTAACCTATTAAGAAGCCTTCCCTACTTTGCTACGACTTTCTTTGAGTTTGAATTCTCAAACGATGACTAAAAATAATACGATTTCAGGGTTACGACACAGAGCTAGGAGAGAAGGGAGCCCAACTGTCCGGTGGTCAGAAACAGAGAGTGGCCATCGCTAGGGCACTGTTGAGGAAGCCAGCTATTCTGTTGCTGGATGAACCCACATCAGCACTAGACCCCGCAGCAGAGAGACAAGTATGATCCTACTTTATAATGATCACGTATCAACATACCGAATGTTTAATTTTTGTGTTGGTCCTTCGAACTGTCTGTAACGAATTCCACTGTTTTATAGGTGCAGGCAGCTCTCGATGCAGCAAGTAAAGGAAGAACGACGTTGGTTGTATCTCACAGGTAAGAAAAATCTTAATCGCTTCTAGTTTGTTTTCGTTTATACAGTCTCTTCATTTTGTACCTTTAACACTTGAACGCTAGTTTTTAATGTTAAGCATGAATACTTTTTTAATTTTTGAATAGCGAAAACCTAAAATAAACAAAACTTCTTTAATTTCAGGCTTTCTACAATAGTAAACGCCTCTCGCATAGTATACATAGAACAGGGATCCGTGCTGGAGCAAGGAACTCATCTTCAGCTCCTGGAGAAGAAGGGAGCTTATTGGAAGTTGGTTCAAGAGGATCTCACGCACAGGTAGGTTCAAATACTTAAAATGCTTGCAATGTGGCGATGAACTAATAATAAAAGGGTAAACCTAAATTGATATTTCTTATTTTAACAGAAGTATAGCAGCTGCTGCAGCTGTAGAAGACGAGGACGACGACGTAGTGATAGAACCGGAGAGGGAAAGAAAAGTCAGCAGAGTGAGGAGGACGAGCAGTAGCTGCTCAACATACAGCCGTAAATATGCCTTTTAAGTTTTATTGTAGCAATTCAGAACTTTAGCTGTCTCCATATACATTTAAAAAAAAGAATAAATTACGCAGTATCCATATGAGACCAAAATTCTAAAATCGAATGTTTACTAATTCCAGAATCCATCACACGAGACAGCCTCATCCGTGGCAGCCGTAGAATAGTTTCGATAACTCCCAATGCTCTTCAAACTATAGCACCGGCTCAAGAAGAGGTAATATTATTTTAGTTAAAAAGTAAGGACTTAGACTTCTACCTTGTAAGGTTTCCTAAAAAACTGAAGTTTCCAGGTCTAAAAATAATTTTCTTAATTTTCCAGGAAATAGAGGATGTAGCTGAAAAAGTAGAAGACGTTTCCAGTTGGCAGTTGTTAAAGCTGAACGGCAAGGAATGGCCTCTGTTGACTGGCGGAGCCGCCGCTTCCCTGATCATAGGAGCTACCATGCCGGTCTTCGCTTATCTCTTCTCAAAATTATACGGAGTAAGCAGTCAAATTTTCTTTTCATAAATTCTGTGTATTAGTCTGTTTATATCTAGTATTTGTGTATTAGTATATATTTTTAAATAGTATTTAACCCAAGAATTTAATAATTTAGAATAGGATTTAGTGTAAGAGTAAGTAATGTGTGTAAGATTATTCCCAAGTAATTTATAATTTAAGATGCATGATACGCCTAATTTAATCTCTAGTTTTAGTTTTATTCCAATCAAGCTGCATTGTATTGTAAATTGTTTCCATGCGCCTGAGGTTGCTTGGAAGAAATCGCTTCATAGCGATAAAGCCGCCTTTGTGCTCATGCTGTGTTCATGTAAATCTCAATTATCTCATTTGTATAATATTATTTTGAGCACAATAAAGCATATTCATTCATTCATTCATTCTGTTTGATTAGTTTTTCAACGTTTCTTTTTTTCTGTCTCGCTTTCACATGTGACTTATGGTCTGTCCCTTTTCAGATGTTTTCACTCACGGATTCCAATGAGATTCTTCGTCAATCGCAATTGTACGCTGGTCTGTTCGCATTTTCGGCGGTGATCAGCGGTGTCGTCACTTTCCTGCAGACTTATCTCTTCGGTTTAGCTGGAATCAAGCTAACCGATCGGCTCAGGACTAGAACTTTTGCCGCGTATTTGGTACAGGTGAGTCACTATTCTGCTTGAATACTAACGACGAATCATTAGTTATATTATATATTATATATAACTAATGATTCGTCCATTATAACTTATAATTTATATATGGAATATCTAAGCAACATAAAAGAAAAGCCGATTTATTATAATATTGTTCATTTCAGGAACAAGGTTGGTTCGACCAGCCCAGCAATTCAGTTGGAGCTCTGTGTGCCCGCCTCGCTAACGACTGCGCTGCCGTTCAAGGGGCTACAGGTATTTATTTAGTCCAACTTTATTCATTATTCTAAAAATACCTCAATCTTCAGTAATAAAATTTTTATGAAGGCTTTACGCTTACCTTAAAACCAAGTTGAGTCATACTATCCCTTTTTTTTCTACAGGCACTCGTCTGGGCACAATGCTTCAGGGTATCAGCACAATGATTTTGGGCGTCGGACTCGCCATGGCTTTCTCATGGAAGATGACTCTAGTCAGCTTGATCAGCGTGCCTTGTGTAAGTGTTTTATGACAATGAAAGATAGTCGTCGCATATTTGTTTGAATTTTAGTGGTTGCTATAGTGTCTCCTTATTCTTATAGGTTATCGGAGGCATATGCTTGGAAGGGTGGGCAACAAAGAAAACTGAAGCTAAAGAGAGGAAGGACTTGGAGGGTGCTTCCCGCCTAGCCACCGAGGCTGTTATTAATGTCCGCACTGTGCATAGTTTAGGTAGGTTTTTAATGTTAGTTTTTCATTATAATAAGCTAAAACGGTAATACAGAAAATAGTAAATCTTCAGCCTACCAGACTTTTTAAATAATATCAAATACCCTTTCCGAGTTTGGCATGTTTCCTTTACTTATTTTGTATTTTTTACTTACTTGCTTCTCTTCTTCTTCTTCTTCTTGCTCTTATAGCTGCACAGTTGTCAACGACGATATTATAGTCATGATTTTCTTGAAGGACTATTAATAGGTCACCTGCACAGTTTTCATGAACATTTTTGTCTCGCAGGCGTGGAGCGTGAAATCTTGACTCGTTACGGTGCGGCGCTGGAATCGGCCGAGCGGCGCGCGCGCAGCTCTCGCTGGGTACGAGGGCCCGTGTACGGGCTGTGCCTGTGTGCACCCACTTTGGGCTACACCGTCTCCATGGCATACGGCGGATACCTCATAGCTAGAGAGGATATGAAGTACGAGTACGCTATCCTGTAAGTATTACGTACAGCCTTTTAAAAGCTATTTTTTTCCTTGCTGTTGAAACCAAAAAATACTTCTTAAGATCTTGTTTTGTAAGAAGTTTATTCATCCTTTTGAAAGGTTGATTATAAAATTACATAAATACATATTATTTGACTCTTTGGTTGCGATGTAATCTCTAAAGTATCCCTTATTTACAGAGTATCAGAGGCGCTCGTATACGGCGCGTGGATGTTGGCGGAGGCGCTTTCTTTCGCACCCAACTTCACGGCGGCCAGGCGTTCCGGCGCACGCATCATCCAGACCCTGCGCAGACAACCCAAGATCGTCACTGAAGGCACCGCGTCAGAAATCCCTAACTGGGTAAGAACTCGAAGCCGTTATATCCAAGTTAAATACATACATCCTTTTAGTTAAATAAAAAAAACAATTGTAGCAAAGAACAACCCTAAATTAAGCTGTTGTAAAAAGCATTTTTTCATCCCCACCATATAGCCCCTATACATTACTAATTATTATGGTTTTTATGTACAGGAGGCAACCGGCGCCCTGAAATTCGAGAACATCCACTTCCGCTACCCCACGCGCCCCCAGGCTACGGTGCTGAAGGGCGTCAACCTGGAGCTGCAGGCCGGCAAGACCATGGCGCTGGTGGGACCGTCCGGCTGCGGCAAGTCCACGCTCATGCACCTGCTCATGAGGAGCTACGACCCGGAACAGGGGAATGTGGTAAGTTATTCAATATCTTCTATACAAGCGATAAAAATACCCTCCCCATCGGATAAAAAAGAATTCCTTGATGAAGGATTCTTAGATTCAACTATTCCTCTGACTTCTGAAACACTCACACAAAGCCACGATCATCCCAGCCACGATTCTTGTAATTAAAACAACATGAACTCTTTTTCAACATGAACAATACTCTTTTTGAACGTCAACAACCCTACAATTACTACTATCAGGCAACCCCACCAGTAATAACCCGACAACATAAACCCAGATTGTAATCCTACCCGTCTTTCCCCAGAAACTGGACGGCAAGGACATAAAGTACGACCTGACGTTAGCCCAGCTGCGAGGTCAGTTGGGTCTGGTGCAGCAGGAGCCGGTGGTGTTCGAGCGGTCGGTGCGCGACAACATCGCGTACGGCTCGCCCGCCGCGCCGCTCGACGCCGTCATCGCCGCCGCCAAACAGGCCAACGTGCATAACTTCATCGCTAGTCTACCACTGGTGAGTTGAGTCGAGAGACAAGAGACATAACCACATAGTAACAAGTTCTGAAACGTCCATGTCTCGCAATGTTTATAGTTAAATTCATGCTATATATATACATACTCTAAAAGCTAAAAAGTATTTGTAATATATTTTTGTAGTCTCCACGTGCACATTTTGGGCACTACCAACTATGTTAGAGGTAGCGTCTATAATTTAATATAGATATCAAATATCGCGGCGATCAAGATAACACAGATAACACATTGTTTATTATATACTTACCCCTTCCCAAAAACTTAACAATCAATTAATTTGCAGGGATACGACACAGTTCTGGAAGCAGGCAGCGCCGCTCTGTCCGGCGGTCAGAAACAGAGAGTGGCCATCGCCAGAGCTCTGCTGCGGAACCCCAGAGTTCTGCTGCTCGACGAAGCCACGTCAGCTCTGGACGCTGCCAGTGAAAAGGTGTGTAAACTCTTTTCACGAATAATAGCATGTTGCAACAAAGTTGAAGAACGAGATAACTGTATATCCATGCTCGTCTAAGAAATTGATTCCAATCCTATTTTCTACATGCTCCACGACAGAACATTAACGAAAATCTTGTCGCTGTTTTTACAATATCGTTAAATAATGATTTTGAAAAAAAATTAAACTTTTTGTGTCCTTTTATAGGCTGTTCAAGCTGCACTAGAAGTGGCGTCCAAAGACAGGACGACTGTCATTATCGCACATCGGCTCGCAACAGTGCGACACGCTGACACTATTTGCGTCGTCGACAAAGGTAAGACCAACAAACTGTACTTACCGATGTTAAGGCTTGCGTCTATCCTTTTCTCTCTTGTTGCGAAATATATTATGTTTGTCTCACTATGTTACATTTCTCTGCAGGTGTCATAGTGGAAAGCGGTAGCCACACGGATTTGGTGCGCAAGCGCGGGCAATACTGGGAGCTACTCCAGCAGCAAGCGCCCGCCGACGCCACGTGAGCGCCATCTTGGCTGCCGCCATCTTGTTAACGTCGGCCATTTTGAAACGTGGCGCCGTTTGAGTCTATGTACCCTTTGTAAGCTATTTTATGTTAAATGTTACGTTTGCTTTATATTTTTACTACAAAATTGAAGATAAGCATGTAAATATTAATAAAAGAGCAGCAGATGACATTATAGCTACGGTTAGCGCGCGAGTTGAACGCGGAGCTCAGGAATGCGGTAGTGGTGTGACCTAATTAGAATTAATAATGTCGATATGTCGATACATTTCAATGCATGCAGGCGTGCGTGACCCATGCAGGCCCCAACTTCCGGTATATGATTATATTTCTCTATGCCCCAACTGCATTTAACTCGCGCGCTAACAATAAGGTAGTAGTCGCCTTATACATAATATTATGTAGATTGTAGAGCTTGTAAAACTTTTTAATGATAGAACTTAGTAGTTTGTAGAAAAAAAACGATCATAAGGGATAAGTTTGTTGTAAGAAAAATCGAACTATTTTAAGTTATTTAATAGTCACTAATAAGAAGACACTTTTTGCTGGCTTATTGACTAGATAACAGTAGTTTTATACTGCTTATTTGCAGTTGTACTGTCACGAGCGCAGAAATTATACAAAATGGTCTAATTTTCATACTTTAAGTATAGGTATGCTTTGGTTTCTAGACATAATAATTATAACGTCAATTTGCCTATTTATAAGCAAATTGTAGTACTTAGTTTATTTTTCACTCAATTCGTGTTGGAAAACTTTAAAGTATAGGTATATTTTAGCGCTCGTGATAGTACTACTATATTCTAATGATACCTTATGAAAAAGGACAAGAATTATAACAATGTATCAATTTTTAAAATCTACAGGCAAACTTTCTATTTTCTATATCTATTAGCGCCAAGAGTGGACTGAAGTCAGCCTGCTAAGCCAGCTACTTCTATATTGGTCAACTTATTTATTGACAGTATTTTTTTTAATTTATTGAGCAATAGCCTAGAAATTGTCAATCGAATATTTAAATAAGCTTGTGAAATATTTTTATACCAAAAAGTGTATTTAATTAGAGTTAAGTCAATTTTTTGAGACTGTGATGTAGATAAAAGTACTCATAACAAGTGATTCAATTTAGATAAATAATAATAAATTATTGAATAAAGGACTTTTAATTTTTTCATTGCCACAACCCACGACATAGAGTTTAATTTAAAAATTATAGCTAAATTCCAGCCTCGAGATCTTTATACATGAGCATAATTTGAATTATAGTTAATGCTATGTTCAAATAATTATTATCGTTACTAGCTCTCCCGGCGAACTTCGTGTTAATTTAAAACCTTGCCTGGACTTCAAGGATTATTTTAAGACTAAAATTAGCAGAAATGCAGAATCGGTCCAACCGTTATCGAGTTATAGCGTTACTAACACAATTGGAAATCCATTTTATATATAGATTTCTTACATAAATACGTCGAACGAGAGAAATATTAAAACAATACCTAACCCAGATTTAACTTTATATAAATCAAGTAGGTCTAGTAATAAAATAATTTAACCTACAACCAATAACATAACCTATTTGTATAACAGGCACACTATTATGATCGAGATCAGATATCTCGTTAATATATAATATACTTGTACTGTATGGCATTTCGTATATCTAATAAGGCGCGATACAGACGGAGCCAGAGTCTGGTCCTACCTTCTAGTCATATCTATCTGGCTAGTCCGGGCGGTAAATGGTACTACCACTTTACTGTTAGATCCTATTGAGTTTGGACGTGGCCCCTAGTAAAGCAACAATATTAAAAAGATAACAATGTTCTAATATTATAATAAAATATATGGAATTAACATTACATTTTGTTACTAAATTACATATTAACTTCATTCATTATTATTCAATTGAAATCATTCGGACATTGCACTTTGTCCAGGTCCCTAGTGGCTAATAGTCAACTTATAAACTTCAACTAACGAGTGGTATTCATTATGACTTCAATTTAAAAAATTATGACATACTTAATAACAAATTTTTAAATAGCGTTTTAAAAAGACCATGACCACCCAACGAAAGTCGATGAATGTATCGCGAACTCTACATACTTTTTCTACATGGGCAGAAGTCCCTGGTCAGATGAAATTTATTTTTTTGGTTATTTTATTAGTCAGAGGAAATTTAAGTTATCAAGCTGGTCTGGCAAGTCCATGACCATGGCAAGGCGACGACCATCCGCTAGTCGAAGTTCACAATATAATAATAGCTGGTCAGTATGGAACAAACTTGCAATCATGTTGGATCCTACCTGGGCAGTACTCTCTGGTCAGATTTGTCCGTCTGGTCTGTCTGGTCCGTGGTGAAGACGGCGGCCAGCAGCAGCGCCTGCGCCGGCGCCATGAACACCGCCGGCAGCCGCGACATACCCGCTGGAAAGCATACGTCCGACCACCCTGTGAAAAAAAAACTAATATTGTAATGCTGTCTACACACCAAAGCCGCTGGCCCGGCGGCCTCATTTTTGGTGTGTAGACAGCTTAAATGAGTATAACTACGTTCTACGTTCAGGTGTGTTGCAAGGATTGTGTTTTTAACACGTTTATTGCCACATCACGCGTCGTCGCGTGATGCAGTCCTCTACCCTGTGGCCGACCACGCGTCGTCGCGTGGTATTGCCTTACATTTTGTTTACGCCTAAAAAAGTGGCCGTAGCGTAAAGGCTAATGGCATTAGTATTGGCCACTATCGAATTTACGTTTTTGGCGGGGGGGGGGGGGGGGCGTGGCCTGTATATAGAATAACAAAATAACCCAATTAAACGAAATTCATGTTTTGGCCATCTGGGTAAGTTCACTGTTTTTGGCTTGGCAATCAATATGTTAAGATCCTTTGGGTCAGACAAATGAAGCTATTGGTTTTAAGAAAGATATTCCTCGCAACGGATTACGCAGCTCTGGTTAAAGCTTAAAACGCAGTCCTGGAAAAGGGTATCGTTTAAATCGCGTTTGAATTAAGAATATCATTTTTCATTTTGACAAAATACTGTTTCAAATTAAGGATAAGTCTGGGAGTTTGGACCTCCTTTCGACCGACTATGCTTTTTGCGGTCAACCCAAATCGCAACTTTTTAAACGTTTTAAATGTCGCGCTGACTTAGAAACTTGTATAGCGCGATGGACAATTGTGCGCTGTTTGGATAACTCTAGACGTCGCAATATCAGAAGGCAATAATATGTAGCTAAGAATAATGATGTATGACGTCACCTATATGCGTGGCCTTGGGCGTGGCGACGAGCAGCAGCGCGCGCGCCTCCGCCGCCGACAGCAGCCCGCCGCGAGCGTACAGCGCGCCGCTCGCCGCTGTGCCCACCACGCACCACACCGCTGACACATGCGATATTACACCTTATTACTGGTACATATAAAGGTTGTTGTAACGGCGAGATTAGCATGACTGCAGTAGATATGGGAAAGAATAGAAACACTAACAGATTTCTTTTGCCTTTCTGTTGCTTCTGTCTATCTTCTTCCAAGAAAGAATTCTATGGAGTGTGAAAACAATTACTAAGAGTTAAATACAAAGGTAATATTTTATTTGGATTGAGGAAATTGATTAATACATATTTTGATCTCATGTATTGAGTGCACGCTCGGACAAGTCGTCTCTAATACATGACGTGTCTCAACGAGCAGCAGCGTGGCGATGACGTCGGTGACGTACAGACTGCGCTCCGCGTCCCACAGCAGCGCGCAGCACTCCGCGTACAGCACCGCCAGCCCGCACGCCTTGCGTGACCACGACTGTGGAGTGTGGAGTGTGGACATGTCTCACCGAGCAGCAGCGTGGCGATGACGTCGGTGACGTACAGACTGCCCTCCGCGTCCCGCAGCAGCGCGCAGCACTCCGCGTACAGCACCGCCAGCCCGCACGCCTTGCGAGACCACGACTCTGGACATTAAACAGTACATTAAACAAAGTTAAGCTCACAAAGCGCGAGTGCGTTCACTGATCCACTTGCCATCCATTGTCCGCTTATTGTCTCTCGTCAGCTCAGCGGCAGATTAGCGATACTGCTAGGATGACGAGGTGATAAGTGGATGCAGTACTTAAGTAAGAACTAAGAACTATTCAATTCAATTTCAATTTCAATTTCAATTTCAAAGCCTTTTATTACCAAAACTTACAAAGTATTTACAAAACAATTCGTTAAAAAAACATTATTTAGTAATGGGAAGCTGCACGTCAGCCTCCTTATTGGCGTGTCCTTCTGACACAAAGGCCTCCTCCAGCCTTTTCCATACGCATCTGTCACGAGCCAGCCGAAGCCACAAAGGTCCAGCAGAAGCCCTAATTTCATCTGACCATCTTTTAAGTGGTCGTCCTCTTTTCCTTTTTGTATTATATCTTGGGAGCCATTCTGTTGTTATTTTTGACCATTTGTCTTGTCCTCTTATGATGTGTCCTGTCCATTGCCATTTCAGTTTTTTTTATTTTTAAACATACATCCTCTAGCTTAGTAATTTTTCTAAGGTCAGCTGCTCTTTTCTTGTCTCTTTTTGTAAAGCCTAATATACTTCTTTCCATACTTCTTTGACAGGATTTGAGCTTTTGGATGTTTTTCGAAGTTGTTGCCCAGGTTTGACTTCCATAAGTTAGAATCGGCAGAATGCAGCTGTTAAATATTTTTCTTTTTATTGCCACAGAGAAGTCTTTATTTTTCATGATGTCCTTAAGAGACCAGTAACGTTTCCACGAGTTTGCAATCCTTCTATCAATTTCAAGTTCCATTTGGTCTTGGAACGCTATAAGCTGCCCCAGGTATATATAAGATTTGACATAGTCTATCGTATTGCCCTCTACCGAGATAGGTTCTTCAATGTAGTTCGTCATCAATTTGGTCTTGGTTTGATTCATTGTCAATCCCACTGCTCTGCTTTTGCTGGCAAGGTCGTTAATCATAATTTTCAGGTCATTTGCGTTGTCGGATATGAGGACTATGTCGTCTGCAAAACGAAGGTGGTTTAATCTTATGCCATCTATGTTGAGGCCAAACTTCTCCCAATCCATTTCTCTGAAAACCTCCTCCAGTACCGATATAAAGAGTTTTGGTGACAACGGGTCACCTTGTCTGACGCCCCTACGAACCGGGAAAGCATCTCCAGTGGTTTCCAGTTTCACCTGAGCAGTGCTGTTTTGGTAGACATTTTGTATGAGTCTTATATACTTTTCTGGCACTCCCTGGTTTCTGAGAGCTCTCCATAGATGTTGATGTTCGAGGCAGTCAAAAGCCTTATTATAATCGATAAAGGCGAGGTATAGTGGATACCCAAATTCTTGGCACTTTTCGATAGTTTGTTTAAGTGATTGCATGTGGTCAACAGTAGAAAAACCTGATCTGAATCCTGCCTGTTCGATAGGCTGTTGTTCGTCGAGCACCTTGGTAATACGGTTGAGTATAATTTTCGCAAAGATTTTGTACACGTTCGACATAAGGCTTATTGGTCGATAATTATTCATGTCGTCTTTATCTCCTTTTTTATGTATTAATATTATGTTGCTTATTGTCCATTGTGTAGGTATGTATTCTGTTCTTAGGATTATGTTAAATAGATTTGTTAATTGTGAAATGTTGGTGGGCATGGTTGTTTTTATTATTTTGTTGCTTATGCTGTCTGGTCCAGGGGCTTTGTCGTTCTTTTGTGTTCTAATAGCATGTTCGACTTCTCTTTCAGTGATTAAAGGCGTTTCTTCTTCATCTTGTGTGTTTGCGGATATTAACAGCTCTGGGGAGTTTTCACTTGAGTATAAATCTCTATAGAAGCTTGTCGCTGTATCTAGGATTGATTTCCTTTTCGTTTCAGGAGTTTTCTTGCTGTTTTTAACTGTAGGTATCCAGCATTTTGATTCATTAAGTTCCTTGAGCGCTTTCTTTACTCCTCCTGTCCTAGCCATGTGAAAGTTAATAGTATCATAATATCTCTTTTCTTTGTCTTTTTTTATATTCCTACTTATGTCTTTGCTTAACTGTGTTATCTTTTTTAAAACCGTTTTATCTTTTTTATTATTGAAAAGCTCTTTTCTCTTTTGAATGAGGGTCTTAGTTTCCTGGCTTAGCAAGTCTTTTCTGGTCTTATTTACTTTGACACGGTCATACATGGTTTGTATTTCTTTGTCATAAGTATCTTGTGTTTGGTTCGGGGTTTTTTGGCTATGCTCCTGGGGTCTGTTATTGTGAGTAGGGTGGTAGTAGTGGCACCTTGATTTTTTTGGTTCATTTGCAGAGAGAGTCGCCCTTACCATTCTGTGGTTGGTATAAAAATTAAGCTGGTTGATAACCGTGATGTCCTTGAATACTTTGGGTTGGTTGCTCGTTATCAGATCAATCTCGTTGCAGTGCTGGCCGTCAGGCGATCTCCACGTCCACTTTCTTGATAGTTTTTTCTTGAAGAGACTGTTAAGTATTGTGAGATTATTTTCTTGTGACATATTTAAGATTCTTCTGCCATTTTTGCTTCTTGTCCCTATTCCGTACATTCCTATGTTGCGTTCTTCACCCTCTTGTTGTTTGCCGATTTTGCCATTAAAATCACCCATCACAATTAGGTTTTTCCCGGCGTTCCGTAAGACCTCTGATAGTTCGCGATAGAATGAATCTTTGACTGATTCGTCCGATGCTTCTGTTGGCGCATATATTTGCGCGATGGTCCAGTGGTCTTTGAACCCTTCTAAAAGGATCTTTAGGATCGCAATTCTTTCCGAGATACCAGTGAATTCTAATAAGTTCTTTTTGAGTTCTTTTTTTATTACGAAACCTACTCCATATAGGCCCTTTGTTTCGCCTACGTAGCAAAATATAAAGTCATTGTATTCATATATTTTCTTACCGCTTTCAGGTTTAGACGTGTAATGTCCCAGAGCGAACGGCGCCAGTGTCGCAAAAGACGTGAACACAACGCCACCTAGCGGCGGTATGGGGATCTGGCCGCACTGAAAATCATAAATAATCCACATAATATAATATTAAATACTAGATGACAATTCGTTTAACACGCAGGAACCATACATTTTTCGTGGATAAAAAGTATCCTATCTCATTTCCGGACACAAAGTATCTCTATACCAAATTTCATAAAATCGGTTTTGTGGTTTAAGCGTGAAAAGGTAACAGAAAGAGTACAGACACACTTTCTCATTTATAATATTAGTTTGGTTGATTGATGGACATGTATTGTAAGCTTGAAGTATTCAACACTTACAAGAAAATAATGTGTCAGTGGAGATAGTAGTAGAGACACAGCATAGTTGACTGCTGCCAGTGTAGGCACGGTGTTACAGCTGAGTAGGGACACCGGTAGCCACGCGCACGGCCGACCAGTGCTTGCTAATATCGCCCTGAAACAAATAAAAATATATGTTATGAGGTAATAACTTGGTGCAATCTACAATGGACTAGATATATGTACCATTGAGGTAATTGATTCCTAGGCAGCAGTCGGATCTACTTTGTTTGGTCAGCTTATCATGTCAATTCAATCTTAGCTGTGATCGGTCGGATGGGTTTAAGTTAACACGACTAAATTACTCCGCCATCTACCTAGGAATCGACTTCTCTGATAGTACATGAGTACAAGACTTGACCATGTTTTCAATTAGACCAAGAGAAACAGAAAACCTTGGTGACCTTTGCTCAGCAGTGGATGTTCCAGTTCCTTTCATAATTGATTAGTTAGCTTAAGCATAAGTTCATAGAATAGAAAACAGTATATACACTTTATGTTGGGACCATATTAATTTTAGAGCGCAGTACAGGGACTTAATAATATAAAAGAATATTATAATAATCATACCCTTCAATAACTCTTCTGTCAAGTGTAGTGGACATTGCACTAACGGTAACAACACATACTACTAGTGCTCCAACATTAGCATGTAACACCGTCAGAGTATACAAACGAACACGAGACTTGCTTGTACGCGATTTCCCAGCCTTGTAGTATATGTATGTGAGAGGTAAATAGGAAAGGTATTCCGCATGGAGAATGCCTGAAATTAACATTTTTTTTATTTAATATTTCAGTATTGGCCACTTTAACATGATAGTCTATTAAAAATCATAGGAATTCAAGGTGCAAAATTCAAATACCAAATCTTGCCTGAATGTAAAAAGGTAAACTAGTATCCTAATGCCAATAAGCTCCATAATTTGATAATGTATGAAACAGCCTACACCTAACTATCTAATTTGTGTATTATTTAGAGTCAGTCACGCATTCTAATAAAAAAGTAATATTTTTGCAAAGTTGTAGTCATGTTGTAGTCTTACAATTCATACAAAACATTGTAATTTGTAAAAAGATGTATGTTATAAAATAAAAGCGTGCAAATAATATTATCATATCATGTTATAGATGATGAAAAGCCTTGTATAATTTCATAAACACTATAGAAATATTAAAACTTTCATTACATGATAAAATGGGTGCAATGCTCGCTAGTGAACTAAAATATCATGCATGTAGTTGCCTCCGGGAGCTCCGACTTGCGGAGCGAGCACAGCGAGGGCTACTGTGGTCAGAACTCCAAGAACCATCCATCTTCTCTTCGCTTCTTCAAAAAAATTTACGTAATATAAACTTCGACTTGAACGCCACTCGTTACTATCGCAGTTCATTTTATTGCTGCAAAATGCTGTTACTCAGACATGTTACGGAAAACTTTGGGAGTCTTTTTACAAAACGAAAGTAAATATTTAATTGGATCTAGCACTAGCTGATAAAGATCTGCTTCAGAATTTCAAATTGGCGCACATCTGCAACATCCGCATTGCAACTTTATTTTGACATTGACGTCTGAATATGAGTGACGACGTGATGAGTGACGTCAATAATTACGTTCCGTAGTCATGCAATAATTTTATTTTGTATTTTATACAAAAAAATATATTTAACAAAATACACGAAACCAATAAATTTTTGTTTATAATACATATAATATAAATTTTATTATACACTTTGGACGATATTTGTTTAATGTTAGTATTTTCAAATATTTTCAAAGCCTTTTCAAAAACATAAAAATAGATTCCCGTACTCTGAAACGTTTATCCGTCTTCTGTCAACTGTCAGTTCTAATGTCAATGTCCAAAATCAACGAGTGTGTTCCTATGATAAACCAGATTACTGGTCAGTAAATAGGACGGGATTTGATGGGCTATTGAGGTGTCAGATGGAGCTCGTGATAGTACTAGGACCATTACTAGGACCTCTCGTTGACTAGGACTTGTAAAAGAACATCTACAACACTATAATGACTTCTAATCTGTGATCTACAACAGCTGATTTGCTTGATAGTTGATTGTTATGGTTGTGTTAGAATTTTCAATAAAGTAGAAAATAATTAGTAATATTAATAGAAGTGTGCTAGAGCTAACGTGTAAAATGTTATTTGCAAATTTAAGAGAGGCAGGTAAAAAAATCTGGAAACCACAGGGCATAAGGTTAGTGTTACTACTAATTACTAGATTACTTTTATAGGTTATATTGCAATATTATACATCATAATAATATTCAAAATTTAATAATTATTACAAAACGTACACAACTCATTATTATAAATTATTGTAGACTTGTTCGTCACAAATCTTCATATGAGGGGGAAGGCAAAACCACTGTACGGATACTCAATCAAGAACCAGATTTAGGCCTTATTATAGATGGATATTCTAATGTAAGTGCATAATGTTATACTTGTTATCCTATTCAATGTATTATTTTGCATCAGCCTTAAGTTACGAATAAGTTTTAGATTTATTTACTTAATTGTAAAATGTATTCTTTTTGTAGTTTGGCTTTCGTTTAAATAATGGAGTGACAGTTTTAGGACCAATGGCAATTTTTCCCAGGTACCTATTTTACACTACTTAGCAACCTTATTGTGCAAAATCTATTCCTTTGATAATGTGTCTCATAATATTATTATGTTTTTAATAATTTCAGAACAATACTATCATGGCAAGTTCGTAATTCAGATGATATAACAGAGCCATCGCTCAGACTGTTCAAACTTATTGTACCCAAGATTGACCTCTTGGTAAGTCAACCATAAAGGAACAGTAAAGGTTGAAAGCTGGCTACATGAAGCGGCAGCAAACGTTGTCATGACACTACTTGTTTCTATGTATTTCTATGAATAAGTGTCGCTAGCTGCGGAGGGTGTTTCATAAAAATACATAGAAACCAGTAGTGTTGCTGCGACACGTCGTCTGCACTTGTTGCATGTCGCTCGGTTCCAATATGTACCTTAATACTCATATAATAGCTAAATAACCATAGAATAATACCCTCTTTTTACAGGTGTATATTTAATTAGTATCATAGCATATTTTATTGACTGATGTTTTAAAGGCATAAAATAAAGTTCTATACTTACAAATATGGAGAAACATTTTTTTTACAGATCATTGGTCTAGAAACAAGGGACCGGAAAACTGTTGACTCAGTATTCAAAGCATCACGACAAGCTAAACTCAATGTAGAGATTCTACCCACAGAGCATGCTTGCTCTACCTTTAACTTCCTCAATGCAGAGGGCAGGTCAGTGTACACTGTAGACTGTACATTTTGGAATATTGCTTAGACTTTAGAGCAATACCATACTGTTCTGGTACATTTTTTAATACTCTTTTAATTCAAAATCAACATTGCGTTGTCAGAACAGAATAACACATTATACGCCACATACCTGCGATGCGACGCACGACAGCGCGACACCCTCGAACTCTTCCGTCCGGCGCATCGTTACGCCATAATATCGCGCCCGCCGGTACAGGCAACAAGCTGTCGTATAATAAGATCAAATATGCGATGTTTTACATGCATATTAATTTATGATGCAAGCAGCATTGTCGCTCATATATTCAGCCCTGAATGGACTACTGTTCTGACCAGATTGAGGTCTGTCTAATGTCTTATAATTATTAAACTTTACAACTTTCTGGTTTTCTTTTCAGGAGCATAGCGGGGGCTTTAATACCACCACTGCACATATCAAATATGAACGAAGACGACATGCGCCATTCTGCGCTGAATTATAATGACCCATTCAAAAAGGAACTCTCTATTTAGTAGGTATCACCAAAGAGGACAATATTTTTATGTAGAGACTTGAGCTTACTTCCCTGAAAATCTCATCTAGGCATTCATTTCGCATGTGGCCCAAAAATAAAGCTGGAAAAAAGTTATCGCGCGGATGCAAAAACATTCGGCCAGCCAGATTCTAATTTCTATTCGGACGTCCGATCGCTCAAGGTCGCGTCCGCGACTTATGTGAGACAATGTGCACAGTTTAGTGTATTTTGTGTTAATCAGATAAAAACAAGCCGCATCCGATGAAAACGTTCGATAAATAATTTGTTTCCAGCTTTACGCTGGAGTCATTTTCATTACACCTCTATGACCACGTGATCGACGCGCCAAAATATCCAATGTCCATGTAGGTCTATACTATATATGTCGCAGTCATCTAGTTCAATCTGCGGTTCGATTGAATGACTAGCGCATTCATTGAATGACTCCATTCATTTGAATGACTCGGCCGAACGTTGATTGAACAATCGTCACTCAACGTTCAACTAGCGATTTTTAACATAGCCCTTTGAAGAAAGCGGATATGAAATTAGTCAGGTAATTGAATGTATTTATTTTTAACGGAATAGGAAATGTATAAGAACAGTATACAATTCTTAGGTAATTAATAGCAATGTATTTATTACTTCGTCTGTCCAATACGATTGGATTTGGTTAGGTTAGATGGCAAGGCGGGAGCGTAGCGCAGCGAAGCTCCCGCCTTAGCCATCGTGGTTATTTTTTTTGTAAACCACCCAGAAGTAGCCGTCGCCTCATAATTGAAGTCAGTTTCTAGATTAACCTATTAGTACGCCACCAACAAATACTTTAAAAAAATCATAGCATTCCATTTAACGACTTCACTATGATGACGTTTAGTCAAGACGTTAAACGTTACAGTCAGCGTCTTGACTAGTTGTCCTTCAGTCATTCAATAGAACGGTGTCATTCAATGAATACGCTAGTCATTCAATCGAATCACAGATTGAACCAGATGACTGCGACATATACATACTATGTAAATTGATTTTATTATTAAATTATCTTTAATAATAATTAGGTTATAGTGTAATTATTGTTAAAATAAATGTCACTATTAATTTATATTTGTTTTCTTCTTTTAGCTATTTTTTAATAGTTAAAAGTATTGTTGCTTGTAAGCCAAGTAAACTACCACAACAGCGACTTTTGCATTTTGTATCGCCATAATAGTCGCTGATTCTCTCGATTCGGGTCGCTGTGAACTTAAACTATATATAAGCTGACCCTTAAACTATATTGTTATGTGAAATCAAACATCTAAATTAGCGGTCCCCCGACACACCTTGACAATGATTATGGACTAAAATATTACTTTACTCTATCATAGGAATGATTTAAACTTAAAAGTCAGTAAATGTTATTTCATTACCTTTGAAAGTTTTTTGGCGGGTTTTTTTTTTAAATTTCTTAATTTTATTTTATGCTTTTTAAACTTGTGCAGAATAATTCCTATCAATTGGATCATATCCCAATGAAAACCATCTATAAAATATGTCCTCTTGGATGAGGCCGTCAATATGAGCCCAAACATGACACCTCCACTTTGGATTCATACGGAGCTCGGCTCCTATAGAATCCAGGTGACGCTGCAGCAGCAGCATGCAAATATTTACTGTTTATCTACGTCTTACTGGTTGTCGCAATTAAAATGAGCCCAAACACGAAACCTCTGCTCTAAGTTGGTGAGGAGTTGGGTATCCTATTGATTACCAGGTGATGCTGCACCACCAGGTCAACTTTCCAATAATGTGTATATATTCATAAGTGTCACGAACCAGGATGCAAAATATAAAACCCATCAAACGACTGCAAGTTGCTAATCGTCCTATCACGAACCAGATATACCGTGATATTTCAGCAATGAGCAGGCTGATGATGATGAACTATAGCTAAGAACTCTCAGTCATGTCAGCTTTCAAACAAAAAAAACTAGATCAAAATCGGTCCACCCGTTTGGATGCTACGATGCCACAGACAGACAGACAGGCACGTCAAACTTATAACACCCCTCTTTTTGGTCGGGGCCGTCGGGGGTTAAAAAGTATTGTTGCTTGTAAATCTGAAAAAGTAAAGTAACTTTAACTTCCTGAATGCAGAGGGCAGGTTAGTGCAGACTGTACATTTTGGAATACAGCTTAGCTTAGCTTAGCTTACCCTAATAATATTTGGCGTGTAACAAATAAATTAACGTAACGAGAGGTAGGTAATGTAAGCAAAAAAAATCGTCAACAAAACATGTTTTATTTCAACATTTCTATCCTATAGGTACTTACAAACAAATAATAATTTACATACATGACGATTATCATTAATTTACAGTTTGTATTAATAACAAAAATAATAATGTCACAAGTTACAACAGATTTTCACATAATACGTAAAATTAAAAATTCGGCATTTTGAGTTTATCGTTGACTATTAATGTGCCTCTTACGCGATTCGAAGGTTTTTATAGCTCATTAAAATGTTATAAATTACAGAACTTTTTATGAATTTATAGTATAATTTATAGCCTAAAACAATTTAAAATATACACTATCAAGCAAGTCTGAACTCTGAAGTTATTAAGAGGCCATAGAATGCTTATTGCTCGCTCATATAAACGGCTCCTGATAACTTTTATGTGTTAGTTATCTGCTCTAATTCCCATCAGAGGTTCTCGGCGATTTCTGAAAGATGAAATAAATTTTACACGACACAAATAAATGATGAATAATATTTATTAATAATTTTATGCATTAGAAAAAAGGTTCAAATGCATAAGTTAATTATTTTGTTTACTTTTAACCACTGATCTCTATTATACAAGTACGCTGGATTGTTGATACAGACCTACTTTATATGCCTATTTGAAGCGGAATCAGTGCCCCCATTATTCGGGTAGAGAACTAAATTTGACGTAACCACAACAAATAACAACAGTTGTCATCACTAGTATTAGTTCCAAGTTCTCTCGCTACTGCTATCAGCGCCAATATGGCGGCTTTCAAACGTCATTTTTACGTCAGATTTAGTTCTCTACCCGAATAATGGGGGCGCTGATTCCGCTTCAAATAAGCACAAGAAATAGCTGTCATTTCAAAGGGTATCAGCTATCCAGTGTACTTGTATAATAGAGATCAGTGCTTTTAACACTTTCTATACGGTATACAATTTAACATACATCCATCTGTATTACAAAATATTTTGCAAATTATTCTTGATCCGTTTGGCAAACTCCAGTAACTTTTTATTTTAGAGAAATTTTATCAAATGTTATCACAGTTTCCACTATTCACTCATTACCTATAGGAAGTTAGCTGCGATGCCAAACTGCAGTCCCTGCGCGGTGTCGTCGGCGGTGCGCGCGCGCAGCGGCACGCAGTAGTTGAGCTCGAAGCGCGCCACGCCCCCCACCCGCAGCGCCACGCCCAGCCCGCACGACACGCGCGCGTCCTGCAGCGCTGTGGCGTGACTCTCGCCCGTCTCCTCTGAAAAATATAAGAAGCCAACATTACAAAATATTTATGGCACATTTCTAATAACATAAAGAGCAGAAAAAATTGTGCCAATCATATAAATCACTAACGTAGTGATTTATATGACGATGTATGTATCAGTTATCACACAACACAATATATAAATACAATTATATGTGTATTGTTTTTGTATGTTGTGTTGGTAATTCACAGGAAATTTAAAAAGCGTACAAGTTCCTACTTATTGAAGACTAGGAAAAACAAGTTTACCTGGATGCGCCAAACAGCCTGCATTGACGAAGAAATGCGATCTGAAGAGTTCGCCGAGCCCGCCCTTGCCGGGGCGGAAGGGCAGCGGCGTATACAGGTGCAGCCCGGAGGCCCAGAACACGGAGCCGCCCACGGCGAGACCGTCGGCCCGGGGGCCCGCGCCGCGCTGGCCGAAGCCCCGCAGCGACGCCGGCCCGCCCAGGTAGAAGCGGTCCGATATGTCCGTGCCGTACACGTCGTGGAGCACCCCGCCCGCCACCGTCCATTGGAGCACCTGCGACGGATGATTAGTTGGAAATATCGACAAAGCCTCATGTCGCTTAAAGTAAAATAAATCGTTACTGATGTGAAGAAGCCGCTTGTGTTATAATTGACATCATACAAACGGCTACTTAACAGCAGTACCTAGTGCGCAACGACAGCAGAGATAATAATTATTTTGTTTATTATAATTTGTAATAATAACTAATTATATTTACATCAATTAACGTCATAGCAAGTCAAGGAATGCCAAACATTCTATTATTGATTTTATAAACCGTCATAAGCATTCAGATGCGCACACGCACGCACACGTAACACACACGCATTTACGCATGTACGCACACACGCACTCACAGACACACATACCACATCCGGCGCGATCTCCTTGTTGGCCTGCGCCTGCAGCTCGGTCTTGAGGTGCGCGACGCCGCCGCCGAGGCCGGCCAGCTCGCTCGTGAACTGCACCCAGGCGCCGCGCCGCGGGAATATCGCCTCGTCCCTGTGGTCCACGCCCACTATATGACGGACCACAGACTTCATCTGGGGACCTGAATGAAACAAGAGTACATCTTGAACAAGGTCGTGTTTTGCACGTTAATATATAGAAAAATCGGCCAAGTGCGAGTCGGACTCGCGCACGAAGGGTTCCGTACCACTAGAGCAAAAATAGACTGAAAATTGTGTTTTTTGTATGGGAGCCCCTTAATTATTTTATATACATATTTAAATTTTATTATAAATTATTAAAGTGCAAATAAAATTTTGTATTTCTTGAATATTTATATGCCTTATGCGTATTGTTTGCCGTTTTTGATATCGAGAAAAAAATAGCAAAAATAACAAATTTGTTGTATGGGATAAATATTTAATTTATTTTGTTTTTAGTATTTGTTGTTATAGAATATAGCGGAAACAGATATACACAATCTGTGAAAATTTTAGAAGTCTAGCTATAATAGCGGTTCTTGAGTTACAGCCTGAAGACATACAGACAGACAGACAGACATCGAAGTCTTAGTAATAGGGTCCCGTTTTTACGCTTTGGGTACGGAACCCTAAATACGATTTGAAAATTACTGTACTCCGTCTTTACATTACTTAACACGTTCCTGAGCAGCTGGTGGGTTAATGCGTAATTGTAACAACTTGAACCAGTTTAGTTCAATTAGAGATTCTGCCTTCATTTTAGTCATTTGTATTTATCTATTCTCGTAAGTTACTTTTATGCTAGGAATCGCCCAATTCTTGCTTAGGTGTAGTGGCAATCAAGCCCACCGCGACTGTCATCCTTGTGGAAGTGGGCACCCTAGGTAATGACCCCTGATGCTGTTTACTTGTAAATTACTATAATAGCTCCCACACTGGTTTCGGTGCCGGTGGCCGGTTTCATTGAAACCAGGCCAGCTACGCAGGAGTAATTTTATAGTGCCTAAGTGTGTGCGCAGTACACAAGAGCACTCTCTGTTCCTTTACTCTCATAATCCAGTGGGACGGCAGACCGACACGACCGGCAAGAGATCAGACGCAGGACCGACTTTTTACATGCCCTTCCGACGCATGGATCATCTTACTTGTCAGACAATCAGGTGATCAGCCTGCATTGTCCTAACCAAACTTGGAAATAACATGTTTCCAACGCGGGAATCGAACCCACGACCTCCGAGCCGCGAGCCGCGTTAAGAGCCGCACTCTATACCACTAGACGGAGGCGTCAAAATTTAAATTACTATAGAAGTTATGTGAGACATAATATTATAAGTACAAGAAATTTATGCATAGGCAGATGGCGGACCTTAGTAATTTGGTCGCGTTAAGTCAAACCCAGCCGAAAGGCCACAACTAACCAACAAATTGACATAGGCCCGTCAACTGGCTATGAATCAATTTCTTCGATGGTACATACCGCTGCTCTCGCGGACCTTGAAGCTGGTGTTCTTGCTGAGCACCGACGTGTCGCGCACCAGGCCCTCCCACTGGATGTTGTGTTTCGTCTGAAACCAAACAGGCCATTTAGCCGAAACTTTTTCGTTTTCGCTTCGTTATAGAATCGCCGATGAAAATGTATGGAAATGACATAAGACGAGTCGAACGTTAACGTCATATTAACGAACGTTTATGTCAATTCCATACATTTTCATCGGCGATTCTATAACGAAGCGAAAACGAAAACATTTTGGTACACCCCCCTGATCAGTCAAACAACAAGGTTTGACTGATCGCTAGATACATATTACATTGTAAAACATTATAATATTAGAGCGCCGCCGTTAAGGAGAACATACTCATACTTGTATATACCTAGGTAGTTAAACCACGTCTGCAGTCAAGTCGATTATTACCTTGTGCGTGTGTCATTTTGAGCTGAGCTTGACATAACCCGACAAAATTACAAAGAGCCGCTATACAGGATTATTTTTTCACCAGTACCTACAATAAATCAACATACGTTACAATACAATAGTTGTCAAAAATAAAAAATACTAGTGATTTTTGTTACTACCCCTTTGGAACAAAAAAAAAACAAGAATATCAAGCCCCGGACTTTTCCGCTAAAGTACTAAAAATGTGGATGCATTACGCATTTGAAGATACTCGTGCGCCGCGCCGCCCGCGCCCGGCCGATCGCTTACCTCACTCCGCCGCTCCCTACCCCATAGTCCACACCCGTTGTCGCCTTGTAATTAGTGCGCCCAAGCGGTATTCCGTATTAGATTGGATAAAGGATAAATTAATTGAGAAAAAATATATTTTTTATTTATGAAATATGTACCTACTCTATTATCGATACCTACCAATGACGTGGTAAAATGTATTGTACTGGTGAAAAAATAATCATGTATTAGGTCATCAATCATAATAATTAATATTAAGTCCATATTATGTTAGATCATCTGAATAATCTGGATACAGCTACCACGACGGCGCTTACCGAGGGTGAGGTTCTGAAGGCGACGTCGAGCAGCACCCCCCGGTCCAGCAGCTTGTACCCCGACCACGGGTACTGGTGGTTCTGCTGGTATATCGACGCCGACAACCTGCACACGTAAATTATACGCGTATAGGACAACAGTTACTTTGTAAAGCAACAGGCAGGATTACTTCTAAGGCGTAATCAAAACAACGAGGCGAATAATTTCATATTTTTGACATTTTATATGAAGTTTTGTGGATCAAGCAGACGCAAAACAGCATAATGCTAATAGAGCAATACAAAAAATGTAAGTAAAACAACTTGCTCGCGGCACACGTAGGAAACAAACAATTCAAATTATCTATACTAATATTATATTTCTGAAGAGTTTGTTTGTTTGAACGCGCTAATCTCAAGAACTACTGGTCCGATTTGAAAAATTCTTTCAGTGTTAGATAGCCCATTGATCGAGGAAGGCTATAGGCTATATTTTATCACGCCAAGACTAATAGGAGCGAGGAAACAGAGGAAAATGTGAAAAAAACGGGGGAAATTATTTGAAAGGGCTTATCTGACGATCTACTGGAGCAAATTTTATGTTATTTGACACATATAAGAAGTAGACCATGTGAAGGATCATAGGCTATTTTTAGTGGACTAAATTGTCTGTGAAATATCTAATTTACAGGGGCGAAGCCGCGCGGAACGTCTAGTTTAAGATAACAACACAAATTGTGTTTATATCTGTATGTTTGTTATTACAGTAGGTACCTACACGGGCACATACGCCTGGTGCGGGTAGGGCTTGGTGGCGGTGAGGCTGAAGTTGCTGGTGCTGCGGTGCCCCATGCTGTACTCCGCCGACACGCGCTCACCGCGACCCGCCACGTTCGGACACTTCACACCTATGAGACGATTTCAGTCCCAGAAAATAGCTTATTAATCAAAAACGTTTTTGTGATGCAAGTAAACACACAGATAAATTGCGGTTTGAATAAGGCGCATCTAGTGCACGTACTTAACTTGCGTTTGCGAGGGTACTCTTTGTATTCATAGCAATTTAAGATTTATACAGTCATGAATCATGAATCATCTATCCATATTTTGGTTGTGAATTAAGCTATGAAAATCATACTAAAGCGTACCGACTACAAGGTTTCCTTCATTTTCGCTGACAGTAGTGTTGACGCCGCCGACGACGCGCGATAATTCGTTCACTTGGAATGTTACCTGCAAAAATAAAAACATTTTATTAACTTGCTAGCAGAATATGTAATAATATATCATGAGAAAAAACTAACAAAATATGCTGACAAAAATATTTTGATACTGTTATTCTAATGAAATAAATAGATCCATCAATCGAAAGATATAAAATGATTAAAAAAATATTTTAACTACAAATGCATACTTCTAAACCTTCTGGAGTTGCTCCAGGGCCACTGGAGACATCAATGAAAACACCAATTTCTTTAAAACATCCCATCGAGTCCAAGGCACGACGAACCTTAAAAATGTAATGTTAAGGGTTTATAAGGATTGCTTGCAATTTCAGGTATCCAGAAATATACTTATCGCACAGCTCAGTAATTTCATGCGTGCAAAAATTCATTAAGTCCACAATAATTTACTGCAATAAAAGGATTTCCCAGGATTTAGCATATTTTATTTTACCATTTATTTCAGGCATCTAGGCCGATAATACAAATACCTTACAGACTAACATACATAATATATTCATATTATAATAAATGCCTTAAGGACTAACATAAACATTTTAATATATACTTAAAAACTAAACTTTGTCACGTGTTGACGGCCATGTGACGCGCTTCGTTCTGGAGTCTCCCCCGGAACCTTTATTTTAAAGGAGAACCGGCAAAAATGTATGAAACGTGGTACCCGTCCCAATAGACATAATTTATATCTGGTTTGAAAGGTTTTTATATTCATACCAAGCAATGTCTACTAGGGCGCTTGTCGCCATTCGCTGTGGGAGCAAAGCTGTACTCGGTTGAGTTAACTACGTACCTGGTGGCCATATATATAGTATGTCCGCCAGGTACGGACTTAACTCGACTGAGTTGTATATATGTAATATTTTTAATATTGACATTTTGTCATTTTTGGGTTATTATTGATTGTGGTAATGCTTATTATAATATATTATTTACAGTATTTACTTTTATGCACGTTATTGATATTATTAATAGTTATATTATAATAATTATAATGTTATAATAATTATTATTGTAATAATTGATATTATTACATTATTATTACTAGTTTTAATTATCAAATATTATATTTCCGAATGCCATTCCTATTAAGTACATATATTTTGAAGAGATAGATGATGATTTTTCTATGAAGTCTGTTGTTTTCATATCAGTATGTCTCCAAACCCACAAAGATTTCGATCTAGTCAACTAAGAAAACATTGTTGGCCATGGCAAAACCTTTCTAACGACACTACTGCCATTGCTATTTGAGCGGGTACCAAATTGCCGGTTCTCCTTTATATAAAGTTTAGTAGTTCAGTCTGAAGAGGTAACAGACACCACAGTTTTGCATTAGTGTATTAGTATTACCTACTACACAAAAAAATTAATTTCAAAAGAACAAACCATTATCAAAAGAACTTGTATTAAGATTTATGTTGTTGTTAGTATTACCTACTACACAAAAAAATTAATTTCAAAAGAACAAACCATTATCAAAGGAACTTGTATTAAGATTTGTTAAGAAGTATTTACCTTATGTGCCCTCATAATAACATCCTCAAAGTCTGTGGCCTGGAAGAGATCATCCACTGTGGCCTTTATAATGTCATCTTTGGTGCGGCCTAGGCCATCCACATGCACCTTATCAACTCGAGCCTGAAATCGTGAGTTCATCTTACTCATGTATTAATTACAAACAACTTTCTTTAAAGTCCGACCTGAGTCTCAGTTAAGTGCATACATTTTATGAAGTAAAAAATAATACTCACTCTTATGCCATTGAGTTTTATAGCTGGTTTTTGTATGGGCTCGTCGAAATTTATACTTTCATCAAAATCATACATCCCTGAGTTTTTCTCTGGTGCCTATAAAAATATTACCAACAAACCATACAGTATCATTATTTTACCTACTGAGAAATAAGCAATTTAACTGTATCTATTATCTTGTTAGTTTTTTTAATCAATTTATGCAGTGAAAAGTGAAAAATAATGTAATTTTAGTTTCATAACCTTGTCCTAACATATTTAAATATCTCTTAGTTGAAGAGTTTTTCTACTTTCCCTTACCTTAGCGTATACGGTGCCCATTATTAATAGTATTATGGTATTTCTTTAAGTTCTAAATGTAAGAATTAATGTAAATTTAATAGAAAAATAAACCAGGGATTATATTTTTGAAATTACATAAATATTTTTGACAGCGACACTAGCTGTCAATTGATTTTTTTTTTTATTATGGCACTTCGGCTATAAAACCATGGCCAGTGTCAAGTAACGGTGGGAAAACAATATTATTCTTGAATATATAATTTTCGGCGTCGTTTTTCTATTTCGTCATGTCCAAAGTTTAGTCAAAGTCTAATTAAAAGTCAATACAGTCAAAGAGTCAAGTCGGTCGATTCAGTAAAGTGGTAGACGCTTTACTTTAACTGAAACTTTCGATGGAGTTTTGGAGGGAACACAAAATAGCACGTTTCTGGATATTATTGCATCACTTTTCTACACTTGTGCACGATAACGAATAATTCTAATGGTTAATATTCTACCAGTATTACACATTAAAAACCCAGATAAGATAACACAATGTTAGGAAAATAGGTAATACAAAAACACACAACATATTCCCGGCAAAACTCTCGTCAGATTTTTTTATGGCATGCACAGAGTTTGTAAGCTGGAAGCCAAAGTCCAAACTCGTTTATATATTTTAACTGATTGTAAAACGTTTATTCAAAGGGTTATATATTAAACAACATGCCGATTAGTTAACAATTTACATTCTTTTCCCAGATTAGAGTAATATATAGTAGAATTCTTTTAGTTCCAAGCCTATGGAAAGTGGAAACTGCAAATCAATTTTTAACCTTCATGAACATGAACATTCGTAAGTTCTATGTTTTTGTCATTTAAATTTTTAACAATTTAAGAAAATTTAACGTCAACTTTGTCTTTTGAATCTGTGCTTTTGTCTTTTGAGAATTGAGTTTTGTCAACTGTCAATTTAAAAAATTTCCTAAATATATATAAGTACTTTGTGGTTGTAAATAATTCTCTTTTATTTTATATTTGCTTTTCATCTCGTTTTTCTTAGTTTTAGTAATAAAATATTGTTTATTGTACATAACTTTGAACTGTTTACTAGCAGACTTTTTAGGTTAGGCATCTGTCAAGAGTCAAGACAACGTCAACACAATGAAGACAAACAACACAGATACAAACAATGACCAATGACGACAATTTATGTCAAATTGAAGAAGGGACAGTAAAATAGTAAATACTATCAAAACATGAGAAATGGCTTCGGCCTGAAGAAAAAACTTATTTCATATTATTAAGATTAATATCAAAGAATTGGCTTCGGCCTGATGAAAACTCTATTTCAGATGGTTATTATAAAAGAATTGGCTTCGGCCTTCACTATCATTCATTGAATGGAGAAAGCATAGAAATGGCTGTATGGGCAACGCTCCCTTTGCCTGTCCCGACGGACGAATTATAAAAAAAAAAAAAAAAAAAATGTCAATTTAAATAATTTGTAAACACATGGGTTCAAAAGTGCGCCGGTAAATAAATAATATTTTAATTATATGGATCAAAAAGCAATATTTACGTATTGTCAATCATTAGGTTGTTGCAAATTGTGTTGCCTCCGATATGCAGGTATAAGGAATCCCAATGCCTATGAAAAACCTAACGATTTTTGTAAAAAGGTAAGAATTGCACTTACAAGCCAAAATTTTACTCTTTGTTAAATAATTATTAATTATAGTTAGTATTAATGTGGGTAACATAAAAGACTTTAACGTAAAATAATAATAGTCCGTTTAAAGACGCCTAAACAAATACCTAATTTATGTATAAGGTATTACAGTAACATGTTTTGTACAACACAAATGCTATAATAATAAGAACTTTTAACTGTTTATGTACTAAAATTTTGTAGTTTACTATAGACATTTTTTCAACTATTTATTTTTCGCGGATCTTCTATAATACTTCACTTTTTTAGTTTGAAAGTGACAATGGAACAGAACAGGATCAAAATATGGATAGTGAACCAAAAGAGGATGTTAATGGCAGAGAACATACCCCGGAAAACAGTACAACTCATAATGATAAGTCTAATGGTAATGGCAATGAAGACTTAAGTGAAAATTCAAATGGTAACGGGTGTCCAGCTCCGAAGCGTCGCAAAATGGATGTCTGTGCTAGCTGCTTGGGGATCCTACAAGAACAAACTTGGTCTGATAGTGTGGAAATGACTAAAGAAGTACTAGACAAAAAAAGGTTGAAATAAATTTACTTCAAATATGCGCTTTTATAATTTTGGACGTGGCGGTAATATCGTTGATGTCCGCGGTAAAACTATAACATAGGGAAGTAAAATGTATGGAAATATATGAAGACGCTTTTAAATTTCCGTCGACAATAACGGTTTAACGTGCATGTTAGAGGACATAACGACGTCTACACTCTTCTGAACCGCACCAAACATCCGCTGTGTGTAAAATCAAAAGGGCATATAACGTACCCAACGTTTTATTGTGGAAGTCGTCGTCCACGATAACGTGACACCGGAACTATGAAAGCGCACAATCATTTACAACTTTCATTAAATTCTTTGTATTATTTATAATAATGTTCTGTGTGTAACCTGCATATATTTATTCTATGAATTTATTTCTGTATGTTTCAGATATGAATGCAAAACATTTGCATGTGCTCTGTCAGCTCCAATCGCCACAATTTTAAGAGAGAAAGCAATTACGTTAAGACTAATAGATAAATACCCTGAATATAGTCAACGTAAGTATTTAAAAAGTAATGATTTTATTGAATTGTAAGAAATATTACAATATTTCTTGTTTTTTTCTGACTGAACAGCATCGACAGAGGGGAAGTCTCATCGAGACTTATAAGATACTGCACGAAATTTATGATGTGCCTCATCTCCGAGAATTATACACCCTGGATGTGAATAAGCACCTAAGAGGACATTCTTTAAACTTATGCCAAAATCCCAGCAAGAAGTTACCTAGAAGGCACTTTTTACCTAACCGAGTGGAAGTAGTCTGGAACAGATTTCCTGAGAGTGTTGTAACGGCAACCTCCATGAACTGTTTTAAAAACAAACTGGACCAATTGGGAGACGAAATCTTCAAACGATTTGACACACACGCATCAGCTTAATTGCTGCTAGTGTGGTTACACAAATAATAATAATAATAAATATTTAGCAAAAACAACACACACTACAGTTTTCATATTAATTAATAATATAAATGTTTTTTTTTTCAGAAACGGTGATACCTTTAAAAGAAGCGTGGAAATGGTCATTTGGTGTTTATCTTGAAAGTAATATTAACAAAACTTTGGACTCTGGAGCAATCTCTCCCCTTCTGATCACAGTGAATATGGACTATATTGATGATCTGCAGGTGAATCCAGCTTTTTAACCGACTTCCAATAAGGAGGAGGTTATATGTTCGTCTGCTTATCAAAACTAACTACTGTTACAATTCCATTAAATAATTATGTATACACTAGCTTTCATTGCACTTATTCCCCTTTTTATATTAGATTAAATAAATAAAATAAATAAAAATTTTATTTTATTTTATTTATTTTATTTATTTAGATGTAACTTTACTCTTCCATTTCAGGAGTTAGAGATTCTAAAAACAGTGTCTCCAGAGTTATTTGAAGAAAGAAGTAAGCAGAAGAGACGCTTTGTTACTGAGTTCACTCGGCGCTCAGTAGAACAGGTATGGTGATATTGTTACAAATATTATGTTGATTTACTACCTGTAAAAAGTAAACCAATCAGTTTAGAAAACTATTTAATATTGTTATCTAAACTTTGACAATAGGTCTGCTTGTCTTTATCCGACATATTGAAAAAGTCACGACATGACAGACTAAAACAGCATACTTTGAAAAGTTATGTGCTCCATAACTTTCTTCTCAAGAAAACATATAGAGCCTGTCTTAAGGCTCCATTCCACCGCGGCGCACGGAGAGACTACGCACGTGCGTCAAGCTTCGCTTTGTAAGAAAATATATTATGTGACTGTGTCCACTGCAACCCACGGACACGCTACGAATTGACTCAAGTCAAAGAAATAAATCCGTGCACGTCCACGCGTGCGCGTGGCCGTGCACAGCGTGCGCCGCGGTGGGTTGGCGGCTTTATTATAATTAGTTTCTTATGTCAATGCTTATTATTAGTCTGAATCAATATTAGCTATTGCCCGCAACTCTGTATAAATAAAAACGCCACCTGTTGTCACATATTAGAACTACAATGTGAATTCATTTTCATCGATATTTCCATGGAAATTAGACATTTTCCCTCATCAAAATGTAGTCTATGTCCTTTCCATAAAGTTAATATTATATTAACTTTATGGTCCTTTCTCAGGCTCTAGACTATTGTGTACAAAATTTCATTACAATCGCTTTATAGTAATTTTGGCGTGAAAGCGACAAGAAAAGACAGAAGGACAGAGATACTTTTGCATTTATAATATTAGTATTAATTTTTTTTTGTAATGTTACAGGCATTAGAGAACGCGACGTTATCAACGCTAGTGGCTGCGGGCGGCGCGCTGCCCGTCGCCGGCGGCCCCGCCCACACCGCCGGCGTGCACGCTGCGCACGCGCCCGCTTATCTCGCCGCTAGGTATGTAACCCTAAAGTAGCTATCCTAATGGTCAAATAACTCGAAGGTTATTAATAAAGCCACTTTAACAGCTTGACTCATAAAAATTATGACAGTTAACACCCCTTTGTTTTTGCTCTAATTTCTAAAGTAGGGGCATGATAATTCTAAAAAAAATATATATTATGATGTAGATTACTATAAAAACTACCAACGAAAATTGGTTTGAACGAGATCTAGCCAGTAGTTTTTTTTTATACGTCATAAATGGTAAACCTTAATCTAAATATCATTAAATCGACTGAAATATAAAAATAAATAAAAAAACTTTTTAATTACATAAAAATAAACCTTATTGCTGCTGCGGAACCATTCATGGGCGAGTCCAACTCGCACTTGGCCGCTTTTTTTATATTGTTACAGATACGTGAAGCTAAGCCGCAACCTGCCGCAGTCGCCGTGGGTGCTGGAGGGGCGGCGCGTGCTGCCCTCCTCCGTGCAGGAGATCATCTTCGCGCCCATCGCCAAACTATACAAGTGAGACTCTCTAAGAATACAGTTGGATTTTCACAATGAGAGACCTCTGCAGCCTTACCCCCGAAACTGATACAATTTTGATTTAAGAGTCTGATTAGTTCCAAATTGAGCCGCAGCACGATCGTGCGCTAGTGCCTAGTATAGCTGTCAGGAGTGGGAAAAGCCGTTGAAATCGAATTACTTAGTTCCAAATTGAACCGCAGCACGATTTTGCGCAAACATGTGGGAAGTACCAAAAATTCGAAAGATCGAGTTGATTCCATTCTAGATTCGATTCTGATTCTGTCGGGAGTATAGCAGCTGGATTCAGCAGGTGTACATATTTTGCTCATTTATTTTATGATAGACTAAGCTTTTTTGACTATTAAAAACTCTTTAAGAAACAGAACTAGGCGTAAGTACACTGCAGCAGCGTAAAGTGACACTAACAAATATTATTTGTATGACGTATGAGATGTACACTGTACAGCACGAAGCGATTGCGTACATGACGTGAAGTTGAGTCCGCTACGGTGCTTGGTGTTTTAGCTTGAAACACGGATATATAATTAGGATTTGGAGAATCCTAAATCCTAATTATATATTTCACCACCACCTTATTAAAGGCCGGCAACGCACCTGCAGGCTGCAGGTCTTCTAATGTTGAGTGTCCATGGGCGACGGTAGTTGCTTTCCAACAGGTTACCCGTTTGTACGTTTGCCCCCTTATTAAAAAAATTGCTTACATCGAGTGCTTACTCGTAGGTTCGACGCGGACGCGGCTGAGTCGCGGCTGAAGTTCGTAGCGGCGGGTCGCGAGGACGTCGACGTGCGCTGTCTCGGCGACGGCCGCCCTTTCGCTGTTGAGGTCTGTTCCACGTTACTGGAGGCCTACTACGAAACCGCTTTGAGACTAAAACAATCGAAAGAGAATGACGCGTCCTGCTCTAACAACGTCATTAATTCTTGTTTGTTAGTGTAGGACGCGGCATTCTCGTTCGATTGTTTGAGTCTCAAAACGATGTCATGGTACGACTCCTGGTTACTTAGCATTACGTCATGCTATAATAATCCCAAGTTCTAAATATTTTCAATTAATGGAACCCTCATCAAACACCTCGTTATAATAAGTAGCTAAGAGTTCGGTTAAATTGCTTGTGATCAATATGTTGTTAAGTAAACTCGACTCGACGCAAAACATAATCTAGACCTTGGTATTTTTGCGTTTGTATGTATGCTACACAATACACATATAATGCACCCATTATTATTAGTATTTCGTTACCATTTTCGGTACGCTGTTTATACACTAAATACTGCTAATACAAACGGCCTAAATTTACTAGTGGCTACAGAAATAAATTCCTAGTTTCTCAGTTAGTTACTATTCATGATGACATTATTGTGTTGTGTATAATCCAATAGGTTACGGACCCGACTCGCGAGCTGACTACTGCGGAGTTGGAGCAAGTGTGTGAGGAAATATCCAAGAGCGGAGACGTCGTTGTGAAGACATTCCAGCCTATTACTAGGTAAGTCGTAATAATCATCTTTCCGAAAATTGATCTTTGACCTGTTTTTTTAAAAGAAGGTAGAATTTTATTTTGCTTTGGGTACTATTCCTGACGGATACGACCTCTTGGTGTCTAAACACACTAGGCTGAATTACGCCGGCGTAAATTCCGCCGCGTTTACGCCGCGTTTCAAACGCATACAAAATACGGACGGAACGCGACGGACGACACACTTCCGAAATTCCGTCGCGAGCCGAACTACCGTCGAGCCGAGTCGAGCGCAAAGTTCGGCAGAGATTCGGCGGTAATGTTATGCGGCGGCGAAGCATATCGCATACCAGCTGATGATAAGCGTTAACGCTTGCAGTATTCTAGGTTTAATTTATTTTTTTAGAAAAAAGATTTTATATTCCGGGTCCGGTTCCCTAGAACATTATTAATTATCATCAAGCAAATTTTTCGTGAGTAGCTTCATTTTGATAAGACGAATAATAGTTATTTCCTCTGCGAAAATTCTCAGTTGGTAGATAACAGAGATAGAAAGGATTTAAAATTTCGTTTTAAAATTCCGCCGCGTAATTTTGGCTCTTCGCGTATTTTATAGTGTCGGACGGATGCGGCGGAACGTAATTTCGGTCACGGAAATTACGCCGGCCGCCGGCGTACCTAATTCAGCCTAGTGTGTTTAGACACTTAGGAGTTGAGTTGTGCGAAAGTGATTTCATTCGTCACTCACGTCTGACGCTTTTCTAACGGTGTTACTATTTGTTTTTAACGTTGTATACCCCTCCATTTCAAAAGGCCGTATCCTAAAGTATTTCGAAGATACATTAATAAATATTATTTTCAGAGACGATCTAGTGCAGCTAAAGAAGGGTGAAGAGACAAAATGCAAAACGTATGAAGCTCTGTGCATCAAACTGTCACATCGTGATGATGAAAATGTGAGTACAACCCTGTTCGAGTATCAGTAAACTATTTTACTATGCGATAACAAAGCAGACGAGTCAGGGGTGTTGACTATTTTTAGAAAATATATTTATTTTACAGATGTACATTTGTTACACCTAAAAAAATATTTATATAAAATAAATACAATAAAAGCGATTTAAAAATAGCCATTCAATCAAACAGCCCTTTGACTGAACAATGCCATGCAATTACACGGCTATACGTTGTTTAGTTGTTGACTGTAACGTTCAACACTACAGTTAGACGACGCTTAGCCAACTGGTTAAATGGTAAATTCACTAAGGTGACCATTAGTTTAGTGCTATTATTACACAAGGGTAATGATAACAAGCAGATTAATTGTATTCTAACTCATTTTGAACACAATTGCAATAAACACCTTGGTGATGCATTTCATAATCCCGTAAATTCTCCTCGTATATTAGTTTAAATTTTGATTCACTCGTATGTGCCTCCATAATTTCTGTTTCTTTAATAGTGCTTGTAACGTATATTTACGAAAAATATCTTAATACAACCACAAAATACCGCTTAATTGACGCCATATTGTAAACAAAACGCACCTAGCGCCGCGGTGGTGAGCGCTGAACTAATTCAACCAAACGGCGGCTTTTGAATCAGCTGTATTGTTGAACGTTTTGAGCGACTTAAATATTCAATTACTAGCTGTCCCGGCAAACGTTGTTTTGCCATTTAAAGTATATTTTCTACATCATCAGTTGATACATGTTTTACCCCCTCTTTTGTCCCCTAAGAGGGTGTGGGGGGGAAGGTCATACACCAGATGATAAGTTGAAAAACACAGTTAATACCTAATATGAAGTAAGTCCACTAAAGAAAAAAGTTGTATACTAAATCTGACCCCTCTTTGGTCCCCAGAGAGGGTTGAGAGGGGAGGGGGGGGGAGGATTTTTATACACCAGATGTTGAGTTGGAAGAAGACAAATATAATATATCTGTGAAAACTGTGAAAAATCTGTGAAAACCGTATGCAAATCGGATCAGTAGTTTTCGTGTTAAAGAAAAAAGTTTGATACAAAATCTGACCCCCTCTTTTGTCCCCTTAGAGGGGTGGGGGGAAAAAATTTTATACACCAGATGTTAAGTTGGAAGAAGATAAATATATCTGCGAAAACCACATTCAAATCGGATCAGTATTTTTCGTGTGATGCTGGAACAAACATACAGACAGACAGAAAGAGTGACAGACAGACAGACAGACAAAAAACTAACCACATTTTTGGCTTCTATAGCGATGTAGTGACAAAGGTGTAATTTCGGGTGTCATTTCATATCTTTTATGTACAGAATTTTCATTTCTACAACAGAATATTGTCTTCCTCCCGTACGCGCTTTGGTGACGCCCACTATCGTAATATTTTAATTTCGCCATAATTTCAAAACCAAACGTCCAATTTTAATCATTCAAAGACCAAATATTATCTACATAAACTGTACTTAGTGATAAATAATTTATTTTGATAAGGATTAATAGCGTGAGTAAAATATATCCGTTTAAATGTAGTCCAAAAAAAATTCAGGATTTTTAAATAAATAAATGGTTAATGTGCCTCACTCGACATAGATAGGTATAGTGTGTCACGGACTTTTTTGTAGATATTTTAAGATCTACAATTACTTAGAACATTTTATGGTGTGATGCTGGAACAAACATACAGACAGACAGAAAGAGTGACAGACAGACAGACAGACAAAAAACTAACCACATTTTTGGCTTCTATAGCGATGTAGTGACAAAGGTGTAATTTCGGGTGTCATTTCATATCTTTTATGTACAGAATTTTCATTTCTACAACAGAATATTGTCTTCCTCCCGTACGCGCTTTGGTGACGCCCACTATCGTAATATTTTAATTTCGCCATAATTTCAAAACCAAACGTCCAATTTTAATCATTCAAAGACCAAATATTATCTACATAAACTGTACTTAGTGATAAAATAATTTATTTTGATAAGGATTAATAGCGTGAGTAAAATATATCCGTTTAAATGTAGTCCAAAAAAAATTCAGGATTTTTAAATAAATAAATGGTTAATGTGCCTCACTCGACATAGATAGGTATAGTGTGTCACGGACTTTTTTGTAGATATTTATAAGATCTACAATTACTTAGAACATTTTATGGTTCTATCTTTTATAGTTTAGGCAGCGTACGCAAAATAAGTAACTTTTCTAGTGTGATTTTTTACACCTTGCGTCCGAAAAACTCAAATATCTTACGGAACCCTACTTTTTTCCAAAATAAAATGTAATCTATGTTCAGCAGAAATAATGTAAGATTCCAATAGCAAAAGAATTTTTCAAATCGGTCCAGTAGTTTCGGAGCCTATTCGACTCAAACAAACAAACAAACAAACAAAAAATCAAATCTTTCCTCTTTATAATAGTAGTGTAGATAAAAAGCTAGACGTGTGATTGAATGGCGCTGTTCAGTCAAAGGGCTAGCTGTTTGATTGAACGGCAGCTATTTAAACCAGTTGGCTGCAAAAGTGACGTCACATCCTGTCATGGTTGTTTGCGATCACGATACAGATTAAATATTTACTTTTTATTACACAAAATAAAAAATATTATAAAGTTAATGAGTAAAAATATGCCCATTTTCGGTAATTCTATAATACAAATCCTCAAAAAGAACAATAATTTGTATTAGATTTCGTTTACTGTCTACACCCCTATTGTAGGTCATACTGTTCTTGATTTATAATCTCTTCAAAATAAACAGTATCATTATCTTAGATTAACATTAAGTATTGACATGAATACTCAAGCAAAAGCGAAGTCTCAATAATATTGTTACGTGCTAAGGTTCGATGATTCGGAGAAAAAGACCTGGTGACTCTCTTGAAGACTTTTATTTACACTTACACTTTAGTTTACACAACTCACTAGGTTCAAACACTACGCACTAAGTTCAAACACTAAGCACTAGGTCCAAACACTATGCACTAACTCACACTAGATCACTATGTCTAAACACTAAGCACTATCACTGGTTCACTCACTAAGTCACTTGTTTCTCACTTCCGAAGTCGCTTTGATTATCGCTCACTCGAAAACATTCGAAGACTGGCTCCCGGCGTGTTTACCTGCCCTATTTATACGGGTCGAGGCGAGTAAAAGAAAGTTCGCGAATCTTCCGGCAACAATACCGGTTCGCGTAATACGTAAACAACCGTGGGAAAATTCTAGAGTGTACGCGCAAATAAACAAAAACATGCAAGTAGCGGCATCTGGTATTGAATAGGGGATTTACGCTGTCTGTGATGCTTTCGCCTGGTTGCCGCTAGATGACACTACGTGTCCGCATTCGTAACAATATGTAAATATTTTTTGCTACAACGCCCATTGAAAATATTTACATAATTAATTGAATTGATCGATAAGCTTTAATGTTGCTTAAAAAATATACCTTTATATTTGGCGCTCGGGTACGGCGAGCACTACGCCCCGAGTCACACCGAGCCGAAGTCTGCCGAACCGAAGCGACGTTAGACGAATGTTAGGTGTTTTTCGTTACGGAATTTCTTGATTCGATCGCAGCGCTCAAAGCCCGTGATGAAAGTTTTGCAATAGTTTAAAAATTTAAACATGATCTCAAATTATTAGCTTCCCGAGGACGCTCCTATAACGGTGACAGACACGGACATAGAGCGCATGAACGCGTTCCGCAATACGGCGGCCGGTGACGTCATCAAACTCAACATCCAGCAGAAGACGCCCATCAGAGTGCTGCACCGCCGGCCGCTGCTCACGCGCACACGACAGATATTGGACTTCACTGCGGAAAAAGTCCCAGGTAAGAGCTTTTGTACAGCAGCAACGCGGCGAAAAGCTAGGGCGTAATTAGTTTTATTGTTATAGGAAACATAGTCAAGATACTATTATGACTGAAGATAAGTCAAACTTACAAAAGCGCTCTATTTTCGTCAAGTGTTAAACAGTAGAATGTAGATCATATTTTCATGTTTCTGTGTTGACCAATGCCCTGTGAGGCTGTGACGTTTGTTTACAGGTCAACAGCAGTTATTCAAGATCCGCGTCCGCACGTCAGCGGGCACGTACGTGAAGGAGTGGGTGCACGGCGAGTTCGGGCGCACGCGGCCGGCGCTGGGCGAGGCGATCGGCGCGCGCGTCGACATGCTCGCGCTAGACGTCACCGCTGTGCATCTAGATTGGCCGCCAAATAAATCATAGAAAGCAATTTTTTTTATTACTTTTGTGTCATAAAGTTTTGATTGAAGTCTTGAGTTTTTATTTCCTTTCGTCTTCTTAGCTCGACTTGAGCCAGTCCACACGGCGCGCTGCGTTACGTCGTCACAACGTATCTGCGTTGACGCATAGCCGGCCACACGGGCGCTGCGCCATCGCAGCGTTATTACGAAGCAGTCTTAACGTCAACACCCCCTCCCTCTTCGGCTCGGGGGCTGCTGTCCGTCATGACTATGTGCGTTGCGACGACGCAGCGCGCCTTGTAAACACCTTGGTTATTTGTATGTAAACGCAAACGGCAGCGCTGCGTCGACGCAACGCGCCGTGTAGACTGGCTCTAACCTACCGCGTACCTACTAGGCTAATATTATAAAGTCTAATATCTTTAAGGCGCTTTGCACACGACGGGGCGGGGCGGGCCGGTCAGCCGCGGACATGCCGCGCCGCCAGTACGCGCCGGGCACCACAGATTAGTTACCGGGCACCTGCAGCGCGCTCTTTGCCCGCCGCGCCGTGTGAGTTGGTAATATACATAAGTTTAAATAGAGGATTCCCTTTGTGCTATCGCTCGCGGCGAAATTGACCGGCCCGCCCCGCCCCGTCGTCCGCAAAGCGCCTTAAAAAGTAGTGATTATATTCTCTTTGAAGCGCCGTACGATGGCATTCGGGAGCGTCATTTTCAAATGTTGCCGTCAGTATTACCTCAATGCCGTCAGTATAAAATGACTATAAAATTGGATTGATGACAACTATATTTGATTGATTGATTGTAATCAATAATATAAAAAATATAGAGTTAAGATGGAGTTAAGTGCTTCATTAAGGTAAATATTATGTACTAATAATTATTTTTGTTTTAACCGCGCCACTATCAGCAGTCGGGTAAATAACTTTAATAAAAAGTACTTACTACATTTAGGGCCTGTTTCACCACTTTCTGATAAGGTGCCAAATAGGCTATTCACCATAGACTTATAATATACCTATTCACAGCTTTTTTGACAGATTTTCCTTACTTCATCTATCAAGTTAAGTGGTGGATACTGGATAGCCTATTCAGGAAAGGAAACAGGCCCTTATTCCATAATAAATAGTATCCATGAGTCATGAGTCATTGATATTATTGAAAATTATAAAAAACTTGTCTAGAAGTTGAATCACGATTCACGGTTGAATGTAGGTTAGAACTACTAGAACTTAGAGGTCAGCACAACAAGGGCAAGCTGCAGTAAAGGCAGTGAGTAAAGGCCTCTGCCTATCAAACAAGAAAAAGAAACGAAGAAGCAGCTGACATTGACATTTAAAAAATGAGACGTGTCAAAAGTCAAAACAACGCAAACTATTCAAAAGTAAAATTTTAGGCATTTTTACGGTTTTTATATTCTAATCATGGATTAAGTTTATAAAAGTTTTGTTTTATCTTACTATTAACCTAAATCTGCGTAGCTGCCATTTTTTTATTAGTCATTATCGTCGTTCGCCGGAGTTTCGTGGCCATGCAAGTAACGTAAACAAAGAATAAACTATGCGTGTGGTTTTGTGCTAGACGTGGATGGGAGGGTCGGTAACAGTTTTGAAAAGTTTTATGGGCAGGAAGTTCCTTGAGAGGGTCAAAATGAACGGAGTGAGCCGCGACGCCCCCGTGGGGATCCAGTGTCTACAGAAGCTCTGCCCGCGGCTGCAAATTAACAGATTACGATGGTATGTGAATCTAATACTAATTCTTTATGAAATTAAATTGCCCCATGGTCTTTGTCTACCAACCCTGTATATTTTTTGTTGCCTCAAAATGGAACGCGCTTCAGGCTCCAGCCTATTTGCTTTGTAAAACTTAGGCTAGGGCTTTATTAGAAATTCTATACTTTTATGGCTATAATTCTTATGCTACTATTTGAATTTTTATACACAAGGTACCAAGCAAGTGTCCTGGTGCTGACTTATTTCACATACATGACATATCACTTGACGAGGAAGCCAATATCGGTGGTGAAGAATGTGCTGCACCAGAACTGCAGTGGATTCACTCCTCCACCAGATGTGCCACCGGGAGATGATGAGTGGTGTAACTGGGCACCTTTTAGTGAGTATAGGAAAAATATATATTCTTTAGTATAGTGCTATGATATATTGTACTATGTCATTTGATATGTATTTAAGGTTTTGTGCCAGGCTTAAAGTTAATTGTGGCTTATCTATCATGTTGTCTCTATTGTTGTAATTGTTTATGAAGGTTTGCAAAAAACTTACAAGCGACTGATAATATAGACATAATAAAATAACCATCCAGTCAGGTTCCTGACTGGAACAAGTGACCTTAAATGAGTGGAATTGTTATATAATTTGAATACTTTTCTTCATGGGCGTAGCCAGGATTCTATATAGGGGGGGGCCATAGGTCTTTGGGGGGGGGGGTGTAATGAAGGTGAAGTAAAAATTAAAAACAAAATATGAGCGAGCGCACTGGGATTGAATGCCTCCCCTCTCACCCCGCAACTCTCTCCGCTCCACGTTTAGGTATGAAACTCGTGAGCATTAGGGTCACTTTATATAATAGCTAGCAGAGTCGAAGCGCAGAGAAGCGAATTCCCAAAAACTGAACACAGAAAATTCAACCTTAACTCCAGAACGTAACGCACACATTACTTCTGCGAGACCAATCAGCGTTGGTCGGGGGCATGCGCGCGAATTCGCGCGGATGCGGCAGACGCGCGCGCGCCTTTTAAAATTCTCAGATGTAATGTGTGCGTTAACGCTTTGGAGCTAAGGTTGGATTTGCTATGTTCGGTTTTGATACTTCGTAATTCGTTTCGATGCGCTTCGACTCTGCGCTAATATAAATTGACCCTTAGCGAACGATCGCTCTTGTAGGGGGGGGCAGCTGCCCCCCCCTGCCCGTACCTCGCTACGCCCATGCTTTTCTTTGCCACATTAAAATGATTATTCTTCTGATATAAATACCAAATAAATAATTATTTAATAAGAAATAAAGAACAATAATTAAATACTATAAGAGATAAATTTTACATACTTAATAATAATTATTATTCTTGGAGATAAAATTGCTGGCAATTTTAGTTATCTGACATATGAGACATTATGCTGAACAAACAACAGTATTGTATTACATAATATTACAAAGCTTAACAGTTTTGGCATGATGATTCATATTTCATGTTATCATAACATATTTATTATTTAAACTATTTAACTCCTAATTATTGAGTCATGAAACATGACGTTATAACAAGTGGCATGTCAATCCTTTATAATAAATTACTTTTTTCAAATAATTTGCTTAAAAATATGTTAGGTCTAATTTATTTTGTTTGAACTGTAGTTACGCTATTCAGATTACATTAAAATAGTAAATGTAATTGTTGTTATCTGATTCTTGTCTTTTTTTACATCTATTTAAAATAGGTATTCGGTATCATTTTTATCGGTGGTCTAACTAAATAAATATTCCTGTTAATTAGAGCAAGACCACTAAATATGAGGAACAACCATAATCATAAATCCATATTAATATTGTAAAAAGCGTCAGTGTCTGTTTTCTGTCTGTTGCTTCTTTAAAGCAATGCAATTTTGTATGGACATAATATAATATACTTCTATTATCAGAAAATAGGATATTTTTAACTAGAAAAATGTATGAGGATTGAGGATACAAGTGAAAAACAAAGTTGCGCGCAACATCAACTACTCAAACCAGCAAATGCCCTTCATCATGTCACATTTTTACTTGCTTTCACTGTTCTGTCTATATCAAAAATAAATTTAATTATAAAAAAAGGATTATTTTACGTTATTGCTTTCTGTTTTAGACACACCAGAGGCAAAATCGTTGTTGGGGACATTAGATTCCGCGTTTCTGTTTTCTTATGCGGGCGCCATGTTTTTATCAGGTAAGCATTATTTTATATAAGGTCACTGTTAATATTTTTGTAAAAAAAACAAACAAACAACAAGTAACAGTGGGGTGCACTCAGGCCATATACTTTTGATATTAATCAAACGCGCAAATGAAATATTTGTGTGTTAGTGAAAGAGACAACTAGCAAAAAATGGACGAATGTCTTCATGCTCCGTGACCGATCTTTAGTGATACAATATATTCTTTTGTATATGAGTCTATATGTTTGACGTTTTCTAGGTATGGTGGCTGAGCGAGTGGATCTGCGATATTTCCTGTCACTAGGCATGATGGTCTCCGCTATCATGTGCTATCTGTTCGGCCTGGGCAAAACCCTCAATATTCATCACATTGCCTTCTATTTGATTGTTCAGGTAATCATATTATCATTAAACACCTGAACAAAGGTCCACTTGCGCAAATCCTCTTAAATTAACACGAGCTTTTTTTTTCATTATTACAAGGAACTAGAGATCGAACATAACATTTAACTCAGTCTTAACTTTAACCCTAACTGGCACAAATAGGCCTTAGACCAGACAACTAAGACAAATTAGTAATACTTCTAGGGCCTGTTTCACCACTTCCTGAATCCTGATTAAAAGTGCCAAATAGGTGGCTATCCACAACTTTTTTGACAGATTCTCCATACTCTATCTGTCAACTTATGTGGTGGATAGCCTATCCGGCACTTATCAGGAAGTGGTGAAAGTTGAAACAGGCCCTTAGTCTCTACACTACAGGGCCGCAGGGTACTGAGTAATGCATGAATACTCGAAAAACTTTATCCACCTGTATATCCATACTGATATTATAAATGCGAAAGTGTGTCCGTCTGTCTGTCACCTCTTCGGCTCCTCACGCCCAAACCGCTGAACCGATTTAGCTGAAATTTGGTATGGCGATACTTTGAGTCCCGGTAAAGGAAATAGGATACTTTTTATCCCGGAAAAATGTACGGTTCCTTCTTAATAAATGAATTTTTGCGCAACGGAGTTGCGGACATCTACTAGTCATAATATATTATAATCATTATTATGGATTTTTAAACTTATGTTTCGAGGCTATTGATTAACAACAATGCAAGAGGTGTTTCACAACAGATATAGTAGTATTGTGCTGTCAAACGCCTATGGCCCCGCTGTCGCAAGATACATATTAATCCGTCTGCCGGTTACCAGGCGGGCGCGGGCATCGCTCAGACGACGGGGTGGCCGGGCACCGTCGCCATAGTCGGCAAGTGGTTTGGCAACACCAAGAAGGGCCTCATCTTCGGCATATGGAACTCGCACACCTCGCTTGGGAATATTTTGGGTGAGTAATTAACCAAGAAACAATCAAACAGATGGCCTTTTAGCCGCGAGATAGAACGCGATAGCCGCCGCCGGCGACTCACAATTACAAAAAAGTTCTGGTCAAGATAATACATGAATCAAAATAATATCTGATAGTAGTATAAAATTTATGCTAAGCATTTAGTACTTAGCATAATAATTAATTCATGATTCAGTGTTTCATCCAGTCGGCTTTAAGTCAATGTTAATCGTAATCTGTCGACTGAGTTTAACATAAACCAACCAAATTACGTAGGCTTGCCATTTGCTTATAAATCAATATCTCTGATAGTACATATAACGTTATGTGGTGCAGGCACTGTCCTGGCGGCGGAGTACGTGGAGTCGGACTGGGCGCTGTCGTTCGTGTACCCGGCGCTGGTGATGGGCGGCGTGGCCTTGCTCGTGTTCCTGTTCCTCGCGCCGGAACCCCGACACGTGGGCCTGCAGCTAGACCGCGCCTCCGTGAGTACGCAATAGCAATATTTCGAAAGTGACGTTCAATATTAATAATAATTATAATTAGTCGACCTGATTTTATTAATATAATAAAGCTTGCAATTTATCTTGTACCTAGTACTAGTGTATCGTGTCTAGTGAAAGGATTCAGAAGGAAGATTCAGAAAAAGGATTTAGACATCGATTTATATGTAAGGATATGCCTACTAGAAGATTTTGCTAATAGGTTTTTTTTTTTTTTTTTTTTTAATCTTTATTTTATAAAGGCCATACATCATGAAGATTAAGCCGGCCTTAACAAAAATTTAACAAAAAATTTCAGGCGGCATACATAAGATTATTATCTAAATCTCTTAAATATAGGGAATGTATAACAAAACTTAATAACCTATCACTATGTTCAGCTTTGAAATCCGAACTTACAATATTATGTATAAAAAAATAAAAATCTAATTTGCTACATTTTGTGTCCACAATAAATTCGTTTCTGAGGGATTCGTTCCTATCACACTCCAAAAGAACATGATATAAATCTTCATAACGATCACATACTACACAATTCGGGCTGGAATTTTTGCCTATCAAGAAAAGAAAATTATTAAGAGGAATGTGATTAGATCGAATTCTAAAACAAATTGAGAGATCTCTCTTATTAAGAATGACATTAGAAAACCAGGGCTTTTTGGGAGGTTTACTAACTATGGTTCTATACCAAATACCAGAAGTTAATGACTTTTGTTGAAAGTGCTGATTCCATTTATTATAACAATTATCTTTAATTAACTTAACATAATCCTTAAAGTATGAGATCACATTGCACAAAGAACCCTCGGTACGTGCTGCATTTGCTAGAGAGTCAACTGTCTCATTTCCACTAATTCCTACATGAGATGGAACCCACTGCAATCGGACATTAACCCCATTACGTATTAAACGATAAATACTTTCAATAATGAGGAAAGCCTCGTTTCTGCCCATGTTACCCCTACTGCAAGAGATCAGATGGTGAAGACCACTTTGAGAGTCTGTTACGATGACCGCGTTTTGATAGTCAGTTCCCTCTATGTAAGTGAGTGCCTTTAATATCGCTATTAACTCAATGCTCATGATAGGAATATCCGGGTTATCAATCAGAAATTGAGATTTAAATTTACGTCGTGAATCATAAAATGCACACCCTCCAAAATTTGTAGATTTTGAGCCATCTGTGTAGATGTGGATATAATCAAAATAACTAGTAGCAAGTAATTCTTCACTAAGTACTTTGAGTTCATGAGGGGATACACTTTCTTTATATAATATATTATGGCGTTCCATAGTTGTAGGAATAGTAGTGTGACATATATCTTCAATAGGCTTCTCAAATGAATGTAAAGGGATATTAAATGAAGGCCAGATATTGAAATGAGAAATATTAATATCTTTAAGGTATTTGTAGCTGTTAAACATATAAAAATAACCGTGCTTATTCCAATAACGTTTACCTAGTTGAATAATGCTTTCAAATTTTAAAATATTATTAAGTAAGCAATCATTGTTATAAGAGAAAATTTTAAGAAAAAACTTATCTGATAAAAATTTACGCCTTATATTTAAAGGTGGTACGCAAAGTTCACTCTCCATTATTTGAATCGGAGTAGTTTTAATGAAACTGCCACAAAGTCTGAGCGATTGATTTTGTATATAATCCAACTTTTTAAGAACATTAGGACTAGCATTAGCAAATACAGCACATCCGTAATCCAGTCTACTCCTTATTAAACTAATATACACTCTTCTTAATTGTAAGGGATGGACACCCCATTTATAACCGCTGATACAACTAAGGATATTTATAAATTTTGAACATTTTTGGTAGGTTTCATTCACATGTTTGTTCCAGTTTAACCTGTAATCGAACCATACGCCTAAAAATTTAACAAATTTTACTAATTCTAAAGAGATATCATTTAATTTAATGTCAACATTAGGAATACGATACTTTCGTGTAAAAATACATAACTTTGTTTTATTTAAAGATAACTGTAAGCCTATATCATTTAATAATTTTTCAAATTGTATCAGTGCTGCCTGCATTAGAGAAATACATTCGTTTATGTCAATGCTGCTACAGTAAATTGTAAAATCATCAGCATATTGGATTAATCTTAATTGGGGTGTATATAATCTACTTATTTTTAAGGTCGCGATATTAAATAATACAGAAGACATCGGATCACCTTGAGCCAAACCATCTCGGCATATTCTGCTAATCTCTTTACCACAAGATAACACAAAAATAATGGTTCTGAAATGCAAAAATTCCCTTATATATTTACATATGCGTATATCGACACCAAGTTCTATAAGATATTCTGTGAGTACTTCCACGGAAACGCAATTAAATGCGTCCATAATATCTGTAAAGGCACATAGTAGGTATTCTTTTTGAGTAAGGCTTACTTCAATATCCGTAGATAGACGACACAGACCATCTTCACACGATCTACCACGCCGAAAACCTATCATGTAGTTAGGAAAAAGCGTATTATTTTCAAAGAAATATTCTAACCTTCTCGTTATCATTTTATTGTAAATTTTACAAAAACAGTTTATTAAAGAAATAGGACGATATTTCAATGTAGAACCACTTCGTTTAGGAATTCCTATCACTTTGATTTTTCGCCATTGGTGGGGTAAAACAGAGGTAGAATATATTAAGTTGTAGATATTAAGTAAAATTAATTTAGCACTGAGTGGCAAATGGTAAATCATGGAGTAGACTATACCGTCAAACCCAGGCGACGTGTCTTTACGTTTAATAGCAGACTTTAATTCAGCTAAAGTTAAAGGCAAAATGTTATCACTCTCGTGACCACACATCGTGTCATTCCTAAAAGGGGGATAAGCGACACCATCGGGGCTCATACTTACGAGCAGTTGATCGGCTTCTGCCTCTGATAATAATGCATGTGGTCCACTATGATGACCTTTGACCCAGCGAAGTTTGCGCCACATATCGCCACTAGAAGTTTTGGGGTTTATATTCTCACAAAACCGTTGCCATGACTGGTACTTAGCCTGCCTAATTAACTTTCGAACAGAGACTACTTTTTCTTTTAAAGCAAAGTAATTTTCTACTGTACGGTTTTGTCTTAATTTTTTAAGTGCGAGTCTTCTCTCTGCTACTGCTTTCGATAATTCTTGATTCCACCAAGGTTTTGGCTGGAATCTGGAAGATGGTCTGTTGCCAGTTTGAGTGTTGGGAATAAATTTATCGGCAGAGTTATTAATAATATCGAGAAACCGGTCATAATTATCTTGAACACTATTTTAATTGATAAAAAAATTAATACATTTAGTGTCTATATCATTACCATATTCAATCCAGTTAGCTTTTTTAAAATTACGTTTTATTACAGGTTTCTGAACCGACAAAGATTTAATAATTATAGAAATAAGCAGGTGATCGCTACCTAAATTTTCATTGGTTACGGACCAGGAGCAGTAAAGAAATAAATCAGAACTCGCAAAAGAAATATCAGGAGCAGATAAAATTATCCTATCATTTAACTTAGCGATGCGAGTTGGACTTCCGTCGTTTAAAAATGAAAAATTATAATCCGAACAGCTTTCGGTAATTATTCGGCCCCTGGTGTCAGTGATGTAGGACCAAGACGCGTGGTGGGCATTAAAATCTCCCACAATAAGCGCTTTACCATTAAACAACGAAAACAATTCGTCATAATCACGTTTTCTTGTTGTGACATTGCTCGCCGAGTAAACGCCGATAACGTATTGAAGCCTAGATTGGTTAAAAACTTCTATACACAGAATATCTAATTTATTACCTGACAATGATAAGTCGATCGCCCTAGCTGTTAAGGAGTTATGTACAAGAATGATTAAGCCCCCAAAACCATCTTCTCGGTCTTTTCTAAAGCAAGAATATCCAGAGATGTTTAATGACTCTTCCTGTGATAGCCAAGTTTCAGAACAAACACAAATATGAACGCTTTCTTTTGACAAATATGATTCTAAATCAAGTCTTTTTGGAATAATACTTCGACAGTTCCATTGAATAAGTTTTAGATACATTAAAGTTATTAAATAGTACTAAGTTTTTTAATTATTCTTGTTATTCGACTTTTAACTTTACGCGATGAAATAATAGGTATTATATCTTTAAGCATTTTAGTCAAACAATTCAAGTCTTCGGTGTAACTCTGGCTGATCTGAATAATATTTTCTTTTCCATAAGTCTCTTCTAAAAAGCTGGTAAATTCGGTAATAGACATAGGGTAATCACTTTCTTCTATTATATTTTTAATCTCGTCCAGTTCCGATGCTTGTAAATCTACTGTAGGTGTCCTTTTTTGTTTTTTGACGCCTTTTTTATTCTTTTTAACTGAAAAAGTAGTTACAGAGCAATCTGATAAGGCTTCACTCGATTCTGCATCACTTCTCGAATTGTTTTCTGAATCAGAGATTTCTGTAGGTAAGATAATACTTTGTGATGATTCAGTTGTAGGAGGATGCGGTCTTTTGAAGGTGGCGAGAGGTACAAAATCTGTATTGGCAGTATTTAACATAGAATCGCGATCATCGGTTATTATATTCGCAGGTGTTATGTTTTCGGGGCATTTATTTGCAATATGACCCTCTTTTTTGCAAATAAAACAGGTCATAGTATCTGTGGAGATGTAAACCCAGTACGTACTGCCATCAAAATCCACTTGGACACGGTCGGGAATCTTTTTTATATCTTCCGGAGATATGTAGGCTTGACGCCGAAAGCTTAAAATGTGGTTAAAACCGGGTTCATTGATACCAGCCTTAACAAAACTGACAGGAGTGACCAAATTTATTCCTAATTCCGATAGCTTATTCTCAAGTACGATATGCGGGATGATCGGGCAAAAAATGGAAAAAATGATTCGTTTGTTTCTTGTTATAAGCGGCCGAATAGGTATTCTTTTGTTATTAATAACTATACATTGGTGTTTATCGATAAGTTCATCGGCAAGATCTTTTGTTGATACGAAAACACAAATCCTGTTATTTGACATTCTACTGAGAAATCTTATCTGAGTAGATTCAATTATTTTACTAAAGGCGTAAGCGTAATCTTTAATAGGGGTGTCATCGACTGCATCAATCACTACAGCTTGATCTTTAGAGGGGAAAACAATAGCTTGGGTAACGGAGGAGTAACTAGGTTGAGGCTCCATCGTCCCTGTAGTCAGAAACGACGGAGGTATAAATGATAAATAACACACGCGATGCCTCGCGCGAGCGCGGGCGCCTTTCACTCCGATAGGTACTCGCTAATACGCGTAGTCGATATAATGCGCGTACGACGTGCAATCCTTACGGCACACCGATAACGACTGCTAATAGGTTTTTCATACAAGGAAATAGAGAGCCATCTATGAAAAATCGATTGAACTACGTAGTGCGACACAATATTCGGCCGCGTGCGAATGCTGTTTTACCGACGAACCACGCGTTCCACCTGGCGTTGAAAACGATCAAAACGCTGAAAATGCCTCCTATTTTTAGCAAGATCGTTTTCAACGCCAAGTGGAACGTAGGGGTTGCGTCATTACTCGGTAAAACAGTAGCCATGGCGGACATCGGTATGTAGTAAAATTATAAATTAATTATTTCTATTCTTAAACAGTTTGTGAATTTGTGATGCTTACCGATGATAAGATATTCCAATGTGCTTTTTTAACTTTTTTGACATAATTTTTGCAGCTTTTTACCACACAACTAGGCATTTTTATGGCACTGAATAGACATACGATGACACCCGATTTGTTCTGCGGACCACAGAATATGACTAAGTCACGTAGGAGTCAAACGGAGCGTTTTGACCCCTACGAATCTGCATCATTGCAACGCGCGATTGACCCGGTCCTTAGTAATATATAAGTCTATGGATTTAGACAACGAAAAAGACAAAAGTTATACAAACTTGAAACTGTATAATGGGACACGCTGTCTGCGTACGCAATTGCGTACACATTAGCATGCTCACTCGTGAATCGTGATACATCAAGTTCTTTGTATATGTTACTAATTATTTTGAAACCTATAGTTTTACCTTATAATAAGTTATTTTTGTCGATTTCAAGACGATTTCAAGAAAATATGTATCTGTATAGATGATGATAGGGTGTGATTATAAATTAATTTTTGTTCTCCAGCCGAGCCGACAGTCGAACAGATCGGACGACGAGGAGGAGCCGTCGCAGGTGATAGTGGGCGACCAGGTACGTGCTTCTGATGATGCACTCCATAATAACTGGTGATGAGAGTAGCGTGCGGCGAAGCGGACTGTTTTTTTTTTTTTTTAGTTTTTGCGTCCGCTTCGTTATACGCTTAACGCTATAATATTATGGTGTATTGACAAAAACTTATAAAATGCATTCGTTACGTACATACTACATACTTATGCATTTTAATAATACTTTTTTGTTGATTTCTTTTGCATTACTTAAAATAATTATTTAATACAGAAATTTCGATTTTTTTCCTTTACTGACTTTTGACTGACTGATAATATTTCCTATATTATGACAGTAATAGGTATAGTGTTAAGTATTAACACGGCACGGTTGTGAGTAACAGCATGTTGCAGGCGGCGAGCTTGCGGCCGTCGCGCCACTCCGCTAACACGCAGGTAAGCTCGCACGTATATATCTGTCTCTGTCCCTCATACTGTCACACGCTCGGCAGTCGGCACCGATAGTGATAGATGTCGATTATTTATAATATCTTTCACCGATGTCACAGACTCTAGACATAAATACTGTTCGCTACCGATAATCATAGGTATGTAGTTATCGTACTTGCACAAAGAGGTTTATGTTTTCTGTCTCTTTCGATCACGTATCTCAATATAGCTATTACACTCCCTCGGCACAATCTTTTATTATTATTTTACGTGAGCGAAAGAAATGGATGAAAAGTCAATTTGAATAATCGCTGATTTAGGATTGCCATATATTTCATGATTAATTTTTGCAAATTAATACAATGTGCATGTGCATGGCACGATTATGTTGCATGAAGCACGTTTTGAAATCTTTACACTTGCTGTAAAATTTCTAATTTTTCTGTAAATTATAATAATAATTATTATGTGGATTATATAACAAATCGTGTCTGTTTGTTGTTTAATATATTTTATGAATGCAATTGTAATAGACAGTTATATTAATTGTATTAGATATGTATAGTCACAAGTACTTAAATATAGATTTAGACACGTCATTAATAAAAGAATTCATTAATTGTATTTAAAAACTATGTAGATATTGTAGATAATATCTCATTACTCGTAGCTGTAGCTATTTAAAAGAGAGTAGAATAATCTTTATTTGCAGCTATAATAACTACTAAAATAGGAAAATACTACAAAACAGAAAAAACATATACAAAAGTTTACATCAATTACGTTTAATATGTATTATTATTCTGCACAGCATCAACAAGACGACGCTACAGAAGAGACGGCGCTGCTGTCGCGTCGGTCGTCTCGCTCGCACAGTGGCGCCATCTCGCTCAGACGCGCGTTCACCATCCCCGGCGTGGTGGAGTTCTCCCTGTCTCTGTTCTTCGCGAAGCTCGTCAGCTACACGTTCCTATACTGGCTGCCGTCCTATATTAATTCGTCGAGTAAGTTTGAAATTAATTTCCAGTATAATTTAATTAACAACCTTAATTTACCGCAAAACCATATATTTAAGGTAGATACTAGATAAATATCTTCTTTCTATGCAAATGACTTACAATGCAGAATATCGTACTGCGTACATGGCTCAGCGCAGCGATTCCATCGGATCTCAAAAACACATTCCTCGCATTACAGCTTATCTCTAGTAGCCTAAAGTCAAAAACAGAAACAAACATTAGAAAATATATTATGTACGAAGTTTTATATCGCGTCGTTTGTCATTTGTATGAAAAGTGGGAGATAGAGATATTTATTTAAATTTAATCTTTATAATTGTATCATTGTTTGTGTATAGCGACCTTGACGCCGCGTCAGTCGGGCGAGTTGTCTACGGCGTTCGACGTGGGCGGCGTGGTGGGCGCGGCGCTGGCGGGCCTGCTCGCCGACGCCGCCGCCTGCCCCGCCCTCGTCTGCACCGGCTTCTACGCCCTCTGCGCACCCACTGTACGTACCATCCACTAGTTAGTTGTGACTCGTTTGACCTTTGTGGTTTGTGGGCAGAGCGACTGCGCGTTCATACGAGCGCCTCGAATCCGCCGCGCGGTGAAACCGCCTATGATCTTGTGATCGCCACGCAACCGCCGCGCCGGCGTGATAGGCCCTTGCAATTTAAGTAACTTTAAAAAAATTTTAGCCATTATTACAATAATTGTTTACGTGTACGTAACGTGACAGCTGCTGGCTTACCTGTGGTGGGGTGCGAGCTCGTACGCCGCGAGCGTGGCGCTGCTGGTGGCGGCCGGCGTGCTCGTCAACGGGCCCTACGCGCTCATCACCACCGCCGTCAGCGCCGACCTCGGTGAGCACACACATACACACACACACACAGATAACCTAAGTTAGAACAAAAGCTGCCTTGCACATTAAAGTATCGTGATGCATGTAGCCGAATTAAGAACAAATACTGGTTTTATTGTTGTGCCTTAGATACATGGAACAGCTCCCGCTACTCCTACAACACCCCCAACTCTATTGAATTGTACTGAATTAGTGTTGTTAAGTGTGAAATGTGTTGTAGGTACTCACAGCAGCCTGGCGGGCGACGCGCAGGCGCTGGCGACCGTCACCGCCATCATTGACGGCACGGGCAGCATCGGTGAGTTGCATATTTTCGTCTCTACTAACGTAAATTAGGTTAGTAGAATGTGTGAGGTTACTGGTTAGTGGTTAGTCACCCCTGGATTTATTATGCCGTATATAGGCCGCGGTCTATTGGCAGCAGCGTCCTAGGTTGGCGGCAGCGTCATAGGGGAGCGGCAGATTTCGTAAATGGGGCGGTGGAAATACAGTGGTCTAAACTCATAAAATATAAATTCGGCACTGGGTTATGTTATCGAGTATAGACACAACAGCGACGGACATAAACAAAACTATAATATAACCTTAAAATTACGACGCTCTTTTAATTTCATTGGCAGTGCACTACTTTCTTCACTGTTGTTTTTGGATTTGATGTAAGTGATTTATCAAAATAGAGGCGCAGAATTACAAATTCATTAGATACATGTGAAGTTGTGTTCTTCGATTCGCCGTTTGAACTTTGAACTTTAGTCCGTTATATCATCAATATACATTATATATTTTATTTTATTCTTTGTATACATAAATTGTTACAACAATTAACATAAAATCTGTTGTCGCAGGTGCGGCGGTGGGTCCGTCGATAGCGGGCGTGATGGCGGGTCAGAGCTGGAGCGTGGTGTTCTACATGCTCATAGCGTGCGACTTCATGGCGCTCGTACTGCTGCTCAGGTACCATTTTATTGTTATCTCCTTTTAGTTTTAGCATACAAGATGAGTGATGACACCTGTTAATTAATAATCGGTCAAGTGCGAGTAGGACTCGTGCACGAAGGGTTCCGTACCGTAATAGAGCAAAAATAGGCCAGAAATTGTGTTTTTTGTATGGTAGGCCCCTTAAATTTTTATTTTATTTAAATATTATTATTATTTATTAATGTACACATATACCTAAGGCATTTGTCAAATTTTCAAGTGCTATCAATAATGGCAACAGATAGTTGCCATTATTGATATCGAGCAAAAAAGGCCAAAAAAATCACGTTTGTTGTATGGCAGCCCCCCTTAAATTTTAAAATAATTTTGTTTTTATAGCGGCAACAGATATATACAAACTGTGAAATTTTCAGAAGTCTAGCTATCTGCTATAGCGGTTCTCGCGATACAGCCTGGCGACAGACAGACAGACAGACAGACGGACAGACAATGAAGTCTTAGTAATAGGGTCCCGTTTTTACCCTTTGGGTACGAAACTCTAAAAAGCACAGTATATAACTATAGTAAAAATGTACTACCACTTCTCGTCTCTTGTAGTCTAAAATTAGCTCTTCTATCACGTCTTACCAGTTACCTGTGAAAATAATATGATCGTACACCCGTAAAAGACTTTTGAAAGTCAATGCTATAATTTCTAAGTTCTTCACAAGCGGATTATAGAATTCATATAATATTTGCTATAAAAAATCAATATGCGTGGGCTTTTCAGGATAGCCAAGTCAGAGGTGGTTCACTTACGACGCGAGCGACGGCTGGCGTCGCCTCGCGCCGTGCGCATCGAGTGAGAGAGTATTGTGAGACACAACACCCTAACGGCATTGCAACGCATGAGGTCACTGCCTCGAATTATGCGTTAAAGCGGACACCGCCTCTGTCGACGCTCGAACTTCGAAGCAGCGGCCTAACGTCTGATAAACTCTTATCTTATTACCCTGGTATTGACAAAAGGTAAAATCTTTATAGGTTATAATAAATGTTAATTATTAAATGACTACAGTGAGATAGATTATGAGCATTCTATTGTGTTGAGTTACCAAATTCGAACTTTTTAACTAAATAACAAAAGGTCGACTTAATCTTACGATGTAAGGCCTTTAAATAAAGAAAAAAAAAACTAAATAACAAAACTGGTGAGCTGTTTAATAATTCGGACGCTCATACATTTTGACACGTCAGAATTCTGATAGTATGCGGGGTCCACAACAATACCTATAAGCTTTATTACTGGAAGCTGGAACCCAATTATCGAGCTTATGAAATTTATCGAAAATCGATATATATATCGCGAGAAAACTTAGTTTTTATGTATGGAATGGGCTAGTTCATATAAACGAATTAAAAATCGGTTCACACACGGCGAAGTAATCCTTGAACACACGTAAAAAAATATCCACAGCCGAACGTGCCGAAGCCGAACTTAACGAACTTCTTCAAATTTATCTACGAACCTATAATTTACATCGGAAACCCAGATCTATTTAATATACTCATTTTTCTAACTCAAAAGGTTTGCAACATCTGAACAAAAAAAATAGCTTGCCTGCCATTTTCGGGTTAACACTTAGTAAAACTACTCGAAATCAACTCAAAACAACGTAGCCTTTCGTTAACATCAATTGTTTGGGCTCAACTAAATAAATCAAGTTAATACACGCGTAAAAACCAAGAAAAACATTAAACCTTTTTGAACGTAGCAGGTGACACGGTAGCCGTTTCATCTACTTCTATGGCGTATGACACGGCTCACGTGTCACGAGAAAATTGTATGACGCCTTCAAAGTCTTCAAAAATGTGCGCCGCATTGAGTCGGTTAAGAGTTTTTAAGTCTTTTATATCATGTATATCTCTTGCGCTTAATTTTACGAGGCGGGGCGCTTGACCTGAAAAGATAACACTAAAACAATTTCCGCGCCCGCCACCCTCGCCGCGAAGTTCGAGGCATTAGGCGTTGTAGTCGTACCTCGTCAAAAGTAGTTGAAAATCGATCTCAAGTAACCATTCCGCGCTCAAAAGCACAAATAAAAAATTTGTCACTCATGATTTGAGATATGTAAACGGAAACTTACTGATATTTTCATACTTAAAGTGTTATGCTAACAATGATAATTCATGACAGCTGTAAATTCCGAATTAAATTATTATAATTTGTGACAATGTATGTTCGATGTATATAATTATAATAATTATGTAAGTAATAAAATATTGTGAATAAAGTTTGCCTTTTATTAGGGTTCCGTTATACCCAAAGGGTAAAAACGGGACCCTATTACTCTCTTGGCTCGTATAAATAGTCAGTACTAAAGATGCATCTCGGTCTCAAGACACGGTTCAGGCTTTGTGATTGGTTGGCTGTCAAATTTTGAACCAATCACATTAAAATTAAAATAATGGTTTATGGTAGTGATGATGATGATGATGACAATGATGAATGTAATAATAGCATGTATCTTTAAAAAGTCAGGAGTTATGTATATTTAATGTAAAAGCCAGTAAAAGCTATAATAATTATTGTAAAGTTTTATTAAAATCCGTTCAGTAGTTTTGAGTAAAAGAGTAACAAAAGTAACAAACATCCATAATATATCAATACAAACTTTCGGCTTTATCATATAGCTTCATTCATTATGAGACCACATACTCGTAATTTCAAATGAAATTCGTAAATTGTAATACGAATTACGACATCCTCACTCGACCGCGGTCAGCACAGAATACTTTTAACCTGGCGGTCAGGCACCGACTGGCGTATCGCCAACGTGTAGAGGCGTACCGCCATCGCTGGGCCATCATCCTTTGATGTGCGGCCGAAAAACCGACACCGCCGCCATTCCCACGGCCATCGCTGGCGCCATCGGCCATCCTACGCCACTACGTCCTCACTACGCTGGCCCATCTTGAAGAGGGGCCATTAGATTGATTTGAACGGGATGACACTACGATGTTGCCACTTTTTAATTTCTTCACTTTCTTGACGCACGTGGACCATCAAAACTGTCAAAAGTGTACAGAGTTAACACAGCTACGAACGAATTTGACAGCTGTCAATGTCATCTACACCTACCAATGCCTAACTTCAGCATGGACCGGGTCAACTCCTAAATGGGGAGGCTCACGCCAAAAAGAAGAAGAAGAAGACCGGGTCCGCCTGTCCGTAGAGGCCTTAAGAAAAAAAAAAAGTCATTTGTGGTCATCCGTCATTTGTCACTTTGCGTTGGCGTCTTAATCTGTGGTTGGCGTCGTCTCAAAGTACTAAAGGGACCGTGCAGAGCGACGACACTGCCACAAGTGGCGAATAGCCGAAACTTTTACGAAAATTTTACTGTCAAGCTTTATTCAAGCTACGGAAAATTATAAGATTTCTTGAAAAATTTTAGTATTTTCAAGAATTGAAAATTGAAAAAAAGTTCTAATACATACAAGAAATATAAAGGCAAATCGAACGATGTAAAATTTTACTATTTTTCTGCCAAAGTATTCACATGCCTTTGCTAATTGAAAAACGAAAGAAATGGATCAAAGGCAGTAAAAACATACGTAAGTATTTAAAAAGTTCCATGAATGTTATGTGTAGACTCGTAAAAACACTGAATTTTGTAGATTATAACCGTAAATTCATTTTTTATGAACACAATATGAACATAACCTATAACAATTGCTTTCTTTCAGTAAACATCCAAACTGGCTTCCATCATACATAGGCACCGCTCATTTAAGGCATAAAGTTGCATCAAAAGTAAGGATAATTTGGAGAAGTCCTGCCAGGAATTCAACACTGAGGATAGTATTGAACTTGAACCATCTTGTCAAAGTGTTGGTTCTCAAAAGGATGATTCTTCAAGTAAGAAAAAGATTAGTAGTGCAGTCTTTGTGTGTTATTTAAAGAATACATACCTAAATGGTGTTTACACTTATGAGATCCAGACTGAAATTAGTTAAAAATAGTGTCAGACAAAAGTTGTGAAGATGGTATCGATCGAATCGCAGAAGGTTGAAATAAAAGCATTTATTTTAGTGAACTTGTTTTATTTTATTAATCCACAAGCATTTTCAGTAATTAATATAAGTATTTTTGCATAGCTTCATTATTTTATTGCAATATTTATCAAGTTTTTACTTTCTATGCTGATGGATGCTATCATGATGCTATTAATTACTTTTTCAGATATTTTCTTAGTTAACTAGATAAGCTTTATACATTTTTATTCACTCTTCCATTCTTTGTTTACGGGTAGAAAGTAGAAACCCTTAATATTATATTTAATATTATAAAAATATACTTAATATTATAAATGCGAAAGTGTGTCTGTCTGTTAGCACTTCACGCCCAAACCGCTGAACCAATTTTGCTGAAATTTGGTATGGATTTACTTTGAACCCTGGGAAAGGACATAGGATACTTTTTATCCCGGGAAAATGTACGGTTCTCGCGCGATAAATGATTTTTGGCGCAACGGAGTAGCGGGCGTCATCTAGTCTTTAACTTTAATATTTCGATCGCGGATTCTTGGAAATCTGTCGTTGTTCTCGCGGCCGCATGTGGCCACTTGGGAGTGTAAGTATTATATCATTTTATAGTGTAAAACATAAAAAAACACTCATAAACTAGCCAGGGTCAAGGAGAATGCGAAGTCAAAGTCACTCACAAGTTACGTCTTTTACTCGCATCGTGGCGCTGCTGTCGAATTGCGACGCCCTCTATAGTTTCTGCACGGTCCCTAAAGGGAGGCCATTTTTAAAAGAAGAAGAAGAAATTTGTATTATTCTGTGTTTGTATTAATTAGGTACCTATTTTACGGTATTTTTGAAACAAAAGCAAATTTCTGTTTCTAGTGTATTTGAAATAGCTAAGTTTCAGTGCTAAGCATGAAGCAAGAAGCAGGATTCAAGTATATAAGTTCCTGCCGCCTCTGCCTTGCAAATAACAGGCGAACGATTGATATTCTCCACACACCATTGCAACCACTTTACGAGAAATTAATAAGCAGTAGCGTAAGTCTTCTCACATCTGCAGATAATCCTTTTATCCTCCTCCGTCGCGCACCGCAAACCACACATTTTTCGGGATATAAAGTATCCAGTGTCTTCCCCGGGACCTGAAGTATCTCCATACCAAATTACAGCAAAATTGGTTCAGTGGTTTGGGTGTGAAGAGGTAACAGAGAGGTATAGATCAACTATAAATGAAGAAAGATATTTTGCTTATAGTTTTTTTTTGTATGAGAATGAAAATTTTATATTAAATTTACTTATTTCAGATACATGATGAAACTCCTATGTGCTTTCTTTGTCACAAACGATTGCAGCAATGCAACCAGTTTGTCAAGCTGATCAAAGATACCCAGGGCCTCAGAGAGAACTACATTAAAAATGGCTATATGGTTAGTAACTTGAAACAACACATAATATTTAAAAATCTTTTAAACAGGGTTCACATATTTGTTGACTAATGATAGTTAATCTTTTGTAAACATTTTGTGGTTTATTCAGCATTATTACTATTATTATAACACTTTTATGGCCAAAATAACTCTTTGTTCTATTTTTAAGATGGACACAAAGCCCCCTAAGCCACTAGTGCAGTTGGCTGTGCACTCAGTAATGAACTTTGGTATTCCATTTGAGGCAATAGACAACATAGAGACTATTGTGAAGGAGGAAGCCGAAGTCAAGGAGGAGCCGCAGTCTGAAGATGGTATGTTACTGATACTTGTTGATAACATGGTGTACTTTCTAGTCTAATTAATAGACATTGGATACACACTCTTCGGATACACTTTTTAGGTGTAAGTGCATATTTTGGCAATTTTTCGTTGATAGTGCATATTTCGGTAGTTTTATGCCCTCATAGTCTCCAAACTGGCTATCATTACACACGCCGAGGCCACAAAACAGATGTAGGATAGATTAAAAACACTTCAAATATGTGGCTCCATCCCCATTAAAAGAATGCAATACACCCAATAGGTACGACCTTTATAGAAACAAAATTTTTCTTTGTAGCATTAGTAAAAAATTTGAATAAAGTAGTTACCGATTTCTTAAACTTCCATGGGCATTATGATTACAATTGGAAACTGTTAGTAGAAAATTATTATTGGTGCTGTATAAAAAATTAAAAATCCTGGACTTGATGAAATTATAAAATTGACGCTGTTATTAACGGCACCACAGGAAAACTCTTCAAAAAAATAAAAAAAAATTAATAATAAGTGACTTTTGATTGTGCATATTTCGGCCATTTATCGTGCATATGTGCATGCATATTTCGGCACTTTGATCGTGCTTAAAATCCATGTCTACTAATTAACTATTTGTATTTGTCAACACTGTGAAAAATAAATACATGTATCTCTGAGCACAAATTTAACTAAGTATATAATATGGTTAGTGCAAAATTCATAACATATATAATATAAAAAATAAATACACTCTTATTTCATTTGACACAGCTTACCCATAAAAATACTAGACTTAGGTCATCATGCATCGCCTAACTGAAGTTTTCATATTTTTATTATACAATGTGTCCCGACACCGGTGTCCGATCCTTTAAGGTCATAATATAGGGCATATTTTATCGACAAATTTGCTGTCAAATTTTTTCTATCTGTTGTAAAAATATGGCAGCCATTTTAATTTTTTTGTATCAAAGATCCGGGCCCTCATACTAATTTGACCAGCACATCTTATGTAAATGTCCTATGAACATAAATAAGATCTCATTTGATAGCTGAAATTATAGACTACAAGTACACAAAAATTATGTTTTAATTTTCTTGGAATAAAACATAGAAAAACATAGGTAAAGTGAAAAAAGTTTGGATTTTTTTCGTGTCATTTTTAATTATTTGCTTTTTGTGAAAAATCTTGTAATTTAAACTAGTTATTTTTTATTTAAAAAAGATAGAGGAGGTTATCAGTAAAGGTTATCAGGAAAAAAATGCATTACAAATTTTAAAGTTAATTTTTGACAACAATTTATTAATAAATACTTTATTGAGACATTATTTGTAGATTTTCGAAACATTTCGTTGTTTCTCCCTACTTTTGCATTTTTTTTCCTACTGCCCCGGTTGATATGCAAGGAAAAGGGTCCTATTCAAATTATTATAATTCCTAACCTATCTGACCTAGAGCTAAGATGTTGTTGGGATGTATGTTAATTGTTAGCTAATAACCTCCTCTACCTTTTGAAAATAAAAAATAACTAGTTTAAATTGCTAGATTTTTCACAAAAAGCAAATATAACCAAAAAAGATACGAAAAAAAAAAAACTTTTTCACTTTACCTATGTTTTTATTCCACGAAAATTAAAACATAATTTTTGTGTATTTGTAGTCTATAATTTAAGCTATCAAATGAGATCTTTTTAATGTCCATAGGACATTTACATAAGATGTACTGGTCAAATTAGTGCGAGGGCCCGGGTCTTTGATACAAAAAAATTAAAATGGTTGCCATTTTACAATTACAGAGGGAGATAGAAAAAATTTAATAGCAAATTTGTCGATAAAATATGCCTTATATTATGACCTTAAAGGATCGGACATCGGTGTCGGGATACATTGTATATTATAATTTATTAATACATTTTAATAATATTATAATTAAATTGCAAACCATTTGTTTCTGCATTATTCTATTTGTTGATTGTTCTTATAGAGTTGGAAGAGAATGCTGTAGAAGATAGTGAAGAGGAACCAGAAGGTGAGGAAGAGGAGGAAGAAGAAGAAAATGAAGAAGAGGAATCATCAGAGGCAGAAGACGATGTGCCAATAAAGGCAATGAAACGTAAACAAACAATAAAAAATGAGCCACCAGCTAAAAATAAGAAAGCTAAAAATTAAACCATCTTAACTCACCTGACTCAATGAGTTTTTCTCAAAGCCAATACAGTTATATTATTGTGATTGAGTATTGTTATAAGAAATGTTAGTGTGTAAAACTTTTAATAGGTTTTATTTTGAATTAGAATTTTACTTTAAGATAAGGGTTAGAATAAAAAATTGAACATGAAAAGAATAAACAATTCAAGCTGTTTAGTAGCATTCTCCTCTGAGCTGTAACCGTAAGTAATAAATATTTTAAACTCTATTCGTTTCTATTTTTATTTATTCCCTAAATGTCTGCATTCATGACCAGGAGAAATTAACTTTTTTTTTATTTTTAACAACCTATTGCCAACATAATATGCAGAGACATAAAACAAAACCCTAATATTAAACCCTTATAAGTTATAACTACAAACCTGAACCCAGTATAAATACCTGGCCTGTAATAATTTTGATAGAAAACTAGTTCAATTTGGAAGTTATAAAAAGACTATGGGCGGAGTCGTCCCCACCCATCAACACAAATGAAATGTAGCTCAATTGATAGATCTTAGCAAGATGATATTTTTATACTATGGCGACTTGGCCCAAATGCATGGGGTTCTCATGGCATCTTACGTTTAAACAACTATTTCGTTAACATATTATTGACTACTAATTCCAAAATTCATGCTCATTTATGTATTAATTAGTGCACAGCACTGTGGAAGAGACATGCTTCGGCACGAATGGGCCGGCTTAACCGGAGAAATACCACGGGCTCATAGAAAACCGAGGTTAGCGCTGTTAGCGCTTGCGCTGTGTTTCGCCGAGTGAGTGAGTTTACCGGAGCCCGGAGGCCCAATCCCCTACTTTAATCCCTTCTCGTACACTAGACTTTTAAGACTCCTTGATGAAATAAATGGGAAGTAGAATAAAATTACAAATAATATAATTTACTAACATTAATATAATTTAAATAAACACTTAGCATAAATCACAGTGCACATAATGAAGAGTAATTTATAAGAGGCAAAATATGTTTCTACAATTACTATAACTGCAGAGAAGTGGATTTTAATACCTCCATCGTGGGAATCGCAGACACAATAGATTCTCAATTGTTTTGCAGCAGCCGGGTGCCGCTTGGTAGTTGGTGATTGATGGGTTAATGGACTCCATAATGATTTAATTAGTGAAGTTAGTGAATATCTCTGACTGCTCTACCTATATGTTTCTTAAGCCTCTACATGTATTATGGATGACTTAGATATAATGATATAATGGTGTAGTCTATTGCTGTATGTATACTTTGCTAGGATACTATGACATGACATAAATTATATCCTAACACAGTAACTAGTCTACAAAGAGTCCAATACCATAACACTAGGTACATGATATTTTTAAAAGCTCAGATGGTTGCCCAAGCACTTTAATGCCTCGAGCCCCAAGTGGTCACTGGCTCGTCTCGTTTTTCCACAATTGAGGGATTAATTCTAAACAGATCATAAATCTGTTCAAGTGTACAGTGAGTTAAGAGAAACCAAATGCTATTCCTTAATTCACTAAAGAATTTTAGAATCAAAAATATGTGATGTTTGCACAAGTTAGTTTGTAACCTAGCAATAGAGCAACTTAGTGATCCCTATTATTATTCTAAGCTCGTCCCATTGGAACGATAAAGGAGAGAGAATCTCCAGTTTCACCCCAGGAAACTCTATTCAGCTGGTATGTTGTCACCCAGGCTATCAGAATGACAGCCCAGACGGCTGCACCAATGCCACTCATTATAACATCTGAAACAAACAACATCACTACCATGGAGGAAGTTGATTCCTAGGTAGTTGAGAGATCTACGTCATTTGGTGGGCTTATGTCAATTCCATGTTAGCTGTAATCGGTCTGATAAGTTTGACTTAACGCAACCAAATTACTTAGGTCCACAATCTGCCTAGGAATAAACTTCTCTGACAGTACTATTGTGATACAGAAATTGTATGTGATAACTGATAACTGATAAACCATATTTAGCACAATTTGTACATACATTTACGAATAAACTTCTGCTCTTCATATGGGGGCTTGAGGAAAGCTTCTCTGAAGAACCACACAGCATTGACTGCCCACACAAACGGAAGGAGAATACAACCAACTGAAAAACGCAACCATAAATCATATTATGTACCATCCAAGAGGTACGAATTTATATATGAAAAAATAAAAAAACTTTTTGAGTTGTATACACATTTACTTACATCAGTTGCTTTAGTTAAAATCATGATTGATCAACTGATCAACAATGTTCTTACCTTTGAAGTACCATCTGCATAGGCTCAATTTCTTATCATTTGTGAGTCTGTTGAGATCCATATTGATTGAGGTTATACCTTTATGCAAAAATTACGAGTTTGCGATTCGCATAAAATAAGTGTAACGAAATATTTTTTGCAAGCTTTTTGTTTTGTAGTCAAACATGAGATTTATTATTGGATTTAATGATGACAACTGTTGTTATTGGTCACAGAACAGATTTACTGTTATTGGTTGTGGTCACAGATTAGAGTATTATAGAGTAGAGTTGTGGTTACGTCAAATTTAGTTCTCTACCCGAATAATGGGGGCGCTGATTCCACTTCAAATAGAAACAAAAAGCAGGTCTGTATCAGCAATCCAGCGTACTTGTTTATTAGAGATCAGTGTTACTGTTACCGTTTTTTTGCTTAAATGGAGACTTTAGGGCCGGAAAAGTTATTTGAAATAGAAAAACTATGGATTGTGTGTGTAGCCAGATATATTAGCTAGGTTATGAAGTAGATAAGTTACAAGTTTTATTGAAATATTTAGGGAAAAAATGAGTTCTTTTCCGTATGTTACGAAATGTTACTTATTCGATTCTTCCACTCACGTCTTCAATTAATTTCTAAAGTCTGCTGGTTCCAAGTAGTTCAGATTCTTTCAACCATTTTTTTCGCCTTTTATTTATTTTGATTTTCATTGAGCCAACAGCTAAGCCTATGAGAAGACCATTTTTTGTTGGTTTGACAGAACTGGAGCCATTATGAAGACGTCTGGCCAAAATCGCCGCGTCGTCACAACAGATTTTCAATCTGTGCAACTGATTTAGTTACTAAATTAGGACAAGTGGAATAAGAAGCTTCTAATTTGTCTTCTTTTTAGAATCCTATTTAGAACTTCTAAATTTAGTGTAATGGAATAACTACTTTAGTAATTAGTTCTCTACCCGAATAATGGGGGCGCTGATTCCACTTCAAATAGGCACAAAAAGCAGGTCTGTATCAGCAATCCAGCGTACTTGTATAATAGAGATCAGTGAAATAGGCACAAAAAATAGCTGTCATTTCAAAGCACGGAATATATAACACAGGAAAGGGCATAGCAAATAAGTTTCTTAGAAACCGGTGTCGCCAAACTCACACAGTAATGAAAGGCTATCGGCAATCCAGCGTACTTGTATAGAGATCAGTGGACAATAAGGTAAGTTAAAAAAAAAAAAACTTTTACAACAAACAAAAATGGCGAAGTTTTGTTCAGTGTCAGTTTTGTGAAAATGAAAAATAAATAAAAATGTTTGGAACTGTAAAATTCTATTATGTTTTAATAACTGTTCTTTACATTAAAATACAAATATGTGAGTATAATTCATGTGTACTAGTCAATTTAAGTTTTTGAAAAAAAATTATGCATACCAGTTTAACGTAAAAATTAAATTCCTTTGAAGTCCTTGATATATAATTACATCATTTGTGTTTACAATGCAAACGCGTTAAATGAAGGTTATCAATTTGCACAATTACATAGTTGACGGCTTCTTACGATATCTAATAACTATGCAACAATTTATTGTGTTAATATGACTTCTTAACTACCGTTAACTGTACCAACTTTCGTCTCGTGGCTCAAGCAGCAAGCTCAACGCTTGACAAGTTGACACTGATATTTAAAATATATAATATATTATATGCTTCTCTATATTATATGCTTCTCTCGTAGGGTATAACATTACACCATCGGCTTGTAGGAATTTCATACACATAGACCTTAGTTTGATGATGTTATTGATGGCCATTTAATTGAAGATGGGTGCTCAAAGGCCTATAGTCACCAATTCATCGTAAATAGTTCTTATTAGTTTAGCAAGCATTACCCTGTGAAAGTATAGTTATATCTGTGTATAAATGAATTGTTTTTATTTTTCTCTTCTGGAGTCAATGCCAATTGAAAATAACTGTATTTTTGTTTGGTTTCAGGCACAGGGGAGGTAGAGCCAATATTCCTAGCCCTGTACAGTCCTGGGGAGCCAGAATATGCTGAGGTCCTGGTGCATCGGATTGGTGAAAATCTAACTCTGGTGTGTGAGCTTAAAGGAGACCCCTCACCGAGGGTCTTTGTTTGGAACTATGTTAATGACAATGGAACTGATGGTGGGAGGTGAGTTTTACATAAATTGTGCTCAGTTATTTTCTTTTATGTACCTGAGACAACAAAATATAGAACCACAATATTATGTGCTAAATACTTTAACCATTCAAGAGCCCCAAGAGGTTGCATGCGACTGCGATAACAAAAGAAGAACAAAAGATTTCCGAGAATCTGTGATCGAGGGTTTAAATGTTATTATGGTAAATGTGAATCAGATCTTTAATGCTAAAAAAACCCAAAGATATCTGAAATTAGTAATTATATTGTGCTCTGTCCCATCTTGTGACTGAAACTATTTACACCATGTAACTTGTCTTTATAGTATTACATTGGCAAAGCCACTTGTAAGACAAGTTATAACATAGTTAGGGGCCCGATATGTAAGGGGGCATTAGTATGTGCATACTGTATATGTTAAAAAATATAATAATATGTATAGTCTATAATAGGTCATCCAGTAACAAGGTTCTGTCATCTGTGTAAAGCTGAACATGTTTTAAGATTTTGGTGTGACCTTTGTCAAGGCAACCGAGTACTTTAATTTTTTAACTTGAACTTTAAATTTATATGACGGTGTAAACAATAACTTGAACTTGAAATAAAATGGTAAGATTGCTTCACAAAATAAATTATGCTATAGGAAAACACTAATAATTGGACTAGTAGATTTGTTGTGTGATTAAGTTTAATCATAATAACTGTCCTGCAAATAGTCTGTGAAAAAAACATTGTTGTGTTTTAATGAAATCTACTTGCAATAAATAATCGGCCAAGTGCGAGTTGGAATCGCGCACGAAGGTACCATTATAGATATAGAGCAAAATTAGGCCATAAATTGTGTTTTTTGTATGGGAGCCCCCCTTATTTTTTTATTTTATTTTATATTATTATTAAATATTAAAGTACACATATAACTAAGGATTTTGTGAAAAATTCAAGTACCTACCTGTTGCCATTTTTGATATAGAGCAAAAAAGGCCAAAAAAATCACTTTTGTTGTATGGGAGCCCCCCTTAACTATTAATTTTAATTTATTTTTAGTATTTGTTGTTATAGCGGCAACAGATATACATAATCTGTGAAAATATCAAATCTCTAGCTATTACCGTTCTTGAGTTACAGCCTGGAGACAGCAAAAAAGGCCAAAAAAATCACGTTGTATGGGAGCCCCCCTTAAATATTCATTTTGTTTTATTTTTAGTATTTGTTGTTATAGCGGCAACAGATATACATAATCTGTGAAAATATCAAATCTCTAACTATTACCGTTCTTGAGTTACAGCCTGGAGACAGACAGACACACGGACAGACAACGAAGTCTTAGTAATAGGGTCCCGTTTTTACCCCTTGGGTACAGAACCCTAATAAGTAACATTTTCATATCCATAAGATATGATGTTGTAATGTTGTGGTGAATTGTTCCAGAACATTTACTGTGGAGCCGTCCGGATCAACCCTCAACAGTACACTGCGGAGGAATTCCCTGCAGGTGTCCGACAGTGGACAGTACATGTGCTCAGCACCACCTTTCAGTGTCACCAAGTATATTCTGGTTCAACCAAAAGGTAATATTATTTGATTTTAAAATTATCTGGTAAGGTGCCAGAATAAAAGTTAGTTATGTGACTAGAAACAAGAAAAAATTAAAACAAAGATCTTTCAAACATCTCACACCCGAAACATTCTTGTTGTTATTTCAAACTTACATTCGACCTCTATTGGAGTATGCGTTTGTGGTTTGGAATCCATACTTTAAAAAAGTTCAGAGACGAGCTACAAAGTTAGTCAGAGGCATTAGAAACTTAGAGTATGAAGAACGATTAAATATAATCATCTTTGGGGACATCCACTGAAGCTATGGAGAATACCACATAACGAGCAATCCCCTAAAACACTTCTTACCTAATAGAGTAGTTTCTGAGTGGAACAAGCTGCCTGAAAATGTAATAATGGCACCTACAGTAAATTCTCTAAAATACAGACTGGACAAACTTTGAATCGTATGACACACACACATCAGCTTGTAAGCTGCTAGTGTGCTTATTGAAATAATAATAATAATAAACAGTTGTAAAATACAAGGAAGTTTTATGTATAATGAGAGTTAATGTAACTATTGTGCAAAACAGTATTGCTAATGCAGATGCAGGCTGCATCATCACAGGCCATAGATGATAGAACAAACTAGGCTAGCTTGTTCTATGAATGATTTAGATATACTCTGTTGTTACAATATGTATTGCTATCTTAGAAAATACGATCGGCGTTGCTGTCGATTGATTCGGGGTTGTCATTTTTGTTCAATCCACATCTATTTCGGCTAGTATTAGTGTCTACATTGTAGTTTAACTGGAAATAGCAGTATACAATGTGAAACTTTCAGGTGCAATAAAATGCGCGCGCGGTGCGCTGACGTGCGGCAAGCGGTGCGTGCTGGCGACGTACGTGTGCGACGGTCGGCAGGACTGTCTCAACAACGAGGACGAGCTCCCGCCGCTGTGCGGACCGCTGCCGTGTGCGCGTGAGTTCAACACTACAACGTTGTGATTATATTCTCTTTGAACACTGCTTGCAATTTAAGGGCCTAACTGCTAACACATAACTGCGAATTCGCATCGCATCGCAAATATCTGCGACAAAATTCGTAATAAAAATGACATTACGATGCGATGCGAATTCGCAGAACACTTTGTATGTGGGAGCCCTAAGACTGTGTCTCTAAATTTAAGCTCTATTATAGAGCCTCTGTATTCAATATCTACATATGAAGGGTCCATTGCAATAATGATGAATGTCCAAAAAATTTAAATTTAACAAGTAATGCCTATCGGTCACATGAAATACTATTTGTAAAATTTATTTACAAGCCATATCGCGTGTAGTCCTGTGATATATATTATGTTTTCAATGTGTTGGCTGCACGGCTAGAAAACTGAACACTACAGGTATTTACTGGCAAACCTTAACGAGTTTTGCTACACTGTTAAATTTAAAACTCAATTAACTTAAAAGTCAGAGTATATTAAACATCATTGTAGTGAACCTTTCAAACATTTTTGAGGTAAGTATTGGATACATTCATAAGGAACTGTGTGATGTGTAGGTGTGGACCGACTGAACTGCTCGTCGGGTCGCTGCCTGTCGGAGGCGGCGTGCTGCCGGCGCGGCGACCCGCTGTGCAAGCAGCCCTCATGCTGCGACGAGCAACCGCGGTACGCGCGTCTGCCAGGTCAGTATACACCCATCTCTTTCCACTTTCCAGCAAAGCGATTTAGCGATAGTTGTTTGTACCATCGAGGAAATTGATTCCTAGGCAGTTGACGGACCTACGTCATTTTGTCATATTATGTCAACTTAATGTAGGTCTGTTGTCATCTGTCAGTTGAATTTGACAAAACGCAACCAAAATACCATCCGCCGCCGCCGCAGGTCCGCCATCTGCCTATGTATCAACTTCTCTGATAATACCTCCGTATTTATTTTCATGTTGTACGTTATTTATTCAGTATTTTATTTACTGTATACTTATACTAATATTAAATGGACAAACCATTTTGGTCGAGGTGCGGGGTGCCTATTCAAGAGACAGTTCTAGGAATTGCCGACAATTTTTTTTTACCTACATGTGACGTTACATGAAATTTGTTGCATTATCAGGTTATGTGGAGGTGGAGTATCCGCCGCTGTTCGAGGACCGGCACGCGCCCGACGACTACGGGTTCATACAGTCCACTATATACACAGTTACAGGTGAATTTGGTATACGATTTTACAGACTGATTTTTCAAAATGTTACATAAGTAGTAGCAATCTATGAAAGAGCGGTCCGGCCATATTTATTATGGTTTCGGATAGTTATAATTTATCATACATAGTCAACCAGTGTCTATAGAATAACAAAGATTGTCAAAACCATGTTTTGCTCTTATAGAACGTTTATATTCTGCCTCTCGCGCTGCCGGCAATATTGCCCTGAATATTTCTACGGCAGTAACGCCGCGAGTGAGTGTTTACAGTCAGCAGTTCTCTCTACACGTACCTCGATTTTCGCATAACTTTCTGCCGCGCACTCTAAAATTTGCGGTACTTCCGGACCAATACGACCTGCAAATCTTCAGGAAGAGAGCGTATTCCCTCTTAAAAGGCCGGCAATGCACCTGCAGCTTTTTGTTGCGAGTGTCCACGGGCGACGCTAGTTGCTTTCTATCAGGTGACCCGTTTGCTCGTTTGCCCCCTTATATAAAATAACCCGCCTCCCATATTGGCAGCGTGCGCGCTGATCTTCATGGTGGCGGTGGTGCTGCTGGTGTCGGCGCTGTGTAAGATGCACATGAAGCGGGCGGCGCTGCGCGGGTACGCGCTCGCGCACCGACGGGCCAGGGACCACTACGCCGTATGTATCGTGATTATTGATAATACCACATCTGTGTCAAATAATATTAATTAGTGGCTTAGGCGCGATTTACGTAACGCTAGCAGAAACTTAATTACTAAATTTTAAACTGTAGTAAAGAACAGAACAGCTACATAATAATTATTGTGTGAAGTTTTCTTCTCACAAATACATAATGTTTAAATAAAGAATATTGGATGTAAAAATTCAGAAACTCTTGAAATAGCGCGTTCAATAATATAAGACCTTGAGTAGTGCTTATTTATCTACTTTACCCCTCCGCTGCACTGTTCCGCCTGGTGTCTGCACCAAGGCGATTTGTATTGAATATAATATAATGAGCATTACAAATATTAGTCGAGACAACATTAAGTATCGTGTAAAATGTAAATGCGGAAATATTAATCGTGTGCTGTGTGCACGTCTGCATCTTCACTGTTATTTTTTTTCTTTTTAATATTATTTTTAGATTGTTATAATATTTTTCGTCCAGTTTTATATTTGATGAGTTACTATTTGTACAGGCGCGTTTCCCTCCGCGGTACGAGGCCGCCAACCTGCTGGAGCCGGGCGCGCCGCCTGCCATACACCCGGTAAATATATATTATATACTCTGCTATATGCATATAGGATCGTATTAAAAAACTTGAATAAACAAATTGCAGTTAATTTGTAAGTAGTACATACCTGTCATTAATAATAATAATAGCTCCCACACCGGTTTCGGTGACGGTGGCCGGTTTCATTGAAACCAGGCCAGCTACGCAGGAGTAATTTTATAGTGCCCAAGTGTGTGCGCAGTACACAAGAGCACTCTCTATTCCTTTACTCTCATAACCCAGTGAGACGGCAGACCGACACGACCGGCGAGAGATCAGGCGCAGGACCGACTTTTTATATGCCCATCCGACGCATGGATCATCTTGTCAGACAATCAGGTGATCAGCCTGCATTGTCCTAACCAAACTTGGAAATAACATGTTTCCAACGCGGGAATCGCCCACGACCTCCGAGTCAAGAGCCGCGCTCTATACCACTAGACCACGGAGGCGTCAAATTTGCGAAGGCCAAAGAGTTTAATAAATATTATGTGATTGATATAAATTGAATGTGGCTTAAGCGTAGTTACTAGTTAGTATTTTATAAACTTTTGAATATTTTATATACTTAATAATTTTTCGTTAAACATTTATTTTTAATACTAGTAGGTTGGCTGAGATCCACTACTTAAGCAAATTGTTTAATAACAAATAATGTAATAGTTGCAGGAGGGCAGCGTGGCGGGGAGCCCCGCGCTCAGCCCAGACTCTGAGGGGCCGCACACCCCGGTCTCCAGCTTCGGCCTCGCGCGGCTCTCACACATATTCTCGCGGTACAGACAGGTCAGTGCCATGTTGTGGTGAAGATATTCACGTGTGGGTAAATGCAGCCACAACTTATTCGTTTCTTTCATTCGTTATTTCTATTTATAATATTTCAGGTGCCGACGACGGTGTGCGACGTGGAGCTGCGCACGGTGTGCGGGCCGCCGGGCGGGGCGGGGTCGGCGGGGTCGTCGCCCGCGCGGGAGTTCCGCTCCCCCGCTTCCCCCCCCGACGTGTACCTCGCCCCCGCCGCACCGCGCCCGCTCACGCTGCAGCTCGGCCGCTTCCAGCTGAGCCTGCCGCGCCTGCGGCCGCGCCCCGACACGCCCGACGTCGACGACCTCGACCTCGTGCGCCTCGCCACCGACACCTACACGCTCAACGGCCGCACGGTCCGTCTGCTCGGCGCCGACTTCGACGACTGCCCCGCGCTCGACCGCCGCCCGCCGCCCTACGACGAGGCCGTGCGCTACAAGGCGTGCGGCCCGCCGCCCGAGTACCTCAGCCGCGACCGCATCGACCGCAGTGCCAGCTACAGCACCACCGAGAGCGAGGCGCGCAACAACGTCGAGATGCCGCCCGGCTACGACGAGCTCGCCGCGCGCGCCACCGACAGGGAGAACAACAACGGCGACGTAGCCGCTAGCCCCGCGTCCGCGCCCGACGACAGCCGCAATAACAACGCCGGAGACGAGTCCGCGACCCCGCTTGCCGCTACCCCACCCGCGCTCGACAACAGTGATATAGTTTTAAACACTACCGACAATTGCCGGCACTCGCCGCCCTCGCCGCCGTCCCCCGCGCGCGCCGTCCCCGAGAGTATACACTCCGTCATAGAGAGCCTGCCCGCCATAGACAGCGACATCAACGCCAACGACACGCGCTACGTCCTCGCCGACTAGTTCCCCGGTATGAAGATTTATTCGTCTCGTATATTCCCAGTACTTACGAAGGGTTAAAATTAACGTAGGATAGCTAGTACTAATATTAAAGGTAAAGATAATATGGAAATTAGGTTTATTTGTCGCTCTTGCGAGGTTCCAGATGTAGCTTGTGACAGTACTCGAACCTGCTCGTTTGCCTCGTTTACTGTCTTGGTGAAAGTTAAAGATAAATTAAACAGATTGAAATTGTGCTGTTACCATAAATATAGTTGGGAATGACTAGCACCAAACGAAATTCAAAAATATCTACCTCAAAAACTTTGTACAGGATATTAATAATAATAATAATAATAATAATCATTTATTTCGGACATTATTCATCCATAATTATTGGTATTAGTTATTTATATTATGAATTTATATTAGTTAGTTATATTATGAAGAGTAGCAATTTTGTTTCCTCGAGTCGGGGCTCAGTAGAATATTCAAATATCTAAGATGTCACAGACGAGACAAATAAATCCTCACAATACTCTGTGTAACGGTGGGTTGACGACTAATATCAGGTACACCTTGCTGAGCAAGGTTTTGTGAATTGTGGTTTGAATAAGGTACTCGAGTGTTACAAGCCTAAAATCCAGTGTTGTCTGTAGTGTACACAGGGTGCAATTAAACCTTCCTGCCAATTTTTTTCCAGGGCTTAGGTATCATTATTTAGGAGAGTCCATTTAACCAAAAAAATTGGGTGTTATATTTTTTTTATTGACATATTTTATCCCATTTAAAATCGTTGCAGAATGGTCACTCGCGGCGCGGGGGAATGACCGGGGGTAAAGCGGTGGAGAGGCGCGCGGGCGGGGTCACATCACGCGCGGGCGACGCGTCGTGACTCGTGTCCATTAATTGTAGTGTTTTTTAGGATAACTTTCGGAAGCTATTTCTCAACATTTTAGTACTGAATGATTGTAAAAGAAAAAATACGTGTATTTTTATTTTTAACCAGGATCAATATATTAAAATTTGGCAGGAAGGTATAATTGCACCCTGTATGTTGTCAACTCACCGTAAGCGAACGAGTGAGTTTCTGTGCGCTTGTTTTGTGCCATCCACCATAGATATAAGACTAACACTTTAGTTACTCACTTTACTGTTTGTCTATAGTTTATTCGCGTTAGGAAATCAGTGCGGTATCATTATCGATCGACAGTAATTTTTTAATTTAATTCTGTAAAAGGAGCGAATGGTCTGATCACGCGCTGCTTTCTTATCACGAGTTGACGGTTTATGCTGAGGCCAAATGTTTCCAACGTAAGAAATGCTATTTTCCATCCATTTGGCGGAAAATAAATAAAGCTTTTCATGTCTCCGCATCCTACAACTACAATTAAATAATATGATATCAACATTACGGAAATAAGAGAGCAAAGTTGTAATCTGTGATAAAACGATCACGCTTCTTATAATTATTTATTTTAAAGCTTGCTCTACCACTTGCCAATAGATCTGATACCCTTTGTATGTAATTGATAACGTAAGTAGTACTTCGCATTTGTTAAGCGCTTTATACACGACGGAACGGGGCGGGCCGGTCAGCCGCGGACATGCCGCGCCGCCAGTGCGCGCCGGGCACCTCCTGCAGCGCGGTCTTTTTGCCCGCCGTGAGCGTTAGTAATATAAAATACCCTTTGTTCTATCCTTCGCGGCGATATTGACCGGCCCGCCCCGCCCCGTCGTCTGCAAAGCGCTTTAACGATTGGATATAACGTTTACGCCGTTCATATAAACTATAAAGTATAAACCATTTGGCCTCAGTTGTTAGTGTAACTTAGATATCTCACAGAATCTTGCCTGCTACCACTCTAAAGTGCCTTAGTGTAGATAAAATAGCTTCGCTTATTCATATTATCATTCGTTTAACGCTAGTTCTTTAAATAATATAACGGTACTGGGCGACCGAAACACATTTAGAGTAGTAATAGTATCATTTTTAATTCTTATTATACCTCATAGTAGACGCATGTTTTATACATTTTATGGAGGGTAGAAATCAATTACTTATTATAATAATAATTATTAGATTTTTTGAGGTAGTACACCCAGTAGGTTTGTACTATCTAGAACACTTGTCTAAGTATGTCTGAACATAATAATTTACATGTTTCGCTATGGTACCGACATATTTCGGTATGTATTTGATTTCGCGACAAAGAACATAGCGTGTTATGTGTACCTTGTAGCACTACCTCGCGCGATCTAACATTAGTATAATGTATATAATACTGCATATGTAATATGTATGTTTAAGTTGAAAGGACAATATTGCTACATATCCCCGTTGTTTTAGTAAAATATAAGTGATATGTTATGACCCCTAGGACCTATACTATGTGCCAGATCGATTGAGAATAACGGACATTGACCTTTTACAGGGGTTACAAACTTACAGGCTATAGGTTCAAATTATGGTATGACTAAAATAAATATGATTATATTAATTAATTACATAAAAATAACGGATATCGACGAAGCTCAGAATCAAACATTGTTTTGAAATTCCATTATTTATTTTAATTTAAATACACTTGACAATATTTTCATTCGGGAGTTCTGTCGTCACTTGAATCTCCATTGTTTGACGTACTGTCACTAAATTCCGATGAGCTGTCTGTGACATATAATGATATATTACAAATCGAAACTGGCGAATTACTCCAACGTACACGCGCGAACACTATCCGTGAAGGAATGAAAACAAAATGGCGAACCCAAAGTGACGCACATCTGCCTGTCAGTGCTGCGTTTTCTTTCAACCAAAATGATGTAACTCGTGTTTTGCTTATTTTTAAAGAATGAAATTGGAAGTGCGTTTTATTGCTTCAAATATTGTTTTTTTAATAACTATTGTGAAAAGTGTTGTTTTGTTGCCTGCATGAGCTAAAACATAAATTAGAACCAAATTACAACACATTTTTTTGCGCTGAACATTTTTTATAACATTTGACTTGTGTTTTTTTTTATTAAATAATTATTTTCTAAGTCACACTTTTCGACTCTCGAGTAGTTTCAAGGGTAAATGTTTGGATTCAAATATTTTTAACATTAAATAATTAATTTCTAAGTTACACCTTTCGACTCACGGTCCGTTTCAAGGGTCAATGTCCGATATTCTCAATCGATCTGGCACTTAGTATACCATCAACGTTTGCCAGTATATTCAACTGTTAGCAGTTGTATAAATAAATTAATGAAACATTAAAATTCCAGTTTCTATTAGAATAAGTGCTTTTTATTGTAACTTATAAACATCGAAAACCATGTAAGTTTTTGAATTTTCATAATTCAAAGAGTAGCCATAAAATCGCCTATCCACCTGCACACAAATCTGACCAAGTCTGTGAAGGCAATATTTTTGTAATCTTTCCCTCCATCACAATTAGATAACGTTTTAAGTAGAGTAAAATCGTCCGCCTCTTGGACCATCGTTTTGTACTTAATGTCACAATAATTATACTAAAATCTTCAAAATTTTTGTGCTACGGCTTAGCGTCTTCAGTAGGGAGCTGCTTTATTTTCTGGCACAATGAAGCTTATTTAACAATAGATTTTCAGCAAATAGTGTGTACTCTCACCGTTATTTTGAGATGAGCACTCGATACTTTTACGGTTTCATTAGAATATAGATATTTAAGAAGTTACAACGTTATATCACGGTTATGTTAATGTTACGAACTAGGCAACTTCATACGGACGAGGCCCAGTTCTATAAAAATATTTGTAGCTATTGTATAGCGATGCTTTGTAAGTAATCGGGCTTCTGGGAGGAGTGACACTGCAAAGTAATTATATTATTGCAAATCTTGTGATCATTTGTAATACGCGAGAACAAAATAATGTACTTAATAAATGAGCTGGGCTCAGTGCCATACCATACCTGTGTAATGTATTTTGCAGTGTGAGTCCAAAAAATGAATTGAAAAAATATACATATGTATATTGTTTATGTTTAAAAACGTGCACTCCTAGCAAATTTTTTTAAAATGTTTAAAGCATCAGATGACGGTTTAAGGATAGTATCTCAGATATTGTCACATGACTACCAACTGTTATCGGGTAGATTTGTGCATGTTTTATACAGTAATATGACGTATTGTATTATAAGGACATATCATTGTAGCGCAAACAGAAAAAAAAAACATGTATGTTAATGTTTATGTATAGTAATAATAAAAGCCAGTCAGTTCAACTTATATGGTAGGGCGATAAAGGCTAACGCGAGAGTTACATATAAAATATTTGGGAGAGCAGCTTAAAATGTTTCTAATTTGAAAATTGAAACGCTTGCCACACGTTTGCCACCTAGATTTTTTGTAATATTTGAATAATTACCAAACGCCATACAAAACAATATAATTACATATTTTATTATTAACCTCAATTTTAAACATGTCAATATATTATTTCGAGCTCAGTTGACTTCAATGATCGTCAGAATAAACGTTTTTTGTTAAAGTACAAAGTGTCCAAGCCTCTCTGATGCCTTATAAATATAAGCAAATAAATGTTTATGTTTCATCATTTGTTTCACTGTCACCAGAAGAATCCTTGTGTTACAACTTACAACACGCTTCAATAAAACAACAGAGTAACGTAATGGAATCAGAATTATTTATTATATGGTATTTACATGTACTTTGAAAACGGTATCTAACTACACCAGGGCTCGAAAACGTTATTTTAAATAACGGTTTCAAATCGTTCGGAACAGTTTTTTGCAATAACGTTTTTTAGGAACGAAAACGAAATGAGAACGCTATTTAATTAACGGTTTCAAATCGTTCGGAACAGGTCTTTGCAATAACGTTTTTGGGAACGAAAACAAAATGAGAACGTTTTGAAAACCGAAATAAAACGGTTAAATCCACACAGCGGGACCACTGAGTGCTGACCACGGGTCGACATGAATAAACTTGTTTTTGTCAAAGCGCAGTGCCGACTGCCATGCCGCGCCGCCTGCTAATTATTGTGCACCTATGTCATTCGCGCTCGAATTTTCAATGCGACGTGTTATAAAATATAAACTTTGATTATATGTACTAGTTATTTATTTAATAAATATTTTTTGTAACTTAGTGTCTCATAAGTCATAAATCAGAATATAAAATCCCACAAAAAACATTTTCATGTAAAAATGTTGCCAAGATGAGAACATAATATTATTATAGTTCGTGGTGTCAAAAAGTAGTGAAATCTCATGTAGAGCCAAGTTTCTAACCTTACATACTTAGCCCTAAATCTAAAAACTTTAATTTTACACCAAAGCGCGGCAAAATATTTGATAATAATATAATGTGTCAGCCGAACGAGAAGAATCTAAAAACTCTACACATTAGTCAAAATCGATAGCCTGGCCATTTTTCTTTAGTTAGGGTATATTAAGTTCAAAGCCCTGCCGAATAACAAAATGGCCAAGCCACCGATTTTGTATTAAGAAGAGTTGATGTTCGACTTCGACCCCACTCCCCAGCTGTTAATAACCCCCTATGCAAAAATTTTCTATACATATAATAAAACTGTAGTAATGAAAATTCTGTACAATAAAGATAATATTAAAAAAATAATAAGCGGGGGGTGTCACTACAATATCGCTATAGAAGCCAAAAATGTGGTTAGTTTTTTTGTCTGTCTGTCTGTCTGTATGTTTGTTCCACTATCACACGAAAACTACTGATCCGATTTGAATGCGGTTTTCACAGATGTATTTGTCTTCTTCCAACTTAACATCTGGTGATAAAAAAATTCTCCCCACCCCTCAAAGGGGACGAAAAAGGGAGTCAGATTTTGTATCAAACTTTTTTCTTTAACACGAAAACTACTGATCCGATTTGCATACAGTTTTCGCAGATATATTTGTCTTCTTCCAACTCAACATCTGGTGTATAAAAATCCCACCCTCCCACCCTTCTAAGGGGACCAAAGAGGGGGTCAGATTTTGTATCAAACTTTTTTCTTGGACTTACTTCATAATATTATTAACTGTGTTTTCTAACTTAACATCTGTTGATAAAAAATTTCCCCCACACCTCTTAGGGGACAAAAGAGGGGGTAATATTTTATATCAACTGATGAAGTAGAAATACTTTAAATGGGAAAACAACGTTTGCCGGGACAGCTAGTTTGAAATATGTAAGAAATTTTTTCTGTCTGTCTGTAAACATTGAAGTTTGAAGTAAGCGTCCCCCGGAAGCACCTGTAGTCTGTCGTATGTCTGTCGTGCAAATGCAATTTGCAGTAATGTAGCAACGAGAACTACTTATCATATAATATTATTATATTATAATAGAAGTTGCTTTATGACGGGTACTACCGCGCGCTATTTAAAGCTGAAGTCCACGCGGACGGAGTCGCGGGCTCGCGGGCAACAGCTTGTATATTATAATTGTATGTTCCTTAAGTATATTATTAATAACTTTACTTTGCAGACTCTAGACCTTAAATCATTTTAAAAATATGTAAGTTCAAAGTATAGTCGTAGTCTCAGCATTTCTTTGCAAATATTTAATTGTAGGATGTAAACAACATCGGTTAGTTCAAAGAAAAAACCTGTGCCTAAAAGATAAACGGCTAAAACATAATCACGTCAAACAATAGTGCGATGTAGATACCTAACAGTGAAATCTCTTATTGACTAGAGTACATTTACAAGTATTATGCGATGTAGACGACCAGCAGCGACATCTATTATTTATTAATTATTATCAAATATCAATAGGAAAAAATAGAACCACGTTTGTTGTATGAGAGCCCCGCAAAATATTAAATTTATTTTGTTGAAATACATGATCGATGAAAATTTCAACTCTCCAGCTACTACCGTTCTTGAGATACTTCCAAGAGACAGATAGACAGACAGACAGACGGGCAGCTGACAGACACTGAAGTCTAGGAATAGGGTTCCAGTTTTACCCTCTGGGTACTGAAACCTAAAAGAAATACACCAAAAAAAAGAAAGAAAAAATTAACTAAAAAAAAAACAACGTAAACCAACTTACAAAAAGAAATGAAATCCCACAAAAAACATTTTCATGTAAAAATGTTGCCAAGATGAGAACATAATATTATTTTAGTTCGTGGTGTCAAAAAGTAGTGAAATCTCATGTAGAGCCAAGTTTCTAACCTTACATACTTAGCCCTAAATCTAAAAACCTTAATTTTACACCAAAGCGCGGAAAAATATTTGATAATAATATAATGTGTCAGCCGAACGAGAAGAATCTAAAAACTCTACACATTAGTCAAAATCGGTGGCTTGGCCATTTTGTTATTCGGCAGGGCTTTGAACTTAATATACCCTAACTAAAGAAAAATGGCCAGGCTATCGATTTTGACTAATGTGTAGAGTTTTTAGATTCTTCTCGTTCGGGTGATACATTATATTATTATCAAATATTTTGCCGCGCTTTGGTGTAAAATTAAGGTTTTTAGATTTAGGGCTAAGTATGTAAGGTTAGAAACTTGGCTCTACATGAGATTTCACTACTTTTTGACACCACGAACTATAATAATATTATGTTCTCATCTTGGCAACATTTTTACATGAAAATGTTTTTTGTGGGATCTTTTTTTCTACTCTCAGTTCTCACTTCTCACACTATGGCCGCGATCCCGTGAATGAATGACCGAAAAATAATAGTTTTTGTTATATCGATCGAGGAAATGGCAAAAACCGGTTAAAACCGTTTTAAGGATCAAAAACGAAAAAATCATAATGTTCTCAAATAGTGTTCCGAATAGCGTTCCGTTCCGAACGAAACCGCAATATAATGTTCTTTAGGTATTTAAGGCGATAACGTTTCGAAAAATATAACGTTTTTCGAGCCCTGAACTACACTTATGGCAACACTAGGCTGGTGATCCAAGATTTGGATCTGTCGAACGTATGACACAAAAACTAAGCAAATTATCTATCAGGGGGTGTAGTGCGAGTTTTATTCGATCATACGCATCGAACACGTTACGCGAATTTGTATGGGATCAAAGCAGCGCCACCTACTGGCTTACGTGGATACCGCTTTGATCCCATACAAATTCGCGTTAACGTTCTCGATGAGTATGATCGAATAAAACTCGCACTACGCACTCAGATATCAAATTCGAGTCCCCCAAAGGCATACTTTTGTAGCTTGGCCTAGCTAAATGATTTATGGCGTCATACGCTCCACAGCCCACGTACGCGCACGCTCTCAGATGTAACAAAATATATAACCTACAGTATGTACAGCCTATCTAATGGAAAGAGCCTAAAAATATTTGCGAATAAATAAAAACATAATATACAAATATATAACACGCTTAGAATCAACTTACAACTCTACGTCGAAAATATTTACAAAAACGATGAGAAAAACAAATAGGTACCTTGTTTTTACGAGAATTTAAATTGTATCTAATCGATTTTATCACGTCACGTTTAGCGAACTAAAAGTCGGCTCACGTGCAAAAGTTTGAGGTCAGTTCGAACCCAGATTTGTTCCTACTGGGCCCAGTCAAATTATTTAAAAAAGTTGTTAAAAGTGGTTGCTACGACACAGTAACAATAGAAAGACAATCACCAAAACAAGTCACTGTGTGGCGGCTTATTTTGTTCCATAAAGTTAATATACCTAGCGGAATAGAGCAACAAACTCGAGCTGTCAAACGTAATCGAAATTGGTTTTCATCTGTGTGAAAAATATGTGTCGTATACACGTACATAAGCATGATTGAACATGAATTCTATGAGATTAAATTGTCAACGGGGCTGATACGGGCTGATGGACGTCAAAAAAAGAGTGCTGCTGTCATGTATCACACGTCTCTTTTTACCACGCAGTGTTACTGATATTGACATCTCGCTTGCTCAGGCCTTTGTTTCTCTATTCCGCTAGGTATATTAACTTTATGGTTCATACCGATTACCGACGTAACGGCGCTAACACTCCTCACATGAGCTCCGACGAGGAACATTTCAAACAGTCACAGTTTTAACAAACATGTGAACGTTTTTAATTTTTTAAATCAATAAAAATATGTATAAGGAAACGAATATTCGTTATTTTGCTTTCGAGCAACTACAAACACAACGTTACCCGGATATTGAAAAATGTTCCTCGCCCGCAATTTGAACAATACATAATCCTAGTATTTAGTTATCACAAGTTCGAAGATAATTCGAGATACGCAAGGAATGAAATTTGGAACACAAATAAATGCTGTCAAATGGAATAGGGCCGGCGTCGGGGCGGCCCCTGCTGCAAGTCGCGGGACACCGACGTTCGCGCGGACCGATACAGACCTGTCGCCTCTATCAGTAGGTTAAAATCGAGCTATCTTGTTTTAGACTGAAATCTATAGCACAAGTATTACAATGAAAATGTGAAGTTTTTACAGCAACTGGATATTTACAGAAAGGAATTATTGATTGCAGCGAGTTTTGACGAGATCACGGGGGCACATAAACACTCACTCATGTCATTGTACACAACATCAGACAGCACAACATATTCGACTCATAGCGATTAAAAATATTTCTGATCTTAAATTGTTTCACATGTTTTTAACACACCGCTCACCGGGCAGAGTATAGATTTCAGCCTTGAAAGTATTAAATTGAACAGTAACAAAGAGATTTGGTAAAATATATTCGACGAGGCGCGGCACTCCGCGACCCGCCCGGCCCGAGTCCGCCCTACACGGTGAGACTGGTGATCAGCTGCTGGCACAGCTTGCCGTACTCCTGCTGGTCGCCGGATATCCGCCTCATTTTCAGGCCCTTCTTCTCCTTCAGCCTGTTCTCGCAGAGCACTAGCTCGATCTGGATGCCGCCGGAGTACTCGAGGTTGAGGAAGCCGGTGCGCGCCTCCGCGTCGCCGGGCCGCGCCGCCCCCTCGCCCGCCTCCACCAGGATGCTCCGCGGCGGCACGCGCGTGTTGATGGTCTCCTTCAGCAGCTCCACGATCCGCCGCGAGTCCATCTGCGAGCAGGTCGTGGACAGCGCCACCTCGTAGCACTCCTGCGCGGCCGATACCCGCTGCGGGTTGAGCAGGATGGGCGCGGGCCGCTCCTCCGGCCGACACACCTCCGTCAGCCGCAGGTCCATCGTGGAGCGCTGCAGCCGGTCGATGTCTGCGCCCTCGACGGCGCCGGCGCCCGCGGCGTCCGCCTCCTCGTAGTACTCCGTCACCTCCTCCAGTACGCCCTGCGCCGAGAACGACGAGCGGGGCGTCTCGCCGCGTTCCGAGAAGCTGCCGCGGCCCGGGTCCGAGCGCTCCGAGAACGACGACCGGCCGAGGTCGGAGCGCTCCGAGAAGGAGGAGCGGCCGGGCTCGCCGCGCTCCGAGATGCTGCCGCGGTCCGAGAACGAGAAAGACTCGCGGTGCTCCGAGAAGCTGCCGCGGTTCTCGCTGAAGCCGGAGCTGGCCGACACAATGTTGGAGTATATGGAGTGTACGTTCTGCTCGCAGTTGGGCGAGGCGGCGGCGGAGTCGGTGCTGAGCGAGTCGTCGCTGAAGCCGAGCGAGCGGTCGCTGCCGCGCCGCGCCTCGTCCGCCGGGAGCCTGCCGGTGTCGTCGCCGGCGTCCCCGGGCGACTCCATCTCGGCGTCCGCGACGACGTCGGGGGCGACGCGCGCGCGGGCCGCCTCCGCCTCCTGGCTGACCTTCCGGCCAATGCCCCGGGTGATGGAGGGGCGGTCGGCCAGTTCGGAGGGCTCCGATATGACGAACTGCGGGAGCGGGTAGCGGGCGTTCTCGAGGCTGTCGACGCTGTCCTCGGAGGAGGAGGCGACGAGCGTGATCTCGGAACCGAGGCAGTCGGTGATGCTGATCTGCGGGTGGGCGGCGGGGTAGGGCGGGAAGGCGCGGTCGGCGGGCGGGCCGGGGCCGATCTCCTCCCGGATCATGTCGAGAGGCGAACCGGGGTTGGAGATGGGGGAGCTATTGAGGGAGCGGTGCGCGACGGCGTGCACCTGCGGGTGCAGGATGGGGTGCAGCTGCGGGTAGCCGGTGTCCATGTGCTCGGTGCTGCGCAGGTCGAGCGGCGTGGCGGCGGCCTGCGGCGTGCCGCGCGTGATGGACCCGGTGTGCAGGATGCTCAGCCCCTCCGTGATCTGGTGCAGCGGCGAGCCGGGGCTGGCCGGCGACGTGTGTCCACCCAGCAGCCCGAAGCTGCTGTACGAGTGGATCGACTTCAGGACGTCCTGGGGCAGGTGCGGCGAGTACAGGTTGATTCCTATTTTCAGCGACAGGTCCTGGAAACGAGTGTAAAGCGTTGAGTCGCTATATCACTTATCGACGAATGACATTATCTTTAATGAAGGAGAGTAATGTACCTGAGCGGTCCGGTCGCGCGCCGGGTCGAGGCCGAGCGCGCCGAAGTCCAGCGCCGGCGACGACGAGCCGCAGTGGCTTGGGGAGGCTGGAACATTTTCTTTATTTTATTTATGAAAAAAATAGTTGTTTACTTTTTTAAACTTAATACAATTTACTTGTTAAATGTCAGAGACTCAATTTATGATAAATCACCAAGTTCATTTACCTGTAGAAATGACCAAACAATAATAACTAGACTACGAATTGGTCACACAAACTTAACACATATACATTTAATTACCAAACAAAACGTAAACAAATGCAAGTGTGGATCTAAATTATCAGTTTTTCATTTAACTCATTGAATGTGTAGAATTTATTTTACAAACAAAAGAGATTAAGTAATCTACCTGATAATTTAAAAGAGTGTTTTAAGGGCCCGGGGTACCCTCGAAATTTTCATACATTCTTTATACCAAAATCATTTTCTCATACGAAATTATTTAACACTAGCTGTCCCGGCAAACGTTGTTTTGCCATTTAAAGTATATTTTCTACATCATCAGTTGATACATGTTTTACCCCCTCTTTTGTCCCCTAAGAGGGTGTGGGGGGGAAGGTCATACACCAGATGTTAAGTTGAAAAACACAGTTAATACCTAATGATATGAAGTAAGTCCACTAAAGAAAAAAGTTGTAAACAAAATATGACCCCTCTTTGGTCCCCAGAGAGGGTTGAGAGGGTTGAGAGGGGAGGGGGGGGGGGAGGATTTTTATACACCAGATGTTGAGATGGCAGAAGACAAATATAATATATCTGTGAAAACCGTATGCAAATCGGATCAGTAGTTTTCGTGTTAAAGGAAAAAGTTTGATACAAAATCTGACCCCCTCTTTTGTCCCCTTAGAGGGGTGGGGGGAAAAAAAAATTATACACCAGATGTTAAGTTGGAAGAAGATAAATATATCTGCGAAAACCACATTCAAATCGGATCAGTATTTTTCGTGTGATGCTAGAACAAACATACAGACAGACAGAAAGAGTGACAGACAGACAGACAGACAAAAAACTAACCACATGTTTGGCTTCTATAGCGATGTAGTGACAAAGGTGTAATTTCGGGTGTCATTTCATATCTTTTATGCACTTTATGTACAGAATTTTCATTTCTACAACAGAATATTGTCCTCCCTCCGCACACGCTTTGGTGACGCCCACTATCGTAATATTTTAATTTCGCCATAATTTCAAAACCAAACGTCCAATTTTAATCATTCAAAGACCAAATATTATCTACATAAACTGTACTTAGTGATAAAATAATTTATTTTGATAAGGATTAATAGCGTGAGTAAAATATATCCGTTCAAATGTAGTCCAAAAAAAAATCAGGATTTTTAAATAAATAAATGGTTATTGTGCCTCACTCGACATAGATAGGTATAGTGTGTCGCGGACTTTTTTGTAGATATTTATAAGATCTACAATTACTTAGAACATTTTATGGTTCTATCTTTTATAGTTTAGGTAGCGTACGCAAAATAAGTAACTTTTCTAGCAGATTTTTTACACCTTGCGTCCGAAAAACTCAAATATCTTACGGAACCCTACTTTTTTTCAAAATAAAATGTAGCCTATGTTCAGCAGAAATAATGTAGGATTCCAATAGCAAAAGAATTTTTCAAATCGGTCCAGTAGTTTCGGAGCCTATTCGACTCAAACAAACAAACAAACAAACAAACAAACAAAAAATCAAATCTTTCCTCTTTATAATAGTAGTGTAGATGTTTGAGTTATTTTTCAGCTTAAGATAGTAATAATTACCTAGGGTCCTGAACAAATTTTTTTTACAAAATATTTAAATACTAAAAAAAAATTTTTGTGTTTAAATATTTTTTAGTAAATTTACTACTAAATATTTAAACATCAAAAAATAGACAAAAACACTAAAAAATATATAAATAAATAGTAAATTTACTACAAAATATTTAAACAATAAAAAATATTTTTTAAAGTTTAAAATTAGTTCATTTTAAAGTATTAAATAATTTTTCCTATCTACTAGTGCCTTTTCAGAGTTCGGCTAAACCTCAACTATTTCTGTACTCAATCTTCATAATTTTGAAGTCGGTGCCAGTTCCAAAAGTTTCAAATATTCTTTCAGAGAACTGAAGATTCAGCTATATCTGGTTCAAAATAATGAATATTGAGTACAGAAATAGTTGAGGCTTAGCCGAACTCTGAAAAGGCACTATTATATAGGAAAAATTATTTAATACTTTTTAGTTCATTTTAAAAGGATGATATTAATGTTTTTACCTTGGAAGTCGGTTTTAATTTTTTGTTAATAATAATAATTAAAAAGGCGAAAACCTTGATTTCGTCAGAAAAGGTACGCGTTATGCGACAGAACGAAAGCGGAGATGTAGGTAAATATAATTATTGTAGGCACCTAGCACTGCGCGGTCGGAATTTGAACTTTATAGTATCGTAGCATGAGTCGTTATTTCTTTAAACGGGTTTCGCTAGTGGGAATTCTGTTGGTACTACTAATATATATTCTGTGGTACTGAGTGATTATAAAAGAAAAAATACGTGTATTTGAATTTTTAACAAGGGCCAATATATCAAAATTTGGCAGGAAGATTTAATTGCAACCTGTATATACAAAGTCTTAAAATTTAGAAAAGATTTTAACCTCTAAAGACCGAAGCAAATTTTTGCTGAGTACTAATTATCACCGAACGTACTTTCAGAAGAACAAACTTTTCATAGTCGGTAACGCCGAGCATTTCACATGATGTTTTTTTTATGTTAGCTATTTTCTATCGTGCTCATATTTTTAGGGGTCTTATATAATAGTGTATAGAATATATTTTAAGCAAAAATACTAATATTTAAAATAACTTTTAAAAGGACACTCGGTATTTTCGACTTTAAAATGTAATAAACAAGAATATTGTTTTATTCTAGTTAAAAATCCAGTTCAAGTGTAAACATTTGAAAAAACCAATAGTTTAGAAATACGTAAATATTAGAGTAATAATCTCAATTCAACAAAAGCAAAGCAATTATTTTAATTTTGAATTTCATGATTTGTTCTTTTCAGAGAACTGTCGGTCATAAATTATAGAAATATACTTATGATTCGAATATTTTTATTAAAGACATCGTGAACCGCGCGCAGCAACTGCACGCCGCAGTGTTCTAATTGCAATATCAAAATACTATGTCTATACGTTTAGTAATAAAATGAAACCATTAATATATTTTCATATTTTAGAAAATAAAATAAAAGCAAATCTTATACAGTAAATACCTAACGTTCTTTGCAACGAACTATCAATTTTCAAATGAAAAAATAACTCACTCAACAACTTGTAATCAGATTTTTTTATGGTAATATGTTTAGTAGTATTTAGCCTATTAAAACACTAAAAATATTCGCAAAAAAACAATTTTAACTTTAAAAACAAGGGAAATTGCTTACCGCGTCGTCTCGTGCGCACCATCTTGACGGAGAGAAATTGTCATATTTCGTTTATAATTATGTTTTTTATGAAAACTGATTTTGGATACACAGAGCTTATTAAATTGAAGTCATAAACAATAACTTTTTATTTCACATGGTCCAAATTTTTGAACTCAAATCGATCGCTAAAAATTTTGTTCCTTCTGAGGCACGTCCGGTGTTTCTTCCAAGTTGCTTTCGTAAAAGTCTCGGCTGTAACGACTATAAAATAAATTTCCTTTAAAGGAACATCCGGTCTTTAGAGGTTAATATAATATCTATGAACGCTTCACACCACGTCAGTCTGACCCCGTGCTAACTGCTAAGTACCTGAAGGACTTGTGTTACAGGTACCAGACAACGAAAATATATTTTAATACATATATTTAAGATTTTTATTATATGATACACAATATAGTATGTAATGTCACACATCCATGACCCAGGAACTTTGAAAACTTTTTTGTTCCGTCGGCGGGATTCGAACCCGCGACCCCCGGCTTAAGCTACCAACAGCCCACCAACTTAGTAAAGTAAGGAACATACGGAAAGTATTATGATTTATGTATGTCTTATAGTCAAAAAGAGATATAAAGTGCTACTCACCGGGTAGTGACATGGCGGGCACGTGCACGCGCTCGGCGGGCGGCGACGCGGCCGTCGGCGTGTTGCGCCGCTCCAATCCGCGCTGTTATCAACAATACTGTATTAAAGCTTGTTGTAATATTAAAAGTGTTAAACTCGATATTAATAACTATAATTTTTGAATTGCGATAGGCGAATGCGTACCATTGCATTCGGAAATTAATTCACAGGTACATGGCTGATCTTCTAAGTGTAAGTCACAATAAATTTACATTTTACAAATCTGCAAACTGTTTGGCAAAAACAAAACATAACTCAAAACTTAGTAACATTTCTAACCTATTAATCACTTAAAATAATTTAAATTTCTAATATAAAATCAACAATAACTTGACAAACCCCGACCTAATAAGGTCTACTATTAACTATAATATCTCTCTGTAGTGTACGAATCAATTTCTGTCATTATACGTGTTGTACATGAGTCATGACGTAGGTACGTATAAGGTGGTGTAACTCACCTGAAGCTGTCTGTACTCGTGTCGCGCCGAGGCGATGTCGTGTGCGGCGCGCGGCGGGCTGAGCTCCGCGCGCCGCACCGGCGAGTATCGTTCCGCGTGCTCGCGCGCTGCAACGTTCACGCATTACTTAACTATGTATACACATACATAGACATAATCACATACTAATCAAAAATAAATAAGGACATTGAATAAAAAAGTAATTAACTATCGATACAAATTCACACCAAAAGCACTATCTACTGTGAAACACATACACACACGCAAATAAATGTAAGTACAAATAGTGAACTGACCTGGTCTGTGCCATCCACCAGCACACTCATAAACCCATAAGTCCATACAACACCATACTATATTGTAATCATTTAATGTCTATAATTTTTACGTCTGTGGATATTTAATTAGGTTTTAGCCGTCGCTACGATGTAGCTCCGGCTAACGCGTCCTCATCGATAGAATCGTACAACCTATGTAATACTCTAGGTAGCCCACCACCCGGATAACAAAACATCAATTACCCATTTCCTGTACAGTCGCCAGCATTTGTAATTTAACTCGCTGCGGGCCGGAGTACTTGCGCTGCCGGGTGTACTGGGCGCTCTGACCGAAGCCGGGGTTGGGGACGGGCGTGCCCGCCGTGATAGAGCCGCCAGCCATCATGGGGACGCTCGGCCCCGGGGACCCAAAGTTGGGGTTGAAATTCAGATTGAACATCGGAAACGAGCCGAACGTGTCCACGCTCATTGGCGTCCCGGCCGTTATAGAACCCTGGGGCGCCATCGGCGTTCCCGCCGTGATGGACCCCTGGGGGGTCATTGGCGTTCCGGCCGTTATCGACCCCTGGTTCGGCGTTCCGGACACGATGGACCCGGTCGACAGTCTGGAAACCGCCGGGCCCTGGTTCGGTGTTCCGGAAACGATCGACCCCTTCTTGGGTATACCGGAAACTATGGAGCCCTGGTTTTGACTCTGGATGGGCGTTCCGGAGACTATCGAGCCGTGACTCGCCAGGGGAACGTCGGCGAACATTCGGTCCGACGGCTCACCCGACATAGACGCAAACACAGAGTCCTGGTCGTCCATCGGCAGGTCGGGGCCGGCGGAGCTCGGGGACGGGACGGGGAACCCATTGTCCGTGCTCGGCAGCGGCGTGCCGGAGATGATGGAGCCCTGGTTGGGGGCGGGCATGTTGAACATGGGCGGGCCCCGGTCGTGGTACAGCTGGGAGGTGGACTGCGTCGGGGGCCCGGAGATGCCGACATTGGGGAGGCTCATCTGGGTGAAGGGGAACATGGACTCCTGGTTGGACTGAACTGGTGTTCCGGAGGTTATGGACCGCTGCGCGGGGGCGGGACCGCTCGCGGCGGCCACGGATTGCAGCACCGCGCCGTGGGCGGGCGAGAACTGCGGCAGGGCGGGGGTGAAGGGCGAGGCGGCCTGCGGCAGGGGGCTGCCCTGGGGGATGGTCTCGAGGACCGGCTTCATGGAGTTTTTGGCGTAGTTGGGGGTGCCGGCGGTGATGGAGCCCTGGCCCTGCGCGGGGCCGGCGGCCGGCGGGCTCGGGCTCTGGTACTGGTAGCCGCCCACCATCGACGGCGGGAGGTAGTTCCTATTCATCCGCGCCTCCACTTCCATGATAAGCTCGGGACTAATTACTACAAAAGAAATGTGGTAACAAAAACAAAATTAGCAAACAAAAACATGCAAAAGGAATTTTAACAAAAACTCATAAGAAAGTTTAAAGTAAAAAATTTTAAACGCAAAATGAACACATACATTTAAAAAGAAAACTTTAGGTGGTCACCGAATGTTTTGAAATGCTATGAATGCTAATAATTTTAATATAATATTTTTTTATAGTACTCTGTAACAGACATTCGGCGGCCACGCGCTATCTACAAGCTACAGTGCACTAAACGCAAGCAGCTACAAACATGCTACATCAAACGAATTAAAAAAAACATCAAATAACTTTAATTCTACAGATGTTTTTGTCTCTGTCATCACCACTCCGACCTTTTTTCATTGAGAATAATCTTCTTTTATATTTACAGGGTTACGTCCTGATAATTCAAGATAAAGCTAAATCTGCGAGTATTTTTTTGGTCTGGTACTACAGCGCGGTGTAACAAAATGGTGTATCGTACCGCCAGGCAAACAATATACATAATACCCGATTTAAGGTGATTAGAAATTTGTCAGCAACTTACGGGACACACGCGCAGAACACGCCGCACCGTACACGCCGCATTACTTGTACTTCACGCTCAACGCGTACGGCGCATACGTTGCTGACAAATGTGCGATCAACTTTAGTGTTTTAATTGAATTATCCGGAGTTAGCCCCATATACAAACTTACTCTGATCCTTATGTAAATTGCAGCTATATCTCAATACTGTGTAACTCACCGGGCGGGCGCTCCGTGACGGTGAGCAGGCCGGTACGCCGCACGCGGATGTTCGCCGTCGACGACGGTGACGTGCTCGGCTGTAACACAACCGTAATGTCACGGTCACACTTCATATTTTATGTTTTGTCCGTCCGTGTATGCTGTATAGTATCACACGAAGTATTAGTACTTTCATAGATATCTAGAGAGAACATTTATACGTCAGTTTTTGTAATAATATAGGTTGGGCTTTATTTGAGTTACATAATTCATGGACTTAAAAAGTGATCTATATAAAGTATGGCCCTGGAGCACGTCGACATATTATATATTGTAATGACAAATATCTACTTGTCTCTTTCGCACACGATAATATTTCTGTGTTGTGTTTAACAATTGTGGGAATTACCATGGAGGTGGCGCAGACGGCGGTGGCGTTGGCGGCCTCCTCGGGCGTGGCCATCGTGTGCCGCTTACTGCTGCCGCGGTTCAGCATGTACCTGAAATATAATGTAAATACAGTTTATGAATTATTGGCACAATTCACGAATCATGACTCACATTGACTTGATATAGCTCGACAAAATAACATCGTATATGATTTATGTACTGTAACTTTTTGGAAATTCATGTTTCACAGTAATAAATTACAATATGATGATTTTATCGAAACCGGTCGTGTCAAACATAATTGTAATTAATTTATTTAATTATTGCAGTGCATATTATTACTGTGAAAATAACATTGGTCGCCAGTCTCCCTCATAAATTTCCCTGATACCATCTCATACGTAATATATTTTTATATTATGTATGTCGTAAATGACACCATATTATATATGTCGCAGTCATCTAGTTCAATCTGCGGTTCGATTGAATGACTAGCGCATTCATTGAATGACTCCGTTCAATTGAATGACTCGGCCGAACGTTGATTGAACAATCGTCACTCAACGTTCAACTAGTTAGCGATTTTTAACATAGCCCTTTGAAGAGAGCGGATATGAAATTAGTCAGGTAATTGAATGTATTTATTTTTAACGGAATAGGAAATGTATAAGAACAGTATATAATTCTTAGGTAATTAATAGCAATGTATTTATTACTTCGTCTGTCCAATACGATTGGATTTGGTTAGGTTAGATGGCAAGGCGGGAGCGTAGCGCAGCGAAGCTCCCGCCTTAGCCATCGTGGTTAAATTTTTTTTGTAAACCACCCAGAAGTAGCCGTTGCCTCATAATTAAAGTCAGTTTCTAGATTAACCTATTAGTACGCCACCAACAAATACTTTAAAAAAATCATAGGATTCCATTTAACGACTTCACTATGATGACGTTTAGTCAAGACGTTAAACGTTACAGTCAGCGTCTTGACTAGTTGTCCTTCAGTCATTCAATAGAACGGTGTCATTCAATGAATACGCTAGTCATTCAATCGAATCACAGATTGAACCAGATGACTGCGACATATATACCTGCACAGATTGGTGTTGTACGCAGAGTCGCTATTATGTTCTTCCGACTGCTCTGACTCCTCCACTCTGTTCGTGCCGCTGTCCGACACCTAAAAATTTTAAAAGTCAAGAAAATATACTTCAAAAAGTAAATTTTTAATACTTGAAATATTTTTAGTACGAATTTATACTCAGTAAAACAACATTAGAAATAATATGCATGTAAGTGCATTTAATTTTAATGACATTATAAATCAGAGTGAGGTGTTGAGACTTGACTCTGTATATCCCTGTGGGTTTGTCAGATTGTACTCACATGATGCGCGGGCGCAGACCGGCAGCTCGCGCGCTCTGAGCCCCGCCCAACGTGCGCGCCGCCGTCAGACGCGCGCCGACCGAACGATGATGCTGACAAAAAAAACAAATTTCATTATTTAAATAGTAATATCATATTTTTGACCATTTCCCGTTTATCTCTAGCGCGAGAAAATTTACATTTAACCAAAATTATTTTTGGTGGAAAAATCTTCATGCTAGTTTCTTACGCATATTCTTCTCGTTAGGTTATTTCCGAACCGGTTCAGTGATGAGAATCACTGTAGACTCAACTTTTTTTCATTTAAACTTAATACTAACTTATACACATAATATATGTATTTTGAATATTAATTGATTTATTCATTTTAACGTTTAAAAAAGTATATTATTGTAAATACTTACATAGTTAATTATTTTGACAAAATTTTGACAAGGCTTTGACAAGACATACCGTGCGTCTGCATGGCGATAGGCGGCTTGAGCAGGTGCTGGTCCTTGACGCTGAAGTAGCGGGGCGGCTGGTGCTGCACCGCCGGCAGCTTCGCCGCCAGGTTCGTGTTGGGCAGCAGCGCCACGTGCGCCGGCGACTCCGACTGCACACAGATATCACACGTAAATCAACAGTGTTAGGACTCAAAATCGAGTGTATCAAAGTTGTTGATGCGTAATATAATATTATTTCCACTCAGACAACATTTGTAACAATGCTTTTGTAGAGGTATAATAATATGTTGTAAAGTTTGCCACAGTGGTAAATTTAGAAATTAGCAATTTAGCACCATCGCCATCGTAACATGCGTGACAACTGATAGTCAGTATTATAAATGCAGTGTTATCTTACGCTGAAATGAGCTGAGCCACACAGCGGCGCCGTTCTGAGCTCCACGGGAGCGCACGGTGAATGATCTCCAGCCTGTTTATCATAAAAAAGAAAATCAAAACATTCCGAGTAGGCCGAAAGATTTATAAAACTAAAAAGCAGTTTCCCGTACCGGGAATCGAACCCGAGCCTCCTGGGTGAAAGCCAGGTATCCTAGCCACTAGACCATACGGGAGTTGTGAGACGCCACAAAATGTCGTAACATAATGTAAAATTTAATAAAGCATTTCGACAATAGTCTTCTATATTATTATATCTTTAAAATTTAAGTTCATTCAATATATTATAATATTATATTTTGTTTTGAACGCTCGCAAGTTCGCAACATAACAGATAAGTGAGATAATAGTGTTACAGTAAAATCGTGTTAGATAGTTTAAAGGTGTTGACATACCTGAGCGCGGCGACAGTCGCCGGGGCCGACGGTGTGTCGGCGGGCAGCGGGCGCGTCCTCGGCGGCGACGGTGCTGCTGCGTTTCGTCGCCACCGCCTCTGCGGTTTCCGCGCTGTCGCCCGCACACCCCACGCCGAACTGCATGTAGCGATATTATCTTCAGTTAATAAGTTAAATATTGAGCAATATTAGAAAGGCTGAACTAACTGATGCGATGCGAATTAGCAGTTTTGTGTGGAGGCACTGCGAGCATATGACGTACCTTCTCGAGGCTCTCGCCGGGGTTGACGGCGGTGAGGTATCCGGGCGCGGGCAGCTCCATCAGCCCCTCCAGCCCCCCGCACTCCTCTGCCTCCATTTGCTCGTCTTCCGTGTCCTGACAACAATATACTCCATAAAACACCATTTCCATACTCCCGACGACCTCTGTGGCTCAGTGGGTGAGCGTGTTGGTAGCTCAAGCCGGGGGTCGCGGGTTCATATCCCACCGACGACGGAACAAAAAGTTTTTCAAAGTTCCTGGGTCATGGGTGCGTATTAAATATGTGTAATGTGTATCATATAATAAAAGTCTTAAATATAATATGTATAGTATAAAACTATTAAATACATTTCCGTTGTCTGGCACCCGCAAAACAAGTCCTTTAGGTACTTACCACGGGGCCAGACTGACGCGGTGTAAAGCGTTCATAGTTATTACTATTACTCCCCTTACTAAGAAAAATAATTAAAAGATCCATATTCCACACTGTGTATACAGAATACAGATGTAATAGTTATACTTGTCCATCCTTTTGATAGACGAGGATAAAACAATGCGAAACTATAACTTTAGTATACCCAGTATAATTATTTTTATTAGAGGGGGTTATAAATGGAACCATTAATGCCCAGTTTCTGAGGTTTTTTGACCGGAGTTTATCTTTTCACTATCGCTTTTGATTGGCTGGCGTCAAAAAATTAACCAATCAACAACGCTAGTGAAAGGATAAACTCCAGTCAAAAAACCTCAGAAACCGGGCATAAGTGAAACTTTGTAATTTTACGTTAGATAACTATGTAGATTAAGCGTGTAGTTAATAAAACATTACAACATACCTTACAGCTCGTGAGGTCTAGCGGTAAGCCTGTAGACGAGTCCAAGGAATCTAAAAATAGAACGACGATTGCTAATTAAGATTCAGTTTAAAAATTTTAATTTATCATAAATTGTGTATAGTCAAAAGGCCCAGGGCTAATATATAATTTTTGAGCTGGTTAATTCAACCCTCAAAACATTAACTACCATTTGTATCACATCGTGTGTAGTTACACATAAAATCCAGTTAACATTATCACGATGAAAAGTGACAATTACTCACTCGATACTTATTCCAATACTTTATTTTGATATAGGTAGTGATACTACTACACTTGTGCTGGATCATAAAGCCCACTAACCTCTGTCCATCTGTCTATCCCGCGCCAGTATCTTGTCCAAAAGCAGGTGGTATATGGCGGCGATGTGGTCGAACCTCTCCTCCTCCACTGACTGAAACACGTTGTTTTAGTCAGCACACGAATAGTTACTAAAACATTTAATTTATTATGTCGGCGAGTAATATCACGAGCCCCGGATTTACAAACAGCCCATATAGGCCGCGGCAGCGTACATGGGAGGCCGACACGGCATGTTCATGATACAAGTTTTGTACTGTCCATATGTTTAACACATAGAAATCTACTATATCATATTCTGCTGCTGGTAGGCCACGTAGATATTTTAACTAATTTTTATGCATTTTATATAATTTCTAAGTACTAACATAGTTTGTAATAAAATAATTTACTAACAACTTATGGACTCCTCGTCTGAAATAATTTTTTTTTTTAATTTTTTTTTTATATATTCTGGAATATCGCTACGTGACTTTTTTTACTCACGCCCTTAATATTTACCTATTCAAACAGGAGTATATTCGCGAGCGAGTATATAAAGTAGCGGTAGGTCAATGTAGGAACTTCTTCGTGCGACCATTACTCCAAAAAAATTAAAATTATTTTTTGAGAGCTACTATGGCTCAAAAGAAAACCAACCTGTTGTATGGCCTGGTGCGTCAGTCCGGGCAGCGTGAGCATCTTGGCGAGCACGGCATCGTGCGCCGCGCCGTCGCCGCCGCCCCCGCCGCCGGTCACGTGACACCCGCACGCGCCCGCCGCTGCGTCTGCACACAAACAATTCACAAATAACATTAAATAACAATTTATCTATTGTGGTCCCAACACCGTATGTACGGGTTTAGATTACTTATTATGTAATGAAGCTTGTTTACACATGACTTGCAATACTATATTTACATCACACGAAGATATCATAATATATTTAGCATATTTGGCATTTTTTATGCAAGTTGCTTTTATTGTGTCACGCTAATTTACACGTAACGGCTAAATATTCTTTCTATATAAGCCGCTACGCGACACAAAGCCTCAGTATGGAACCTCAAAATCGCGCCGCTTCGCTGCAGTGCAGTATCGCCCAGTGCGGTCTCAGCTTGAGGTCGCATCTGCGTCTCATTCAATCAATGAATCCGGGATGAACATACCTGGGGGCTGCAGGGGCGGGCCGGGGCCGGGCTGGTGCGCCTGTAGCCAGCGGTGCCGCGCGACGCCGCGCAGCGACAACCGCCGCTCCGGCTCCACCACCAGCATGTGCCGGATCAGGTGCTCACACTCTGCAACAGTATTTATAAACATGTAGAATTTTTCTGCGGCTTCGTATCCGAGAAGTCTTAGGGAAACTGTACAATTCCCACTTATAAACATTTTTAAGCGTATACTTTACGCTTTGCAGTCCATGTCACTGTCAAGGGTATTTGACAACAACATGAACAAGCGCTGACATAAATAATTTTCAATTCTGTGTTAAAGTACAACCAGTCGATGTTACCTTGCGACATGAAGTAGGGTATGCGGAACTTGCCGCTGAGCACGACGGCGCGCAGCTCGGACAGCGTGCCGCCGTCGAACGGCAGCGCGCCGCACACCAGCACGTACAGCACCACGCCCAGCGACTGAAAACGCACCATCAAAATTACCACATACATTACTATGTAATATGTAATTCGTCCCCACAGGACAGGCATCGCCTAGTGTGGGGATCCAATTATCACAATTTTTGATATTATAATATATGATATTAAATAGAATTCATAAATATTTGCATTTGTATTTTTATATACAAACACATATTAAGTGCATAATTTTACATCCCAACTTCCAGCGGCACCGCATCCAGGGTGCAACAACAATATTTTTAAATCATAACTTATCATATTATGCTACAATCTACATCGGTGCGTTGACTTGCGTCAACAAAGTGGGCTAGATGAAGATTCGTTATTCCATTTTGAAACCTAGGTAGGGCTTACTAGAAGACTTTCACAATATCAGCAATTTTTTTTGTACAAAGACGTATTTAAAAGGCCGGCAACGCACCTGCAGCTCTTAAGTGTCGGAAGAGCGACGGAAGTTGCTTTCCATCAGGTGACCCGTTTGCTCGTTTGCCCCCTTATTTCATAAAAAAAATACACAATTCTCACCCATATATCCGCCTTAGGTCCGTCGTACTGTCGCCCTTCGAACAGCTCTGGCGCTGCGTACGGCGGGCTGCCGCACCACGTCGACAGCGGCGAGCCCACCGTGTACTCGTTACTGAATCCAAAATCCGCCAACTGGAAATACAACATACTTGATGACCTGCCGAGCTAGCACAGGGTTCCCCAGTCGATTCCTCGGAAGAAAGTAATGGCAATTTCTTTCCTATGTCTACATATCTTTTTCCCGAGCAGGACAAAGACAAGAAACTCTTTCCATAGCAACGGCAATTATTTTTTTGACATTTAGTTTCTTGATTCTTTTTTTTTTATTATGGCACTTCGGCTATAAAACCATGGCCAGTGTCGAGTAAATGGCGGCAAATTAAAAAAATCAACGTGTAGCAACCGTGTCTATAGCCGGAATTATAGATTTGATCTTAGAACTAGGAATAATAAAGTTCCTTAGTTTTTATTATTTGTATTTCATAGATCAAAACAATAATTCCGGCTATAGACACGGTTGCTACACGTTGATTTTTTTAATTTGCCGCCATTTACTCGACACTGGCCATGGTTTTATAGCCGAAGTGCCATAATAAAAAAAAAAGAATCAAGAAACTAAATGTCAAAAAAATAATTGCCGTTGCTATGGAAAGAGTTTCTTGTCTTTGTCCTGCTCGGGAAAAAGATATTATGTAGACATAGGAAAGAAACTGCCATTACTTTCTTCCGAAGAATCGACTGGGGAACCCCGTGCTAGCCCGGCTGGTCAAATTCATACTCCCTCGTAATATAATTCGATATTTCCTACTTCTCTTATTCTGATTAATTTTTTTGCGGGACCCAAGACAGCTTCAGCATGTCCATAGGGCTCCCTGAGATCATATCAAAGGGTTTTCGTGGTTGGCTACCGCTGTCGATCCTGGCGACACGTGAGATACAGCGGTGGGATGTGTGGGGTGCAAAAGCCCGTTTAAAAATTCCATCCTAATACAAACCTTCCCTGGACTTCCACGAATATTTCAAGACTAAAAATTAGCCAAATCAGCCGTTCTCGAGTTTAAGCGAGACTAACAAAATTTAAAATTAGTTTTTATTTATTTACAATTTTTCTAATTATATTGAGATCATGAAATAAGGAGTCAGTTGTTTGTCAAGTCTGTTGTTTCCTTTTGAAGACTCGTCGCTAACCACAATCCACATCAAAAGAAGCATCGGTTTTATTGTCGGTTATATCAAAATAATAATATTGTGATAGTTCTCATATAAAACCACCGCATTGAGGAAAAACTTCAAACAGTTCGACAATCTCAAAAACAAATATTATAAATTAGATTATTATTTTAATTATTTCATCGCGGCAATTAAGTTACATCTTTTAGGGTTTTTAGCATTCTTATTATGTTGTTTTTTTGTAAATCACATGTCTGCTTTTTTTTTCAAAATGTTTTCCGCATTCCCGGCGCATTAGGGGCATCGGCCACTGGCCAGGGTATGTGGGACTCACTAGAGAACGGGGTCTACCCACTAAAACAACAGTGTATCACTCATTGAAGCGAAATAGCGGGAACGATAAAGCCCACCGCAGCAACTCACAAACGGCCTAGAGCAGGGGTTTCCAATCTTTTTCAGACTGCGGCGCAGTTACATGCGGCAATATTTTGTCACGGCGCGGCGCCCTACCCTAGCTATTAGAAAAAGATACAATAAATAAACACCTTTAATGATTATAGTTAGGTTAATTAGGTAAATGCTTATTAACAAATATTTAATCATCTATCTGCTTTCCATAATATTGAAATTTAATTTTATAATATTTTTGATTTCGGATAGTGATGGAAGATCGACTCACGACGCCCATCTTGCCTTTTCACGGTGTTCCAGGGCGCCGCGGCGCACACTTGATGATCCCCTGGCCTAGAGCCTAGACGGAGAGTATAGCTAGCTATATACTGTGAAATATGTCACCTTAATATTCATATGCTTGTCCAGCAGCAGGTTCTCGGCTTTGAGGTCCCTGTGCACGACGCCGTTGGCGTGGCAGTATCCCACCGCTGCCACCATCTGGGCGAACGCGCGCGCCGCCTCCGACTCCGGCATTCGGCCGCGCGACACCAGGTGATCTGACCGACACAACTAACTAATGATTTTCACCTGATTTTGTTTTGTTAATGTTTCGTAGAATAGTGTACTACAGTCTACAACGGGTTTGTTTCAAAGGATTTACTTCAACTATATTTTCTAACATTATATTTTGATATAATTTTAATTATGGTTAATTAATAAACATGAAATAACGAAATCGTACATGCGCCTATAATTAGCGATACGAAAAATTGTTACGTCAAGCTTTGCTTACCAAATATTTCACCGTTCGGCGCGTATTCTGTGACTAAATATAACGTGTGACTGCTTTCCATAACCTGAAATAATAAGACAGGCTTTTGAAACTTTCAAATCTTTAGTATCGTATCCATATACGAAATATAAACAATCTAGTATGGAGAATATTACGCAAAGTTTGGAGCAGAGGGCGCTACTAGCACATACAGTCAATAATAATCCGACCAAAATCGAAATGTTGCACACGACATGTATCAGAATATTAACAGAAACATTGTCAAACGTCGAACAAAACTTTTTGTTTACTGTCTGTGCTGGTGCTGCCTCTAGCGTGTAAACATTGCAATAATATATTCCTATTTTGAAATGATTGAACACCTATTCAAATAATTAAAGATATTAACTGCACTTACTAATGATTGTGCGTAATACAAGTGACTATATCGGAAAGAACAAGGGGTAATAAAGAATAATTACCTGGTATAACCTCACTATGTGCGGGTGCCTCAATCGCTTCATGATGGCTATCTCTCTGAACGTCTTCTTCAAATTGTCTTCATCTAACCGCGACTTGTCTATTATTTTTATTGCTACCTGTAACGATGAAGACAGAAATGCGTAAATGCGGACCGAACAGACACATACCTAATATTTTTCTACACTACTATTATAAAGAGGAAAGATTTGATTTTTTGTTTGTTTGTTTGTTTGAGTCGAATAGGCTCCGAAACTACTGGACCGATTTGAAAAATTCTTTTGCTATTGGAATCTTACATTATTTCTGCTGAACATAGGCTACATTTTATTTTGGAAAAAAGTAGGGTTCCGTAAGATATTTGAGTTTTTCGGACGCAAGGTGTAAAAAATCAGCTAGAAAAGTTACTTATTTTGCGTACGCTGCCTAAACTATAAAAGATAGAACCATAAAATGTTCTAAGTAATTGTAGATCTTATAAATATATACAAAAAAGTCCGCGACACACTATACCTATCTATGTCGAGTGAGGCACAATAACCATTTATTTTATTTATTTTTTATTTATTTAAAAACTTTATGCACATAAGTGTACAAAGGTGGACTTAATGCCTTATGGCATTATCTCCCAGTCAACCTTTGGGCGATACAAGAACAAAGTTATACATATAGGTGCCGGTCGTGCTGAAAGAGGAAAAGTAACTTGCAAGAAAAAACCATTTATTTATTTAAAAATCCAGAATTTTTTTGGACTACATTTAAACGTGTTTATTTGACTTATGTTATTAATCCTTATCAAAATAAATTATTTTATCACTAAGTACAGTTTATGTAGATAATGTCTTTGAATGATTAAAATTGGACGTTTGGTTTTGAAATTGTTGAGGACAGCGGCCTCGCACCCGAAAGACACAATAGTGAGTGCATACGAACTTGATAATAGTGAAATATGTGAGTGAAAACAAGTGTTTTTAGAAATAAACTTTAGAAGTGAATTGTGATAAATCTGTGGCTCCCTAAGAGGTAAAAAGTTGTTATTTTATTAAAATAGTATGTTAGCTAATAGGAACCGGAAAATATGTAGTGAAAATTAAAGAAACTTGGAAAATATTCGGAAAAATGTGTGTGTAAAGTATGTAGATTGCCTTCACTCTTAACTTTGTATGGTCATAAGTTTGTTATATATAAGTGTAAATACGTAGAATAAGTTATGTATTGTAAAATGATAAATAAAGAATTTCCCAAAATGCGTTTTAATTACCTTGGCTCACGGCAAATAGGGAAAATTGAGGAAAATAGCACCTTCCGATAGCGAAAGTGAGACGGAAGATTAGGCGAATCGGGGGTGCTCTCTCTACGGCATTGCCGTGAGCCGGGTAAGCAAGATGCGTTTTGGGGAAAATGTTCTCCTCAAACTTGGTGTTTAATTTACGCCCCCGCTCTGCAAGATAACTCGGTAGAAGCTTGGAATCTTCGAGTCCGATCCGAGCCAGCGACAAAACCTATGGGCGAATACTGTCCGTAACAGTGAGCTGTTGGTCCATTGCGAGTCGGATTTGAAGACGTCGATACTTGGAAGATTTTCAAGAGCCAGCCGGACTTAGAAAAATTTACTGAAGGCGACACATTGAAGATTTCAAGAGCCAGCCGGACTTAGAAAAATTTATTGAAGGCGACACATTGAAGAATTTCAAGGGCCGACTGGACTTAGAAAATTTATTGAAGGCGACACATTGAAGATTTTCAAGAGCCAACTGGACTTAGAAAAATTTATTGAAGGCGACACATTGAAGAATTTCAAGAGCCAACTGGACTTAGAAAATTTTGGAAGACTGGACTCGAAGAAGATTGGACTCGAAGATACAAGTCAATACCGCTGGAAGGGAAGCAAGGATTCACAGATTTCTCGTCACGAAACCTACTGAAGATCCTTGAATATAGAAGATAGAAGATTTAATATAGAAGATTCAAGATTCAACATAGAAGATTCAATATAGAAGATAGAAGATTCAATATAGAAGTTTCAAGATTCAACACAGAAGATTCAAGATTGAAGACTGAAGATGGTCATCACGAGAAGTCAGAGCGGGGCCGAGGAGAACCAGCCGCCGAGGATATTTTCGGATCCGCCCAGGTCGCCGTCTGCAGCCGCAACCAGCCAGCCGCCGACTGAGGGGAGGGCGGATCTGCTTCAAACTGTGTTGAAACCGAGGCCGGGCACCAGCAAGACACCCGCGCCATCGGGAGTACCTGTAGCCAGGAAGAAGGCTATTTCAATAAGGTCGCGTCGATCGACAGCAAGTGTCGTCGCGCGCATGCAATATGAGGCGGAAGAGAAACTCGCCGCACTCCGTAAGAAGGAACTGCAGATCGAAGCAGAACTTATCAAGAAGAAGCTCGTCGCTGATGTCGCCGCCGCCGAGGAAGCCAGCAGCCCCGACGATGACGAGCCTTCAGAACAGGTGGAGCAACGGGTCCGAGCCTGGCTAAGCGAACAAGGTCCAGACAACGAAGAGGAACGGGTCGTGCCAGAGGAAGAAGGGGACGCGCCGAAGCCAGAAGACCTACCACCTGCGGGAGAGAGACGCGAGCCGCAGAGATTGAGGTTCGAGCGGCCGACACAAAGCCGTCGTCGCTCACCTACACCTCCTGCAGCCGGGATCAACGGGGTGGAGCAGCTTGCCGACACCCTAGACAAGCTGTTGAACCAACGACAGCCGCGCCATCACACGGAGTTGCCCATATTCACGGGCTCTCCTTCGGAGTGGCTGCCGTTCAAAGCAGCCATGGAAGACACCACCGCATTCTACAAGCTCAAGCCGATCGAGAACCTGGCGCGCCTGAGAAGCTGTCTTCGGGGGGAGGCTAGAGAAGCAGTAGCGCCGTTGCTGAGCGTCGCAACACCGCCCGAACAGATCATGAAGACTTTGGAGCAATGCTTCGGCCGGCCCGAGGTGATGGTCGACCGCATGATGGAAGATTTGAAGAAGCTCCCGAGGCTCGGAGGCTCGGCGGCAGAGCTCAACCACTTCGCGGTGAAGATTCAGAACATGGTGGCCATCCTGAAGAAGTTGAAGCACGGGTACCTCTTCAACCCGTTGCTTGTGAGAGACATCCTGGAGAAGCTCAGCCCGTACGAGAAGAGCAAGTGGTACGACTACGCAGAAGAGACATCGCGCTACCGGAACGAGCCCGACGTCGTCCTTCTCTCTGAATTCCTAATGAGAGAAGCGGACAGAGCACTGCGCTACGGATTCACCACGGCTCCGGCTTCAAGAAAAGAAACATCGCGTCCACCTCCCACCAAGAACGAAGTGAGAACGAGAAGACCAGTCTTCGCGATAGCAGAAGAGGACCGAGGCACACCGAGCCACGGCCAGCCAAAGAAAAGGCGCGAAGAACCAACGAAGTGTCCGATATGCACCGACCGCCACGCTCTGTTTCGCTGCGCTGCTTTCAAGGAACTGAGTGTGCAAAAGAGATGGGACGCAGTCAAGCAAGAAGGGCTGTGTTTCCTGTGCCTATCGAGCCGACACAGAAGATACAACTGCAGAGCGAAGCAGTGCGGTATCCAGGGATGCAGGCGGCCTCACCACCCACTACTACACGAGGAGAGGTCCGGCGGCGCTCCACCGATCGAGGACGCCGTGATCACCGCATCGGTTGCCTCCGACCGCGCGGTGAAGCTGAAGATGAGAAGAATTCAAGTTGTTGGGCCACGGGGCGAAGCCGACATCTTCGCGCTGTTCGATGAGGGCTCGACGGTGACTCTGCTGGATGAAGACGTCGCTGAGGCTATCGGCGCTGACGGTCCACCGAAGATGCTGCGCATGCACGGGATCAACGCCGAGAGGAGGGAAGAGAGAAGCCGCCTCGTACAACTGGGCGTACGAGGTCGCGACGGTACCAGACACGACATCACCGCGAGAACTGTGAACGGGTTGAATCTCTTAACTCAATCCGTTCCGGAATCCCTTCTGCAACTCGCTCACCTGCGCGATCTCAAGAACGAAGAGATTTGCTACGAGAACGAGAAACCCCAACTTCTCATCGGCACGGACAATTGGCAGCTCATCGTGTCCCGGGAGCTGAGAATCGGGAAGAGGAACCAGCCTGCAGCCTCTAAGACGAAGCTTGGATGGGTGATACATGGCAGCATCCCCAAGCGCATCATACGGCAGGACGAGAACGAAAACATCCTGCATATATCTACAGTGGAAACCAGAAACGATCGTCTGGAAGAGATGGTGAAGAAACACTTCGACATAGACGCTTTGGGAATAGCGGCTAAGGCGAGGCTGAGCAACGAGGAACAGCGAGCCATCGACCTGTTTGGCAGAACGGCCAAGAGAACGGAAGACGGTCGATTCGAAGTGGGACTCCTGTGGCGCAAGGATGGCGTCAAGCTGCCCCTCAGCTACAACAACGCGCTGAGGAGGCTCAAGAACTTAGAACGCAAGCTCGACAGAAACCCCCAAGATGCGGTGCAGTACCATGGGCAGATGGAGAACCTCATACGCAAAGGATATGCGGAGAAATGCGACGGGACGGAGGCCGGAAGCGAGAACACCTGGTACCTGCCGCACTTCCCGGTGAAGAACCCAAATAAACCGGGCAAGCTGCGCTTGGTCTTCGACGCGGCGGCCAGAACGAACGGCGTGAGCCTCAACGATCACTTACTGGAGGGGCCCGATCTACTGACATCCCTGCCCAGGATATTGTTCCGGTTCAGGGAGGAAGCCGTGGCCGTGAAAGCAGACATAGAAGAGATGTTCCTACGCGTGAAGATTAGAAAAGAAGACCAACCGGCGCAGATGTTCCTGTGGAGGGAGGGCCGAGAGGAGCCGCCCTCTAAGTACAAGATGGTGGTCATGATATTTGGGGCATCGTGTTCACCGTACCTGGCACACTCGGTACGGAATCGAAATGCAGAAGAACACGCGGAATCGTGCCCAGAAGCCTATCGCGCCATCACCGAAGCTCACTACATGGACGATTATGTGGACAGCTATCCAGACCATGAGAAGGCCAAGCAGGTCGCAGAACAAGTGGACCGGGTGCACAAGATGGGCGGATTCCACTTGCGGGGATGGACGAGCAACGACCGACGAGCGCTGACGGGGCTACCGGTGGACCGCCTGGCTGATGATGCGGCGCAGCCTCTCACCAAGAACGAGCAGAAGACCCTGGGGATACTGTGGGATCCTCGGGGGGACAAGCTGAAATTTAACACCTCTCTATCAAGAGTCCCTAAAGAGGTCCGAGAGCTGCAGCGCGCGCCTACCAAGAGAGAAGCCCTTAGCACGGTGATGAGTATCTACGATCCGCTGGGGCTACTGAGCTGCTACACCATCACCGCCAAAGTTATCCTGCAAGGTCTGTGGCGTCAGAAGCTGGACTGGGACGAGCCGCTGCCGGCGGAGTCGGCCGAAGACTTCACTCAATGGCTGAGAGACATGGAGCACATCAGCCACCTCGAGCTACCCCGGAGCTACAACGGGGGGAGCCCCACGAGAAACCGGCAGCTGCACGTGTTCTGTGACGCGAGCAAAGACGCGTACGCGGCGGCCGTCTACTGGAGGCTGGAGCAAGAAGATGGAGAAATCCGAGTGATGCTGGCAGCAGCCAAGGCTAAGGTGGCGCCCCTGAAGACACAGACGATACCACGACTGGAGCTACAAGCCGCTCTGGTTGGGGCGAGGCTTGGGAACGCCGTCGCAGAGGAACACAGATGGAAGACAGATGCGGTCTTCTACTGGACCGACGCCCAGGTGGTTCTGTGGTGGATACAGAACGGAAGCAGGAAATACACACCATACGTCGCACACCGATTGGGAGAGATCGCCGAGCTGACATCCGTGCATCAGTGGAGGTGGGTGAGCACGAAGAATAATATCGCCGACATGGCCACCCGAACGGGCTATGTCGTCAAGAGCGAAGAGGATCCTTGGTTCAAGGGACCAGACTTCCTACGCAGGCCTGTGAACGAGTGGCCCGCGGAGTGTCCCGTCCCAATTGAAGACCAAGAGGAGCACGTCGCCTTCCAGACCACGGAGGCGAGCGGAATGGACTGTCTACCAGACGTGAGTCGCTTTTCTAATTACGAGCGCCTCGTGAGATGTACGGCGATGGTGCTACTGTTCGTCGAGAAGTGTCGTGATCGCCGGGCCAGTCTCGACGTGCGGCACCTGGAGAAGGCGGAGCAGCTTTGGTACCGAAAATCACAGCACGACAGCTTCGCACGGGAAATAGAGAGGATGGAAAACGGAGGGACGGTGCCAAGATGGAGCTCCTTGTACCGACTCAACCCGGTGTACAAGGACGGCCTGCTCACGCTGGACGGGAGGATCGGAGCAGCGCAGGTGCCAGAAGACATGAAGAACCCGGTTGTCCTGGATGGAGGACACCCATTCACGAGGCTGCTGGTGGCCAGGGAGCACGCCAGAGCCGGACATGGGAGCCGCGAGAGAGTAGTGAACGATCTAAGACAGAAATTCTGGATCCTGAAGCTGCGGCCGACGGTGCGGAGCATCATCTACAACTGCGCCTTCTGTCGGATGAGGAGGGCGCGCCCGAGAATCCCGCAGCTTGGAGACCTGCCGCCGGAGCGCCTGGGGGCGTTCCAGAGACCATTTTCCTACTGTGGTCTCGATTGCTTCGGCCCAATGATCGTCACCATCGGCCGGCGCCACGAGAAGAGATGGGGAGCGCTGTTCACCTGTTTGACGACGCGAGCGGTCCACCTGGAGCTGGTGTCCTCGCTGTCGACCGATTCTGCATTGATGGCGCTGAGAAGAATGGCCGCACGGCGGGGATGGCCGGCGGTCATGTACAGTGATAATGGGACGAACTTCAGAGGCGCGGACGTCGAGCTGCGGCAAGCGTACGCCGAGTGGGCGCCGGCTATGATCGAGCTGGGCCTCACACACCGCATGAAATGGAAGTTCACTCCGCCAGGGGCGCCGAGCCAAGGGGGCGCCTGGGAGAGGCTGGTGAGGTCGGTGAAAACCGCGCTACTCACTACACTGAACGAGAAAGCACCGAAGGAAGAGGTGCTCCAGACCCTGATGACCGAGGCGGAGTACTCCGTGAACGCTCGACCGCTCGTTCACGTCTCCGTGGACCCCGACGACCCAGAGGCGATCACACCTAACCATTTCCTCATAGGGTCGTCCACCGGACAACCATACGTCGGGCCGTGCGAGCCGGCCGACAAGAAGACATGGAGGGTCGCGCAGGCCTTGGCGGACGAGTTCTGGCGGCGGTGGGTGCGAGAGTATCTCCCGACGCTCACGCCCCGCTGCGGAGCCCCGAGGAGCGGCCGCAATCTGGCCCCCGGGGACCTGGTGATCGTCGTGGACCCCGCGCTGCCGCGCAATACATGGCCGCGCGGAGTCGTACACCGGGTCTACCCAGGCCCGGACGGACGAGTGCGTTGCGCGGACGTGCGCACTCGTAGTGGAGTGTTCCGCCGGCCAACATCAAAGCTGGCGGTAATCGAGTCGCCGCCGGAGGAGCAGACGGCGCCGGACCAGCAGACGGCGCCGGAGGAGGAGCAGACTGCACCCGGGGAGCAGCCAGCGGCGGGCCTAGTCGGCTCGCAGTCGCCGGAACGAGTCGCGGCGAGCTCAGACAGCTCGCGCTCAGCAGGGCAGCCAGCGGCGGGCCTAGTCGGCTCGCAGTCGCCGGAACGAGTCGCGGCGAGCTCAGACAGCTCGCGCTCAGCCGGGCAGCCGACAGCGAGACCAGCCAGCCTGCAGTCGACCGTGGACACAGCGAGCCCGCAGTCACCGGAGAAGGCTGCGTAGACCCTGGCTACTGCGCCGGGGGGAGGATGTTGAGGACAGCGGCCTCGCACCCGAAAGACACAATAGTGAGTGCATACGAACTTGATAATAGTGAAATATGTGAGTGAAAACAAGTGTTTTTAGAAATAAACTTTAGAAGTGAATTGTGATAAATCTGTGGCTCCCTAAGAGGTAAAAAGTTGTTATTTTATTAAAATAGTATGTTAGCTAATAGGAACCGGAAAATATGTAGTGAAAATTAAAGAAACTTGGAAAATATTCGGAAAAATGTGTGTGTAAAGTATGTAGATTGCCTTCACTCTTAACTTTGTATGGTCATAAGTTTGTTATATATAAGTGTAAATACGTAGAATAAGTTATGTATTGTAAAATGATAAATAAAGAATTTCCCAAAATGCGTTTTAATTACCTTGGCTCACGGCAAATAGGGAAAATTGAGGAAAATAGCACCTTCCGATAGCGAAAGTGAGACGGAAGATTAGGCGAATCGGGGGTGCTCTCTCTACGGCATTGCCGTGAGCCGGGTAAGCAAGATGCGTTTTGGGGAAAATGTTCTCCTCAAACTTGGTGTTTAATTTACGCCCCCGCTCTGCAAGATAACTCGGTAGAAGCTTGGAATCTTCGAGTCCGATCCGAGCCAGCGACAAAACCTATGGGCGAATACTGTCCGTAACAGAAATTATGGCGAAATTAAAATATTACGATAGTGGGCGTCACCAAAGCGCGTGCGGGAGGAAGACAATATTCTGTTGTAGAAATGAAAATTCTGTACATAAAAGATATGAAATGACACCAGAAATTAAAAAGTTAAATTTCTCTTAACATAAGTGTCCGCAGTCCGGAATTTACCCGGACATTTTTAAAAAAACTCGGCCGAACGCTCCCCAGACTCCCTTCAAAATAGGACAAATCCGAGGAAGTCCGGACGGATGGCAGCTCTACCTCAAGGCTCAAGCCATCACAGAGCGCCTATAATCTTACCACAATATCATAACAATCTGTAAGTAGTTGGAGCTGTTGGACAAAGATGATCTGATCATCCCTTATTTTAAGGCACAAAACATAGCAAAATGTTGCTTTGGCCTTTGGCGATGTCCATTTAATAAAGTGATGTAACATCAAGATGATGACGTACTAAAGACAAGTCTAGCGAATACGACCGGACCGCCGCGCTGGTTGTAACAGACAGTGGTTGCTATTGACCGCGACCTCTAACTCTGCGGTCAAAACACTCTGAAGTCTAACATCACATTTCCGATATAAGATATAAAACAGTACTATTTATACGGGCCTTAGTTTCTTAATGGTTAGCCCAAGTAGACAGTTAGACACTCGATCACCAGGAAGCATTAATTCTAATGGGGAATATTACACAAGGGTCGGAGTAGAGGGCGCTACTAGCACATACAGTAAATAATCCGATATTATGCAATTTGAACACGTCATATCAGAATATTGACAAAAACGTTGTCAGACGCCGAAATAAACTTTTTGTTAACTGTAAAGTGTCTATGCCGGTGCTGCCTCTAGCGTGAAAACATTGCTGTAATGTAATATATCCTAGTCACTACTCACTAGTGCCTCTATTTCATTGTGTAGCACGTCAAGTTTTTTTCAATTTCTCTTCTAATTATTACTTAATGTTAGACGTAGTATTCAAAATATCAACCTAAATACTAGATAGATCCTTGCTCGCAAGGTTACTAGACTTGAGAGCATTCCTTTGTAGGTCGCACTCGCAGCCTTGACACGGTTCCGTCAAGGGGTGCTCGAAGCGGAATACTAAAGCCGTCTCCTAGGATACCTAATTATTCCGATGAACAACTTCAGTGCATGGAATAATGGCCTGTATTGCCCGCAATTTCGTTTGCGCATAAATTTGCTTATCGCGCGACAAAGCGAACTTTTCAAAATAAGCACCATTTTTTAACCCCCCGACAAAAAAGAGGGGTGTTATAATTGCTGGGTGTTTTTCATAGTCGAGTAGCATTCCTGCTTCTTAGTCTCCAGTTTACAAATCATCTAAATTTCTATCTACCTGCCTACCGTGAAGACCTATGTCGTATTGGCTTTTTTATTTTAATAGCTGTTGACATATTTTAATATCTTATTAAAAATAGATGATGTATGATTATTCAAATAACGGCGCTCTAAACCGTTAAGGTCCATTTGCGCCAGTCAGGGAGGTTTGTGGATTAAATATGTTAAGTATTATATCTCTTTTTGCGTAATAATAATTGTGAAGGAGAAAACAAAATTCTAAATACAATTGGCAATAACAGAGATTGGCCTCTGGCTCGAGGTTTGATTTCAAAAGATCGGAAGCCCCCTAGGGCCTAGAGCATCAGTGCTTTAAAAGGGATCGTTTACGGGCTGATAGTGATGAATGATGTTCACAAAAACTAAACAGCACACGAATACAAGGAAATAATGTAAAACATGCCGTTCACCGACTACACCGAGTAAACGACCCTCCCCGCGGTGGCCTTGCGACATACACAACTAAATGAACTTTTTACTTTTTAGCTCAAATATTCGTTACGTAGATAGGTACATATACTACATAGCAGACGGCAGACCACTTGTTAGAAATTTCGCTTTAACATTATTTAGATGGTAGCAAAACCGTAACTACAGTTATGGACGATGAAGCCAAAGATTGTACCTTGAAAAGTGTTCGGGTTAGCAGTCGGATGGAATTTATTTCGTTGAGTATTACCGTGGAAAAGTTTTTCCTAATTCAATTACAACTAGTGTTGGTCTATTACTATTGTATTGTACTATGTCTATTACTTTTAGTTCAATACAAGCCTAACGCCTCCGTGGTCCAGTGGTACAGAGCGCGGCTCTTGACTCGGAGGTCGTGGGTTCGATTCCCGCGTTGGAAATATGTTATTTCCAAGTTTGGTTAGAACAATGCAGGCTGATCACCTGATTGTTTGACAAGTAAGATGATCCATGCGTCGGATGGGCATGTAAAAAGTCGGTCCTGCGCCTGACCTCTCACCGGTCGTGTCGGTCTGCCGTCCCACTGGGTTATGAGAGTAAAGGAATAGAGAGTGCTCTTGTGTACTGCGCACACACTTGGGCACTATAAAATTACTCCTGCGTAGCTGGCCTGGTTTCAATGAAACCTGCCACCGTCACCGAAACCGGTGTGGGGAGCTATTAACACAAGCCTCCATGTTGGAGTTTAAACTTTAAATGGCTCTATCTATTCTCCGATATTCAGCGTATGTTTTCCTGTTGAGTAATGTTCAGATCCTCCTGACTACATCCTTAAAGGGAATTATAAATTACTGTTGAAAGTCGCAACAAGGTTAATCTTTAGTGTGGTCACATGATAGTCATCAATAGTCATGTGGCCAGTGGCAGGGTGATTGAACCCTCCTCAAAAATATTTATACCAGTCACTATCCTTTTTAAAGACCTTATACATAAGTTACAGTTGGTAAAATGCTTTTGTCTATAATTAATAAATCTAACCATGAGATGAGTTTAGCGCTTGGGTACTTTCTATTATTGTCCATCAATGTAAATAAATACACGCGGCGACTGACGAGTGTAAAATCTGCAAATCCGATAAGATTGCGGAGCCGTCAGCTGCGATCGGTTTCCTTATCGTTTCTTTTAAAAGTTCAACGTACTACATTGGACTATGCAAATCTCGAAAGGTTTTTGTGCGTATTGACCAGCTCCTCTGTTCCTTATGACCGTCCTTGGGGTGTTTCGAGTGCGTCGAACACCTCCGGTGCGGCGTAGTGCTAGGACATAACTTCGCACCTCAAACTCACCAGTCACCACTTCCTCTCATCAAAAGACTGACCGCTGCTATTAGCTCGGATCCAGGTATAGTAAAACCAATATTATGGTAGCGCAGGTGTCGAAGCGGGGCCAGAATCAATATTTTGTCATCGTCAGCGGCGGACGTCACACGTCACGAGAGTATTGCCAATTTAAATAAGCCCCCGTCTCCGCGGCAGTATAAATATTTATGTTGTTTGTAATCTGCACGATTTTAATATTTTCCTGATTTAAAAGGTCAAGGCACCATTTCTATAATATCGTCGCGTATAGCGGAGCACGCGTGGACCACCGTTCCTCTGGGGCCACTCATGCTCAGACGACCTGTCAGTTTTTCTGTCAGTAATACAGTTTTTCAAAGTATGCAATACAACACGACTTTCATGATTCCACTTTATCCTAAATCTTTCTTCTGATAAATTAACCATTGAAGGTGAAAAGTAGTAAAGATGCAAACTAGAGCTTGTTGATCCCGATCCCGGCCAGACGAGCCATGTGGTGGTGGATCTATATGATTGTATTGATCCCGGCCACACGAGCCATGTGGTGGTGGATCTATATGATTGTATTGATCCCGGCCACACGAGCCATGTGGTGGTGGATCTATATGATTGTATTGATCCCGGCCACACGAGCCATGTGGTGGTGGATCTATATGATTGTATTGATCCCGGCCACACGAGCCATGTGGTGGTGGATCTATATGATTGTATTGATCCCGGCCACACGAGCCATGTGGTGGTGGATCTATATGATTGTATTGATCCCGGCCACACGAGCCATGTGGTGGTGGATCTATATGATTGTATTGATCCCGGCCACACGAGCCATGTGGTGGTGGATCTATATGATTGTATTGATCCCGGCCACACGAGCCATGTGGTGGTGGATCTATATGATTGTATTGATCCCGGCCACACGAGCCATGTGGTGGTGGATCTATATGATTGTATTGATCCCGGCCACACGAGCCATGTGGTGGTGGATCTATATGATTGTATTGATCCCGGCCACACGAGCCATGTGGTGGTGGATCTATATGATTGTATTGATCCCGGCCACACGAGCCATGTGGTGGTGGATCATATGATTGTATTGATCCCGGCCACACGAGCCATGTGGTGGTGGATCTATATGATTGTATTGATCCCGGCCACACGAGCCATGTGGTGGTGGATCTATATGATTGTATTGATCCCGGCCACACGAGCCATGTGGTGGTGGATCTATATGATTGTATTGATCCCGGCCACACGAGCCATGTGGTGGTGGATCTATATTATTATTATGATTGTATTTAAAGCTAAACCTAGTTACTTGCAAATCACATCATAATGCAAATCTACTGTGTCCATCATCAGCATTCCTTCCACTTGAGTCATGAGTGAGTCACTCCCAAAACTAAGCCCAAAACCGAGATGGCCAAATCAGAGGTTCCCATTAATAAATTGGAGTCTTAAAAAGTCTGGACTGATGCACATACTATATAATATGTAACACATTTAAGAATATAAATTACAATAATCACTAAAAATTCTATTATAAGATATATTATATCCATATTCCATACCATGAACATTTTATACCAAGTCCAGAGGTTGCAATTTAAAGAACAATAATTTAAGATTTTTATTATTTCTTTAAAGACTTAAGTTTTATTTTGACCGTTCAATAAGTCAGAAACATTGATCTAATTAATACAGAAATTACCCAAACAGTTTGAGCAAATGTTTTATGAAATACTTATACCTCAAAACTAAATGTGTTAATGCAAATTAGACAATATTGTTCTGTTTATTGACGCTTGTTCTGTAACAAGTAAAAGAATGAAATTAATTTACAGAATAACAGTTTATAATCTTATCACAAGATTGTGATCTCTTTCAGACCACCTTGTATATTACATTCAAGATAACTACAAAGGTAGTATAAATTATTATTATTGAAAATGTTTGTAAGCTGTTAAATCATTATTAATTGTCTTTATACCCGGCTTCTTGGAAGACAGCCTTGGTGCACCCGATCCCCAAAAAAAGTGACCGCTCAAATCCTGCCAACTACAGACCAATCGCTATAACCTCTCTCTTCTCCAATCCAGCTTCTTCGATACTTGGACGGCCAGGGATTACTAAGCGACAAACAATACGGGTTCTGTAAGGGTCGCTCGGCTGGTGATCTCTTGGCGTACCTGACTCATCGTTGGGCTCAGGCAATTGAGTCGCAGGGAGAGGCATTGGCTGTTAGTTTGGACATTGTGAAGGCCTTTGATCGGGTTTGGCATAAAGCGCTGCTTTCAAAGCTTCCATCATACGGGCTGCCCGAGAAATTATGTAAGGTTCCCCCAATATTTCTCGGCAAAATGTCATTGAGAGTCGAAACGAACTTGTGTCTAAAATAGAGAATTCATTGGAGAAAGTCTCTGAATGGGGTAGACGTAACTTAGTCCAATTTAACCCCGCCAAGACACAAGTCTGCGCGTTCACCACTAAAAAGTCACCAATGGTCGTACATATCCTCGTTTCGAGGGCACATCTTTAACCATCTCCCCTAGCATTGAGATACTTGGCGTCAACATATCGAGCGAAGTCCAGTTCCGATATCATCTAGAGGGTAAGGCCAAGTTAGCCTCGAAGAAGCTTGGTGTTCTTAACAGAGCGAGACAGTACTTCAGTCCGGACCAACGCCTACAACTCTACAAGGCGCAGGTTCGGCCTCACATGGAATATTGTTCTCATCTCTGGGCAGGGGCGCCAAAATACCAACTGCTCCCTCTGGATCGTATCCAACGAAGGGCCGCTCGAATTGTTGACTGCCATAGTATTTCAAACAGCTTGGACCCCTTGGAATTACGCCGAGATGTAGCTTCACTCTGCATCCTCTATCGGTTGTATTACGGGGAGTGCTCTGAGGAATTGTTCGGAATCATACCACCTGCAACTTTTCGCCATCGTCCCACGCGAAAAACATACCACCCTCATCACCTTGATGAGTGGCAGTCTTCCACAGTGCGTTTTTCGCGTAACTTTCTGCCGCGCACTGTGAAACTCTGGAACGAACTGTCACCAGCAGTATTTCCGGACCTATACGACCTGCAAACCTTCAAGAAAAGAGCGTATTCCCTCTTAAAAGGCCGGCAACGCACCTGCAGCTCTTCGGATGTTGCGAGTGTCCATGGGCGACGGTAGTTGCTTACCATCAGGTGACCCCGTTTGCTCGTTTGCCCCCTTATTTAATAAAAAAAAATAAGGGGGGCTCCCATACAAAAAACACAATTTATGGCCTAATTTTGCTCTATAATGGTACGGAACCCTTCGTGCGCGATTCCGACTCGCACTTGGCCGATTTTTTTTTTTTCCATCTAGATTGTTTATCACGTGCTAAAAACAGTAAATTAAAACCATAATTTATTAATTTATTCACATATTATACAACACTACTTTAAGAAGTTACACATACTTATAAATGAACTTTGTGGAGTAAGTAAGGTTACAAATTACAATAAATGTTACGTGTTACAACTTACATCATTGTTACAACTTAAAAATATAGAATTCATTATTCTATATTTCTGAAACTAGATGTTCCGCGCGGCTTCGCCCTCGTAATTTAGGAATTTCACAAAACCATACATTTTTCCTCAAAAATAGCTTATGTCCCGTTACATGGTCTATTCTTCATGTGTGCCAAATAACATAAAAATTACTCCAGTAGTTCTTAAGATAATAAGCAATTTCATATAATTGCCCCCGTTTTTTCCACATTTTCCTCAATTTCTTAGCTCCTATTAGTCTTAGCGTGATTAAATGTAGCCTATAGCCTTCCTCGATAAATGGGCTATCTAACACTGAAAGAATTTTTCTAATTGTACCAATAGTGATTAGTGCGTTCAAACAAAGTCTTCAAAATTTTAATATTAGTAATTATAAGATTAGAATAAAGATTTTACTTTAAATTATCTGTAAAGTGTACCATGAAGTGTACTTCATGGTACCCTAGACATGGGAAAAGGAGTAAAGGTAGACAGAGAAAAAGGTGGGCTGATGACTTCAAACCGATTGCTGGAGTAACCTGGAATAGAGTGGCCAGAGACAGATATGAGTGGAAGAGGCTAGAGGAGGCCTTTGCCAAATGGCAATCAGAAATCGAAAAAATTAGTTAACCAACATAGTATCAACATAGTGTTACGAATGCGGACACGTAGTGTCATCTAGCGGCAACCAGGCGAAACCATCACAGACAGCGTAAATCCCCTATTCAATACCAGATGCCGCTACTTGCATGTTTTTGTTTATTTGCGCGTACACTCTGGAATTTTCCCACGATTGTTTACATGTTGTGGAATGTTCTAGTACGGTCTAGAGTTCGCCCCGACCCGTATAAATACGCAGCTAGACGGGCCGGCCAGTCAGTCTTCGAATGTTTTCGAGTGAGCGATAATCAAAGCGACTTCGGAAGTGAGAAACAAGTGACTTAGTGAGTGAACCAGTGATAGTGCTTAGTGTTTGTGAGTTAGTGCATAGTGTTTGGACCTAGTGCTTAGTGTTTAGACATAGTGATCTAGTGTGTGTAAGTGTAGTGTAAATAAAAGTCTTCAAGAGAGTCACCAGGTCTTTTTCTCCGAATCATCGAACCTTAGCACGTAACAACTGGTGTCAGAAGTGGGATTTGGAGATGCCATTGACTCCGAGAGAGGACTTCAAGGGGAGTATCAGGACAAGGGCACAGCGAGCTGCTGCCATTGACTCCGAGAGAGGAGTTCAAGGGGAGCGTGAGGACACCGGCGCAACGCCATTGACTCCGGGAGAGGACTTCGAGGGAAGCGTCAGGACAAGGGCGCAACCGGCTGCGGAGGCCACACCCACTGGGGACCAAGCTCCGCCCACTGCGGGGCAGGACCCACCCGCTGGCCCCGCCCACCAGGCTCCGCCCACTGACCACGCCCATCAGGCCCCGCCCATTTTGGGTGTGGCCACGCCCACTGGCTCCGCCCACCAGGCCACGCCCACTCAGGCCACGCCCACTGGCCCCGCCCACTGGGCCCCGCCTGCTCAGGCCCCATCGACTAGCTCCATCCATCCTGCCACGCCCGTAGCTTCTACAGCACCTCAAGTGGCTCTTCAATTAGAAAGTTTAATTGGGTTAATTCAGGCTTTACAAAAGTCACAAGAGTCACATGATCGCAAGCTCGGCGCTTTGCAAGAGGCACAAGACCGCAAACTCGGCGCTTTGCAAGAGTCACAAGACCGCAAGCTCGGCGCTATGCAAGAGTCACAAGAGCAACAAAAGGATCTTCAAGAAAAGGCGCTTCTGGCGATAAAGGATGTCAGTGACACGGTGTTAAAGCTTCGCAAAGATGTGGACATAATGGACGAACGAGTTACCGGGTTGGGATTGGATATGGAAAATGTGAAAACCAACATCACCGAGCTACAGAAGAAAGTAGTGCGCCTGGAAACCACAGGAGTCGCGACGTCTAGTGGAACTACCGGAGCAGTGGTACAAGGGCCAAAAGTCAAGGTGCCGCCGTACGACGGTACTACTTCTTGGAACGCTTATCGTCAGCAATTCCAGACGGTTGCTACTGCCAACGGATGGACTGAAGACCAATGCCTGACCGCTCTCACTGTTGCACTCAGAGGGCAAGCTTTGTCAGTCCTAGAAGCACATACAGGAAATGGGTTCCAAGATCTGATGGAGGCGCTTGAATCCAGATACGGGGAGCGACACCTGGAGCACGTATTCCGTGCCCAACTTCGTGACAGAGTCCAACGCTCAGGGGAGGGACTACAACAATGGGCGTTGGAGATTGAAAAACTGGTCAAGAAGGCACATCCAGGAGCAGACTCCAAGATGGTTGACTCGAACATTATTCAAGCCTTTGTCGACGGAATCAGGGACCTGGAAGTCAGAGCTGCAGTAAGGCTACGTCACCACACCTCGCTAAAGGAAGCGTTGGCGCATGCTCTAGAGGTCGAGGCTGTCCGGCGTGACATACGGCAGACCTATAAAATCCGCGAGGTCTCGGAGGAAGTCAAGGAGGTCAAGGCTCCTACGAAGAGAAGTTTTGGAGCCATGTGCTACAAGTGCGGCGAGAGGGGCCATCTTCAGCTCAACTGCCCGCAGAAGGAGACTCAGATGGCAAGAATGAAAAGACTCGAGGAACGCATTGAACAAATAGAGGAGCTGAAGAAGCAAGGGGCATCGTCCCCCGCCCGGGAGCAGGGAAACTAATAAAAGCCAGGACTAAGGGGCGAGTGCTGGCTGACGCGGAGGAAGCCCCAATAACTGTTGTCTCCCAAGCAAGCAGCGGGAATAGTCTTGTGATTCAGGGGACTATTAACAGGATGGATTGCAAAATGACTCTAGACACAGGAGCCTCTAGAACGATAGTGAACCCAAATCTGGTAAAGGCCGCAAGGAGACATAAGAGGAGAATTAACTGTCGGCTTCTTACTGCCTCCGGTCAGCCAATACCCGTCCTGGGAGAAATGTCAGTTATGATTAATGTAGGGGGGTCCTCATACCCTCATGACGTTATCGTGGCTGAAATAATGGATGATTGCATCTTGGGCTTGGATTTCATGAAGAAGCACAACTGCAGGATTAATGTCGCTGACGGAGTTTTCCAGTGTGGCGAAGAAGAAATTTTCATCCTTGGAGGCGCCTGCGGGAAAGTCGCATGTGTAAAGGAAGTCATTATACCTGGACGAGCGGAAGCCCGGGTGCTGGTGAAACTACCGCCAGCTGGAAAGAATAAGTGTAACAGATGCGTGTTGATCGAAGACACACCCACCAAGACATCAGCACGAAAACTAATGACGGCAAGAACCCTTGTTAGAGGAAGCAGTCACGCTGTGGTCCGGGTCTTGAATCTTGGTGAACGCGAGATCCGCTTGAACAAAGGTGACGTCATTGGAAAGTGCGAGGAAGTTGTCTGGATGAGAAAGTGCAGTTCGACGACAGACGCAGACCTAGCAAACAGCAGCAACAATGGATTAGTGACTGAGCTACTCGATGACTGCAAGAGTAATCTGACTTATTCGCAGAGCATGAAAGCTAAGAAGTTTTTACAGCGCCACGCGAATATCTTCTCCAGTCAGGAAGGTGACCTTGGAAGAACGTCGATGGTTCAGCACAGGATAGATACCGGAAACGAGAACCCGATTCGTCAACGAGCAAGACGGATACCAATTGCAAAGGAGAAGGAAGTGGAAGGCCTTTTGGAGGACATGAGAAGGCATAAAATTATTGAACCGTCTGCAAGTCCGTGGTGCTCACCTGTGGTATTAGTGAAGAAGAAAGATGGCAGCACAAGATTTTGTGTGGACTACAGACGTCTCAACGATGTCACTAAGAAGGACAGCTACCCATTACCTCGGATCGACGACACTCTGGATACCTTGAGTGGCATGAAATGGTTTTCGACCCTGGACCTGAAATCTGGATACTGGCAGGTGGAAATTCATCCAAAAGACAAGGAGAAGACAGCTTTTTCCACCGGTAAAGGTTTATGGCAGTTTAACGTCATGCCCTTTGGATTGTGCAACGCACCTGCCACATTTGAGCGACTCATGGAGTGTGTACTGGCAGGCTTAGTTGGGGAGGCTTGCTTAGTCTACTTGGACGACGTCATCATTGTTGGCCGCGACTTCGAGGACCATTTGCGAAACTTAGAACGAGTTTTCGCCAAAATAGAGGGGGCCAAGTTAAAGTTGAATCCGAAAAAGTGTCGTTTATTCAGGAGTAAGGTCAATTATCTCGGCCATGTTATCTCCAGTGATGGAATCCAGACGGACCCGGAGAAACTGGAAGCAGTTCAAAATTGGCCAACCCCTAAGAACAAAACCGAAGTGCGAGCATTTCTCGGCCTATGCTCCTACTACAGGCGTTTTGTTAAGGGATTCTCGGAGATAGCCAAGCCATTACACCGGCTGACAGAAGATAAACGACAGTTCATCTGGGACGAGACTACTGAAGATTCTTTTCAGAAACTGAAGAAACATCTGTGTGAAACACCAATCCTGGGGTATCCACAACCTGAAGGTCAGTTTATAGTCGACACGGACGCAAGCAACACGGCCATTGGAGGGGTGTTATCTCAAAAACAGGGTGAAAGAGAAGTTGTGATTGCGTATTTCAGCAAATCTTTATCCAAGCCAGAGAGAAACTACTGTGTGACAAGAAGAGAACTCTTGGCTGTTGTAAAGACGCTACAACATTTCAGCAAATACCTCATCGGCAGACAGTTTTTACTGCGAACTGATCACGCAGCCTTGAAGTGGCTACTGCAATTCAAGAACCCAGAAGGTCAAGTAGCACGATGGATTGAGCAGCTCCAGGAGTACGACTTCAAGACCGAACACCGCAGCGGAAAGTCGCATGGGAACGCCGACGCACTCTCACGAAGGCCGTGTTCAGAAGACTGCAAACATTGTGTTAAGCAGGAATCTAATGAAGTGACAATAAAGTTAACGAGAACAAGTCCTTTGGGCCCATGGGAGAATGATGCTATGAGAGAGGCTCAAGAAACAGATGACGACCTTCGGCACATCATCACATGGAAGAAACGGGGTGATGTAAAACCAATCTGGAGTGAGGTTGCACCCACGGGCGCTGTCACTAAGGCGTACTGGGCGCAATGGGAGAGTCTGGTACTTCAAAACGGAATACTCTACCGGAAATGGGAGAAGACTAACGGCAGAGAGTTCCATCTTCAGATAGTTGTCCCAAGAGCGAGAGTACCAGATATTCTCCGTGAAATGCACGATGGCGTATCAGGAGGTCATCTAGGTGTCAAGAGGACGTTAACAAAAGTGCGGGAACGATTCTACTGGTTGCATTGTCGAGATGACGTGCAGGATTGGTGCCGCAAATGTACTACTTGCGCTGCAGTGAAGGGACCACAAACCAGGAGCCGTGGGAACCTGCGGTTGTATAACGTTGGCGCACCGTGGGAACGAATTGCAGTTGATGTAGCTGGGCCATTTCCTGTAACGGAGTCGGGAAACAAGTATTTCATGGTCGTCATGGACTACTTCACCAAGTGGCCTGAAGTGTTCGCCATACCAAACCAAGAAGCTACGACAGTTGCTTCTAAGCTTGTGGAAGAAGTGATATCTCGCTTTGGTGTGCCTCTGGAAATCCATTCTGATCAGGGCAGGAATTTCGAATCGCAGGTCTTCCAGGAAGTGTGCAGAATCTTGGGAATGCATAAAACGAGGACCACCGCGTACCATCCACAGTCTGATGGAATGGTTGAGAGATTTAACCAGACCCTTGAGAGGCATTTGGCGAAATTGGTAGATGACAAACAAAAGGATTGGGACAAGTACATACCGCTCTTCCTTCTGTCGTACCGTACCGCCGAGCATGAGAGCATAAAGGCTACCCCGGCATATGTCAATTACGGTAGAGAACTACGAGTACCAGTAGACCTCTTGACAGGAGGGTCACCGGAGGAACCAAAGACCGTACAAGACTATGTCTGCGATTTGAGGGAAAAGATGCGCTATATACACGCCATGGTTCGGGAGAATGGGTTACATTCAAGTGAGAACATGAAGACCAGATACGACCGGAAATCGAACACGAGCGGCTTCGAAGAAGGGACACTGGTGTGGCTGCATAACCCAACTCGTCGAAAAGGGAAATCTCCAAAGTTGCAGACCAAGTGGGACGGCCCATACAAAGTGGTTACCCGATTGAATGATGTGACTTATAGGATTCAAAAGCAACCAAGAGGGACATTCAAAGTGGTACACATAGACCGTCTGGCGCGTTACCATGGCAGTAACAATGATGCTCGGGACGAGCATCTCTAAGAGGGGAGTAGTGTTACGAATGCGGACACGTAGTGTCATCTAGCGGCAACCAGGCGAAACCATCACAGACAGCGTAAATCCCCTATTCAATACCAGATGCCGCTACTTGCATGTTTTTGTTTATTTGCGCGTACACTCTGGAATTTTCCCACGATTGTTTACATGTTGTGGAATGTTCTAGTACGGTCTAGAGTTCGCCCCGACCCGTATAAATACGCAGCTAGACGGGCCGGCCAGTCAGTCTTCGAATGTTTTCGAGTGAGCGATAATCAAAGCGACTTCGGAAGTGAGAAACAAGTGACTTAGTGAGTGAACCAGTGATAGTGCTTAGTGTTTGTGAGTTAGTGCATAGTGTTTGGACCTAGTGCTTAGTGTTTAGACATAGTGATCTAGTGTGTGTAAGTGTAGTGTAAGTGTAGTGTAAATAAAAGTCTTCAAGAGAGTCACCAGGTCTTTTTCTCCGAATCATCGAACCTTAGCATGTAACAATAGTAATGTAATTCTGAAATAAAAGGCTATAATAATAATAATAAAATCTGTAAAGTGTAAATAATTGCTAAGAAAAAGGTAAACTAGGTATGTGTTTGTAATTTACTTTTCCCGTGAAACAAAATAAAAGGTGCTAATTTCAAGAATCAAGATCAAGAATCAAGATCATTTATTCACAGATATGTAGTTTCTTATAGCCTGTTGATTTATTCTGGAGTATGTTAGCTGTATTTTTTATTTTGTTTACGGTATGTATCTTAGTTTGATGTGCCTCATGTATTGGTGTATTGGTAATTCTTTCATTGAAAGCAGTCTGTGACAATAGTTATGGTTTGAGGTTGTGCAAAAATACTCACACACCTTAGCAACTCCTTACTATGTTTTACCATCTTTAATACCATTTACCTAGCACCTGTGCTACACAATTTTTATCTGTGGTGCTGGCTGTATTCAAAATTTTAATCGAACAAGCCAGGACTGAATACAGGCAAAAAAAAAATGGCATTTAAGCTGAAGTTTTTCAAAAAATCACTAGTTACTAATTTACTCGTTATTTTAATAATATAATTGAATTTGGTAGGTCATAAGTATAGTACTCAAGTTTAAAAAAAATGTTCCAAACATTTGTTGAATGATAATATGTTTTAGTTTTATCATAATATGAAAGGTTGAGTGTTTTTATTTTACCTTATAATTGCTTATCAAAAGTGTTCAATCATTGTTGTTATAATTATTATAATATATCTAAATGAACTTCAGTTCTCACTGACACAGTTAAAAAGTAGATTGGGTTAGTAATTGCTGAGAGCCATGTTCTGATAAGAAACTAATTATTGTGAGTTTTCATCATTGTTTGTTAAGTTCATTTCTCTAACGAGTCTTGAGGCCATAATTGAGCAGAGGACATCAAACGAACGTCCCAATTGAAAATAATTGTCGCAGAATCATTTTGGAGGTCAACTCCCTATAAAATGAGAGTATGCTACGATTAGGTACGCTTCCACAAAAAATTGTTTTCGTACTCGGAAAATTAAATTCGAAGTTAGATATTATGCGACTAATTTAAAATGCAGACGAACCATATCAGAAACGTAGATAAACAATGTGCCGTCAAACTGGTCACATTGTAATTTTTTACAAACACGTTCCGTCTTCCTCGCCCCCATCACTCAGCAAGTCAGCACTCTGCAAGCGACGAGCCAGCGACGTTTCAGGGAACTACTAACTAGTTCTCATTGCTAAATTGCTAACCTGACCATCTGAACATCCGAGACTCGACGAGAGTGGAAAAAACCGATCACAGCACAAGTTAAACACACAACACATTGCATCGATAATGTAATCCGGTGAGAACTGGATTTATGGTACATAAATACGTAAAATCACCCATTCAACACAAGATTTAACTGAAATACGCGGCGAAACAAGATATTATGTACCCACCTTGCTCTTAGTTATAGCGTGTGTGGCGAGTTTAACGATGGCGAAATTTCCCGTCCCGATTGTTTTTTCGAGCTCATAGTTGCCGACACGTACGAGCTGGTCTATCGGGAAATGTTTACTTTTGTGCATCGGCTTTATGTTAGCCATTTTTTGCGGACAATTGCGGGATTATTGCCCACCGCGATTCGCACAGCCCGACAGATTTCTGGTTACTGGGGTTAGTTCAATTTTTTGCCGTCGGAGCGCCACCGGAGCGTACGTCATTCGATGAGGACGTACAACTTCACCCACAAACGTTTCATTAAGAAAACAAAAGGTTGTCAAAGGTTCAGTAATTAAAGAGAAGCGTTTTGTGTCAGCGATTAAGACAGAAATTAAAATTAATTTAGAAACATTTAACACATGTTGTTAAATTTCTTTAAAAACATTTTGTAATAAAAAAGTTACGGTTCTTTGTTATCAATTTATGACGTTCAAGGTGCACCTCCCTCGTTGGGAAAAATGAACTCGATTCACAACCTTTGCATGACTACTTCTGTTGCATTCACTCTTAGCAACGATTATTTAGTGTGAGAGAGTTGCGCTATATAGATGTTCGCGTGACGTCAGAAGGCAGATTTTACGTCATACGCGGCAATTTCAAACGAGCTATTGAAATACGCCAGACTAGACTATCGATTTTTCCAACGAAATCCATTTTTAAGCAAACCCCGATCCTTTTAATGGATTTTCATTTTTCATTAAAACTTACCCTGCACCCAAAATGATCGGTAGATATACGATCAATCCATAATATTGTTTGATTTTATGTTGCCGTTAAAATGTTACCCTGACCTTGTCGGAGTGTGGGGTCATCACTCATCACTCATCTCGCGAGACCTTTGCAGGTAGGGGATAATCTAATATACTTAATTATAGTTAATACACATTTAAGCTTTAGCTATATCAAAGTATTAATTATACAGTACTACTTGTGTTTTTAAAGCTAAACCGCTTTTTCGCTTTCACAATACTCTCTACTGTTTTCATTGTTTAGATAAGAATCAATAAGAATAACTGTTGACAATGCAATATTTAAGATTACTGACCCTTTGCCCTAGAGAATGTTCCTATGACGTTTAATGAACTTGTATTGGGGTAGTTTATCCAATAACTAACAAGCCAATAGTCTATCGCCTTTTTTACGCAAAGGCAAGGAAGAAGTGTGATATCGCACAAAGGTGAAAGTATTTCAAATTTCAAGTTTTTTTTTTCAAAGATTTATCAATTTAGGTAGAGCCTAAGGTAGCTAAGTTCTGCACAATAGATACTGTCTACTCTACTCTGCTAACAGAGTGGAACATTTGTAATTAATTCAAAATTTTGACATACTTAATATTAAATTAAAGCCTTTAGCCATCGTGGTTATTTTTTGTAAACCACCCAGAAGTAGCCGTCGCCTCATAATTGAAGTCAGTTTCTAGATTAACCTATTATTACGCCACCAACAAATACTTAAAAAAATCATAGCATTCCATTTAACGACTTCATTATGATGACGTTTAGTCAAGACGTTAAACGTTTACAGTCAGCGTCTTGCCTAGTTGTCCTTCAGTCATTCAATAGAACGGTGTCATTCAATGAATACGCTAGTCATTCAATCGAATCACAGATTGAACCAGATGACTGCGACATATTATAATATATTTTTCAGTTTTTTTGAATGACGCTTTCTATCAAAAAAACTCATTCTAGAAACGTGAATTTGGAAGAACCGGCCCGCGTGATTACGTTTAGAAAATTTTCCCGCCTGTCATGACTTTCTTGACAGACTGTAGTTGGCCAACTAGAAATTGTATAACTGCGGGGGCCCTTAGTTTTAAGATAATTGGGTTTTTAGGGGTGAATTGCACCAGAAGCGTAGTTAAAGTTAAGGTTAGGGCTATCGTCAAATATGGCGACTTTTGCTGGGGATTTGACAGCTGTTCATTTCACATTTTGTTATGGTTAAAGTTAAAGTTATAGTTAAAGTAAGCCGGTGCAACCACAACTCACTCATTTAGAACGGTTTATCAAACCTTGAAATTAAAGATTATTTTGAAACGTCGCCTGTGACGTTGAGCGTTCTAGGCTCTAGCCGTGTAAACGAAATATAAAAATTATAATATTTATCATTCATCTATAATATGCGATATTGTGAATGTTAATTTTGTAAATAAGTAGGTACATTTTAAACAATTTAAAGATATTATTTCAAGTGACCGAATAGCATATTATTACTCGTTGAGATTTTAATTTTTTTTGGCGTTCATCATTATTGCAGTGGACCCTTCTTAATAATATGCGACCATAGTCAGTCATTTGACCAAACGGTATGTACCGATTAAAGGCGTGACACGTCACACGTGGCTATCTTTTTTTTATTAAATACGGGGGCAAACGAGCAAACGGGTCACCTGATGGTACCGTCGCCCATGGACACTCGCAACATCAGAAGAGCTGCAGGTGCGTTGCCGGCCTTTTAAGGGGGAATACGCTATTTTCTTGAAGGTTTGCAGGTCGTATAGGTCCGGAAATACTGCTGGTGACTATAGCTCTAGGCATATAATGATTAATGAGAATCATTATATTATTGTCCTCTACCTATGATGAGAATAAATCTCTAGTTGTCAGCACGCTCGCGCCGCTCTAAAAACGTAGAAAACACCTGGGAAACTTTTGTTCTATTGAAGACTACTCGTTCAATAACTTTTCACTGATGGAGAATAAAAAACCTACATTATAATTTAACTTCTTATATAAGATCGCTGCAAACGGCTACAACAGCAACTTTATATACTTACCCCCTAATAGTATAAGCTTTGAATAGTTATACAGTGTTTTGTTCCTGTCACACAAGTGACATTTGTAATTGGATTGAAGAAGACAAAACACTGAATAACTATTCAAAGCTTATACAGCGTTTATTAGTAAGGGGATAAGTTTATACTTTATAGTCACATGGCCACGTATAAACTATAATAATAATAATAATAATAATAATAATATGCAGTTACGAAGTAACTAAATTATTATTAGTCACTGTAATTAGCTAATTATTTAAGTTTTGCCAGCCTATAACTTGTAGGGACCCTAAATATCTGCCAGAATTATTATTTTAATCTCTAGTTGTTTCTTCAGTCCTATCTTAGCAACGCCATTGCAACTGCAAATTATAGATAGTGCAACGAGTGGTAGGCAGGCCGCAGGCCTAGTGACTTGCCATAATTCATAAAGAAAAGCGGGTGGCCGCGTGGTCGTCGGTCGCCCGTTTGCGCTGAAAACTATCGGTAAAGATGAGTTACAGTAATTTTATTACTATAAAAATTATTATCAGAAAAGTACCAATATCAAACGTTTAGTTAGCCATCAGAAAAATACCTACTCGTGAGGGCCACACATTATGTATGAACACTGAACAGCTATTTTGAACCATGTTAATATTTTGATTTTTTTCTTACATTTTTAACGTGAATATATATCTACACTGACACACCAGAAGATGAAAATAACATAGGTACTTAATATTAAACGTTTTTAAAACAGGTAATTTTTTGACATGGTCCTTCGAGTCGGATTCACTACCAGGCACCAGCCTTGCACCGAAAGCAACCGCTCAGAATTATTTTAACTCGGAGTTACTGAGCGTGATCCTTATGTCAATGGCATAAAACACCTCTCAGAAAATAAATGAGTCTCAATAGAATAGAGCGAGCGCGGCGATGAGGGCAAATCAATATGGTCAAAGAATTTGTCTAACTAACCTCTAGGATGTAAATGAAGTATGAAACAATCTGAGAGACTGGGTCAGTGGTCAGACTTTTTACTTTTATAAACAAAAACATGTGTTAGCTAACACAAGTGTAGACCTACATGTTGGAGTCAAGGTTTCTGGCATGGTTTCTGCAGCCCCTAATTACGTCGTTAAATCGCGGTTTGCCTGTACCTAATTGGGTAAAATATATTAATGTTGGATGTTTCTTTCGGAATCACACACCAAAACCTAAATTAAAATCATCAATAGGCCTAAATATTATAATAATATTCAGTAAACCTTAGGCGCTTTGCAGACGACGACGGGGCGGGGCGGACCGTTCAGTTTCGCCGCGAACGATAGCACAAAGGGAGTCCTATATTACGGCTTGTAAGTAATTAACTGATCATCAGAAATAGTAACATTTCACAGACAAAAATAGTAAACGATCACCAAAATATCTGTATTTTGGTGATCGTTTACTATTTTTGTCTGTGAAATTGACAGACCACCAGTTTTTTAGGATAATTACTTTCGGAAGCTATTTCTCAACATTTTAGTAATTAGTGATTAAAAAAAAAATACGTGTATTTTTATTTTTAACAAGGATCAATAATCATTTGGCAGGAAGGTTTAATTGCACCCTGTATATAGCATTTTGATGTAAAATTATTATAATCAAAGTATTTTCATTTTGCTAAAAATGAACCAAAAAAATCATTGATAACCGGAAAAAAATTAATTTTAAAATGAGAAACAAAAGAATTACATCTCGTTATTTGACTATTGTAAATAAATAATAATAATAATATTATGATGATAACGGGACACAGTATAATAGTAGGTAGGTTTTGATAAGACGAACAACATTTTTATTTTCGAAAAATCTCGAAAGTGGTAGCTAACAGAGATAGAAATTAGAAAAGATTTCATACTTTGACTTGATGGTCCTAAAATATGGATTGTTTTATTTGTAGGACAATGTTACTCTTAAATTATATAATTACTATGAACCTACCAACATACAAAAAATCAGCTGGTTAGGGTTCCGTTTTAGGGTTCTGTAATCAACAAAACTTGGTTGACTACGAAGCCCTAAAACGGAACCCTAACCAGCTGATTTTTGAAAAGATTTGGTGATCATTAACTTTATTTGGTGATCATTTAGGTTCGATTACAATTCGACATCGACGGGCAATCGTATTTGGCGTTCGATTACAATTCGACATCGACGGGCGTACGCGGCGAAATTGACCGGCCCGCCCCGCCCCGTCGCGTCTACAAAGCGCCTAAATACTTCGATATAAATTCAGAAACATTTGATCGAAGCCTAAATACGATAAAATTAAATTATCTAATACATTGACGTTCTCGGAAGTACAGGGTTCGGGCAGCGACGAGCGCATAATTATATCCTACATTTCGACCTTACGCAGTGACTATTAGGTCGAAGGATGGTATCGGGGATGTTCTCGAAGATACAGGGTGTATCGATTGTCCCAGTGAATGAGCGCGGCGCGGTTCATTCATGTGTGAGTATCGACCCGCGGTCCGCCCGCAGCCGCCGTCGTCGCCCGGGACGCGGGACGCCCATTCAAGCTCCTCGCAATGACAATTAAATGATAGGGTGTCTATTCGCGGTTCGGCTGTGAATTGAATCATCTGTAGAAACTAGAATACCTACCATAATAGATTACCAGTAAGACCAGTAGATGTTATGACGTAGGCATCCGCTAAGAAAGGATTTTTATCAATTCCACCCCTAAGGGGTTAAAATAGGGGATGAAAGTTTGTATATAAATAATAAATAAATAAAATTATATTTATTCCATCATAATAATACTTCTTAACGCGAGCGAAGCCGCGGGCAATAGCTCGTAATATTATAAAAATATTATAATGCTGGGCTTGACAGAATCTATCAAAAACTTAAAACAACGTAGGTCCGCCATTTACCTATGAATACATATTTTCTCTGGTAAAACATACGCAGACTCGTAAGAAATAAAACCACCCAACTCCTCAGAGGGGGGAATGATTTAAAAAATCAGTTTGGGTAAATAAAAACACAAATATTAATAATTAATTCTTTTAAATATATATTTCTATTATATAAATCTGTTACGTATATTACATAAATAGTTACGCGAACCTCATAATAAAACAATAATTATTATTGTTAAAAAATAATAAATTATTTTTATATTAATAATATATTTATCAACAACTCAGCAATATCTTTGGCTAATAGATTCAATTGTGATATACGAGTTCTGTACAGCCATTAACAACGCACGTAGAGATAAACTACGATAACATGGCGCGCCCCTCCAACCCCTCCAAAATTCAAAATGTTTGAAGTGCGTTGTCAAAACGTTTGAAGAGCGAATGTCTTACGCGGTCGGCTAGTTATGATTAGTTGACCAACAAATCTTGGTAATAAGTGACATTAAGTGAAATATTATGATTGGTTGAATACTTACTACACACAAACTCTTTTATAAGGATATGACTACACACATTGAAACAGTAATTTGGAGGGACGCGCCATGTTATCGTAGTTTATCTCTACGCACGCACGTACGGTGACGTTTATTTATTTGCTAAATTTAAACCACCATAATATTGCCTGTTCTTTTAAAACTATAAATGGCGATAATACTACAAGGACCTCAAAAACAACAGCAGACTAGAAGTATGGTTTAACTATTTAGTAGACAGTAGTCTAAGAGGGTGTTGTAAATAACTTAAAGTTTTAACTTAACTGTGCTATTACAATATCAGAGCGCAAAACTAGAATTCTTGTTCGACAGAGCAGAGACAAATCATGAAATATTATGAGGAAAAAACCTAAGTAACACGATATCTTTTACAATTTTATACATACAAATAATATCGGGGCAAAAGTAGAAATAACAGTAAAACAGTAAATGCTTCTAACGATAAATAACAAAGATATTAAAGCAAAAGTTAGTACACAAACTAGTTAATAGGCATAAAAACTGCTTAGAACTAGATTATTTACCTATCATATATCCAAACGACCGATTTAATCATTCTGTTTGATACAATCAATGTTCAACAATAACAAAACAATCGAGCACAACTCGCACGCATGACTAGGACCGCAGCACCCTCCCGGGCTACGTCGAGACACCGACGTCCGACAGCTGTACAGAACCCTAGCTACAACGGTCAACAATTCGTAAAATATTAAAAAAAAAACATGACAAAAACAAAACAATCACGCCGCAAAGCTCGACTCACATCAGACGCGGGACTCAGACACATGGGGTATCAAATATCGGGAAAAACTCGGTAAATAGCTGCAGTAAATCTTGTTTCATAACTAAATCGTAACTCATTATATTTATTTCTGAATAAATGTAAGTGTTACCGTCGCGGGTCGCGCGTCGCGCGTCGGGCGTCGGGCGCTGCCGACTCCACGTGTGACGTGATGACTCTAATGCACCGTATCCATATTTATACCTAAAGTAGCACGACACTAGGATCTCTTTAAAAAAATGTAAATAAAAATATTATGATCACTAAATTGTAAATGGCATTCAGATACTTTACAAACGATATTACATTTTTAGATTTACCGACATTAAATATATCACTAGAACACACCGATATTATCCGCGACCGAGTCCGGCCGGCGTCGACTCTACCGCACTCACAATAAACACTATTTCGCGACTGTAACAAGCTACGGACGTGTTCGGACGCCCAAAGGCATATTATAGCTAGAGTTCACTGCCAATATGGCTCCTCTCCTCTACTTTGTTCGAACCGTCACACAAAAGTTCACTCGGTAAGGAACGACAGGCATGGCGGGCACTGACTGGAGATTATTATCAGTTGCCCATTTTCAGCAAGAATCAGGCGTTAGGAAAATTTGACAAAATATTTAGTGAACTAGGAATCACTATAATATCCAAAGTTAATGTATACTTTTACAATGGACGAGACAGTAGATTTGGTAGAGAGTAGAACCAAAGTAATGCGAGAGAAACAATATCGGAAGAAAACCACTTCATAATTTGTATTCTTTACAACTAATTTTAGTGTAGGACCGAACCCACTATGGTCCTTAGATATATAATAAAATATAGACATTATAGTTATAAATGTAAATAAATTAATGTCGACTATATAAGATTACATTTTAGGATTCATTAGATGTAGTAGAAGAACTGATGAATAGAATATGCATACTGCAAGCAACACGAAATATTTTAACGCTACAAATTAGTTTTTATTGTAGTTACTTGATTTAAAAAAATATACACCTCGACCGACATTTTACCACTCTATGGTTGTTTTTATTAACAAGTGACGAATAGCTTGAAGTTTTGTCGCTGCTTCCTTTATATTGAGTAACAGGGATAAAACACGCAAACAAGCTAACCAACACTTATCAGAAGATTGTAAGACAGGCCCTTAGCAAATACTTGAATCCCAGTACGCAGTGGTAAAACCCGGCACACGTACGCTACACTATCTGCATTGCAATTCACATATTTGTGGTGTCAACGATCAACTGGAGTAAAGCCGCTTTGAACATTGCAGGTTTTCGAAGACAATTTAAATGGCCATAATTTAACTTTACTCCGTACTATGTATTGAGCGGTCTATCAGGCGAGCTATCTCCCTACAGTATATTCGCGTTGAGATTACAGTTTTGGGTGTCGTGGCAAAATTGACCAATAACGTTCGCTAATTCCATTATATCTTTTCAATTAATTTCGGCATGCGTCTTAGTCAATTTTGATATTTACAATACGGTAATCGTGGCGAATATAGTGTACAAACAATAAGTAGGTGTATCTATATTTTATCATACATCAACAACGCAAACATCTGCGTATGTGTTTGCGGGCGCGCGCGCGCATGTCAGCGGGCAAGCACGACAGCAACGACGACTTCCTGCGAGGACCCGCGCCGCGCCCTGCCGCCTCCTGGAAACGTCAACACATTGGATTTTACTACTTGTTTTATTTTATTTATTTAAGGAAAACTTACAGGTAGATAACATGGACATAATGATTTACATAACGATAAGGCCAATTACAAGTTTTTACAGGTTGTTTCTGCACTTATTCTTTTCATTATCATAATCTTCTGATTTTATTTCTCTCTCTTGAAGATTTTTAATTTACTGCCATTGAAAGTACCTAGTGCTTAAGATTGGAGTGCTTTAAAAATTACTTTGATATAAATACTTAGGTCTCTCATACTACCATTCCCTCCCATTTTATTACGTTGTAGTTATTGTGTTTCTGTTTCTATCTTTCACTAAAGATATAAAAAAGGTCATATGTACCGGTGCGCGGGCGCCGCTACGATCGCTGCAGCTCGTAGAACAGCACGTACGCCTCCGCCGACACCACGTCCCGAGAGTTGATCGGGCTGACCCTGTCATTGACAACATACTCATTCATGAAACAGAAACAAGTGGGGAAGGGTAAAGACGTATATAGGACCCTTTTTAATAAGGTGTAAGAAAAATGCAATGGTCCAGATAATCTTAAAAAATAAACAGATTTTTGATGAACGGTCGCGGAACTATAAATATCCGAACATTGATCTAGGCCTACTCGTCTCTTGTCAAATATACAATATCACTAGCGCAAAAACAATATTTTAGTGCTAAGGTCACAACTGTCTCTAGTTATCTTCTTCAAACGTCTAAAAATTTTACATAGGAATAACTGTGGCCTCCATAACTACCCGTAGTGGACTATAGACAGTAACATACCGCGAGTCATTGTACTCGTGCCAGTCGCCGGTGTAGGGGTGCTTGCAGTACGCCGTGTAGTGGCCGAGTACGTCGTACCTGCAACGTAACTACCCGTACTGGACTATAGACAGTAACATACCGCGAGTCATTGTACTCGTGCCAGTCGCCGGTGTAGGGGTGCTTGCAGTACGCCGTGTAGTGGCCGAGTACGTCGTACCTGCAACGTAACTACCCGTACTGGACTATAGACAGTAACATACCGCGAGTCATTGTACTCGTGCCAGTCGCCGGTGTAGGGGTGCTTGCAGTACGCCGTGTAGTGGCCGAGTACGTCGTACCTGCAACGTAACTACCCGTACTGGACTATAGACAGTAACATACCGCGAGTCATTGTACTCGTGCCAGTCGCCGGTGTAGGGGTGCTTGCAGTACGCCGTGTAGTGGCCCGAGTACGTCGTACCTGCAACGTAACTACCCGTACTGGACTATAGACAGTAACATACCGCGAGTAATTGTACTCGTGCCAGTCGCCAGTGTAGGGGTGCTTGCAGTACGCCGTGTAGTGGCCGAGTACGTCGTACCTGCAACGTAACTACCCGTACTGGACTATAGACAGTAACATACCGCGAGTCATTGTACTCGTGCCAGTCGCCGGTGTAGGGGTGCTTGCAGTACGCCGTGTAGTGGCCGAGTACGTCGTACCTGCAACGTAACTACCCGTACTGGACTATAGACAGTAACATACCGCGAGTCATTGTACTCGTGCCAGTCGCCGGTGTAGGGGTGCTTGCAGTACGCCGTGTAGTGGCCGAGTACGTCGTACCTGCAACGTAACTACCCGTACTGGACTATAGACAGTAACATACCGCGAGTCATTGTACTCGTGCCAGTCGCCGGTATAGGGGTGCTTGCAGTACGCCGTGTAGTGGCCGAGTACGTCGTACCTGCAACGTAACTACCCGTACTGGACTATAGACAGTAACATACCGCGAGTCATTGTACTCGTGCCAGTCGCCGGTGTAGGGGTGCTTGCAGTACGCCGTGTAGTGGCCGAGTACGTCGTACCTGCAACGTAACTACCCGTACTGGACTATAGACAGTAACATACCGCGAGTCATTGTACTCGTGCCAGTCGCCGGTGTAGGGGTGCTTGCAGTACGCCGTGTAGTGGCCGAGTACGTCGTACCTGCAACGTAACTACCCGTACTGGACTATAGACAGTAACATACCGCGAGTCATTGTACTCGTGCCAGTCGCCGGTGTAGGGGTGCTTGCAGTACGCCGTGTAGTGGCCGAGTACGTCGTACCTGCAACGTAACTACCCGTACTGGACTATAGACAGTAACATACCGCGAGTCATTGTACTCGTGCCAGTCGCCGGTGTAGGGGTGCTTGCAGTACGCCGTGTAGTGGCCGAGTACGTCGTACCTGCAACGTAACTACCCGTACTGGACTATAGACAGTAACATACCGCGAGTCATTGTACTCGTGCCAGTCGCCGGTGTAGGGGTGCTTGCAGTACGCCGTGTAGTGGCCGAGTACGTCATACCTGCAACGTAACTACCCGTACTGGACTATAGACACATTAGACAGTAACATACCGCGAGTCATTGTACTCGTGCCAGTCGCCGGTGTAGGGGTGCTTGCAGTACGCCGTGTAGTGGCCGAGTACGTCGTACCTGCAACGTAACTACCCGTACTGGACTATAGACAGTAACATACCGCGAGTCATTGTACTCGTGCCAGTCGCCGGTGTAGGGGTGCTTGCAGTACGCCGTGTAGTGGCCGAGTACGTCGTACCTGCAACGTAACTACCCGTACTGGACTATAGACAGTAACATACCGCGAGTCATTGTACTCGTGCCAGTCGCCGGTGTAGGGGTGCTTGCAGTACGCCGTGTAGTGGCCCGAGTACGTCGTACCTGCAACGTAACTACCCGTACTGGACTATAGACAGTAACATACCGCGAGTCATTGTACTCGTACCAGTCGCCAGTGTAGGGGTGCTTGCAGTACGCCGTGTAGTGGCCGAGTACGTCGTACCTGCAACGTAACTACCCGTACTGGACTATAGACACATTAGACAGTAACATACCGCGAGTCATTGTACTCGTGCCAGTCGCCGGTGTAGGGGTGCTTGCAGTACGCCGTGTAGTGGCCGAGTACGTCGTACCTGCAACGTAACTACCCGTACTGGACTATAGACACATTAGACAGTAACATACCGCGAGTCATTGTACTCGTGCCAGTCGCCGGTGTAGGGGTGCTTGCAGTACGCCGTGTAGTGGCCCGAGTACGTCGTACCTGCAACGTAAATAAAATATATGTTCTTGCAGGCTAGAGCGATATTTATAATTATATTTAAACAAAATGTATTGTTCTCGTTTGTTTCTTTTTTCACAAACAAGCAACATTTACTGTGGCACTCGGAGACGAATATTAATCACCTAACTTTATTTTAATGAAGTTTTTCACATAAGCCCCATACATTATCTGTCAAAACTCAAACACTTTATTAAATTCAAGTTTAATCATCATTAAATGTCTCTGAGTATTGCCGCTAATTATTTAAGATTTGAAATTTAAAATTAAACTCAGCGTTAGGAGACTTGAAATGGGCCTAGAACAGACAAAATACGTCAAAAAAAACTATGAATCAGCCAAAGGAAAAACAATACTGCCAAAAGTTTCTAAAATAATAGCTGCCTACCCCAGCAGGTTTAGCATGGTCACCATAGAAAGGAGTATTCTTACGGTAAAGTAGACAAAGTGATGTAGACATGTGGCCATGCTAAGCCTGCTGGACATTTTTAGAGGTAGATGAAAAACGCTGTAGTTACGTCTCTTACCCGAGTGATTGCTGACGGCGTACAGGTTGTATGTGGCGGAACAGTTGTTGGCGGCGTACGGCGACATGTCCAGCCCCGTCAGCGGGAACTCCACCACGACCGACAGCTTGCCGCGGAACCGCTCCGTCGGCGAGAACCTGACAATGACATACGGGTTATTGGAGGCGCGAGCGGGAGAAAACATATTCTAATTGCCTTAGTAAGTAAGAAGTAAGGATACGACCGGGAAAACAATATTTTTATTATGTTATTAGGTATTATAGGACAGTGTATTAAAAACCTAGTTCACTAGCAATTTTTTAAATAGCTCAATAACTTTCCCATTAGTATTGTTTTGTTAGACATGTGTGCGTACCTCTTGAGATGCAGCACGAGCACCTGCGGGAACTTCTGCACGGTGAACCATTTAAGGCACTTGCGCCGGACGCCGCACTTCGAGCACGTCTGAAACACCATAAAATATTATAAATATGTACAATTTTACTCATAATATTACGCAATTTGCACACCAAAGCTGTTTATCGCAAGAAGGTGGTAACAGTGAGGTGTGAGATGCAACAAATTGCATGCAAATGAGTAAAAGGATGTTGTTACGGCGTCATAGAAACAGCGACAAAATGTTGGTGTCTAAACGCAGTTATTGGTTTGTTGTGTCCATTGGCGAGTGGCGACGGTAGTTGCTTTACATCAGGTGACTCGTTTTATGTAAAAAAGCTGTTGAAGCCTACGACAATCGATGGCTAAAATGCGTAATTGTCAAGATTGAGATACAGGAGGTCCTGGACTGTGTTCACTTGCATTTGCCATTAGTCGCATCGTATCCACAGGTCACTGGACCATAAAAAACTCTAAGAGTTTAGAGTAATTATACTGACTTATGTCCTGACTAAAAGATTGCAGGAGGTAGTAGTATTATAATATAGAACAAGTGTAGTATTAACGCCTCCGAGGTCCAGAGGTTCAGAGCGTGGCTCTTGACGATTGTCTGACAGGTAAGATAATCCATGCGTCGGATGGGCATGTAAAAAGTCGGTCCTGCGCTTGAGCTCTCGCCGGTCGTGTTACTCGTCCGTCTCACTGGGTTATGAGAGTAAAAGGATTAAGGAACAGAGAGTGCTCTTGTGTACTGCGCACACACTTGGGCACTATAAAATTACTCCTGCGTAACTGGACTGATTTCAATGAAACCGCGGCCACCGTCACCGAAACCGGTGTGGGAGTTATTATTATAGGAGGGAAACACATACCGGTTTCTCATCACCGTCCAGCTCCTCCTCCTTGGTGAAGCTCTGCAGGCACTGCGTGAGACGGAGCGGGCCGTTGCGGGACGGCACCGGCAGCGACAGGTCCCAGAACGGGTCGAAGGTGACGGAGTCGTGGCGGCAGTGCGTGCAGCGCAGCGTCGACTTCAGCTGACCCACGAATATGTCGCCAACCAGCGAGTCCTCCATGCGCTGGTAGCGCGACCACGCCTCCGCCGCTTTGGCCGCGTCGCTGGAAATGTTAAAAACGACAATGATACAACCATTCAGAATCAGAATCGTTTATTTTAGGAAATTGGTAAAGGTGTTATATTTGTAGACATGACTGATGACTGTATCACAATTTCAGCCTTTGGAGCGTGGAAATATTAAAATTTAAAATAATATAATCAGGCATTTTAACTCATTGTTATTGTAGTGAAAACGAAATATTTTTTATTCCTTGCCTTGTCAAACATATCGAGTAGAGTGGAGCCAGTCAGTCGCCAGTCGTCACCCTACTCGACAGGTGTGATCAAGGCGTAAGTTGGAGCGTTATATACCTGAGGTTCTCGTCGATCTCTGTGAGTATGGGTTTGGGTTTGACGGTGACGCGGTTCACTTCCTCATGCAAACCCTCCAGCAAATACCGCAGGAACTCCTGTACACATTACACAATACGTTTTAGACATTTTACACTTCTTAAGGGCTATTGTAATGTCATATTTAGTTTGAGTTTTGTCGCAGATATTTGCGATGCGAATTCGCAGTTCTGTGTGGGAGCCCTAAAATGTAGCAGAAAAGCCCTTTTTAACTTTTTAAACTCGTTAAACTTATATTAATAATTATGCCACTACTAAACGACGATATTGAAGTTTTTTCGCCGTGGTAAATAGGCTCAAGTTATTTTTTCCCGTGAAGCAGTCCATCGTTAGAACTCATTACGATAGTAAAAATTCAATGTTAGCTGTAATGCATTGGTGCCGTGTATTTATAGGGAGTAATATGGAGCCGTACCACGAAACCGTTTTAACTTACCCTGTACACCTACTACAAAACCGTTTTGAGACTCAATCTTACATAAAATGATGTTGTTAGAGTAGGACGCGATGTTCTCATTCGATTGAGTCTCAAAAATGTTTTGTAGTAGGTCTACAAGTTTGGATAATAATTTACTGTAAAAAGCAAGCTTTTAGTTGCCTGGCACCACTCGCACGGTGCAACACACCCTGTGCCCGACCTTACCCCTATTAAGCTGTTCATGTGTAATGTGTATACCTGCGCGTCCTGCTGGCTGTAGCCCATGAAGCGCGGCGCGAACCGCTGCACCTGTGTCTTGAGCGCCGTGGTGTTCACCACCGTGTCCCGCTCGCCCGACCGCCACAGCTCCTTTATCACGCCCGCGAACGCTACGAACATAAAACATTCAAATGAAGGTTTTTAGATATTTCTTTTGCCACTAGGGGGCAGACCCGACTCACAAAAGCGCTGGCTTTTGGCGTCGTGATTTTTAATTGCCTATAAAAAAATTATGACACATTTTACACCTACCACCAGGCGGAATAACGCCTCCGTGGTCCAGTGGTTTAGAGGGTGGCTCTTGACTCGGCGGAGGTCGTGGGTTCGAGTCCCGCGTTGGAAACATGTTGTTTCCAGGTTTGGTTAGGACAATGCAGGCTGATCACCTGATTGTCTGACAAGTAAGATGTTCCATGCGTCGGATGGGCATGTAAAAAGTCGGTCCTGCCCCTGATCTCTCGCCAGTCGTGTTAGTCTTCCGTCCCACTGGATTATGAGAGTAAAAGTAATACAGAGTGCTCTTGTGTACTGCGCACACACTTGGGCACTATAAATTACTCCTGCGTAATTACTGGCCTGGTTAGTGCACATATGTGAATATATTATGTGGTGGCCTCAAAGGAACAATACTCGGTCAGGCCGAAGCTCACGTGATACATTTCAGCTATCGTATAATATAATATACTGAAGCACTTAGAAAACTTCGATACCGCGATGCAGGAATGTGGCGCTAATGGGTACCGCCACAAAAGCTTATTTAGCACTCACCCTTGATGAGCGCGCCCTTCATGCAGGAGAGCGTGGTGTTGATGTCGGCGGTGTAGGCGTCGTCCGCAAGGTACTCCAGCAGCGGGCGCGTGTTGGACAGACACTGCAGCACGCTGTTCATGAAGCACGTGTTGCCGATGTTGCGCAGACCGTTCAGACCTGGGGGACACCACACAACATGGTCATACACGTTATAATAAAAACTTAATTGCTTACACTGAGGGCCTGTTTCACCACTTCCTGATAAAGTGCAGGATAGGCTATCCACAACCTTTTTTGACAGATGGAATATGGAGTATCTGTCAGAAAAGTTGTGGTGAAATATCCAGCGCTTTATCAGGAAGTGGTGAAAAAGGCCCTTAGCGTTTTGAATTATTAAATTAAAAACTGTTAACTCGGTTTATTGTTAAGAATCTAATAATACCGGTGCGTGGTGCAAGGGTATGTTTTTATAATCTCTAGACTGCGCTGTTGGACTGAATTATTAAAGGCCGGTATTCAGATGAGTTTTTCACCAAATGACTAATCAATTCAAATTAGAACTGTAGTTTTGGTGCTACTGTAGCGCCAATCAAAATCAAAGATTTAATACATACCTACTACCAGACCTGTATGTCTGGTCTCTGCTACTACCTACATTAAATCCATAATCAATAATTATTATACTTCCTTTTGGCTTTGCCGCAGGCGTAGTAGTAGACTAGTAGTATTCGAATAACAAAGAAGCCTTACATAATATAACAGTAAATAAAGGCCTTCTGCCGGATGTTGCACACACCCAGAGAGATTGACAGAAGACCAGTACCAGAAGGTTCTTACCGCTAGTTTGGCTGGAATGTCGGTCGGCGCGCGGCTCGGGGTCGCAGCGCTCGCTGCTGCGCCGCAGCCCGCTCGGCCCGCTCTTACCGCCGGCCAGCTCCTGCACACCACACCCCACGTCATAACACGCGTCACACGACGATTAAGGCTTCGGCCAAACCTACGCGACAGTAACGCCGGACGGGAGCGCGCGACTACGGTGCGAAACCGTAGATTATTCCCGCTCTGCCGACGCGAACGTCCCGCGTTGCAGACGCTCCCGCAGTCACTTTGGTCGCGTAGGTTTGGCTTTATAAGCTCTACACCACAGTCCACACGCGTCACCTGTTAAGGTAGCCTTCCCATATTTACGGCACGCAGCAGCGGCAGGCGTAACTGACGGGTGTCTATGTATCATGCGACAGCAATGCAACAGGCGATTGACAGTACAATTTTCGCCTATTTCATTGCTGTTACAAGATCACCCTGCGGTTGTGCCGCTCGGCCACATATTTATAGTGGCCTTCAATCATAGGAAATAATGGCTGTCGCCTGTCACAGATCGCGTACGCGTGGTGCGCTGCGTACTGCAAGTATCGGAAGAGCACCTTTAGCCTCATACACACTAGATGCAAAAGCGTAATGAGTGTAGTTGCAAATATAATACTATGCCACATTAAGCAGATCCAAATCTAAACTTTTAAAAGCCTGAAACTTCACAACCAGGAAAAAATTATGAATAATAAAATTCCACTTCCATGCTAAGCCTATCAAGTTCAACCAGCTAGCTGCTAGTATTTTTTTAATAGATTGAAAACTGAATCTGCTTAAAATTGTATAATATATAGTTGCAACATAAAATATACGGTAGTAAATAATTATGCTTTGCAGCAAACTTTTAAATTATTATGTAGCTCCAAATAGCAATGAACTGTTTATAATGTGCTCTACTTTGCCAGGTATTATTTACAACAGTCGCGCTGCCGACAACTTGGTGAGTTTTTATTTAATTTATAAAGCTATAACACACTATCATGCCACATAAGCTCTCACAAGCGTTAGTTGTAATGAATGTAATGAATATGGTTTTTTATTATACTTATTCATTCATCGACAGATATATACTACAGAAGTACATCTATACTCCTTTCAGACTCAATATAATCTGTGGAAACCAAATTAGCCAACAGTCTAAAGTCCAACGAAATTACATAGCGCCTACTATTTACAAGTAAACAAAAACAATGACAGTCGAATCATTTTTATTTATGTCTAGATTAAATAATTGAATCTGAAAACACTATAAATACGAGTTCAACGAAAGATCAGTTCTTTGGTTAGCTTAAGTTGAAACTTTGAAAGCCGCGTTCTCAATCTTTCCTTGAACTCTTTATTGCATGCCGTCGACGATTCAAACAAACGTAAAACGGATATTTTTTTCTTTTACTTATACCTATTTGATGATAGTAACCTTGGTGGGATTCAATGATCTAGCAAAAATTTTTTTGCAACATATTATGTAATATATTAATTACTACTTAATACTTATGTAATACATTTATCAAATTAATTTATAATGTAAAGTTAATTTTGACAACAAAGTAAAAACGTTCGTTATTTAGTAAATTAATTCATTGTTACATAAAAACCTATGCGACTAGATTATTTTTATATAAAATTTGTAGAACTGACCCTTGAGGTACGCCCGAATAACCCCTTTCAAGTTAAAAGTTTTAACCTCTACGTATACGGCAGTTTTTTTGAACAGATTTGCATACTAATTCCATAATATAACATAATATATTTTTAGTGTATAACAAGCTGAGTTGCAATGATCAACACGCACGCTACACACATTACCATCCGTACGCGCGTCACCGCTGCGTGAGCGACGCGGGCGCGGGGCGGGCGCGCGGCAGCCGCCGACTCTGCACGAACCGCCCATAATATTATTGTCAGATAACACGAGAATTCGCTATAAACTTCAAATTGAATTATCGAGTCGGTAAACGAATGAAGTTAACCTGATATAGTAGTCCATAAGTAGTGTACTTGGCGGTGGTGATGAGGCTGCGGGGCATCGAGTCGAAACATCGCCGACAGCCGCAGCTCATTGCGGAGCGCCGACAGGAAGCCCGTCGTCACGCATGCGAGGATCACCAGCTCCAGGTACCAGAGCATACGACGGGCACTCCACACACCTACACCGATTCTTCCTCGAGCGTCCCGTAAAGTCTTTGTCGACGAAAGCACTTCCCGAAAGTTAAAATAACTATAGCTATGTATGTCGAAAACAGGTCTCCCAATGACCGAAATATAATGTCAAAAACTTGAAGAAAAGCCTCAAAAGTCCGAGTTTAAGTCTATAGGTTCAATATATTATTATCACTTCCCGAGAGAACCGAAAGTGTCCGAGGCGACACAGCCCATAGTTTCGACAGAGGTGGATTCAGGAGATACAACAGTCGATAAGGATAAGGCGGTATAGTAACTATAAAACTAAGGAGCACCTAATAGAATAAATATTTAAGTCTAGGGAGGGAATGTAAAGTTGAGCAACGAGGGGAACGAGGGAGGATTAATTGGAACGCGTTTACAAAAACATTGGCAAGAGAAGATTGTCGATAAAACGATGCGAGGCGCAAGGCGACCGGCGATAAATCTCGCAGCGACGCGTATTATGGAGATCACAGATTCGAGAACATTCCTGTTTAACGAGACGTTTAAATACTGGTGTATATTTAGATTTACTAGGAATCAGAAAAAGTAGTCTACGATATGTTACAAGTCAACGGCGACGCGGGCGTCCGGTGCGTTCACGAGGTCACACCACGGTCTGTTGACAATTCGCACGTGGCTTCCGAAAACAGTTCTACTTATTTGATAAGAGTCCACTCTCAATTTTTATTGGCACTGCAAGATGAACTGTCAAGGTCACTTTCGGTAGTTTTCGAGTGCACACCAGTCGAACGGCGCGAACACGCGGGCGACCGAGCGCGGAGGAGGAAAAGAAGCTGATTACGTAATAATAAAATACATGGTGATGGCGGGAGCTAGGTTATTCCCGTGGCGGGCATCGTGTGACGTCACGGCGGCCGCGGCGGAGTCCCGGCCCGCACTGAGCGGCGCCCCGCGCGGTGGAAAGCCAAATATCGCTGCCAAATTTCACAATCGCCGCGTAATCTCGGCCCGAGATATCGGCGCTTATCGCACAGAGTTCCCACGCGCGTGACGCTCGTTGAATACAATACCGATGGTGCCCATCATGCGTGAACGATTCCGCCGCAGCGACTCATTAATGCCGAGACACGACTCGCCTATATGTGCCTCTACGACGCGCGACGGCCGGACGCTAGATCGTAAAGTCACAACTTACAACCTACGCGATGTGTACAACAGTTCTGCAGTCACTAATTCATAAGGCGGCCTATAAGGTGTCAATCGCGCTCCGCGATTAAGAATCATCGGTCGAGGTTCTGTCTGACAGTTTACGGGGCGCCTTATGCCATAACATTGGAATAAATCTGGTAAGCTCGCATTACATTTGCAATTGCAACGGTCGAATGATCTTGTCTTAGCGAACAGTACAATGAAAGAGTCGTGTCTAGTGCAACTAAAATGTCGCGAAAAAGCTACGAGGACCACTATTTTAAAATCAGCTTCTTTTACCTAATATATATTACAAAATTTTACGATTTGGAAATATTTACAAAAATTGTTGTCACAAAATATGACACATTAAGTTTTTAAATCTCAAATTTTTTAAAGACAGTAAATTAAAAGCACATAACATGTTACAACTAGGTTTTCGTCTCTTTTATTATCTATTTAATTTTGAATATTTTCCACTTTCATTGGTGTAAATGTCTGGTATAATAAGTAGTCAGTAGTTGTCAACTCCACGTGGGGAGCGCGGCCGACATTAACTATAATTATTATTTCTGTCACAATCGGCGCACACGCAGCGGGTTTAGCGAGTGGACTTTGCGGCTGTGGTCGGTGTAGACTCGCGTCGTTATAATAATTCCTCGAGTGAAAAATCTAATGCGCCGAATTTAAAGACAATACGCTATTTGCATCGAACGATTTTTAGCCATACTTTAATGGAACTTTAATTACTTTTTTACTTCATTCGTAAAGAGCTAGAGTTGGTCGTAGCTCGGAGTGCTAGTAAACTCGAAATGCATTGTGTCTTAAAATCCACGCGACAGTCAGTCTTTAAAGAGCTATCACAAAATCTTAAAATAATGTAACTTCAACGACGAGCGAAGTGTCTCAGTCATTGAGGTAATAATACTATAGGAGTCCGCCTTATATTTTGACAGCTGATAATGTTACTCTTTCTAACTAACGATGTAGTAATTTGGGTGAAAGAGAAAGCTCATATCGGTGTGTAAACGTCAAAAGCCTGTAATGTTATGTCCCACTTAGTAGAACATAACAAACGAGTAGGTCTGCATATTTCATGTATAAAAAGTGGTAATAAAAGTGTTTAGTGAACGTTCAATGCAATATATTATTGCGTTTTGTGATTCCGCTATATAATAAACCATAAAAACGGCCAAGGAATGCCTCAAACACGTGGATTTAACATAACATACGTAAGTTTTCAACAACGTTGTTTGGACTTATCAATCGGTATTTTTGTAAGCTAAAAAAGAAAATTTATAAGTATAATAATCCATTAATCATGCTATATAAGGCATTAGTGATAAAAATGTCACATCAAGTAATAATTTGGCTATAAATATTGCATAGTTTTTTACGTGTATTTTAGGGATGCGCCTTACTTGAACTATAGTTTATCGATAAAAATAATGTCATGAACTAAATGATTTTTTTTTCAGGTTGAAAATGCTTCAAAATAGACGACAAACAGATATATATTTTAGACGCAAGTTTCATGCAAGTTTTTAATCCTTACTCCCTTATGAAGGCATCACAATATTGGAATTTGGAATTATCATTTCAAACGTAAGTTTGAAACAATGATTTTATTGAAATAAAGAAAGTTCTAACGGAGAGTAAAATAATTGCATGATCAACAGCTCTCACACCTCCCCCCTGTAAGTACTCAATTCGTTACTTAAAGATACTTCTTGAAATTTTATCCTGGCATTAGGTACTCTTTTTTAATACCTAAGTAAAATGTAAAATTTTAATAAGGCTAAAGTCATAATCATTTAATAAAATAAATTTAATACCTCAATCGTCGAATTCCAGACACAATATATATTTAGTTGTTATGCGGCACCTGGGTTCCGCTTGGGGCTGGATGGGTTAAGCATGGAAAACTTACATAAAGCATATTGCCCCGTATACAATATTATGAATTATGTGTATAATATTTTATAGTATGTAGTAGTATAGTACATATTTTATTAACACTAAACCATTTATTTTTTTCAGGTTATTGGAATGCTCATAAAGAAGAGTTCAATATTATGGTGGTGACGGAGAGACCTATAATGAAGATAATAATTATATATGATATTGAATGTACTGTAACTTCTTGGTGGAAATTCATGTTTCACAGTAATACACACTTTTCCATGCACTTTTTCCACATTTATTAATTTAATTTACTACAATTACTTATATTTCACACGACCGGTTTCGTTAACATCATCATCAGGTGTCACACCTGATGATGATGTTAACGAAACCGGTCGTGTGAAATATAATTGTAGTAAATTAAATTAATAAATGTGGAAAAAGTGCATGGAAAAGTGTGTATTACTGTGATAATAATTATTTTCAACTATTAATTTGATAATAAGATTGAAAGTGAAGAATAATATATGGTTTAGTGCTCTATGATTTTGATTGCACACACCGTGATATTGCACAATAAAATTGATCGTCTAGACTCTAGAGTCCTACTTAGGTTATTAATTATTATTATTATAATATCATTATTCAGGGGGCGTCGAAGTATCTATTTTAAGTCTTTTTCTGTATAAATATTATTACATAATTATATTTTAATAGGTAAAGAAATGCACCTAAGCGTTTTTGGAATTACTTTAAATAAGTAGGACTGAGATTCATTCTTATATTTCTTTGATAATAATAATTGTTATTCTACAAAATAGTTGCTTAATAGTAAATAGTAATTAAGTTTAATAAAGTATAATATATTTTGTTCTTCTGTTATGTTTTATAAAAACTGTTGATTTTATTGATATTAGCTATTACACTCCGGACAAGCTTTCGTGGCTTATGGAGTATACATATTATGTATATGTTTAACTATTTGTGTAATTATATACTTAAATATTTTGTTTATACAGGGTGCAATTAAACCATCCTGCCAAATTTTTTCCAGGGCTTAGGTATCATTAGGAGAGGTCATTTAGCAAAAAAAAATTGGGTGTTATTTTTTTAATGACATATTTTATCTCATTTAAAATCGATGCAGAACGGTTACTCGTGGCGGTGGGAATGAGCGGGGGTGACGTGGGGGGGAGGCGCGCGCGCGCTCACCCGCCGGCGACGCGTAGTGTCCATTTTAATTGTAGTGTTTTTTAGGATAACTTTCGGAAGCTATTTCTCAACATTTTAGTACTGACTATATTAAAAGAAAAATACGTGTATTTTTATTTTGAACAAGGATCAATATATCAAAATTTGGCAGGAAGGTTTAATTGCACCCTGTATTTAAGTATTTTCATACACTTAATAAATAGATAAAAAATACCTTTTCACCAAATTGAAAGCGACTTCTAATTTAATGAGCATAATATATCCTAAATTGAACATGCAGGTCGAATTGATAACCTCCTTTTTTGATGTTGTTTAATAAAAATCTGTAACATAAAATTATGGTCGCCTTGGTCGATAGCTGTAGTCTAATTTTATATTTTTATCGATATACGCCATCCCTACACGCACACTACAGCAATTGCACACAAGCATAAAATGGCCACGCGCTGGCGAGCTAAGAATCCATCTATGTATACTTAATCTGTGGTCTCAGTACTGTCGAAACCATAAAGTTAATATACCTAGCGGAATAGAGCAACAATCTCGAGCTGTCAAACGAAACCGAAATTAGTTTTCATCTGTGTAAAAATATGTGTACAGTGTACGTATATTACACTTACACAAGCATGATTGAACATGAATTCTATGAGATTAAATTGTCAACGTGCCGATACGTGCCGACTGGACGTCAAAAAAAAAAAAGAGTTCTGCTGTCATGCATCACACGTCTCTTTTTACCACGCAGTGTTACTGATAGTGACATCTCGCTTGCTCAGGCCTTTGTTTCTCTATTTCGCTAGGTTGTATATTAACTTTATGGTCGAAACAAAGTATCCAATAGTTGGGAGAATATTGAAAATATAAGGGGCCATCAAATGGAAAAGTGGCATATAAATAATAAAGTTTTACACATAAAAATCTATAATTACATACTCGTAGGCCGAACATCTCAGACATTCTCGCCGCCACTCGCACTGACGACCTCAATTTCAAATGGCAACGACCTTTTCTTTATATAATTGTGCTTTTTAGGGTTCCGTAGTCAACAAGGAACCCTTATAGTTTCGGTCTGTCCGTCCGTCTGTCCGTCTGTCTGTCTGTCCGCGGTTTTGCTCAGAGACTGTAGGACCTACAAAGCTGTAATTTGGCATGCATATTAATAATGTCTACAAAATGGTACATAAAATATTTAAAAAATATTTTTTTTTATGGTACCTCTCCTACACATCAAGCGGGGTTGAATTTTTTTTTTCGCGCCCACCCCATCGTGTGGGGTGTCGTTGGATAGGTTTTTTAAAAATATTATGAGTATTCATAGATCATTTTCCGGTTTAGGGATCCATTTGTGAAATATTAAGTTTTAAAGTGGAAAAAATCGTTAGAGTCCAGTGTCCCCCCCTTCTACCAGCTAAACGGTTGCTTCTGGAAATGTGAAAAAATTCACAGGAGTGGGAAATATGCTGAATTTAAAAGGAAAACTATCACGGCTAAGTTGACTTCATAAGTTATTGAGTAATAGTCGATCAACTAAAAAAATGTATTCGGCGAAGTATAAAGGAACTTTTCGTTCAAATTCTTTTTACCCGACTGCCAGGAGGGTTATGTGTTTGGCGCGTATCTTGTATGTTTGTAATATTCTTTATTACCTCGTATCTTCAGAACCGCTAAGCGGATTTTCATATTTGAGGTATCGTTAGATTTGTCTTAATGGCCCAAGTGTTCTTAGATAGGTGACATTAAGAAAAAACCAAAATGGCGGATGTTTGACGCCATATTGTGAGGTAAACAAAAATAAAAATTCACCAAGCATATCGAGTGGGGTATCAAAATAAAGGATTTTAAACACTGATTCTAAATATGTATATAACTTGCAGTTTTAATATTAAATCGAACGATAAATCTACACTAATAGTATAAAGAGGAACGATTTGATTTTTGTTTGTTTGGCTCGGAAACTACTGGACCGATTTGAAAAATTCTTTTACCATTGGAATTCTACATTATTTTTGCCGAACATAGGTTGGATTTAATTTTGGAAAAAAATAGGGTTCCGTAAGATATTTGGGTTCTTCGGACGTAAGGTGTAAATAAGAACCAGAAAATATACTTATTTTACGTACGCTGCCTAAACTATAAAAGATAGAACCATAAAATGTTCTAAGTAATTGTAGAACTTATAAATATCTACAAAAAAGTCCGCGACACACTATACCTATCTATGTCGAGTGAGGCACAATAACCATTTTTTATTTAAAAATCTTGAATTTTTTTGGACTACATGTAAACTCATTTAATTTACTCATTCTTTTAATCCTCATCAAAATAAATTATTCCATCACTAAGTACAGTTTATGTAAATAATACTTGGTCTTTGAATGATTAAAATTGGACGTTTGGTTTTGAAATTATGGCGAAATTAAAATATTACGATAGTGGGCGTCACCAAGGCGGGGGTGCGCGTGCGGTAGGAAGACAATCTTCAGTCTACTAGGGCTGGTGCAGCCTGCGTATAATAACTGCGTCTTCGATGTTAGTGTCGGAGTCTGCGAAATGACCTGGGAATCATTTTGCTGACAGAGTCTTTCCTGGGACATACTTTTTGCAGCGGTCACCGACATCCACGCGGGCGATGCCGCAGGCGACCGCTAGTACTTAATAATAATATAAAAAAACAAAAAACCGCCTGCATGGATAAATACAATATTAATTAAAAATTAACTGACATTACTGAAACGACGAAAATTCAATGACAAAGTATTAAAAAAACAATGATTAGGTACCTACTTAAAACTAGAAACATACATTGAAACAGTACCAAACCTATTTAAGTACCTACCTATTATAACGAATTGTAGTTAGGTATAGACACGGAAATATCAGCACGGTAGTTAGTCAATTTTGTATTAGATTGATTGTCGAAATGGTTAGATGACTACAACTAAAAAGTCGCAAATAAAATAAATTAATTAAAAATCAAAAAACCCGACTGCAAAAAATGTTAACTAAAAAGAACGAAACAAGACCTAATTCAGCCGGAGGCCTCGAATCCAATATCCATGTTTTAATTGATACGACTCTTGTTTACGAGTTTCATGCCAGGATAAATAGAAGGTTACATAGAAAAATGTAGAAGAAGAAAGTGGATTATAAAATGCAGTCGGAGGCATAATATTTTATGATTTATGATTAATTAATGTTAAACTTGGTGCGACATGCCTCCGACTGCATTTTATAATCCACTTTCTTCTTCTACATTTTTCTATGTAACCTTCTATTTATCCTGGCATGAAACTCGTAAACAAGAGTCGTATCAATTAAAACATGGATATTGGATTCGAGGCCTCCGGCTGAATTAGGTCTTGTTTCGTTCTTTTTAGTTAACATTTTTTGCAGTCGGGTTTTTTGATTTTTAATTAATTTATTTTATGAGATGATGTTGTTAGTAGTGTAAAACATGTTATAAATGTACATTCATTGACCATACAGAAATTTTCAAAAACTAGCGGTGCTACGGAACCCTACATTGCGCGTGGCCCGACACGCACTTGGCCGGTTTTTTATATTGAAGCTATGGTATAGGTGATGGTTATCGTGGTAGTAGACCGCGATAACCATCACCGACGCTAAGGCGCATTCGAGTGGACTTCTCATCGCCATTTTAGTAGACTCTACATAATAATTATTATTTCGCTACGCACACCTAACTTGAAAGCTGACCATTATTAGTCAAGACTCAAGATTATGTTATTATTAATTTAGTTTCCGTGCATAATAATAAATTAGAGGAAGCATCAATTTGTAAAAGATCGGTTTCCAATTGTTTACGGCTTATTAACTTTTAGGCCTCACAAATTGACCACCTACGTATTTGTTCCAATTCGAGGTAATTTATAACGTGATGCAGTTCGTTACGGCTGTATACCATCGCCATGGCGAATAACTGTCTATAAACACCGCGTTTAATCTGTCGATACCATTTAAATTTGTTACGATTTTACTTTGCTGCCAAAATATGGTTCATTTCTGTTACTGATAAGCTAATTAATTGTTACTGTATGCAATAGACGAGTCTCGGAGATGAGGGACACAACAGAAGTGACGCGAGTATGAACATTAGAATGAGTGAGCACTCACCGTTTTGATATAGTCATAGTCCTTGAGATCCAGCGTTCTCCGTCTGGCGGAGGGGGTTCCCGGGGTGGAGTCCTCTGTGGGCTCGCTGATGGTGCTCTCCGTGCTGGTCTCCATCGACTTGACGCCGTCCTCCCGCTCCTCCTGGCCGTTCTTTTCTATTCTCTTCTTGAGGAAGTTCTCGTGCTCGAAAGTTTTGTTCTCGAAGCCGGTCCCGCTCGGGGACTCCACGTCATTGTCGAGCACGGAGCGATCCTCCTCCGAGTCTATGTACTCGATGGTCTTCCTGGCCTCCCTCCTGGGCTCGTCGACGCCGTTGGTCTCCGGCGCCTTCGGCCTGGACGAGGCGCCGGACGCCACCGGCTGCGATATCTGGATGTACGACGCGAAGTTGGTGGTGTGCTTGGGCGTCTTCACCTGCTTTTCTATGTCGCTCTTTATGTCCTTCGTATCCTTCGCCTTGACTTCAGGGCTGCCGCGCGGCTTCCGGCGCTCGCAGTAGTCGACGTCCCCGTTCTCCACCTGAATGACGGTGGAGTTCTCGAGGATCTTCCCGATCGGGTTGTTGGGGTCCAGCTGGCTCTTGATGCTGGCCAGGCGGTCGGGGGGGTACTTCGAGTTGAGGGACGCGGACATCAAGCCGGTCCTCTCGGCGCTCGGCTTAGCCAGGGACACCGGCTCGGAGATGGTCTTGCTCATGGAGAGGTCGGAGTTGGAGTCGGACCGGGAGCTCGAGGAGGCGAGGTCCCACTTTCCGACTCCGTTCTTGTCGGCGTAGGAGGGCAGGTGGACGGGGACGGGCCGGTCGTCCTTCTGGGGCGGCTTGGCGTAGCCGGAGGTGCCGTTGCCGACGTCCTTCAGCTGGCTGAGGTACTGCTCGGCGCTCCGGATGCCGTACTTGAGGTCATTCGCGGGGAGCTTGGTGACCGTCATCTTGGGGTCGAACTTCTTCCGTATCTCGGAGACGGAGGGGATCTCGTTGCCGTTGGGGTCCTTGACCCCGTTGGACATGGAGCCCCGCTTGCCGTAGCCGGCCGACGGGGAGCTCTCCTTGTATCTTCTGCTCTCCGGTTTCTGGTCGTGGTGAAAATTGACACTTAGCAAAATGGGACAACGATGGGCGGCGCGACGTGAGTGTGTTAGTTCTAAACAAACCGCGCATGCTCGTGACGGAGGCCACGTCTATGTTACTACGATGCTGAAGCGCAGCTCGAAAGGCGAAGCGACGGGGGCGGGCGCCGTCGCCGTCGACGTCCGGTTCCGGTGGCGACGCGTGTGGCGGCCGGTACGTCGACGGGGACGACGCGGCCGCGACGGCCCGCGAGATCATAACTAGCGTCGTCGGCCTTTCAGGCGGCGTGGTCGAAGCTACCGGATGGAACTTTAGTGCGCTGGTTAAGAACATAAACACACATCACACGCGAAAATATCTGGTTGTCTGTAGGACATGACACAATGTAACCAATTACCATCTCACATTTTTATTACTACTGACAGGCCCTCATGGGTCATAGCCCATAGGCATAATATAATATCTATCTACGATACGACAGGTGTTGTTACAATTTTTTTTGTTTAACTTGCACATTAATTTTACTAAGCAAAAGAAACGAGCTTAAAATAAAAATACCATTTCTTTTGCCGACCTAGGTCCTAGAAAATTTTAAGCATTATTGGCATTGGTCATAATTTTCAGCACCTACATAGCAGCAACGATAGAAAAATATGTATATTATATTGTAATAAGTTACCACGACACATTAGATGTAACGCGCCTGACTCTCTCAATAAATTTAATTATACTTGATGGGGAGTAGCTCCATGTCTTCGTATTTTTGATGTTCAAATAAGTCCGTTAAAATTCTAAAAATTATAATATTATGTTTATCACATTTCTTTTAGCAGGTAAATTGTTTAGAAGTAGGTATTTTGGATCGTCGAAATAAAGTGGAATGTAAGATGGCACAGCTCTATGTCTTTCACTGACCTTTGACCTATGAAAATGTTGTGATCTCTGTTACGACTATTTTAAAACTCAAATCTAACATCCCACAGACAATCAGCAGCACACAGTTGACAGAATATAATATATTATTTGATAATAGTCGTATTGAGCGCATACTGCTATTTTCTTACTTTATAATTACAGTAATAGCACTATGTCTCTAGCCCGAGACCCCCTTGCGCCAGTCTGGGTTAAGTGAGCCCCGGGTATCATATATGTGTTTTGATTTATGAAAGAAAAAGCATGATTTGTGACCCAGGGCTAGGTTTAACCGGCGCAAGGGGGCCCTAGGAAAGAATCGTCTATATTACCTCGGAGATGGTGGCCGCGGAGTTCCGGGCCTTGCGCGAGCGGAGGTCCGGCGCGGGCGGTCGGCCGATGTCGTTGGAGATGGACTTGGAGCGGGCGATCTCCCCGTAGCTGCTCTGCGCCTGCTTCAGCCTCTCGGTAGGCGTCGTGTAGTTGGCCGGCGAGTACTTGTTGTAGAACTCGGCGGGCGTCATGGCCAGCGTCGACGAGCTCAGGATGCCTCGAGCTTTGGAGGCCCTGCTGAGGTCGGAGGTCCGGCTGCTCTCGCTCCTCGTCGTGGACACGTCTCGCGACCTGGACTCGCTCCGCTCGGACCTGTAGCGGCCGGAGATGCCGCTGTCGGAGTCGGTGACGCTGGGCGCGCGCGAGCTCCGCGAGTACTCCACCACGGAGGTCTTCCTCTCCTTCTTGCCATCAATGTCGCTGTACTTGGACTTGTACTCGGTGGTCTTGTTGCCGTAGCTGGTGCGCAGCGTGGAGGTCATGTAGGTGCTGGTGCTGGAGAGGTAGGGCTTGGTGAGGCCGGACGAGCCGGTCACGGTCGACGACGCCGGATACCGCGAGGGTGACACGACAGGCATCGTGCTCACTTCTGTGTCAATCTATCAGTTGCAAGTTTTGATCCTCGATGGGCGTTTATTGAGCATCTTTAATGTCACCTACGACAAAAATAAAATAATTTAACACAAGAAAATTCTGGTATACAATAATATTATTATCATGTGCGATAAGTGATAACAATAAATTATTAAATTCTAAACTTTTCAATCTATAATATTCATTGACGAATATCTACTTTGTTATCATATTGGTTATGTTATCGAACATCTTCCAAAATATGCAATGTCAATGATAACAGATAAGGCGTTATAATCTACTGGTGTGGTGTGATGTAACAATTGATATAAACTAGGAAAATGTAACTAAATATAATACACACTGCTAAGTAAGCTGTGCAACAAAGAGCTAATAAACTTTAGCAATTATCTATACTAATATTATAAATTTGGCTACTTTTTAACTAAAAAGGGATTGCAAGGGGTGTTTATGCATAAATTTCTTAAAATTAAGTTAGTTCCAAAAATTCATAATTAAAATAAAAAGATATAAACTATGTTTATCATGCAACACAACCTAGAGAAGTATTTATATATATGCAGTAATCTCTGTTCATATAAGGCTTCCATTGTTTACATAAATTATTATAACACATATTATTGGATATTACAAATTACAATACACTATAATAATTATGGCCATATTGTTTTATTTTATTGTGGCACAGTTAGGTCATATGGTGGACCACTGATCAACTAGAAGGGGACCAAAAAGAGCAGCGGGATTTCTTCCCTCTAGACACAACAAATTTTTTCATCTTTATGCTAATAAGTTTCTTATGCCGTCTCGCTAGGTTGGTTGGCAAACAGTTGGTAGGTATCATGTCCAATCAAGAAAGTGTTAGTTTCTAACTATGTAATTTGGAAATAGCACCTTTTTGTTTTCATTCACTATGTTTTAGTATGTGCATGAAAATCCCCAATTAGTAATTCTCTCAGACCTCCAGAAACTTTGCCAACCAGCATATTACAACATTTAAGTAATTAAAATAACAAAACAGCCGAACAGAATATTGAAAAATGGCATGGTAATTCTGTAAAAAAATCTTTAATATTGCACCATAAAAATTCACTTAAAAATTCAAACATCTCATAATTTTTAATGACAATTATTAGTTTTTATTATTCGTAGATGACAACGATATGATTTTTTTTACAAAAAGGATAGCTTTTTTATTGTTCTAACAAAATAACCGAATAGTTTTTTTAATAAATGATTTGGTCATTAAAAAAATAAAATAAAATGTATAATTTTCTCCTATTTGCGTCGTAACCGCCACTGTACAAAGCATGCTGATATGAATGTTATTTTAATGTCCTTTATGTCGATATTCGTACTGACAGACATCGACCTGCTAATTTTAGGGAAGCCTTGCCTTTAGTTATAAAATGAACATGAATATATTAATAGCTGCATTGTTTTTAAACTTTAATACTGTTAGCAAATTAAGAATATTCAATTTAAAATTAAATCATGTTTAACATTTGTTTATTTGTTTACATTTTGGTTAAAATATTGTAGTGAAATAATTAAATATGTTTTTAAGTATTTTATGCCTTTGTAAGTTTCATGACCATAATCCAGGGCCCTTCTCATATCAAAGTTTGGCGATCAGCAGGTTTGGTATATTATAATAATTTTTAAGTAACACATGTACATTTTGTACTTGTTTATACCCATAGTTTGCTTTTGGCAGAGCACTGTCTCTCTCACATTCCTGAGCATTTGTCAGTTCTTAAAAACACACACCATGACTAATCAGATAATATCTCCAACATTGTAAACAAACAAAACAGTGCACTACTGCACCAGCTATCACAATTGCATGATCCATTTTAGAATTAATTATCGTGAGAGATACTAGGAATGGTAACATTTGAGGTTTGGCTCTAATCATTAGTCTATTTCTTGAAGGTTTCATAGCATTGACCATCCCCTGATTTCCAGCACTCAGGCAGATGACCATCAACGAGCAAGTGAGATCATGCGTAGTTTGTGCGAAAAACTGTAGTACGCAAACGTCTAGATGTAACATGACACCGCCACAGCAGAAAACCTTCAAGGCCATCGGGTTCTAAGTGCACGATCACGGAGTCGCAAATACAAATTATCACTTTCACACCACTCACCCGGCCTCCTGCTCGCGAAATCACCAAATACACACCGAAAATACACTCCTTGTTTTATTTTTAGCGTTTTCAAAGACGATTTTGCATGACACACTGCCCGCACAGAATCACCGCGAAAGCTTCACTCTCTAATTAAATTTTTCCTATAAACATCACGTGTTGCAGCGCGAATTAAATCGATCGTCGGTAACTGCATTAGCGAAGAAAAATACACAGGATACTCACAGTTCCACCGTTTGCCGTAACCAAAGCAACAAATTTTAACAATACTTTTATTCGAACACTGACGAAGTACCTATTTGGATCGAGATAATTTCACACACGGCACTCTTTGTCCCACTTACATTTACTGAATAGTTAGCTGAAAATCGTAGCTGATATAAGATGAAAATATTTTTCTTCAGCTCTTGTAATTTTAGAAGGCTCAAGGCTCCATTCGTTTTTCGTTTGACGTCACTCAAATTGTTGGCAATCCTATTTTTGTTCTACTTCCGTCATAAAGGATTTTAATCTAAGCCTTCGTCCGTTACAATAAAGTTTATTGTTTATCAGTATTCGATGACAATACTCTGACATTTTTAAATCAGTGTTGCTGTTTTCAAAAATATTCTTCCTCTCTTTCCAGCACATTTCACAGAGCATAATGATGTCACTATCAATGAGTCATCTTCAATCAGCTGATCGGAAAACTACAAAAAAGTAGGTAAAGTTATTATACATAAATCGTTTACCTACCTATTAATAATTTAGTTTAGTTCATTATAAATCGTAAAATTATCTTGGTAATATTTGTGCAAGTGGGACTTCTCGCCTACATGTTTTGTTTCATGTTTTAAGTCTCAACAGATGACGCTAGTTATACTAAAAATCATATTCCAGGCTCCATGGAATCTGATTTTTAAATATTATTATTTTTTAACTCTGCTGCATGAATTTATTCAAGAATAAAGATTAAAACACTATTTCACATTCATACAATAAATCATCGTAGATCACGGTGCTCATTACAGAGTTACAGAAGTGGCACTAAACTGCTTCTTCAATTTGTACTCTACTCAACGATAGATGGCGCTGGTGGAGTGAAATTTTTAAAAATAATAATATTTAATTATTGTAAAAGGGCCCATTCACGGCAGGCCGCCGTGCCATGCCGTGCAGTCCGCCGCGCCGGCTATGATACGTACGTACTACGTAGTATTCCTTAGTAGTCTGTGCGGCTATGTGGGAATCAGGATCGTGAATGGTGTTGCGGCCTGCAATGCCGGCCGGCAACACCGAGCAGAAATTTCGCAGTCCTGCACGGCGGACTGCCGTGATTGCCGTGAATGGGCCCTTTAGGTATCCTTGCTCATTGGATAAATTTATATATTTGCATGTTTTACAGACAGAATCAGCCGCTAAAGGATAGAAAAGGATCAAAATGTTTTATTCCAATTATTCCCGGTATTGCTAGAGTCAATTAACTTTCGTCCTTTTTGCCATCAGATTCTGGTAGACCTATACTTATTAGGTATAGCCTTTTCTGGACACCTTTGTATGCGTTTCATTATTTTTCAATCATAATCATAATATTCATAACATTATAATTTCTAGACTGTTTACTCTTAGGTAGTTACCTTATTATTTCATCATGTCTCTCACTGCTGAACATGGGTTTTGCAGTTTGGCTAACTACATATGGGGTTAAAAAAATCACGTTAGAGATGGAACTGAATTTATTTTATGTAAAACAAGTTTCTTTACATTTTTTAACACTGATAATATGCTCACTCATACTTTATTAAAATATGTCTACGAGGACTTCCAGGTTTTCTTCTCTCGTCGACCGGAGTGGGTGCCGTCGGCTAGGAAAGTTAGCAGGCTATACAGTCTCTCCTAAATGGTGTAATGCAGTACTATACAACCTACTACCTCACCATGCCGACGGCTTACTTCGCTTCAGAGATCCGCCAGACTTCGCTTCAATATCTTCTTTACACCAGCTGTCATATTTGTTACAATGCAAAATGTTTAGATATACTTAAATAGAAACAATGTGTAAAAGTTCACAAATACGTATATTTAAATATCAAAACAGTTATCAGCTGAGTGCAATCAGAAAGTAAACTACTTTCTAGTAAAAACTAAAAATTATTATTTAATTATAAACTAAGTCTGCTATACAAAATATTATGATATAAAATATATAAAAAATAAAACAAGTACATAAATGAACCTGAGTATAACAAACTAGACGTACGTTATATTTAATAGTATAGGTACTAGACCCACTTAATCATTTAATACAACAAATTGTCATAACCAATTACCTACATACAATGTTGTACAACTAAAAAAAATATTGACAAAATTTTTAGGTAAGTAAACTTATCGGTGGTTTATCTGTTTATTAGCCTTATTGGCCGTTGGGTCTATGAACAAAAAAAAGACATACGTGTCAATAATTTTAAACTAAGCATAAGTTCAGTTTGCCAATAATAAACAGTTACTAATTTTGTAAGTTAATCAGACATTTTACTACTTAATATGATGGATGCACTAACTAAAGAAATGAATTAAAAACAGCTTTACAGACTAGCATTATTTCGCGTTAAGTAAACTGCATAATTTAAACTAAGTTTAACTGCCGCATAATCTTCTGTCACTAGTTGAACCTTTTTCAAACATAAAGAAAACTTTGCTAGTTTTGTAGTAGTAAGTACCTAGTAATATTAAAAGATTAAGCCCTAATCTTTATATGTAGGTATGTGATGAAAATTTAATTTTAGGATTGAAACAGAGCTTTTCGGCTAAATATAGCATCGGAACAAGACGTAACGAGATGCGACTCGACGATGCATAAAAGCGATACGTGATCTGCAGACTGTAGCAATTAAACGAAGTTTTAAAGGTAGCATTATCTTAAATTTAAATGTTAGCCCCAATTTCACTAACGTTTGTTAATGTTAACAGCTTGTTAAAATGTCATGTCATCTCTTTCATTCATATGAAAAACGAAAGAAGTAACGTGATACTAATTCGAGCGTTAACTATAAAACAGTCGTTGGTGAAATTGGGGCTAAATCTTCAGAAAACGGTCTTAAAATGAAACCACTTTATTTTAAAAAATCTTATTTTTTTTTAATTTAATTAAAATGTTAGCTAGCGTATTATGCCCGAAGTCAGGTTGGCTAGAGCTATCTATTTACTAGCATCTTTGATTGACCAACGAAAATTTTGACCAATCGATGCAACAATGCTTATTTAGGATAAACTACTGTAAATAAAAGAATCTCAGAGATCGGGCGTAAATAAAGCAAATTAAACACCAAACGGCAGATGATACAAATTATAGAGGCTCTACAATTCCCTATAGTTAAATAGGCGATAGGCATAGATAGTGTGTTTTGAAGAATAAAAATGTTTTTAGGGTTCCGTACCCAAAGAGTAAAAACGGGACCCTATTACTAAGACTTCGTTGTCTGTCCGTCTGTCCGTCTGTCTGTCTGTCTCCAGGCTGTAACTCAAGAACGGTAATAGCTAGAGATTTGATATTTTCACAGATTATGTAATATCTGTTGCCGCTATAACAAAACAAAAACTAAAAATAAAATAAAATGAATATTTAAGGGGGGCTCCCATACAACAAACATGATTTTTTTGGCCTTGTTTGCTGTCTCCAGGCTGTAACTCAAAAACGGTAATAGCTAAAGATTTGATATTTTCACAGATTATGTATATCTGTTGCCGCTATAACAAAAAATACTAAAAATAAAATAAAATGAATATTTAAGGGGGGCTCCCATACAACAAACGTGATTTTTCTAGCCTTTTTTGCTCTATATCAAAAATAGCAACAGGTAGGTACTTGAATTTTTCACAAAATCCTTAGTTATATGTGTAATTTAATATGTAATAATAATATTAAAATAAAATAAAAAAATAAGGGGGGCTCCTATACAAAAAACACAATTTATGGCCTAATTTTGCTCTATAATGGTACGGAACCCTTCGTGAGCGATTCCGACTCGCACTTGGCCGATTATTTAAAATATATGTATGTAATACCTTTTTATTGTAATACCTAATAGAAAATATTTGAGTAGCAGAAATAGTAGAGTCTCTAAGAATTTTTATTATGCAAGTTATTTTTAATGTCGTTAAAAGTGATAATAATAATCGAAACAATAAGATCCGCCAAAATCTATAATACTTACATGATGACTTGCATAATAAAAAATATATTTATTATGGTTATAAAAATCAAAACGATAACGTTACTGAAACAATATCAAAACATAAAAACCTTTACAAAAAAGTTGGTAGCCAACGAAAAATGAAAGAAAAAATAAATAAAACGAAGGTGATGTTTTCCCGCCAAAACTGCGCCCGCGTATCACCAAACTTGTCCGGGGTAGGCGCGGGGGTGGGGGGCCGGGTAGCGGGGGCGACCCCCCGCCCGCGCGCCGCGCCCCGCCAGCGTACAAGTTCGGATCTACGGGTTCCAGTTGAGGGGGGGAGTGCTAGACGTACCAGGTTCAAAAACTCGCCACGTCTTTGAATCTGCTATATGGAGGAAATGAACAAAGGCGAAACAAAGAAAAGAAATTAGCGCAGGGTGCTATTGCGTGCTTACCTTCATGTATTCTTGCTGGTGTACCATCGGAGAAATTTATTCTCAGGCAGATGGGGGATCTACGACAAAGTTAGATATTGTCGTTTGTTGGTTTCGTTCGTTGGTTTGACTTGGACAGGAACAGTTGGGTTTAACTATCGTTGGGTTTAACATAACCTGACCAAAGTACGTAGATCCTTCAGAGTTCAGACACCTAATAAATAATATTAATTTATCTGATCGTACATTAAAATGCCTCCCGCCAAAAGTCAATGAGATGAGTCAAATTTTTTGATTTTCACATGCGACACAGAGAGTGACAGACAAACAGTTTGTCACTATCACCAATAATTTAATTAATATTAAGTATGCTTGTCTCTCTCGTATGTTCGGAGACCTTATTTAATACGAGTCTGACACTACATCTTCAGGCTACTGTCGCTTTATCCACATCCTCATTTTGTACTCTTGTTCTGATTCCGGAAGCTTTCATTTCATCATTCTTTAAAATTCCTTTAAATGGAGCCTTCACAGGCTTGGGGTCAGCGCAGACAGAAAGGAGCGCAGTGGAGAGGATTTTATTAACGCACTTGACAATAAACTTTAAAATTATTATTATACTAAAGTGCATAAATGCTTGAACCTTATAAGAAATGCTCGCACGTCCTCGAGGATCCGCGGGAATCCCTTATCGCACTTTAGTACGTCTCTCTCTCTCTCTCCGCTGCGCTCCGTTCTGTCTGCGCTGGCCCTTAGGCGATTCTAGTCTCTAGGCTCTACATATCTTCGGAGGGGCATATAAATGGCATCTTTGCTTCTCCCGCGGGGGTTCGATAAAGAGAGAACTCTGCTCTTCTACAGTGTGTAACAAAAATAAGTGATAAAACTTTAGGGTGTGTACGTGTTCCTTATTGTAGAGAGTTCACTGTGAAAGTAGCAGCGCTGAAAGACCAATTTTTTTTTCACTTTTGTATGGGGAAACTCATGACGCTTGAGCCCTTGCCCATACAGAAGTGAAAAAAATTCGTCTTTCATCACTGCTACTTTCACAGTGAACTCTCTACAAGGAACACGTACACACCCTAAAGTTATTTTTGTTACACTGTATAAAAATGAAAATAAATTTTGTTAACCTCGCTAAAACTCGAGAATTGCTGGACCGACTTGGCTAATTAGTGTTGTCGAAATATTCGCGGAAGTCCAGGGAAGGTTTACATAAGGCGAAGATATACGAAATTCACCGGGTCATCTAGTTAATTTTATTTATGTACGCTACCTTTATTTTCAGGTTCCAATACTACGCGGCGTAGGCACGTAATAGCAATAAAAATGTCTGCAATACCACGGTAATACTGAACATGTGTACGGATGGCGAATAGTTAATAATGTCGTAATATTCCATATTGATTTCCGAACTACGCGAGTTGAGTACGTATATTAATCTTTCAATCAGCTGTTAGGGCGCATTTCCACTTCGAATATGTTATGCTAAATCAGCTACATGGTTTTCGCGGGGTTTTTAGAATCAAAAAGCGAATAAGCAGAGGAAACACTCGATGGTAACGGTTAAAGCCTTCCATGCAACAGTCTAACCACATTTCAAATCTAGTACCCTCGAGATGGTGCAGGTTCGATCCGAAGTGGTGAGTGGTGACGTGGACCAATGAGATGTTTAAGATCTCACGTGCAAGATAATGGCTCGCATGGTGAAGGATGTCGTTGTGAGGAAACCCGCATAATATGGTCGGCCTGAGGTAATAGGTCAGCCAATCCTATGGATCATGCCGTGCTGTTGAGAGAATGCCGTATGTTCTTGAGCAGTACAACATTTATAAGCAGCCTGTTGAAACTCTCAGGACTATAGTCCGTAAAGAGTGGTTACTTCACTTAGAGAGGTCTTGCTTATTTTGAAACCCGTTAGTGTCTAATGTCTATAACCGCACTTTACGCTTAAACTGATAAATCGATTTTGATGAAACTTGGTATAGATGATGCTTTAAGACCTGTGCCAAGCTCTCTTTCAGGTATATACATCTGGCTTGTAAGATTGATAATGGTATGTCTTGTAGGTTTTTTTACGATGCTTTGTAAGTGCCATTTATGTTTTGCGTTCTTTGATGATAATGATCACATCATTCTACGATTTGTATCCCCCATTAGTTCCACGGCTATGGTCTCTAGTTAGAAATCTCTGGTTAGATCTCTTTTTTGAAGTCAACAACTTTAAAATGTTTTGATATGACCCCATTGTTATTTTTTCTCTAGCAGTCTCTCTCGGCAGCATCACCACCAACCCTGAAACTGAGAAAATTTCAAATTAAAAATATTATCTACTTAAATGAGTTATGAGTTTATGACATGGGCCTGTTTCACCACTTACTGATAAGTGCCAGATAGGCTATTCACAACTTTTTTGACAGATTCTCCATACTTGATCTGTCAAGTTAATTGTTAGATAGCCTATTTGTCACTTATCAGAAAGTGGTGAAACAGGCCCTAATTGTTAAAGTAAATCAGAGATCTCTATAAAGGTGGCCTTCATAAATAATTAATTTGTAATTTTAACCTATCGTCGAGAGAAATTTAATTCTGCTAATAAAACTAACGTAACACTCTTTTTCAGTTTCTTGAAAACTTTTTGAAACATGTCTTATCCTACGTAAAATCTATTATGCATCTCAGCCTGTAAAAATAGTGTTAAATAGCTATCGATTCCCTGTTTCCTCGCGTCTTGTGCTAGAAATGCAAAACATCAATTATAACGTGTTAGCTATTGGTTGTACGACTGCCTTTCAGAAACCGGAGTGTTTTATACGGCGTGATTTTTATATTTTCACTTTTATGACAGACTAATAAGTTAGGCCATTAAAATTAGTCAGCTTTCGTACTAATTAGCATATCTAGATCGTGCAAATCGCTCGTACGGCAACAGGTGCGAGCATACTCAGTAAGTGCAGATCGTGGGAACTGCGCACGCACCGCACCTGGCCCCAACGCCAAAAAACGCTAAAAAACGGAATAACAGTAATGTGCTGTTATGATTTATTTTTGGGGCGTTTTTTGCGATCCGGCTTCCTTATTTTTCAAGAAAAAATATATCTATTGTGTAAAATTAAGGAAAAAGAAGTTTGACTGTTTAGTCAGTTTAGCTTTTGCGACTTTGACTTCTATAAATAAAATGGTCTGAAAATGTACTATTGTTGTCTTCAATTGGGCGTTTCATATAGAGCTAGATTAATGATGACTCGTTTACAATTCCCACATATTTTTTCATATTAGTTGGACTGACAAACGAGCAGACGGATCTGCTAATGGTAAAACATTATTGCCGCCCACAGCACTCGCAACATCTCTGAAGGCGGTTGAAGTAACATCTGTGACTCTGGCAGAAAACTTCCTACTTCTATAAACCCTTTAAACCGGTGCTATCGTTCACTCAGCGAACTTCTTTTGTGTGGCCGTTATTCGGTCGATACCTTTTCCTGCTGAGGTTTTTGTCTCCCAAAGTTTTTCGAACGAATGAACTAAGTACGATTATAGTTATTTTATTTCGAATACTAGAATCAAGTCGTTCCCAATTTGGTTCAATCAGAGTAAAATAACTGAGAACCAACTGTTTGAATGAGCTATAATAAATAGCGTCCATACTAACAAAAATACATTGTGTATGCATAAAGGTCTTGTCTGATAACTACAAAAGTCGATGTACATTGTACAATGTACTATCAGAGAAGTTGATTCCTAGCCAGACGGGGGACCTACGTAGTTTGGTCGCTTTACGTCAAACCCGGCCTTAAACATTGAATTGACATGATCCGACCAAATGACGTTGGTCTGTCAACTGCCTAGGAATCAATTTTCTCGATGGTACACCTAGAAGCGTTGTATACGCAGTGCGTATTTTAATATAGGGGCAAGAGTCAGGACTCAAGATCAACAAAGCATAAACTTATTATGTTTCGGGAACAACACGGGCTTCTCAACTATCGACTAGGTCCCACTAAACACAGGTGGGGGTGTCTAGCGCGCGTCTAGACGGGTGGGCGACGCAGGGGGGGCGGCGGGGGCGGCACGGAGGGGGAGGGGGCGTCTAGACGGTGATGGAATGGTTGCCGGGCCTAGTTATGTGGCTGACAGACCGCTCAGCTGATAGCCGAGGTTCCGTTTGAGGAAATATTGATACATAGGGACTATAAAAAGGGCAAACAACCCTATCATTGGCAACTACCATTTGAATGAGTAGGAAAGCTAGTACATAATAGGATCTTCTGGTTGACATATTACTTAGCTGATAGCCATGGTTCCGTTTGAGTACGTAATAATATTGGTATTTAAGGACAGAATTTATTTGGGTTTCAATAGGACAAAATACCCATCGTAGGCATTTATTATTGGCACCTTAGATTTCTGAATATACTTGGAATACCAATAGGTCGATTTTCTGTTAGTAGTATAATCTCAAGTGATAATTGGGAGTTTATTTTAGTAAGTACTAAAATAGAATTAATGTGTACACAAAAGGTAAAAACGGAACCCAGCGTATTAGTGAAAGCTCACATAGGTAGCTGTATGCCTGTCTCTCGCTGTGCACCAGACTAGACCATCTCGGCAAAAAAAAAAAAACTATAACGTTTACGCAGCTTAAATTTTCACAAATGATAGAGATAAAATAAGTATTCGAGTGGGCAACACAACAAACTGGTAATTTAGTCGTTTCTACAGAAGTCATCGTACGCAATCCAAATTGGACTTAGCCTATTTAGAAATAGGTTTAAAATGTTTCAATGTTGACTAGTAACAAACTTTAAATATAGAATAAGTTGTTATGAAAAGACGTAAGGATAGTATAAAGTTTTTCTCACCTGTACAACATTCTTTTTCATTGTATATTATAAGCCTGAAGAAATTCACTTCTGCTGCCGCTGTCCGCTCCGAAGTCCTGACGTCTTCGGACTCTTCTCTCGTTCTCAATGGTCAGCAGGAGGTCCAAACCTGAAAATTGATACGATAACAATTTATTAACTGTCAAATTTTATGTTGCCAGAACTTCGTTTTGCAACAATTCGTTTAATGTCTCGAAAACCGTAAATTTTTTTTGGATAAAACTATCCCACACTTCATCAAAATCACTGAAGATGTAACGGATAGAAAGAAAGACACTATCGTATTTATAATATGTATAAGTATGGATGGTTGGTTGTTTAATTAACGCCAACGCTCACTGCTGGTATTTTTTTTTACATTATAAATTTAAACTTATTAGAAGCTGTCCCCGATGTCGCGACTCGCGAGCCACCTGTTGCGACGGCCGGCTCCAGTAGCCTGGATTAATGATAGGCCAATAACTTATAACTATGTTAATTTAATTATTTAATTTATTAGACTCAATATTTTTGATTCCACATGAAACCCTGACAAATGGACACACATTTTTTGGTTATTTCGACAGTGTCTGTATGTGGGCTATAAGTTGGACTACTTATGGTCTACTGAATCAACGTTGGATTGCTACCTAAGTGCATTCCAGCGCCCGTTTACATTATTCTAGTGGCAATCCAACGCTGGATTGGGTCTCTGTGGAATTCAATGCAAAATTTTATTCGTTGTCTCATCAAGTTATAAGCCTCACGCTGACAATAATAGGACAGTGATTAGAGCGTCCTTGCGTACGGCGCGGCGTAAAGGTGCGCGCACGCTGCGGGGCGGAGCGGGGCGCGGCGGGCGGCGGGCGCGCGGCGGATGCGCCGCAGACGCGCTACCGGGGTCACGTGACGCTCTCGATTCATCTATTCATATAATAAAACTGTAGAAATGTGAGTTCTGTACATTAAAGATATTCAAAAAAACTGTGTTAGTTTTTGTCTGTCTGTCTGTCTGTCTGTCTGTATGTTTGTTCCACTATCACACGAAAACTACTGATCCGATTTGACTGCGGTCAGATTTTGTATCAATTTTTTTCTTTAATGGACAATTACGTCATATTATTAACTGTATTTTCCAACTTAACATCAGTTTTCCCCCCACCCCTCTTAGGGGACAAAAGGGGGGGGGGGGTAAGATTTTGTATCAATTACTGATGAAGTAGAAATACTTTAAATGGCAAAACAACGTTTGCCGGGACAGCTAGTGAATAAATAAATTTGTAGTGATGCTGTTTTTATACTAGTTAGAACTGCAGCAGCAACTTGAGCATAATCTTAGCGGTAAGAGCGGTCTATAACTACGGGCCTAAATGTCGCCTGTACTAGTTACTAGGCAGTACGAGGTATAGCCACAGTAAAGGGTCTGGAAGGCGGAACTCGGCGGGCATGAGGTTCGCAGAAACCGCCCGCGCCGCTGAGCCGGTTATCAGTAGCGACGGCGGGGCGTGGGACACAGGCGACGGCGATAAAAAAATAGAACATGTCCAGAGTCGAACATATTATAATATTTGGAAGCCGATTAATAAAACTTTATATTATTGTAAAAAAAAGTTAAAATGTCAGAATGATAGAATTGTATCGTTAGCGAGCCGTCGTAGATGTGCTACGAAATCTCGTAGCACTCGTAGCGTTGTCTTAAATCGTCGATTATAATTATTTTGAAATCTTATTTTTAGGGTTCCATACCCAAAAGGTTAAAAATGGGACCATATTACTAAGAATTCGTTGTCTGTCCGTCCGTCCGTCTGTCTGTCTGTCTGTCTCCAGCTGTAACTCAAGAACCGCTATAGCTAAACTTCTGAAATTTTCACAGATTGTGTATACAGGGTGCAATTAAACCTTCCTGCCAAATTTTGATATCTTGATCCTTGTTAAAAATAAAAATACACGTATTTTTTCTTTTATAATCACTCAGTACTAAAATGTTGAAAAATAGCTTTCAAAAGTTATCCTAAAAAACACTACAATTAATGGACACGACGCGTCGCCCGTGCGTGACGTGCCCCCGCGCGCGCGCCTCGCCCCGCGTCATCCCCGATCATACCCACCGCCGCGAGTAAGCATTCTGCAACGATTTTTTTTTTTTTTTTTTATTATAATAATTAGGGTCGTCTATGGGCTAGTCGCCCATATCCTTTATTTGTCTCATTGTTATAATATGGTCGCGTACCAAGATTACATTTCCTCTTAATCTACTGTAAGTCCATCACGCCTTGGACCTTTTAAACTTATACATTATTATACTATTGATATTATTGTATATTATATTATGCTTAATACTATTATTATTTATATAGAATATTACCTAACTTAATAAATATTATATATATATTTAATATATTTATCACAATATTATAATATTTGATGCCCTGAAGGGGCGTATGTGGTCCCAGTATAGCCAGTAGATTCGACATTTTTGGATTTCTTTGGGTATGGTGCTGCACCCTTTGCCTTTAGATGTTGTGGCATTGGCTTGGTGGAGAGCGGTCACTCAAGCTGGGTGGAGTTTCAAGGATCTTAAGAAGATATCGTTCTGTGACGAATCTACTAGCTACTACTAGTGGGGTCACCAGAACCATGTTCCCCATTTTTTTTTTTTTTTTTTTTTTTTTTTTTTTTTTTTTTTTTTTAACATTAAATTTTTGCCGACCTTTGAAGACTGTGCCTCGCTATACGGCCTAGGACTTGGTCATTTCTGTCCTTGATCGCCATTTTGATGTTATATTCCATTATAAAATCGGTTGACGCCTCCAAAGATCTTTTTATAAAGCTGACCACGGCGTCCCCATCGGTGTCAGTGTAGTAGACACAGGTGTTAGTGTGTCGAGATATAGCTACCACTGCGTGAGGCACGCTGTCATGGATATCCAGCTTTCGGGATTTGGTCTGTATAATAATCACCGAAGGACTCGTTAATCCCTGAGCTTCATGTATTGTGAGGACGCGAGATCCCGTTCCCGATCCGTAGCCTATGTTCGTTAGGGCTACTTTCTCCTCCTGCGTGTGTACGAGATACAGGGTATTTGGATCGGTTTTAGGTATTCTTGCTCCTGTATATTTCTTTAGCTTTAGGGACCGCACTTCTTCCTTTGATGAATATATGTTACTGTAGACCATGCTTAGGGCGTAAGCCACATCCATAGGGCTCCTGTGTGTGCAAGACAACTCCTGGGTAATGCTAGTTACCAGATTTGGACGAGCGTAATTGAGTTTGAAGAGGTTTTCACGCTCAATAAATGGAAGTTGGTTAATATCTCCAATGAGGGTAACGTCGTTGGCGCCTATTAATAGATTTGCCATAACGATTGAGCCGAAATGGTTCATAAGGGCCTCGTCAACTATCATCCTTTTATAGGTTTCCTTTGTCCCATTTACCAGCACGGAGGCCATGGTGCGAACCTTATGTTTTACTTTATTTCCAGTTCGCAGCAATAGCCTCCGCCTTGAATCCTCGGCTGCTTCGATCGTCGTTGTTATTATAACGTCCGTTTCCTCATTGAAGTTATTAATGATCCAAGTTGTCTTCCCACAACCAGGAACCCCATTTACCCACGAATAATTGATTGGTTTCGCAAATATGTCCCAGTCCATGTCGAATTCAGGGTTCCCAGATAAGACTTCCGCCTTTTCTAGTATCCTGTCTTCCAACATTATTCTGGTACACTCCGCTATTACAACTATGGGATCCTCAGATGGTATGGTATATTTTAGTCTTCCCGTGCGCTTTGATTCTTCCTCATCCAGGAGCACGAACCCGCAGTCGGCACTTAATGCCGCCATATACTTTCCTGTCATATCCCCGGCTAGTTTCGTTGAGGTGTAATTGTCGTATATAGCGGCTTTTGCATCCTCGAGTCTCACTTTTAGCAGCTTTTCGTTTTGTTGCTGATAAGCCTGTATGATCTTATTACAGGTCAAGAGCTTAACAGTCTTATTTGCTCTTATTATCGCCTGGAACTCGAGGAAGGCGTTTATTTTATGGTCTGCGCGGTTCTGGGCCAGTCTGAGTTTTGGCGGGATCACTTGCCCGAGATCGGCTCTATATTTTTTATTTTTGCCCGTTGTTTTTTGTTTAGGTTTAGGTGGCTCCCTCAAGAAAGCCTCCATTGCTGATGCCTGCCGGTATGTTTGTGACGAGGCCATGATCCGATAATTGGTATTTTTATCGTCTTGTTCACTGGTTTCGTCTTGGCTCTTTAATGGCCCAGCAATTTTTTCGCAATAGAGTGCTTTCTTGATGGAGCACATAAACGTTTTTATTTTGCCCATCGTCTGCTTGGTATGATTTGTTTTGTTTTTATCCCTCTCTTTCTCATCTGCTTTAATGCTTTGCCGTGCCTCTTGGAGCCGTTCACTTGCAGAGGACGAGCTCGCCTCGCCACTGGATTTGGACTCTGCCGGTTGATCGTCGCGATTGCGTTTGAGGAAGCTTAGGTCTTCCCCCCTGTTTTCGTAGACGATTACCTCGTGGTGTTCTGAGGCTTTTACTATGCCGTAGTAATTTGCAGCCCTACCTCTGTCCTGTTCCAGTGACATGGCATCTACGCTGATTATGCGTGAGGTGGTAGTTTGTCTCGTCCCCATTGCTCCCAACTCCATCAAAGACGAACAGGCCCGTTCAAAGGCTGTTTGCGCATCCCATTCGAATACTAATATCGTTTTGTTGCCTGATTGTAGTATTCTGCAGGGTTGGCCTGCAAAGTCGGATGTTGGGAGGGCTAAATATTTGCTCATTTTCATGTTCGTCTTTGATGTGCTTCCGTTTAGGATTACTGATAGTCCCGGTGATATGTTGACATGTTTGGGTGAATTGAGGCGGCTGTATGTTATACCCAGTGTTTCTTTTGGGTTGGACATAAAGAGAGGGATTGGCCTTAGTCTTATTCCTGGTGCCCCGTTTTGTCCGCGACCCAATAATTGTTGGGTTTGCGTTGGGGACGACTGTGTTTCAGTTGTGCTTGTGGTTGACTCTGCCCGTTGACTTTCAGTGTGTGTCTGTGGTTGTGTTGGTGTCTGTGTTTCTGTTGGCACCTGTGTTGATGTATCGTGTGCTTGTACGGGTGTTGGGATTTGTGTTTGTGTGCGTTGTGTTTGAGTTAGTGTGTGTTGTGTTGATGTATTTGGTTGTTCGTGCCTTTGTGATATGTTTGGTTTGTTATGGCTTGTATACAATGTTGAGCCATTTGCTGCGGCTGCTCTGGAGACTACTTTGCTAATGAATGCCATCAATGGTTCTCTAGTGTTTTTTTCCTCAATGATGGTAGGGAGGGTTGACTGACTTAGCTCTATTTGTAATTGTATTTCTAGGTCAGATCTATAACTGCCGAATCTGCAACGATTTTAAATGGGATAAAATATGGCATTAACAACAAATAACACCCAATTTTTTTTGCTTAAATGGATTCTCCTAATGATACCCAAGCCCTGGAAAAAATTTGGCAGGAAGGTTTAATTGCATCCTGTATCTGTTGCCGCTATAACAACAAAAAATAAAATAAAGTTAATACTTAAGGTTTCCCATACAAGAAACGTGATTTTTTGGCCTTTTTTGCTCGTAATCAATAATGATAACAGCTAGGCACTTGACATTTTCACAAAATCGTTAGTTATATTTGTACCTTAGTAATAAATAACAAAATTAAAGTAAATATTTATGGGGGAATACATACAAAAAACACAATTTTTTATCTACTTTCGCTCTATACCCTTAGTGCGCGAGTCCGACTCGCACTTGGCTGATTATTTTTAAAGTGAGACACTGCTTGGGTACGCCGCACGGGATCGGGTATCAATTATTATGCTACAAGTATGTCATAAATCACAGTATGTTAATATTTTTTTTACTTAAATTAATTTTCAGCATAAGCTTTGAACAGTTAAACAGATAAAGATTTTGTTTAATTAAAATTATTTTTATCATTGTAAATAAATAACATTAGTATAGGTTTATTTTAAGAAAAAATAGGTACAACTGCTTCACTTTTTAAATAAAATTATATAACTGCACGGTAAGGACTATAAAACATTTTTTGTTTGCACAAACACTCAACTCATGAGTTTGTGTCTCTCCCCGCCTGTAACTTGTGTCGGGTGCAGCGAGCGTCCGGTTTGCCGCTGGTGAAAAAATGTCTAGCCGCGGTCTGCGAGCGCCGCGCCACACGACATCATCATCATCACCTATTCATCATCATCAACATACGCCTCGCCACCCGACTAAGATTTTCTAATTTTCGGCCGGTAAACCCTTCAAAAGTCAAAACTTATTTTGTGCAATTTTTTGGAGTAGATAAAAATTTTGAATAGCATATAGAACATGTGACCTGATGAAAAATTCGTATGATGGATGTAGAGTATAGACTATAGAGCGTCGGCGCACTGTAGGAGAGGAAGTTATAACCATTATCTTTCTACCACGCGGTGTAAATAATAATAGCTCCCACACCGGTTTCGGTGACGGTGGCCGGTTACATTGAAACCAGGCCAGCTACGCAGTAGAAATTTTATAGTGCCCAAGTGTGTGCGCTGTACACAAGAGCACTCTCTATTCCTTAACTCTCATAACCCAGTGGGACGGCAGACCGACACGACCGACGAGAGATCAGGCGCAGGACCGACTTTTTACATGCCCATCCGACGCATGGATCATCTTACTTGTCAGATAATCAGGTGATCAGCCTGCATTGACCTAACCAAACTTGGAAATAACATGTTTCCAACGCGGGAATTGAATCACGACCTCCGAGTCAAGAGCCGCGCTCTATACCACTAGACCACGGAGGCGCTAAGGCGCGGTGTAAATATAAACCCTCTTACTAATAAAAAGTTACACAGCGTGTATAGAGGGTGCATAAGATTTTTTCTACTAATACAATTTTTATGACATAAGGCCTGTATAACGCTGTAGTAATTTCCATACTAATTTCTCTGTATAGACACTGCGTTACAACGTGCATGTAACTTAAAAAGTCCTGTTTAACTATTCACACGTTGAACGCATGTTTAAGAAGTTTTTATTAGTAAGAGCGTATATATCTGCTTGCTCACTGTGCACTCCCGGAGTGTCAGCAGAAATGAAAACCGAAAGAGAAGTTTTTTAGCGACGTAAGTTCAATTTGGAAATGCAGCTTTCTTCTTCTTTCAATTTTTAGCACAGAGCACATATTGTATGGCACTGTAAAACAGTAAATCGACCGACTTACGCACGAAGCATCCTGCCTTTTAACAATACATATTCGCAAGACGGCACGCGGTGATAACAATGACAAATAATATCCTTAATTCATGTAACATTTTAACAATACAACGTTTAAAAAATCGCTGGCAGTTTTTTAAGCCGTCGCTTTGTCCCAGCATCCCTTTGCTTTGTGCGGCAGCTGAGGTGTCACTTCCCGGTGTTGGGGTTCTGTTGTCTGTCTGTCTGTCTAGATCTACAGCGAAAAATTACTAACTATACTATAATATTATAGACTTAACGAAAGTGTGTCTGTCTCTCCATCTGTTACCTCTTGCTTTCTGTTGTCTGCCTGTCTGGGTCTGTACTCTGTAGCGAAAAATTACTGTTTTTACTAAATTCCTATGTTGTTAATTCACTTTTAACTATATCTGGCTGTATATTTCATTTTTATTTATTTATTTATACATTTTCTTCGGACATGATGGACGATATTTAAAAAATACTAATATTTACTGAGCACAAAAAAGTTTTGCTTTCGAGCGTCTCTATTGAAATCTTTCTAAAAGCAGGTTGACGGTACTTATAATTTGTTGCTATTATAATAATAGCACCATAATATAACAAATTGGCAATTATGCCCCTATTATAACATGAATAAATTAAACGCTCTACCTGCTTATGCATCAGCTCCTGGTCAAAGTTAACGCGGCACACTTTAAATATGTTTTAGTGAAAATCGAGCCCCAGCCTAATCTAGCTTCCTAGCCTAGGTACACTTATGTAAATTAGTCCTGGGTTAAATATCATACATATTATCATGTCTGTCTGTATTTTTGATAAGGGTAACGTAATATTTAGCTTAGGCTTTGTCCAAGATTCGTGGTAGTGGAGTTTATTTAACGACGAGGCGCTGATAGTCAACGTGTTTATAGTGTAACTCATGTAAAAGTCTTTAACGGTTACATTACAGTCGGGCGCACCGTTGCGACTCGCAGTCGAGCACAAAACCAACTTTGATCGCAGCGGGTGTTAAATTAATAAAAAAGAGCAAAAAAAATTCGCTCGCTCACGATTTTTTAGAGTTAAAAATAGGGTTGGGCCGGGGGTAGTTTTTTGCGCGTATCGATAGTATTGATTGATTTTTAGCGCATTGTCCCGGGGATTAGGGTTACGCCGGAAGGGGTGGTATGAAAGACGACTAATTTCAAAAAACACCGTTTTTATGTCAGAAGTACATCTGTCGTTTCGAGCGTTTTGTGCGTTTTACGTGAAATTAGCAACGGCAGGCGCGGCGCGAGGGTTCATCTGTTGCAATCCCGCCAATTTTATAACATGGCTACAACTTAAATCTATACTAATCTAATAATAACAACTGAGAGAATATGCTTCTTTACAAGAATGGCAAGAACCTGGTGGACTAATTTTAATGAAATTCATAGATGTAAAGGAAAATCAATAAAGGCTACCTTTGTTGCTGTAGAATGATATAGAAACTAATAGTAATTTATTTAAATAAGAATAATTATTATTTTCAATACATTATATTTTATAAGTACCTAATTGCTTTTCCAATCGTAATATTGAATTCCCTTTAAGTAGTGAATAAAGGAAATCATTTCCATAGATCAATTAATTTAAATCGACGACCTGTGGCTCAGTTGGTGGGCTGTTGGTAGCTCATAAGCCGGGGGTCGCAGGTTCGAATCCCGCCGACAGAACAAAAAGTTTTCAAAGGTCCTGGGTCATGGATGTGTATTAAAGAATCATGGCCAAATTTGTATAGGGAGCTGGACTCGACTTTTATTTTTGATGTCCCAAAATAAACTATAGTTAGATTTGGTTGTTCTTATGCTCTAAACATAATTCCGTTTGAGAATTATGTCTAAATAGCCACGATTTTTTATAATAATTATTAACGTTTACAATTATTTTGAGGTTAGACTTAAGAACTGCCTTTTTTCGACGGTGTAGCCTACAAGTGTATATTCGGCGATCTCGTTTCTAATTATTTCAATTTTTCCTACAGTAATTACCCAAAAAATAGAACGAATGCGAATGATCGCCGGCTGTCAGAACATATGAAAGACAACAACGAAACTGATCTTTTTTAGTGGCTATTTATAGACACATTTCTAATGTTTTTCGATGCCTTAAAATATTAGAGAATTTTTGCTACCAATGGCATATCGGGACGCCACCGCCCACCTGGTACGATTTGGCCATTGTTCTTTGTGTATCATATAATAAAAATCTTAAATTTTATATATGTATAGTATGAAAGTATTAAATATATTTCCGTTGTCTAGTACCCGTACCACAAGTCCTTCATCAGGTACTTAGCACGGGGCCAGACTGACGTGTTGTGAAGCGTCCATAGATAAAAAAAATATGATTAAGGAATAAGGATGTAGAGAGTTCTCAAGAGATATTCAATTAATCAGATGTATCAACTTAATGCACATTTTAACTATCTCATAAATTAAAAAATATGTGTTTGTCTATATAGTCTGTCTGAATAAATTAAAAAAATGTATAGGGTACAATTTTTTTAATCCCGAACAATTTTGTTACGTTACGGGCAGTTGTAAACATTTTTAAAATGTAAAGATAAAAGAGCGTTGAAAAAGCAGTAGAGAATTAATATAAATAATAAAATCTATCAAGTACTGTGGGTGTATTCTTAAAGAAAGTAGAATAAACTATAAGCTGAAGGAGGCGTGGGCTGTTTCAAGAACCCTTACAGCTTAGACTAGATGTAGGACTAGTCTAGACTAACAAGGCTAAATAATATCAGATGAAAATAAACATTTAATAATTGGAAACTAATAAAGCTATATCGGTAATTAGGAGAAAAGACTAGATTGTTGATCAAAAACCTACTTGATAAAATATCATTGTATTTTCTTCTTTTTTGTAGCATTATATTGTTTTCTGCAACTTTATTCGCGTAGAAATTGTTTTATCGCACGGAAATCTTAATTTTATAGAGGCAAAGTTTTTCAGTTCTTTGCTCCTCATTTTCAGCTTTGCTTGTAAATTCAGTAATGTAGTTTTTGTGGAACAAAATAATGCAATTTTCGAGGAATAAGACCATGCTTGATCGATATTTCACCCTGTCTCCAAACAATATTTGCAGCCGTTGCCGAGAAACCATATGAATATCCAAGATTGTCTCGTAGTACGTCATACTATCCTATGGCAGTTGGACAGCACGTCACAGCTCATCTCACTGGCAGCAACAAGTGTCCCCCCTGGCCGCCTCCCCCGCTCCCCCGCGCCTTTAGCATGTACTATCGACTGGCACAAGTCACAACAGAGGGGTTCTAATTTGACCTACTTGCGATTTACATATTTTCCCCCGTCTACTTGTTGCGACAACTTCATAGTGATGAATCTGCCACGTGGCACGGGCACGGCCGGCACCACTGACAAGTAAAATTCTTTTTCAGAATAATTATAATTATAATAAATTATAATAATAAATTATAATAATAAATAAACGCGAATCAAAGTATTGGGGATCAAAATAATATAATTTTGATTTTTCTTCGTGGAAAGAGTATCATTTTATGGTTCTAATTAATGGTAATTACTAATTAGATTTTGTGCATACGCGTATTGGTAATTAGAATTACTTTAACAAATGCGTTGTATATTCGGAAATTGAGTGTTTATTACCTCTCGGCTCTCGAGTAGAGCTGCACTATATCTACTACTCACTGTTACACACTATGAAAATAACACATAACAGTAGACCCACATAAATAAAACAGTAGAGTGAAGAGTCCCGTCGTTAATATCGGACCTGTGTATTGTAGTAATAAATAAAAGTCGAAGATTTAATATCTACCTATCCTCTACTACTAAATTGTTCTTCCGTCGCTTCTAGCAAGCAACTTTTAACATCGAAGGAAACAACTTGCTAGCCGATATAGCGATACTGATGATGATTATATGTAGTTCAATATAGAAAATGGCAATACCGTGGGAATCCACCGTGGGAGAGAGACGGTCAGTTCAATGGTGGTGCTGTGACGTCACTCGTGCTCATTCACTCACGTGCTCTACCTATACTACCATATAGTAAGCTATAGTCTATAGTTTAGGGGTTCCCAAACTTATTTTGTCCACTGCCCATCATGAGAGAAAAATATTTTTAGCACCCCCATTATAGATCACCCCCCTTTAGGCCTTCAGCGCCCACTTTGGGAAAGGCTGCTGATATATACTTACTCTTTACTCTACATTCTCTATAAGCCATGACAGGACACGTTGCCATGGTACCAGAGTTGTTTTACAGACTTCAATAAATTATTCTACGAATAAAAGTACATAAACTAACATTGCGTTTTCAATATACAATAACTGGCGACGAGGATGATTACAGACTTGAAGAAATGGAAGAGAACCCGCGCCTCAATACGCGCACAATTTAAGAGGTGGGATTTTTACTTAAATACACATGAGGATCTTGACTACGCAGAGACTTATGTCAGGTTACAACGACTACAAGAGGACTTCCAAATTCTTCGAGAAATACAACAGAACATCATAACCGAAATACCAGAAGAAGAGTTGGACAATGAAATAGAAATAAACAACACCATTGAAGAAGAATACATATCCATTAAACTTAAACTAATTCATTTACAACATCGAGCTCAATCATACGTAAACACAGAGAACAGATGTACAAGCGGCGATACAGCGGAGGAATCTTGGAAGGAAGAAAGCTTACTAATCACGAACAATTTTGAAGATTCTACTACCGTTTACCCCGAGGACAATGCTGATGGCGTCACACATAATATGCCATTTGCATCTACACCTACGGAGCCGAACACACAGAAGGAACCAAATGAAAACCAATCCAAAGAAAGAATAATAATCATAGAAAATAGCGTATTAGACATCAAGCCGAAAACTATTCTGACGGAAACCCGGAACGACGAGGATTCCAATACATTGGGAAAAGAAAGAGATACAATCTACAACACTCCGAACATACATTTTACAGAAGGGAACAAAAGGAAAAGACAGATTACACAGAGAAAAGAAGGACTGAAAAGAGATAACATATTACACGCTAGTCTAATAACGTTTAAACACCTACCTAGAACGGAGCTTGGATACTCGAAAGAAAATGAACATTTAAAGCTAACGCAACACAAGCACAAATGGAAAGAAAAAGAAGGAGCGAATCGAAATACGAGAGCAGAAATTCATTTACATTTTATAACATCACATTCACACTTCAGGAATAAACGAGAGACCCACAACTTACAAGAAGAGAGAGAGCCACTAAAATTACATACATCAAGTAAAGGAGGAGGAGACGGCGGCTGCTACCGTCTATTTTACGTCGCCAGGGGGGTTATTATGAGCTCTTATATCCAGCCTCTTTAATATAACGCCTCCGTGGTCTAGTGGTACAGAGCGCGGCTCTTGACTCGGAGGTCGTGGGTTCGATTCCCGCGTTGGAAACATGTTATTTCCAAGTTTGGTTAGGACAATGCAGGCTGATCACCTGATTGTCTGATAAGTAAGATGATCCATGCGTCGGATGGGCATGTAAAAAGTCGGTCCTGCGCCTGATCTCTCGCCGGTCGTGTCGGTCTGCCGTCCCACTGGGTTATGAGAGTAAAGGAATAGAGAGTGCTCTTGTGTACTGCGCACACACTTGGGCACTATAAAAATACTCCTGCGTAGCTGGCCTGGTTTCAATGAAACCGGCCACCGTCACCGAAACCGGTGTGGGAGCTATTATTATATTATATCCAGCCAGTTTACAGGCCAATTTACAGGCCATTGCATAGACACGGCTTGTAAACTGGCTGGAAACTGGCTGGATATAAGAGCTCATAATAACCCCCCTGGGCCTACTTCTGTCTGGTTTGGCACCGGCACTTTGAACAGAACGGCTCATGCCCTCGACAGGCAAACAGGAATAGCGGGGGAGAGCTGATATATACTTACTCTTTACTCTACATTCTCTATAAGCCATGACAGGACACGTTGCCATGGTACCAGAGTTGTTTTACAGACTTCAATAAATTATTCTACGAATAAAAGTACATAAACTAACATTGCGTTTTCAATATACAATAGCTGCAGTATAGTTCTATACTGTTACGTATACTGTGACCTCTGTGTCAGTCCGCGGCGGTAGACTCATTAGGCCTCGGTCTCGAATTTTGCGGGAAGCGGGGCGGCGGCGGCGGCGGCGCGGGAGAGGGGCGGGCAACGCATACCTGTTCTCGAAACCAGCGGGCAGATCGCGCGGCACTGTAGCGGTGTAGTGTTGTGTTTGTGGTTGTGTTGTCGACATTCGCTAACGAAATGTCTGAAAATCGGCGACAACATCTTTTTGATTCAAATGTATTCCTAATGCTCGATTTATTGTGGGCAAAAGAAGAAGTGGATCCCTACTATAGGGCAAGAAAAATAAATGGCGAGTTTTATCGAAATTATGAAGAACAGAGACAAAATCCCGATAAATTCTACGACTACACCAGAATGAGTGTAGAAACTTTTGACTATATTCTAGAAACTATCAAGAGTGATTTAGAGTCTGGAATTAATCCAAAAAGTTTTAGAGGTATATCTCCAGCAGAAAAATTATACATAACGCTTGGGTAAGTAAAACAACGAAATTGTAATTTGTAATTGTATTTATTGATTGTTTCAAAAAGGAAGTGTTGTACCTACTAATTTAGTAAATAGTTTGGCATCGGTATTAAGTTCCCAGATACAATAATTTTAATTAAATACCTACTACACACTAATCAGCCTTAATTATTTATCTTTGACGAAAAATATAATATAAAAACGTTTCGTATGAAATAAGTAACATAACAGTTTGTCATTTATTTTTAAAATCACAGTTTTCGTTTGTACGACGATTAATTATTTCTACAATCACAGTTTTCTCACTCATTTACAGTATTTTTATTACAAGGTCGATATACTTAGTGGTCAGTATAATAATTCCACGCTTATTCTAATCTTGAAACTAAATCTCCTTTCTAAAATTAAAGTTCTCATTTGTACGACGATTAGTTAACTATTTAAATCACAGTTTTGTTATTTATTGACAGAATTTTCATTATAAGATTGATATAACTCTATTGTTGAGTACTATACCCATACATATATGATTCATTAGAAGGGTACGTGCTTTCATTTACACTTAACTCATCTAGAAGAGCTTGATTAATTTTTTGTCTTACTCTAAACTTTTGAACGGGCGTGAATTTTTCCATTTGTGGAAGTAAACTCATAAAAAAGTAGTAGTCATCAGACTTATTCTCATTTCTGGAAGCCTCGTTTCTACTTTGATTTGATAAATCATTTTCCAGCAGTCTTATCCTTTTCCTTTCCAATTCTAAAAATTCAGTTCTTATGTCATTCGCTGTTCTCTTTTTTCTTGATCGTTGTGACGCAGAAGCTTCTCTTGGAGGCGTAGAAATTTCTTGCGATGATGTAGAAGCTTCTTGAGAAGAAACAGGAGCCTCTTGTGAGGATGTAGAAGGTTGTTGTGGATAAATAGAAGATTCTTCATTATGACCGGTTGTATCTTCTTGAGATTTTTCTCCAGATATGTCTTCTATCTCAAAAGAATCATTACTCATCTGATTACTTACTTCAGTACTGCTTAAATTACCCTCAGTAACATTTGGTACAACTTCATCTTGCAAAAACCTCAATTGAGAAAAATATTGCCAATTTGAGGGTTGATTAACATTTCCGGCATCTCCTGATCTAGGGGCAGGATTTTTTTTTAATTCCTTTCTATAGTGATCTTTTAAATTTTTCCATTTCTTCTTTAAATCGGTCACTGAAACAAAGAACGAACAGACTATTTATTACATACATAACTTTAACATATACATGCTTTAATTTTCAGGTTTTTGGCGAGTGGGCAGCCTTTCAAAAGACTGTCGTTGTCATTCAGAATGGGAAAAACAACGGTGGCCAACATAGTTTATGGCACTTGTAAAGCTATATGGAAAAATTTGGTACATTTACATATGCCAAAACCGACAGAAGAATTATTGAAAAATATAACGGAAAAATACTATGAAAAATGGCAATTTCCTAATTGCGTTGGTGCTATTGATGGCAAGCACTGTCGAATAAAAAATCCTAAGTTCGCTGGATCATCGCATTATAATTATAAACATTTCTTTTCGATGCACTTGCAAGCGGTCGCGGATGCTGACAAAAGATTCATTTGTATAGAAGTTGGAGGAAGAGGGAAACAAAGCGATGCAGGGACATTCCATTACTCTAATTTGAACCGTTTACTTCAGAGTAATAACTACAATATACCAGGACCACAATATCTACCCTCATCAGATATCGTTCTACCAATGGTTTTTATTGGAGATGAAGGATATCCACTCAAAACATATTTGATGCGACCTTATCCACAAAGCGTACTTAATGCACAAAATGAGTTATTTAATAAGCGATTATCGCGGGCTCGAAAGACTATTGAGTGTGCTTTCGGAATTTTAAGATCCAAGTGGCATATTTTCAGATCGCCCATAGAGACAAACAAATGTCATGCAAGATTACTCATCAAAACTTGCTGTTTGTTGCATAATATTATCCGAGATAAGGATGGTGATAATGACATTGCCTATATTACTGTCAATACGAATCAACAAACATTACAAACACGATTACAAACCAACGCCCGGACGTCTTATCAAGCACAATATATACGTGAAAAATTCAAAGAATATTTTGTAAATAATCCCATTAGCTACTAATTAATTTGTAAACCATAATAAACATTGTATATAACATAATAAATATTTTTTATATTCACCTACCTTCAATATTCAGTTCGTTTTTTATTTCTTCCCATAATTGATTAATTATTCTTCTATTTTTATGGTTCACATCTTTGCTGTTCCATATGGGTCTCCTCTCAAAGATTGCCGAAATAATTTGCTCTTGCACGTCCGAGGACATTTTGAAACGTCACAAAAAAAAGTACAACACTATACTACAATGCAGACGCGCAACGCGGGACGGTCACCGCTCGACTGGAGGGCACCGCTCGTCGCCCGCCCCCGCGCCGCTCCCGCGCCGCTGTTTTCGAGACCCGGTCCATTTGACGATACGCATAAGATCCTGCCGCTCCCGCGCCGCCGCCGCCGCCGCCCCGCTGCCCGCAAAATTCGAGACCGAGGCCTTAGTCTACCGCCGCGCCGTATCAGGATCCAGTGGCTTAAAACTTGGCTATTGACCCGGAAGTCGTGGGTTCGATTTCCGCATTGTTTCTAAGTTTGCAGAATAGTGTAGGTTGATTACCTGATTGACAAAAATATGCATTATCATTAAATAATTTATCAGAGATGTTGAGTTGAGTTGATTCAGATGGCGGACCTAAGTAATTTGGTCGCGCTAAGTCAAACCCATCAGACCGATCACAGCTAACATTGAATTGACGTTAGCCGACCACATGACGTAGGTCCGTCAACTGCCTAGGAATTAATTTCCTCGGGTATACATCGGATGAGCATGGGAATGGCGCACATGATCTCTCGCTAGTCATATCGGTCATCGGCATACTAGGCTATAGGAGTAAAGACTAAAGAGACGAGAGAGAGGACGAAAAAAATGCTCCGATGTACTGCGTACACACTTGGGCACTATTAATCCTGTGTAGCTAGCTGGCTTGGTTTTAATTAAAACAGCCACAGTCACCGAAAGCAATGTGGGAGGGTTTTTTTATAGTATGTGCATGATTGTGTCAATGTGATTGGCTCTATAGCTATAGTAAAGAGATTTCTAAGCTTTTAAGATAACGAGCAAAAAAAAAAACAACTGCGAATTATTTCTTTAATATAAGCAGAAGTTCATATAATATTATGATTTATGTCTGAAATGAAGTTGTTATAATGATATTATATTAAAAAATATGTGCTAAAATTAGAAATTTAAATTTTGTAATATATTAGTCTTTAGGTCCCTACTCCCTAGGTCTACGAAACTTTCTTCGTAGCACCGTTCGTAGCGACAAAGAATTATTAATTTATATAACACACAGATTAACTCGGGAGTCGGGACAGTATAATTATAATACTACATTGGTTTATATTTTATTTTACAGTCACTAACGATATTAATACCTTTTAAAATGTTATATTTATCGTAAATTGGAGATATACCAGTGTAGACAATGATGTTAATGACAGGGGAAACACTTTTTATATGGTCATCGGTTGTAAACGCTAGTATTATATCATAAAATACTGTTATTACCAATTACCGTATTAATTCGTTTTATTTTATTTATATAACTCCTAATGGAGAAAGTGTTAGTAGCTTTTATAGTTATTTTTATCTCTAATTAAGTTTATTTGAATAATTTGAACCACCTTATATAACATAAATAACCTAACATAGCTCCTAGTTTTATGTCTGTGTAACTTTTGTCCACAAATATTTTATAACTAACATGGCCTTTATTATAATGACATAAGGATCACTCTAGCACAATAAATGTAAGACGAGGTAGACACAAGCTGTCAATCTTTAGTGGAGACTCTCGTATGATGACGATGATTATGGTCATACTACAGTAATTTACAACAATGTGTATATTTGATAAGGTATTTCTTCAAAATATTTTAAAACGATTCAGTATGTAACTTTTATGTCTATTTATAAATAGACATAATACAATTTAAATAGACAAAGAACTTCACATAAAATTTACCTGAACATATTAATCAACATATTAAATTAAGCGCAGACAGACGACAAAAAAGCACATTAAAGCTTACAATTATCTCAAGTTCCGTAGGTATCTAGATCCACTACACTATTACACCGATGACTGACCATATTACACTGAAGACTACATTACACTGTACTCTACCTTACACTTTTGCACTCGACTTTACACTCAGTACAGTTAATGACACTATTCTGTCTATACTACGAATTATACTATATCGTACGACTGTATATTGTCTGATGATACGAATTACACTATTCTATCCAACTGTACTTGTTACACTATTATGTTTGACTGTACATCGTGTGTGTCGTGAAAGTTGTGTCTGTGTGGCGCGGCGGGACGCGCGGTGTCCTCTCGCGCCGGCTATCGACTGAGGAGCCGCCAGCGACAGCCTTCCACTTCCGTCGTCTGATCACCCTTAAGCTACTGATACAATGACGAGCGGAATCGCAACTACAAAAATAGGAATTCATGTGTGTAGGGTTTTTTATAGTTTTATCACATGCAATTTATTTTCATTTTGTCTCTCTTGAGACGAGTCAAGTTATTTCTGACTCAAAATCACTACGATTGATAGAGAAAATATGATAAATCAAAAATTTGTTCCATCTGCTTTCACAATTTGTTCTCATAAGTTTGGTCTGAATCTCAGGAAGATAATTTCGACGAATAATTTTTACGCTTCGTCAGCAAAATTGTACGCAATTAAATAGAGTTCAAAAATAGAGATTATAATTCTGCACTTCGATGTATGGTCACATTTAGTATATGTGTTAAGTATATTTTATGTAGTTACTATCTATGACAAATAAAAACAAGTTACGTCATTTAAATGGGAACATTTAAAAATAAGAACATAATAATACGTCTCTCCCAAACCGATATAACCTTTTAGGTTTTTGTATGGGAAACTTGTCATGTTTTTCTTGTATATTGTAATGCTTTGAATAAATTAAAAAAAAAATAGTCACTAAAGAATGAAACTTAACATTACATTATACTTCTGCAAAACCTTGTTGTGTATACCGCGGCGTTTTCACTCGGCGGTGTATGTCGTCATTATCCGGCTAGCCGTTTTATATAATTGTGTACATTAAACCCTAAGGTGTAATAACTTTTAGCCATGGCTTCTTACAACTTATTACTCTAGCAAACGATCAATTTCACTATTTCTGTTACGTATTACGAAGTAGACATTTTATGTGACTACAGTGTAGAGTTTCTTAATAAACTTTTTAGTTAAGTCACTGTTAAGTCACAAAATTCCTTTATTGAGATTCAGATTTAATTAACGCTTACGGCCGCACACAAAGACGTGTTTTAATGATTATTATTATTGTTATTATTATTGGCCCACTGTGTCCCACTGCTGGGCAAAGGCCTCCCCTCTTTTCTTCCACAATTCGCGGTCTTGTGCTGTATTTTTTATGATTACTTTACTTTAATTTAAGATTTAAAATTATAACTTTTTTGTCAAAAGCTTTAGGTTAAGTAATTACTAAATCTATCTAAGTGCGGCCGTTTGAAAGTAATTAAAAATTTAAATAAAATCAGGGGAAAATATAATGATCTCAAACACCAAATAATGTTTGAAACTGAAATCCATTAAAAATTTAAGAACTTCCTTTAGATTTATTGAAACCAAACACACTAGAACTTATATCTTATAAGAGTGTCTGGGCGTCGAACCCGCTACCCGCTACCCTCCAGACGCCAGCTCTAATAGGAATCTTATTACTTGGCTCTAAACTCGCGACTCGTGCTGAGCACATCGATTTTGTATACTATCGATGTCTACAATACTCGGTTTTATTTGTAAGGTTACCGACAGATCCGGTATACTACTTTTATATGCCGCATGAGAGTAGAAAACATACATTTTTCAAAAAAAAAAATAAGTAGGCTGGTCCGCCTGAAACTCAAAGGATAGAGATCAAAATGATTATTTCGTATACTAATAAGTTCTTTCCGATTGACGTCGTCTATGGCTGTGATTATGTTATTTAGGTTCTTGTACGTTCTAATAATAGCTCCCACACCGGTTTCGGTGACGGTGGCCGGTTATTCCTTTACTCTCATAACCCAGTGGGACGGCAGACCGACACGACCAGCGAGAGATCAGGCACAGGACCGACTTTTTACATGCCCATCCGACGCATGGATCATCTTACTTGTCAGACAATCAGGTGATCAGCCTGCATTGTCCTAACCAAACTTGGAAATAACATGTTTCCAACGCGGGAATCGAACCCACGACCTCCGAGTCAAGAGCCGCGCTCTGTACCACTAGACCACGGAGGCGTTTGTACGTTCTATTCCACTACTGACTACACAAAATTATAATATCCAGTGGACGTCGGAGTAGACGGTCTGATCGGGCGCAAGTATACATTTGTATGACTTTACAGATAACTTAAACTAACTGATATTTTATCAAGAAATCGTTGTTGATAAAATATTATGTTGTTTTAAGAAGATGGCTGATTGCAGATGACTGACTCCACTGCATTTTTTATTTCGATTGCCACTTAAGTAGAAAGAAAATGTTCTCTACATCTTCAACTTTTAGTACATGATAAGATTAATCATCAAATATAGAAGTCAGCGCTCTACAACAGCATAGTCGTGAAATAAAGTTATTGTTCGTAATAAAGTGCCTAATCTATAGACAACGCCTCCGTGGTCCAGTGGTCAGAGCGTCGCTCTTGACTCGGAGGTCGTGGGTTCGATTCCCGCGTTGGAAACATGTTATTTCCAAGTTTGGTTAGGACAATGCAGACTGATCACCTGATTGTTTGATAAGTAAGATGATCCATGCGTCGGATGGGCATGTAAAAACTCGGTCCTGCACCATCTCTCGCCTGTCGTGTCGGTCTTCCGTTCCACTGGTTTATGAGAGTAAAGGAATAGAGAGTGCTCTTGTGTACTGCGCACACACCTGGGCACTATAAAATTACTCCTGCGTACCTGGCCTGGTTTCAACGAAACCGGCCACCGTCATCGAAACCGGTGTGGGGAGTATTATTATAATCTATCTAAGATACGCGTGTATTGTAGATTCAATGCAGATGTAAACGTAAGCCCAGTGTGAATGTAGAGTTAGTCATGTACAGTCGGCGTAAATGTAGATTTAGTCCGGTCTATTTAGACGCAAAAAAATCGTAAGCTCGGAATAATTCACATAGAGCTGAAAATTGGTAGAGACGTTAAGTACCCCATTATAAATAAAACCTCAAAAGTCCCCGGTGATCCTCCTTGTGCAAAAAAAATTATTCAAGGTCAAAGGTATGAAAATTATGTTTTCCCGTTTTTTTTCCAAACTGTACATTTTATCATAAAAATAGGTATTGCAAAAATTCTCTACAAAAAGTATTCAGACACTTTTTTCATACGATTTACCATTCCTTATAATTTGCGGGTTTAAAGTTTGGGAAAATCATACTACTATATACTTATATTATAAAGTTAAAAAAATGGGGAACTGCTGTTTTGAATTGAAAAATTCGTTTTGCGTTGGATAGTCTTATTTATCGAGGAAGACTTGAGTTACATAACATCACGTTACCACCAATAGGGGCAAAGAAACAGAGGAAAATGGGGAACAACGGGGAAAATTATTTGAAAGAGCTTATCTCAAAAACTGCTGAAGCATTTTTTAAATTATTTGGCACATATATAAAGAAGACCACGTGGAGGGACATAAGCTATTTTGTTTTTCGGGAAAATGTACGGTTTCTGTGAAATACATAATTAACAGGGCGGAGTGGAACTTCTTGTACTACAGCATACGAGGACTGTTCATGGTCAAACATACTTCTGCGTGAATTATTACCGTTACCAAAGCTTATCTTTTCGAGTCGCAAAGAGCAACGGTATGCTTGCAAGGCACTCAGAAGTATGTCAGGCCGAGAACATGTCAAACAACCCTAGTATGTAGTACTAGACGTTAAGCGTGGCTCCACCCGCGTGTATTATAAATTTCACGGAAACCGTACATTTTTCTCAAAAACAAAATAGTCTACGTCCTTCCACGTCTATTCTATAACTGTGCCAAATAATATAAAAATTGCTTTAGCAGTTCGTGAGATAAGCCCATTCAAATTGTTTTCTCTGTTTTTTTCACATCTTCATCTATTTCTTCCCTCCTATTGGTCGCAGGGTGATGTTATATAGCCTAAAGCCTGCTTCGATATCTAAGACTATCCAACACAAAAAGAATTTTTCAATTCGAACCAGTAGTTCTACAAATTCTTCAGCTTTATATTATAAGTACATAGATATAATTTTCCCAACTATTAATTATAAGCCTGCTATTTATGACGAATGGTAAGCCGTATGAAAAAAGTGTATGGGTATTTTTTGTAGAGAATTCTATGATCTACACTCTTGTCCTACCTATTTTTATGATAAAATGTACCATTTAAAAAATAAACAGGAAAAACCTCATTTTCTTACATTTGACCTTGAATAAAAAATTTTGCACCAAGAGGATCGCCGGGGACTTTTGAGGTTTTATTTATAATGGCGTCTTTACCAATTTTCAGCTCTATGCGAATTATTCCGAGGTCGAATGTTTAATTTTCCTGGGGTAATTTAGGGCCTGTAACCTGTTTTACCATTTCCTGATACGTGTCGGATAGACTATCTGACACTTATATGACAGATAGAGTATAAAGGATCATCAGTCACATAAGTTGTGGATAGCCTATCCGACACTTATCAGGAAGTGGTGAAATAGGCCCTTAGTAATGTACAGTCGGCGTAAATGTAGAGCTAATGTAGTCGGTGTAAATATCGGTGTCGCATGTAGAGCGCAGTGTTGGGGCAGGTCGCGGCCCGCGGGCCGGCTCTGCACATTGTCGCCACTCGTTGACCTAGGTTAGGTCCTTTCAGTTACGCAATTCCAATATTATACACTTGAATATGTGACTGTCTTTCTGTCTTTCTACTACCTCTTCTAGCGTAAGTCACTAATTTAAATGAAAGTGTATAATATGAGTGAGTCAAGAGAAAGGACATTAGGATTTAACCCGGATGATGTAGGATTCCTGAGAGGTCATTTTCGCAGAGATAATAAATCTAGCTTTGGAGGAGTTTTTAGTTTAAAACTTACTCTAATTCGAATAATGAGTTAAAAAATGACGAGGTCTCTAAACATGTAAGACGGTATTAAAAATTAACAATCTAGGACTCCGGAAAATTATTAGAAGGGCTAGGAAAAACATTACGGCAATGGATTAAAAAACAATTTTATATCTACACTACTATTATAAAGAGGAAAGATTTGTTTGTTTGTTTGTTTGTTTGTTTGTTTGTTTGAGTCGAATAGGCTCCGAAACTACTGGACCGATTTGAAAAATTCTTTTGCTATTGAAATCTCACATTATTTCTGCTGAACATAGGCTACATTTTATTTTGGAAAAAAGTAGGGTTCCGTAAGATATTTGAGTTTTTCGGACGCAAGGTGTAAAAAATCAGCTAGAAAAGTTACTTATTTTGCGTACGCTACCTAAACTATAAAAGATAGAACCATAAAATGTTCTAAGTAATTGTAGATCTTATAAATATCTACAAAAAAGTCCGCGACACACTATACCTATCTATGTCGAGTGAGGCACAATAACCATTTATTTATTTAAAAATCCTAAATTTTTTTTGGAATAAATTTAAACGGATATATTTTACTGACGCTATTAATCCTTATCAAAATAAATTATTTTATCACTAAGTACAGTTTATGTAGATAATATTTGGTCTTTGAATGATTAAAATTGGACGTTTGGTTTTGAAAATATGGCGAAATTAAAATATTACGATAGTGAGCGTCACCAAAGCGCGTGCGGGAGGAAGAAAATATTCTGTTGTAGAAATGAATATTCTGTACATAAAAGATATGAAATGACACCCGAAATTACACCTTTGTCACTACATCGCTATAGAAGCCAAAAATGTGGTTAGTTTTTTGTCTGTCTGTCTGTCTGTCACTCTTTCTGTCTGTCTGTATGTTTGTTCCAGCATCACACGAAAAATACTGATCCGATTTGAATGTGGTTTTCGCAGATATATTTATCTTCTTCCAACTTAACATCTGGTGTATAAAATTTTTTCCCCCCACCCCTCTAAGGGGACAAAAGAGGGGGTCAGATTTTGTATCAAACTTTTTTCTTTAACACGAAAACTACTGATCCGATTTGCATACGGTTTTCACGGATTTGCATACGGTTTTCACAGATATATTATATTTGTCTTCTTCCAACTCAACATCTGGTGTATAAAAATCCTCCCCCCCCCCTCCCCTCTCAACCCTCTCTGGGGACCAAAGAGGGGTCAGATTTTGTATACAACTTTTTTCTTTAGTGGACTTACTTCATATTAGGTATTAACTGTGTTTTTCAACTTAACATCTGGTGTATGACCTTCCCCCCCCACACCCTCTTAGGGGACAAAAGAGGGGGTAAAACATGTATCAACTGATGATAAAATATACTTTAAATGGCAAAACAACGTTTGCCGGGACAGCTAGTTATAAATAAAAACAATTGTAAAAAACATATTATGTATAGCTAAGCTAATTACTATCAATAAAAAGTCTGTTAAACTAAGCTACGAGATTTCGTAGAAATACATTCCGCACAGGAAGCGAAACTGAGATAAAAAAGAAGTATTATTAATTATAATATATTTAAACTAGCTGTCCCGGCAAAATATATTGTTTTGCCATTTAAAGTGCTTCTTCACTAAACTACACACTAAGAGGAGTGGGAGGAAAAATTTTATAAACCTGATGTTAAGTTGGAAAACACAGTTAATAATGTTATGAAGTAAGTCCAAAGAAAAAAATTTAATACAAAATCTGACCCCCTCTTTGGTCCCCTTAGAGGGGTTGGGGGGGGATGATTTTATACATCAGATGTTGAGTTGGAAGAAGACAAATAAATCTGCGAAAACCGTATGCAAATCGGATCAGTAGTTAATTTCGTGTTAAAGAAAACAGTTTGATACAAAATCTCACCCCCTCTTTTGTCCCCTTAGAGGGGTGTAATTTTTCTATAAATTTTTTTGGGCTTCTATAGCTATGTAGTGACACTCCCCGCTTATTATTTTTTGAATATTTTTATTGTACACCATTTATTATTAAACTTTTATTAGTAGATATAGGTACCTATCTAAAAAAAAGTTTAATAATTATTAATTACTTTCTTCGTCAAGATACTTTTTCAATGTATGAAACAAATACGCAGATCATATTTTAGTTATCCGCATAATTATTCTTATAAGAACAAAAATTTCGTCTACTCATCACTAGATGGCGTTGTTAAGTGTTTCTTATGTTATTTTTTGACAATAATATCATCTAATATCTAATTTTAATTTACTAATAATTCACTAATATAATTTAGCGAGTTATAAAATCTATAATATATACATAAAAATCGGCCCAGTGCGAGTCGGACTCGCGCACGAAGGGTTCCGTGCCATTATAGAGAAAAATTAGGGCAAAATTTGTGTTTTTTGTATGGGAGCCCCTCTTAATTTTTATTAGGGTTCCGTACCCAAAGGGTAAAAACGGGACCCTTTTACTAAGACTTCGATGTCTGTCCGTCTGTCCGTCTGTCACCTGTCTCCAGGCTGTAACTCAAGAACGGTAATAGCTAGAGAGTTGAAATTTTCACAGATTGTCTGTTGCCGCTATAACAACAAATACTAAAAACAAAATAAAATAAATATTTAAGGAGGGCTCCCATACAACAAACATGATTTTTTTAACCTTTTGTGCTCTATAATATCAATAATGTCACCAAAATAAAATAAAAAATTAAGGGGGGCTCCCATAGGTACAAAAAAGACAATTTTTGGTCTAATTTTGCTCTATAATGCATGGTACGGAACCCTTCGTGCGCGAGTCCAACTAGCACTTGGCTGATTTTATTTTATATTAATATTATTATTAAATATTAAAGTAAACAAAACTAAGGATTGTGTGAAAAATTCAAGTACCTACCTGTTGCTATTATTGATAATAATATAGAGCAAATAAATCGGCCAAGTGCGAGTCGGACTCGCGCACGAAGGGTTCGTTACCGGTAGAGAGCGAAAGTAGACAAAAAAATGTGTTTTTTGTATGGGAGCCCCCCTTAAATATTTACTTTATTTTAATTTTATTATTAATTGCTAAAGTACAAATATAACTAAGGATTTTATGAAAATTTCAAGTGCCTAGCTGTTATCATTATTAATTACGAGCAAAAAAGGCCAAAATAATCACGCTTGGACTGGAGACAGACAGACGGACGGACGGACAGACAACGAAGTCTTAGTAATAGAGTCCCGTTTTTACCCTTTGGGTACGCAACCCTAAAAATGAATCCATACATTGAGTCCCGAAGACCAACGTAGGATCCATGTTGAAGAAATGTCCAAACGAGTACGGAAACTCATGAGTGTAATGCGAAATATACGCAGTGCGGTCGATGGTAATATATTAAAAATCATCTATTTTTCCTTGTGTCAGTCCCTCATCAATTACTGCATCTTGGCTTGGGGTGGGTGTTCTTCAGCAACTCTTATTCCGCTCGAGCGAGCGCAAAGAGGCGTATTAAAGGTAGCGTTGGAGAAACCTAAGAGGTACAGCACAAACAAACTTTATGAGGAGACTAGGGTTTTAAGTGTTAGAAAACTATATTATGTTAGGGTCATTGAATCAGTACACAAATCCGTTACAAAATCCAAAAATACTTATGAACAAATGTTAAGCAGACGACTTTTCAGAATTCCCAGTACCCCCGTTAAGACAACCTTTGCCTATAGATTCGGAACATTCTTATATCCCTTCATTTACAATAAACTAATAAATTTATTTGAATTAAAGCAGTATTCAGTACAAAAGGCTAAAAAAATACTATCTAAATCCATACTAACCTGGTCATACATGGAAACAGAAAATTTAATTAAAGTGTACAAATAACTCAAAAGACATACACACACACACACACACACACACACACACACACACACACACACACATACACACACACACACATACACACACACACACAATTATAATATAGAATATAATATAGAATATAATAATTTAACCTAAGATTTTTAATTTTTGTTGTGGTATTTAGATTATATTAAGTATTATTATTATTATTTGTTAATTTCGTCTGTTTTTATTGATATTTGCACTCTATTTATTGTAATTCGGTAAGAATTCCCCCATAGCACAGGCTGCGCCTAGTTTGGGGGACTGCCACTTGTTTAAAAATATTGTCAATCAATTTATGGAAATAAAGATTTGTATTTTTGTATTTTGTATTTTGTATTTTGTCCCGGAAAAATGTACGGTTACTGCACAATAAACTTTTATGATTTTCGCGTGACGTATTTTATGAATGGCCCCAAACTATTCAATCTATTTTGATGAAATTTAGTATGGAGATACTTTGAGTCTCGGGAAAGGACAAGGGATACTTTTTGTCCCGGAAAATGTACAGTTCCCGCACAATAAACTTTTACGATTTTCGCCACCAAAACTATTTAATCTATTTTGAATGGCATGGAGACACTAATTTTAATCTATTTTTTTTATACGCTTTTTATTAGCTTCACCTGTATATACGAGGGCTGCTATTTATGTATCCGGAATTAAAAAAAGAAACAAACATATATCATTTAATATGGTTTTATTGCTTTTCAAAATATTCGCCGCGATGATCGACACACTTTTGCATACGCTGGAACCAATTTTCATAGCATTTTTAGGGTTCCGTAGCCAAAATGGCAAAAAAGGAACCCTTATAGATTCGTCATGTCTGTCTGTCTGTCTGTCTGTCTGTCTGTCTGTCTGTCTGTCTGTCTGTCTGTCCGTCCGTATGTCACAGCCACTTTTCTCCGAAACTATTAGAGCTATACTATTGAAACTTGGTAAGTAGATGTAGTCTGTAAACCGCATTAAGATTTTGATACAAAAATGGAAAAAGTATTAAAAATTTTAGGGGTCCCCATAGGTACAACTGAAACAAAAAAAATTTTTTTTCATCTAACCTATGCGTGTGTGGTATCTATGGATAGGTCTCTAAAAATCATATTGAGGTTTCTCATATCATTTTTTTCTAACCTGAATAGTTTGCGAGAAAGACTCTTCCAAAGTGGAAAAATGTGTGTCCCCCCCCCTCTAATTTCTAAAGTAGAGGCATGATAATTCTAAAAAAAATATATGATGTATATTACTATAAAAACTACCAACGAAAATTGGTTTGAACGAGATCTAGCCAGTAGTTTTTTTTTATACGTCATAAATAGTAAAACTTAATGAAACAAAAAAAATTTTTTTCATCTAACCTATGCGTGTGTGGTATCTATGGATAGGTCTCCAAAAATCATATTGAGGTTTCTCATATCATTTTTTTCTAAGCTGAATAGTTTGCGAGAGAGACTCTTCCAAAGTGGAAAAATGTGTGTCCCCCCCCCTCTAATTTCTAAAGTAGAGGCATGATAATTCTAAAAAAAATATATGATGTATATTACTATAAAAACTACCAACGAAAATTGGTTTGAACGAGATCTAGCCAGTAGTTTTTTTTATACGTCATAAATAGTAAACTTTAATCTAAATTTCATTAAATCGACTGAAATATAAAAATAAATAAAAAATAATATAATTTCATAAAAATTAACCTTATTGCTGCTGCGGAACCCTCCATGGGCGAGTCCAACTCGCACTTGGCCGCTTTTTTTTCCATTCTGATTGAGGTATCTCCAAAACGTGCATTTTGAACGCATCAACAGCCTCTTCGCGGCTCGAAAAACGTTGACCACGTAATTTGTTCTTCGCGTATGGAAATAAAAAGAAATCGTTAGGTGCCAAATCAGGGCTGTACGGCGGATGACCAGTCAATTCGATCTTTTGACCCTCCAAAAACTGAGTTGTTTCAGCTGAGGTGTGACAGCTAGCATTGTCGTGATGTAATATGATTCTGCGTTGTCGGTTGTCCTTTCTTATTTCTTCAAAGACTTCTGGTAAACAAATGGTCGTATACCATTCAGAATTAACCGTTTTACGATTCTCTAATGGCACTGTAGCCACATGTCCATTAATTCCAAAAAAACAGGCGACCATTTGCTTCAAAGTACTTTTTGCACGAGTAACTTTTGTTGGTTTCGGCTCATCTTGGAACACCCACACCGTTGACTGTTGTTTAGTTTCGGGGTCATATGCATAGATCCAAGATTCATCACCTGTGTAGATATTATAAACGGCTTTTGACGTACCACGGTTGTATTTTTTTATCATTTTTTTGCACCAATCGACACGAGCCCGTTTTTGATCGATTGTCAAGTTGTGCGGAATCCAACGCGAACATATTTTTTTTACAGCCAAATGTTCGTGTAATATCTTATGTATGCTCGTCATACTTATGCCTAAGGACGCCTCTATCTCGCGATATGTAACATGACGATCACGCATTATTAGTTCCCGCACAGCATCTATATTTTGTGGGACAACAGCTGTTTTTGGGCGACCTTCTTTATTTTCATCCGTGAGCATAGACCGCCCACGATTAAACTCACTGTATCAGTGATAAACAGTGGTTTTTGATGGTGCTTCATCTCCAAAAGTTGCGGTGAGTTGAATAAAGCACTGTTGTTGATTTAGCCCACGCCGAAAATCGTAGTAAATCATTGCAAGAAAATGTTCACGCGTTAAATCCATGGCAAATGAAGACACGCAATTTTCAAAATGACGCCACAATGGAAAAATAATTGACAGTCACATGAAACAAAATGTATTCTTCAACCAAAGAGTTCTATTTTCAAATGTTGTAATTACTTTTTAAATATTGTTCTTGTAAGTGGCCAGTTCCGGATACATAAATAGCAGCCTATGTACTATATTTGTTTGTAACATGTTTGTAACCGACTTCTTTGGGCGCGATTTTGACCCACTTTAAACGGCCAGATTTCGTTCAAACTTTGTAGATTTATCGAGGACCGATGACAATACACTAATTTGATATAATTATTCAATTTTTCAATTTGTATGTTTGTATGTTTGTTTGTAACCCTTTATATAAAAAGCGTGTTTTTAGTTTTTTTAACTATTGCTTATTATTTTCTTAATTATAGCAATTAGAATTAAATAATCATCTTTAAGACAGGACAACGCTGTCGGGTCAGCTAGTCTATATACTAAGTGCCAGATCGATTGAGAATAACGGACATTGACCTTTTACAGGGGTTACAAACTTGTAGGCTATAGGTTCAAATTATGGTATGACTAAAATAAATATGATTATATTAATTAATTACATAAAAATAACGGATATCGACGAAGCTCAGAATCAAACATTATTTTGAAATTCCATTATTTATTTTAATTTAAATAAACTTGACAATATTTTCATTCGGGAGTTCTGTCGTCACTTGAATCTCCATTGAGCTGTCTGTGACATATTATATTACAAATCGAAACTGGCGAATTACTCCAACTTACACGCGCGAATATTATCCGTGAAGGAATGAAAACAAAATGGCGAACCCAAAGTGACGCACATCTGCCTGTCAGTGCTGCGTTTTCTTTCAACCAAAATGATGTAACTCGCGTTTTGCTCATTTTTAAAGAATGAAATTGGAAGTGCGTTTTATTGCTTCAAATATTGTTTTTTTTTAAATAACTATTGTGAAAAGTGTTGTTTTGTTGCCTGCATGAGCTAAAACATAAATTAGAACCAAATTACAACACATTTTTTTGCGCTGAACATTTTTTTATAACATTTGACTTGTGTTTTTTTTTATTAAATAATTATTTTCTAAGTCACACTTTTCGACTCTCGAGTAGTTTCAAGGGTCAATGTTTGGATTCAAATATTTTTAACATTAAATAATTAATTTCTAAGTTACACCTTTCGACTCACGGTCCGTTTCAAGGGTCAATGTCCGATATTCTCAATCGATTTGGCACTTAGTATAGTCTATAACATCCTCTCCAATCGGCCAGAAGTCAGAACTCTACTTTCTCGAAGGTCGGTAGATGATGCGTCGGGACTCTCACCACAAATGAGCTAAACTTCACTTTGTGGCGGCCAGCGGGACAAACTCGACATCAGGTAGCGCGGTTGGGTCGCCGCAGGCGATCCAGGCTCCAGCAATTAGCCTGCACCAGGTGGTGAGCACAGATTAAAGTATATAGAGTAGACAGATAAGCGTCTTAGAAGAGTTTGACGGCTCACGAATTGACATTAGATGCGCAGCTAGCGCCATCTAGTATCGAAACAATTTCGATTAAACTCCATAGGTGTGTATGTGTGCGTTTACGTTTGTATGTGTGTGTATTATTAGGGTAGGGATAGGATATCCTTGTCAGATTTTTATGTTTCAATAAACTTGAATTTGTAAAAACTGAGTTTGTTATGTTTAGTTCACATAACAATACACAATTTTCACAAAAACAAAGTCTTTGAAACATAAAAATCCGACACTATAAAACAAATAAAAACAAAATTTTGACGAATATGATTATTTATTGTTTTTGGTCAATAAAAAATCCCTGCTACCGGTTCGCTGACCCACCCACCGAGAAGAACCGGCGTAAGAAGCTCGGTGAGTCTATTTTTTTAAACAAACAATGCTAGAATACAATATACATACATCATACACACTCTGTTTAGATTCAATTGAATTCATAAAAGTTAAAACATTTTGTTATGCATCACTCAATCAAAACTTATTATTTACATTCAATTGAAATTAAACTGAGTTTACAACGTTACATTCTTAACACTATTTAATCAAGTGTTTTAAAATAGTCACAAAAATGTTATAATTATTCATAATAACGGGTTTTTTTGTTAATCTAGCTCAATCCTTAATTAACTGCTAAGATTTAGAAAAATAATATATAATATTATGTTATACATGTTTGTACAATTGATAATAATTAATAGTCTGAAGATTTTTTTAACAATCTACAGTTTGCATTTTTTCCGTTTAATTTTTTTAACCGACTTCAAAAAAAGGAGGTTATCAATTCGACGCGTATGTATGTAATATTTCCAGAACTGTCCAGTTTTTGTATATGTTAATCTATAACAGCTTCTGAACAAATGTGCCAAATTTCAAAAGTGTATTGTACTAGGTATTGTTCAACTTAGGGAATAGTGCAAGTTTCATCAAAATCGGTTCAGTAGTTTTGGAGATAGGAAGTTTTAATTCTCAATTGCGTACAATTTTGAAGTCGGTTTTATCTTTTTTAAAAAACAGTTATTAATGATTACGAAAAAACTTATTTTACATTCAATTGAAATTAAACTGAGTTTACTTAGTGTTATATATTCCGTGGTTTATAACGTTATATTCATAACACAAATTTAATCAAGTGTTTTAAAATAGTCACAAAAATGTTATAATTATTCATAATAACGGGTTTTTTGTTAATCTAGCTCAATCCTTAATTTACTGCTAAGATTTAGAAAAATAATATATATAATATTATGTTAATACATGTTTGTACAATTGATAATAATTAATAGTCTGAAGATTTTTTTAACAATCTACAGTTTGCATTTTTTCCGTTTAATTTTTTTAACCGACTTCAAAAAAAGGAGGTTATCAATTCGACGCGTATGTATGTAATATTTCCAGAACTGTCCAGTTTTTGTATATGTTAATCTATAACAGCTTCTGAACAAATGTGCCAAATTTCAAAAGTGTATGTATGTATGTATGTGTTTTTATGTTTATTCACGCATATCTCCGCAACTACAAGTCCGATTTAAGTGATTCTTTTTTTATTGTACTAGGTATTGTTCAACTTAGGGAATAGTGCAAGTTTCATCAAAACCGGTTCAGTAGTTTTGGAGATAGGAAGTTTTAATTCTCAATTACGTACAATTTTGAAGTCGGTTTTATCTTTTTTAAAAAACAGTTATTAATGATTACGAATAAACTTATTTTACATTCAATTGAAATTAAACTGAGTTTACTTAGTGTTATATATTCCGTGGTTTATAACGTTATATTCATAACACAAATTTAATCAAGTGTTTTAAAATAGTTACAAAAATGTTATAATTATTCATAATAACGGGTTTTTTGTTAATCTAGCTCAATCCTTAATTTACTGCTAAGATTTAGAAAAATAATATATATAATATTATGTTAATACATGTTTGTACAATTGATAATAATTAATAGTCTGAAGATTTTTTTAACGATCTATCTACAGTTTGCATTTTTTCCGCTTATTTTTTTTAATGAAGAATATTACGAATAAACTTATTATTTACATTCAATTAAAATTAAACTGAGTTTACAACGTTACATTCATAACACTATTTAATCAAGTGTTTTAAAGTAGTTACAAAATTTTTATAATTATTCATAATAACGGGTTTTTTTTAATCTAGCTCAATCCTTAATTTACTGCTCAAGGTGAACGCACACTTATCCGAACCGAACGAATCGAATTCCCTGAAGGCCTTACTAAGGTCCTGCCAGATTCGACCGATTCGACGCAGGCAAATGTGCGAGGTTTCATAGGAATTCATAGAATTCAAAAATTCGTTTCTTTCGGCTCGTTCCATTCTTTCGGCTCCGATAAGTGTGCGTTCACCTTAAGATTTAGAAAAATATAAATGCTATACATGTTTGTACAATAATTGTACAAACATGTATAACATACATAATACAATCATCAATTATTGATGATTGTATTATAGTAATATTCTTTATATTACGAATAATAAAAACTAAGGAAACGTAACTCCCACACTTCAACCGTTTTGAATTTAGTTCCTTTTCGCACTAATTACTAATTTTGTAGACTCATGGATTTTTAGGGTTCCGTACCCAAAAGGTAAAAACGGGACCCTATTACTAAGACTTCGATGTCTGTCCGTCTGTCCGTCCGTCCGTCCGTCCGTCTGTCTCTCTCCAGGCTGTTACTCAAGAACCGCTATAGCTAGACTTCTGAAATTTTCACAGATTGTGTATGTCGGTTGCCGCTATAACAACAAATACCTACTTAAAGAAATAATTAACATTTAAGGGTGGCTCCCATACAATAAACGTGATTTTTTTCGGCCTTTTTTGCTCTTTTATCAGTAATGGCAACAGGTAGGCACATGATATTTTCACGAAGGCCCTTATTGTATGTCTACGCAATAGTTAATAATAATATTTAAAAAAATAAAAATTTAAGGGGGGCCCCCATACAAAAACACAATTTTGGCCTATTTTTGCTCTCTAATGGTACGGAACCATTCGTGCGCGAGTCCAACTCGCACTTGGCCGATTATTTTGACACACTTTTCCTTAGGTTTTATTATCCGAAAGAATAATATATTCTATTCAGTAGCGTATTTGATGCGTAGGTCGGCTTCAGCGTTGTCATCCTTTCTCCAAATCAATATTCATCTCCTCCCATATCAAAACTGTTGGTTTCGTTTTCTTAATGCATGTCACTGTAAAATTAAAATGATTTATTTTAACGTACTGTTATAGTATTTGTTTCTTAAATAATACCATATCTAGACCCTAGAATTTTTTTTTACCCTTTTTTATGCCCTAGGGCCTAGACGATAGCTATTGATATACTTTAGTCCTTCGATCGTGGGAAACGAGACACCATAGATATTCATTTTTTTGCGGCAGCATGTGACCGCTTGGGGATTTTGATGGATTACAATAAATTATAAATATTATGCTGCTTACCTTTTTATTTTATTTTTGATACAGATCACAACGCCCACAATTGACGTGCCACTGAAAGCACCTTTTAACACTGAAAAATTTAAATAAGAAATTAAAAAAAAACAAAATAATCATGTTCAAGGAATATTTTTTTATGTTCTTTCGTTAATATCAGGAAACTGCAGGCAATATTCAATACTTATAATTATTATGTACCTGCTTTTTTATTAATATTTAATGTGTTAAGTATGGTCTATCAAAAAAGGGAAGGACGACATTATTATACTGACGCATTAAATATTAACAAAAAAAGTACTAGCTTGATAGACCCACCGCTACCGCGCTGGTCCAATGATTTTAGAAAATTTTACTTATAAAATAGTTATTTTTTAGAAAAGACTGCTTACCTTCGACATTTCTTGCCGTCTGTTTTGATGAATAACTACAACTGCATGCGTTGTTTTTTTCGTCCCACGAAGAAGGATGCACGATGATATTATACGAATCGCCCACAAATTACACTGAAAAAAAAACCGTTTGAATTTTTGTTCGCTGCAAAAATATATGAAAATCAACATGAAACATGACACTTCCCTCGGCAAGCAAGCTCTCATTCACTTGAGACATGATAGTCTTAAGACACAGCTATACAAATCACAAGAAGATGTGTTTAAGTCTGTCTAAAGACAATCGTGCCTCAAGTGAACAAGATTCGTGAATCGGGAATTCTGTTGGGGCCAAGTTGTAGATCTCTTCGTCCTGGTTAAAATGAGCCCTCACTCAGGGGGTCCAGGCCTGAAGATGGCCGAGTTATGAGCCGAGGGGTTTTCTTCCATAGGGGGGGGGGGGGCAAGTTTCACGAGAGTGATGTTGGTGAAGTCTTGAAAGTTTGCTTGCCGGGGGGATCCCTCCCTGTTCTTCCCTGGTCGTGAATCGGAAATTCGGAAATTCTGTTGGAGCCAAGTTGTAGATATCTTCGTCCTGGTTAAAATGAGCCCTCACTCGGGGGGTCCAGGCCTAAAGATGGCCGAGTTATGAGCCGAGGGGTTTTCTTCCAGGAGGAGGGGGGGGGGGGCAAGTTTCACGAGAGTGATGTTGGTGAAGTCTTGAAAGTTTGCTTGCCCGAAGGTACTTGTGCAGTAGCCAGGGGGATCCCTCGCTGTTCTCCTCCCTTGTCGTGAATCGGGAATTCGGGAATTCTGTTGGGGCCAAGTTGTAGATCTCTTCGTCCTGGTTAAAATGAGCCCTCACTTGGGGGGTCCAGGTCTAAAGATGGCCGAGTTATGAGCCGAGGGGTTTTCTTCCCGGGGGAGGGGGGGGGGGCAAGTTTCACGAGAGTGATGTTGGTGAAGTCTTGAAAGTTTGCTTGACGGGGGGATCCCTCCCTGGTCGTGAATCGGGAATTCGGAAATTCTGTTGGAGCCAAGTTGTAGATATCTTCGTCCTGGTTAAAATGAGCCCTCACTCGGGGGGTCCAGACCTAAAGATGGCCGAGTTATGAGCCGAGGGGTTTTCTTCCAGGGGGAGGGGGGGGGGGGGCAAGTTTCACGAGAGTGATGTTGGTGAAGTCTTGAAAGTTTGCTTGCCGGGGGGATCCCTCCCTGGTCGTGAATCGGGAATTCGGAAATTCTGTTGGAGCCAAGTTGTAGATATCTTCGTCCTGGTTAAAATGAGCCCTCACTCGGGGGGTCCAGACCTAAAGATGGCCGAGTTATGAGCCGAGGGGTTTTCTTCCAGGGGGAGGGGGGGGGGGGCAAGTTTCACGAGAGTGATGTTGGTGAAGTCTTGAAAGTTTGCTTGCCGGGGGGATCCCTCCCTGTTCTTCCCTGGTCGTGAATCGGAAATTCGGAAATTCTGTTGGAGCCAAGTTGTAGATATCTTCGTCCTGGTTAAAATGAGCCCTCACTCGGGGGGTCCAGGCCTAAAGATGGCCGAGTTATGAGCCGAGGGGTTTTCTTCCAGGGGGAGGGGGGGGGGGGCAAGTTTCACGAGAGTGATGTTGGTAAAGTCTTGAAAGTTTGCTTGCCGGGGGGATCCCTCCCTGGTCGTGAATCGGGAATTCGGAAATTCTGTTGGAGCCAAGTTGTAGATATCTTCGTCCTGGTTAAAATGAGCCCTCACTCGGGGGGTCCAGACCTAAAGATGGCCGAGTTATGAGCCGAGGGGTTTTCTTCCAGGGGGAGGGGGGGGGGGGGCAAGTTTCACGAGAGTGATGTTGGTGAAGTCTTGAAAGTTTGCTTGCCGGGGGGATCCCTCCCTGTTCGTGAATCGGAAATTCGGAAATTCTGTTGGAGCCAAGTTGTAGATATCTTCGTCCTGGTTAAAATGAGCCCTCACTCGGGGGGTCCAGGCCTAAAGATGGCCGAGTTATGAGCCGAGGGGTTTTCTTCCAGGGGGAGGGGGGGGGGCAAGTTTCACGAGAGTGATGTTGGTGAAGTCTTGAAAGTTTGCTTGCCCGAAGGTACTTGTGCAGTAGCCAGGGGGATCCCTCGCTGTTCTCCTTCCCTTGTCGTGAATCGGGAATTCGGGAATTCTGTTGGGGCCAAGTTGTAGATCTCTTCGTCCTGGTTAAAATGAGCCCTCACTCGGGGGGTCCAGGCCTAAAGATGGCCGAGTTATGAGCCGAGGGGTTTTCTTCCAGGGGGAGGGGGGGGGCAAGTTTCACGAGAGTGATGTTGGTGAAGTCTTAAAAGTTTGCTTGCCCGAAGGTACTTGTGCAGTAGCCGGGGGGATCCCTGCTGTCCTGCCCCATGTAAGACAATTTTATAAGAAACAGAGGTCACGGTGTGCATAGAAAAGTGCAAAACAGAAATGATGCTAAAAAGTGTCTATTGTAATTTGTATGGGACCTACAATTTACAATAAGATTCCAAAGCATTTGAAAGATCTGAATGTAAACCTGTTTAAAATTAAATTTAAAAAACTCTTGACAGAAAAATGCTATTATTATATACTATTGATGAAATATATCTAAATGACACTTTTTATCTGTCGATCGCTGAATTCTAGGAAATCTATTGTCTTCGCGGCCCACTTGGGCCGTTTGGGGGTTAAAGGCCGTCACAGACTTAGCTATAATATATAATATATATTAATATACCGTACTAAACACACTGAGACCAGAAATATTTCTGGTCTCAGTGTGTAGAAATATATATTATAGCTGAGTGTGTGGTCACGCGAAAATTGTATAGAAAATAATATATATTAATATGCCTAGCTATAAACATATTAATATATTATATTATAGCTAAGTCTGTGATGACCTTAATGGGTATTATTAATTTTAATTACTATGGTGACCAAAATCTAAATTATCTAGGTGTTAAAAAATTTTAATCAATAAGCATGATAACTAATTTTTTTTCTCATTGGTAATTGAAAGACCCTTAAAAATAGAAACATTGGTGAAAGAATGACTCTGATAGCGTAAAAATTCACCAAGATATTATGACAATTTAAACATCTCATAAAACAGACCTGCCCGAAACGCTCCATACAAAATGCTACTCGATTATAACGTCACATTAGAGTTGTTTGTAGGCATCACGGGAAATTTTTGTTCGATAGCTATATTAATTATTTTATTTTTAATTATTTTATTTAATGAATTGTTTCTTTATGACTTGTTTTATTGTTATAGCACTTATAGCGTAGGTATCAACGATGTAATTTTTTAAAGATTATTTGAATGACTCTATTCTTTATTTTATTTGACTTATTGTTTTTACTAGCATTTACTTATTTTGATATTTTAAACTTGCAAGCATGTAAATGAACCACCATTTAATAGTATAATGTAAGCACAAATTAGACATAAGATAACACCTTTATAAACTACTAGATGACGCCCGCAACTCCGTTGCGCCAAAATTCGTTTATCGCGTGGGGACCGTACATTTTTCCGGGATAAAAAGTATCCTATGTGCTTTCCCGGGTCTCAAACTTACTCCATGCCGAATTTCAGCAAAATCGGTTCAGCGGCTTGAGCGTGAAGAGGTAACAGACAGACAGACAGACTGACAGACAGACACACTCTCGCATTTATAATATTAAGTATGGACATTATGTGAATAAATGATTTGATTTGTGATGGTATGATATTAAATTATTACTGGACTCAATGATAATTTATAAAGCCTTACTTACCAACTGGTAAATGAAGTTTTGGAACTGCGGTTCTTTTGAGGCGACTCCCAGCACCATGCTTTGCTTCTGGTTCAAAATGTTTATCGCAAACTCTATATTTGCGATAGTCGAAATTTTCCTTAGGTATCAAATTTGCTTGGGATGAGTTCCAACCAAGCTCTATATAATATTATGGGAAATTTCGGTGACGGAAATCTATGTATGGTCTTCGATCCTAAAAGAAATATGGATATCATCTGATTTATGATGGTATGATATTAAATTATTACTGGACTCAATGATAATTTATAAAGCCTTACTTACCAACTGGTAAATGAAGTTTTGGAACTGCGGTTCTTTTGAGGCGACTCCCAGCACCATGCTTTGCTTCTGGTTCAAAATGTTTATCGCAAACTCTATATTTGCGATAGTCGAAATTTTCCTTAGGTATCAAATTTGCTTGGGATGAGTTCCAACCAAGCTCTATATAATATTATGGGAAATTTCGGTGACGGAAATCTATGTATGGTCTTCGATCCTAAAAGAAATATGGATATCATACAGAAAAGTCTGAATCATAAGATAGAATCAATCAGTCTTTATTCTAAGAAATCTAGTAGTTATTGTATACTACGTAGACCGTAGTACCTATGTAATACTATGTATTACGTAGTGTGTAATACTATAATAAACAGTGTATTCACAACACGAACAAATTTTGCTGTTTTGATTTTATTTACAATAGGTTGCGAGGTTATGAAAATACATAATATGATATTCCAATACTTACTTTCCTTTCGCGAGCAGCCGAAAATGCAATAACTACTCATTTTGATTAAATAATATGATTGTTAATATAAAATTAACAGCAATAATAGACTTTTTTGGAAGAAAATATTTAGAAACCAGTCGCTTCATCGGCAACCATTTTCAGAATGTTGCATAGATTATACACTAAGAATGTTGCTAGCAATATTAATGACACAAATTACTCATTCAGTCACGATGTCAACGCGGTTCAAACGCGCCTAATGTATTATATTACTAACCCTTTCTTCGTTATAGTCCCCGCTGTCATCCAACATAGTGGCACGATACATTCACGTGTTTTCATCACTAAAATCGGTCGTTTGTATCGCCACAATATCACGTTTACATCGCTATAAAACAATAACCGTGTACTAGAGCCCTTTTAAATATTTTTCGAAGTTGGTATCACTTGTGATCAAAGTACTAGTATTTGTCTTTTTTCTTAGTAGCCATATTTGTTTGAATCGTTCATTGGTGGAACACTGTTTGCACGGCTCTGTCCCCCCCCTGGTGGTGAGCTCGGCCTGACAAAAACGTGTCGTACGGACTACAGACTCTGTCTCGTCTGAGACACGCACACACGCGCACGCACACATACAACAGACCCGTGTTGTGGCTGGCTTAAAAGTTACACTGTACAATGTACATGGTGTTTTTTTAAGAAGAGATTTTAATAAGATTTAAAATAATATACATATTAATAATATCTTTATTTAGACCAAAAAAAAGGTTGTAAGTTTTTAAATTGTATTTCTAATTTTATGCAAAAATAATTTTATAGTACCTACCCTTGAATGTGTCTACTCTTGACTATTGTTATAGGACTTCATACGGCGTACCTATAATAATAATAATTATTGTAGTGTAAATATTTTTAATGAGAAACGTCCTTCCTCACACAATTAATAGGATCAGAAATACTCACATATGTTTGTAATAGTCGCACTCAACTCAAAAAGATTTTAAGGTTACCTTAAAACTTAGATATCTATACATAATGAATATTTTGACAAAAACTCCGTAAATTTTCGGTTAAAATCGATGTGAAATTAAAGTTAAGAAATATTAGATTGCTGCAGTGTAAGAAACCTTAAGTATTGGTATTAACTATTTTTGATTTTATCATCCATACTCCATACTATATTATAAAGAAGCATTAAACCAGTCTGCAGAACAAAACATTTTTAATTTATACTAGGCTCGTAACTCGTAATTGACTGAGTAATGAGTATTGCCAAAATTTATCGAAAAACATCACTCTGTACCATCGAAGCACACAGTCGTACCGCGTCACGAGTCACGACGCGTCTGCACGCACACGCGCACGGGCTATACACACACACAGGCACCGCCGATGGGTACACAAGCGCGATCTGCACGCGTCTCGCGCGCACACTCGCACCGAGTTCGTCGACCGAACGCGCAAAAGTTTTTGCAACGGCGCGGCGCGGCGCTCCAATATTTCGAGCACATTTTCGCTCGGTAATTTGAGTCTTATCGCTTCTCATTAGAGTCCCCGGCGTCGGCCGCGACGTCGCGTGTGTCACAATGAATAAACTTTATTTTGAAAGCGGAATGATTGATATTTGTATTTTAAATGTATTAAATTGTCGGGGAAGGAAGTTCTTTATGGTGTTTTTTTTTTGGTTTCGGCGGGTACTACAATAGCACAAAGGTGAGATAGGCTCGGCTCGTCTGTGTGGCGTGTACACTGTACGTAGCGTGGGCGCGACACGCGGACACACAGACAGGCGGAGCAGCACGCGAGTATCGTGTTTGTAAAGTAGTATGTAAATGGTATCATATCACGGCAGCGATTTTAGCAATGTCAGCCGGTCAATGTTACTCTATTATTAGGATTTCTCGGCAGCGGGAAAAATTCCAACGTCATTTACTAGACGATCCCAGGAATATTTTGCAAACATCTTACAGCTAACATTTAAATAGTAAGTTTATTAGTCTTTGGAATTAATACCAATAATATCATGTGGCAAAAAATTGAAGATTTGCAATATTATGTATCCTCTCTACCATAGGCTCACGTTGCTTCTGGAAAATTGTGATGTTAAATGTGGAAAGCCATATGGTGAGAATTGAGATTGGCATAGACTTGTTGTCGTAAAGGCAATCTGAAGAGATCTCTAAGGATAGCCTTAGAACGGAGGTCACGGCGGGGTCAGCGGAGTGAAGCTGTCAGCATACAGGTGGACTTCCCCCGCCGAACCGCGGCGGTGTTCGCTCAAGGTCACCGTACAACCATTACAGTGCTCGTTAATTTGTACACGTATAAAATCTTGGCAAAGGCACAGCGTGAGTGTTGCTAACTGACGTAGAGCTCTGTAAAAAATCTTTGGAACTACCAGCTAAAGTAATATTTTAACCAAAATATTGAGGACATTAAATTTTGATTAAAGACGGTTGTTACATCTAATTTATTCTAAAATGTCAAGAAACAAAATACATAGCACGTGTTGTAGACTGTAGTTCAGTAGTATTTTGCTCCTATTTTGCTCCAAGGAGCAGATACTTATTAACATAAAACCCCCTTTTTAGGGCTCCCTAGTTTACTTATCAGTCAGAGAAACGTTCGTAGGCAAAATAGTAGAATAAAATCACTTTTTAATAATAACTTATTCATTGGCCGGTTTTTAATTTAATTGATATACTTAGGCTGGTTTTCCGTTTTTCAATTTTACTATCGTTCAAAACCCGAGCTATAACAGTAGTAAAAGGGGTGAAAATGCCGCCATAATATGGAAAGAATGTCATACGAATTCATTTGTTTGTTGCTTCTTCACGCAACATTCAACTACTAAACAGATTTTGATAATTTCTTGTTATAATCCATTTGATACGGCAGATTGATTTTAAGTTCTCAATTAACATGTCATAGATCAATTCAGATTATAATTATTGTTAACCCGAAAAAGTTTTCCGTGAGATATAAGCTAGTAGTAAATAGGGATATCATTACGTAGTAATATTTTAGTTCATTGGTTATGTAAGGAACAATTTTGTAAAAGATGTGAAATCTTATAAGAATCCTTTTGATTCTTGTATAAATGATTTCATATAAAACATAATATTATATTGTGTCTACTAGAATCGTTACTACACGTATTATTCCAGTCAACGGCTCTATAGTGCGTCCAGAAAGAGAATAAATTAAAAAGTGGCAACGTCGTAGTGTCATCCCTTTCAAATCAATCTAAGAAAAAAAGGGATGAAACTACGATGTTGCCACTTTTTAATTTCTTCACTTTCTTGACGCACTATATTTTACTCAATTCCTAGACTATATATTTATACGTTGTATACCACATTTTCTTGTGTTTTGACGGCTCTGCGGTGGTGGTGACGTCACAAGTACTGTTACCAGACGTTAATCGTTACGCCTGTGACCACAGACTACAACCAGCGACACGAAGACTTAGCTACAGTCTTAGTAACAGACTGCTAACTTATATAATTATATTCTGGGATTTTGACTACAGATTAGGTAAAAAAAAAATTTGCGTCAATGCACTTTTAGAAACAACAAAAATAATTTTGAGTTTTTTCTGGAGGTTGCTTTTGCTGCTAATTAATTATTAAATTTTTTTGAGTACAGCTGCAGTTATTCTATGAAAATAAAATTTAGAATTCTGCACCTCATATCTTGCTAAATGACTACATGATAATAACAAGTACTTGCTGCGTAAGATAAGAATTAATAAATCATCGCCGCGTACCGTAAGCGAGCCATACCATATACTTTATATTCTCAAAAACGACCACTAAATATTCGGGACAGTTTTTCTAGAATTTTCTGTTTAAAGTCGTAGTTTTATATGGTCTGTTTCTTTTCTCTACACACATATATATTATGCAGGCTGTTGCAACTTACAGACAGGCTTTTCATGCGTTTAAAATTTTGGCGATTTTTCTATACTTTTTTTGTTTCAAATATGACGTGAAATTACCAAAATAATATGATGACAATAACCTTGAACTTGCTTGAATATTTGTATGACGTGGTAGGTACACAAAATTTATACAAACGAAATTTCGGCTAAGACAAAACATATTTTACTCAAAACATAATAGTGTTTAAATACGAATTACGAATACAAAGCAGATGTACGAATTGAGCGATGTAACACCAACACTATTAGTCCTCAGTTTGGTACGAAATTAAACCTTAAATCGTCGATATAAGAGTGTGGAGTAGTAAAATAGGTGTTCAAGCTGTGTACAACTGTACATGGTTCTCGGACGCCCTCGGCCAATGGAAAGTACTTTCACCCTCGTGGGGTGGTATTGTGTCACACCACCTGGTGATTGATGGGACATACGAACATATATTTTGGTACAAAACGCGGCGGAAACTAATCACTCTTTTTTTGAAGCACATCTTATAATTTTTCATGAAAAAACTAAGTTTAACTATCTTTCAATAAAGCCATCTCAATTTATCTGTAGGTACCCTATTGTTTTCTGTGTGTTAATTATTATTATAATTAATTATTAATTATTTCTTATACTTATTATTATTAATGGTTTAGATGATCTCTTTACGTGCGTACAGATAAACAATAATTGATATTCGAATTCAGAATAGGAGCTACCACACACAACCCTGTGAAATGTAGAGCAAGAACAATACATAGCTACCCCTCACCGGCCACCACTCACCAGCGACAGCGGGGCGGATTGCGGAATGAACATGGCGTCAAACGTGGGGTCCATCGCTCCAATATCGATTTTACTCGTATTCGAATTATTAAACAAAACAACTTGACACTAACTGCCGCACTCTGATACATTTAATAATTACTTAACATTTTATTTCAAAAGATTTTGACATAAACTACAAACAATTCTTTAATTAGACGTATTTAATTATTAAATTTTTTTGAGTGCAGCTGCAGTTATTCTATGAAAATAAAATTTAGAATTCTGCACCTCATATCTTGCTAAATGACTACATGATAATAACAAGTACTTAAACCTGTATATTTAAAGCTCTCAATTCTAATAATCTTGTTATTTCTTGAGCCCTACGCCGCGCCGGCCCTTCAGGAAGCCGGAAGCGAGTATCAAAATTCATTTGAAAAGACATCAACGCGTGACGCAACTTAAACTTTATAATCTATACATATAATAAAACTGTAGTAATATGAATTCTGTACATTAAAGATATTCAAAAAATAATAAGCGGGGGGTGTCACTAGATCGCTATAGAAGCCAAAAACTAACCACTAGTTTTTTGTCTGTCTGTCTGTCTGTCTGTCTGTCTGTATGTTTGTTCCACTATCACACGAAAACTACTGATCCGATTTGCATACGGTTTTCGCAGATATATTTGTCTTCTTCCAACTCAACATTGGTGTAAAAACTTCCCCCCCCACCCCTCTAAGGGGACCAAAAAGGGTGTCAGATTTTGTATCAATTTTTTTCTTTAATGGACTTAATTCATATTATTAACTGTATTTATCAACTTAACATCAGGTGTACACAATTTTTCCCCCTCCTCCCTCTTTTTTCTTCCTTTTGTCCTCTTAGGGGACAAAAGAGGGGGTAAGATTTTGTATCAACTAATGAAGTAGAAATACTTTAAATGGCAAAACAACGTTTGCCGGGTCAACTAGTATTATGTATAACTAAAAAGTATTTTTTTGTAATTTTACATAATATTTTGTTTTGATACTATAAAATATTTAATAAGATATTCAAGTTATTCATAATTATGCAAAGACTTCTTTGAAAAAACGGTAATTACCTATAAATTTATATTTTGCGAATTGGCTACTATTTTTGAAAGCAATTTTGAACTAAGAAAAAATCTGAAACAAGATATTGAGCCATTTACAGCCCAATGTTTTGTTTCTGATTGCAAAATAAGTACCTAAATATAATACATAACTTTAATGGTGGCTAAAAATTAATTTGTCGCTGTTTCAAAAAATTGTTGAGAGTTTCGATAACTTTTGTACTTAAGTATTTATTCGGTACTAGCAGTCCCGGCAAACGTTGTTTTACCAATTAAAGTATTTCTATTTCATCAGTTGATACAAAACCTTACCCCCTCTTTTGTCCCCTAAGAGGGGTGGGGGAAAAAAATTATGCACCGAGACGAGACGTTAAAGTTATACGATCTTTTATCCATATCAAGTTAATTTTGTAATATCTTATATCTGTTAAATGACTGCACATTGTCTAACTGTAACTTCTGTGTACACCTTTTTAATAGCAGTTTGGGTATGTCTTCTGCTACTACTTTTCTGAGAGAATCCAGTCTATCAGAGACTATTCACAATTTGATCGTGACCAAACTGGCAGTACCTTGTGAAGCGGGCGAGGGCGCTCGAGACATAATACGTTCTCGGTACAGATTAGCGAAATGATAGCGTTTATGACCTAAGGACGCTACCGGTCGCGCGCGCCTGTGTGAGTGGGCGGCTGTGTGTGCGAGTGTGTGTGTGTGTGTGTGTGTGTGTGAACTGTGTGTGTGCGAAAGTGATTCAACGTTCAAACAAGCTGGGCCGGTCCAGCGGCTACCGCGTTACGCGGCTCCGTCTCCACTGCTCGGCGACGACACGGCACGGCGAGTTACAAAACGACAAACACGACCATATCTATGACGATTGTATAGCTAGTACAATTCGTAAGATATAAGCTGCTGATCGTGTGTGGTGTGTGCTTTTTAAGATTCCAACCTAAAGTTACTTCTGTTTTATGTTTATCCATCAGTCATCACTAATAACTACAAACAAACAGATATAGATACTTTGTAGTTTGTTAGCTAAGATAACTAGATAGTTAAATAATTTTGCACAGATGGAAGATTATGATTTTTGTTGCTGTTATAATTATTTAACATAATTATTTGATTACAAGATGACGCCCACAACTCTGTTGCGCCAAAACTCGTTTATCACGCGGGAACCGTACATGTTTCCGGGAAAAAAGTATCTTTTGTCCTTTCCCGGGACTCAAAGTATCTCCTTGCTAAACAAATGTGAAGAGGTAACAGATAGGCAGACAAACACACTTACCATTTTATAATATGAATTATGTTATAGTATGGATTCCCTAATTCAAAAATAACCTTCAGTAGCCCACTGCTGGAAAAAGCTAAATTTTATGACTAAAGAAATTAAATTTAGCATCGCCATTTATTAAATATTAATCGTGATTTATGAAGTTAAAACTCTGAATATTGAATAAAAAAATACCGTACTTATGATGTCTAAATGTGGCCGGTAAGGGCGAAATGACGACCCGTCTAAATCGTCCTTACTAACGTGAACACCGTGCCGGGTGACAGTGGAACCAGTGTTCGGTTCACGAGGCAATGACACAGTCGCAGGTTCCGATCCCGTCCCGAGCTACAAAACTGGAAGAAAATTTTTTCTCTCCTAATTTTATCATTCACTAGTTGACCCGGCAAACGTTGTTTTGCCATTTAAAGTATTTCTACTTCATCAGTTGATACAAAATCTTACCCCCTCTTTTGTTTGTTCTCTAATGGCCGTTCCCTATATTCAATCTATCTCTAGTTTGACATACAACCGATCGCAGCTGACATAGAATTGACATAAAATATATGGAGCTAATGTCTAATGTGAGCTATTCCTATCTCAAGTAAGAGATATTGGGAACGGCCGTAAGAGGGGTGGGGGGAAAAATTGTGTACACCTGATGTTAAGTTGGAAAATGAAATAAGTCCATTAAAGAAAAAATTTGAAACAAAATCTGACTTTCTTTTTGGTCCCCTTAGAGGGGTGGTCGGGGGAGCTTATATACACCAGATGTTGAGTTGGAAGAAGACAAATATAACTGCGAAAACCGTATGCAAATCGGATCAGTAGTTTTCGTGTTGAAGAAAAAACTTTTAATACAAAATTTGACCCTCTTTTGTCCCCTTAGAGGGGTGGGGGGAAATTTTTTTATACACCAGATGTTAAATTGGAAGAAGATAAATATATCTGCGAAAACCGCTTTTAAATCGGATCAGTAGTTTTCGTGTGATGGTGGAACAAACATACAGACAGACAGACAGACAGACAGACAGACAGACAAAAAACTAACCACACTTTTGGCTTGTATAGCGATCTAGTGACACCCCCCGCTTATTATTTTTTGAATATCTTTAATGTACAGAATTCACATTTCTACAGTTTTATTATATGTATAGATTTATTCAGGATTTAAATAAAGGGTATTTTCATTCGACTGCTGTCTGGGCATTATAAAGTAACATCCGAAAATTTAAACGAATTTTATAGCAAGTCATTATTTATCTAAGTGGGTCTAGATTTTGATATCAAGGATACATGTTTTAAAATAATAATTTTTCCAACAATGATTTTGCAGAATGTGATTGCAGACATCTCAACTCTCAAGGTCATCTTTTAATTTGACCCGAATCACGGCTCACGTCCCTATATCTATAATATAGGTCTCATCAGATTTTAGAATGTAAATAACTCAGAAGAAGAATATCTATAGTTTATACTAATATATGTGTAAATACGAAAGTCTGTTTGTCTTTCTGTCTTTTACCTCTTCACGCCCAAACCGCTAAGCCGATTTTGGTGTTTGATATTGAGATACTTTTTATCCCGGAAAAATGTACGGTCTCCCGCGATAAACGTGTTTTGGCGCACGGAGTTGCGGGCGTCATGACTCATGTACTTAGTGTTTATCTTATATTCTATTCTATTAATTCTCGTGACACAATGTTACTTAGCTTACTCCTCCGAAACGGCTTTACTGATTTTAACCAAATTTTATATGCATATTCAGTGGGTCTGAGAATCGGCTACTGGGTACTTTTTATATTGATAAGTGCATTTGTTGAATAAATAATAGTAAATTATGACAAATCGAGACTGACGGCGACCATTGTTCACATGCTACTGAATAAGAATAAGAATAAGAATAAGAATACTTTTATTTCCAGCATCACACGAACCATCATAATAATTAAACAGTATTCAGTGGAACAGTTATTAAGATCTAGTTACATTAATTATAATATTATAATGATGTGTGATGCCAAAAATTGGCCCCAGCTCAGCAAACGCAGCAAGCGAGGCCGCTGCACTGATATTCTGCGGGGGCCAATGAGTGGCTTCACAACACTAATAAACTAAACAATAAACATCATACAGAAAGGAAACAAATAATAATAATAACAAGGAACCATGTACATTTAAAATACAACTAAATAATCTTAACATAATATATCGAGTGGGTAAGTTTTTATGTGCTGTTGGCTAAGTATTACATTTTAAGAAGAGATAAAAAAAAAAAAAAAAAATTAAAAAATTAAAAAGTCAGATTTGACAGGACGTAAAAAAAATACATTTATGGTGGATAATGCCATATACTTTAATCTGTGGATAATGCTTAATGACGTCTGTGTAAAACGTTGAGGTTATTTCAGGTTATTTATTACTGCAAAACGTGGTTTTTGACGTGGCATTATTAGAAAATAAATACTTATCTATACCTAAGCGTGGGAGTACTATTTTAAGGTCTTGAGCAGTTACGAGCGTAGTAGTAAGAAAATATTATACAGGACACCAAGAAAAAAAAAACGATTGGCCATTATGGGGTATCGATATGTGCCCAGCGTGCCCAGTGCCTCACGCAGTTCGACAACCTTCAACTACAAGCCAGTGGTGCATAAACCTCAGGTATTTACCACTGTCCTTTGAATTGACAGTAGGTGACATCTGTAATGCAAACTAAAGGTTTTTTTGGTTTTCAGCGCCCGGAGAGGCGGTGGGAGGTTGTTCCAACAGCGAGAGGCCGCATACTTAAAAGATCCTCGAAATTTGGCCGTCCTATGCTGTGGTGTCAAGATGCGGTACCGGGAGGCTCTAGTACGAGTATTAACCTCACTTGCCCAGGATAATTTCTCATACAAATAGGAAGGAGTTTGGGTGCTTATGATGTCAAAAAGGAGTACGGCAAAATGGAGTTTTCTGCGTGCTTTCATCTTGAGGAGGTTAGCATTATTAATAAAAGGTGTAACATGGGCACGAGGAGGAACAGTGAAGCAGAAACGCACACACGCATTCTGGACTCTTTGGACAAGTTTCTCTGTTCTGGCTAACAGACTATTACCTATGACAGTGTCTGCATAGTTCAGCTTCGACAGTACTAATGTCTCGCATAGCCTAATTCTGAGGTCCTCAGACAGGTAAGGCCGGTACTTGTACAGCATTTTGAGTCGGTAAAAACAGCCCCTAGTAACCTCTAACATGTGTTGCTCAAATGTGAGGTGCGAGTCAATTACCACTCCCAAATTACGTGCTGTACTTACCTGCTCGATCTGCCGTCCAGAGACCATAATAGTTGGACACTTAGCCAAGATATCAGCGACCTGTTTTTTTGAGCCCAGAACTATAAATTTTGATTTTATTGGATTTAGGACTAGCCCACTAGAGTTAGACCATTCTGTGATAAGTTGAAGGTCATCATTTAGTTTTTTTAAGGCTTCAAGCATATCCTTTGGAAAAAAACTGATGTAGACTTGGGTGTCGTCTGCATACATGTGGTACCTGCAGTGAGCTATGTTTTTGGATAGGTCGGCACTAAAAAGTATAAAAAGTAATGGACCTAGGATCGATCCCTGTGGAACTCCTCTTGGGACATCACGACATTCAGAATATACCTTGCTACCATTGATGTCAGTTATTTCTACCTTTTGTAATCTATTAGTCAAGTAGCTGCGGAACCAATTGATCGCTGAGGGCTCAAAACCATAGTAAGACAGCTTAGATAGGAGAAGAGGAATACTAATTGTTTCAAACGCCCTGGAGTAGTCTAGCAAGACTAAGATGGTGCCCATGCCTTGGTCCTGGGCAGTGATGATATTGTCCAGAACGTCTAATAAAGCTGTCACAGTGCTGTGCTTACGTCGAAAACCAGACTGGTACTTTGGTAAAATTTGGTTAGTCTCGAGATAGTTCATGACTTGGTTGTATACGGCCTTTTCTACTATCTTTGACAGACAGGGCAAAATGCTAATTGGGCGGAGATCTTGGGGTGAGGAAGGATTGGGACTTTTAGGGATAGGTTTAATTAAAGCTGTTTTCCAGCTCGAGGGAAATGTTGAGGATTGCAAGGACTTATTCACAATGTATGTGATAGTTTTTAAGGTATTAGGAAGTGTTAAGTTTAGCATCTGCAGGGAAATGTTATCTGTACCAGTAGCATTGGACTTGATACTTTGAATGATTTTTAAAACTGCATTTTCAGTTACAGGAGCAAAACAAAATTTGGATTGACTAGCCGAATGAGACTCAAAGTATGACTGTAAAGAAGGGCATTCTATGGGTTGTCCAGGAATATTAAGAAAGTGTTGATTAAGAGTATTAGGATCACTGCACGAGTAAGGTAAAAAATTATCATTAGTTTTAGATAAGTTTAAATTATTTTTAATATTTTTCCACAAGACTTTTGGTTTGTTAATATTACTGTTAATATTTTTATTAAAATAAGCACGCTTTTCACAGTGTATGGCTGAAATAACTAAAGATTTTAAGTCTTTATAAGCTTTTTTATGGACAATGTTTTTAGTTGCCTTCCATTTTGTAAAACTTCTATCTCTTAACTCCATCATTTTTTTTACAGTATCCGTTAGCCATGGTGTAGATTGCCTTTTAATTTTAATCTGTTTTATGGGGGCATGCAGGTCAAAAAGTAAGGTGATCAGTCTGTTGAATTCTGTAACTATCTCATCTATATCATTCATACCTTCCAAGTATCCCCAATCAATTCGTTCCAGATCCTGAGTAAAAACGTCCAACAAAATGTCCTTGAATGGTCTATAAGAGCTAAAAAAAGGCGAAAACTTAGGCTTCTTGAAGCTGAACTGTGCTGTGACAACTGCGTGATTTCCCAGATCAGGTATGTGACTGACCATTACAGTACGTGCCGCTGCATTAGTACAAATAATGTCAATTAGGGATTCTGAATGATCTGTAAAATGTGTAGGTTCGGTGACAACCTGTTCAATATGTAGAGAGTCCAAGAACTGTAAGAGCAGTTTAGATTTACTGTCTAACGGGTGAAGCATATTGATGTTAAAATCCCCTAATAAGATGACATGATCATACAACGCTAGAGAGCACCAGGATTGTGTTATAGCATCAATAAACAGGTTGGCATCCATCCATGGTGGTCTATAAGCGGTACCTACTGCAATTTTAAGTTTATTTATTGTGAGGCTAAGCCACATTTGCTCCACGGAAGGCGTTTCAGGGTTGGGAATCAGTCGCGCATTGATACCTTGCCTGACAAAAAACCCAACACCACCTCCACGACCATCCCTTATGTTAGTAGGTCGTGGACGATGACGAAGACGATACCCAGGGACTATTGGCGCTTTGCCATCTTCCCCCTGCCTTAGCCAGGTTTCGTTTATGGCCATAATATCTACCGATAGACGTTCCATCATGGCAATAAATTCATCGTGTTTGGTTCCCAATGATCCTGCATTAAAAAGACCTACTGTGAACAATTTGTTATTCTTACCTACCATTTAAAATAAGATAAATATAATATAATAACAAGTAAATTAGAGGGTATATAGATATAAAGATATGTGACAAGATTATAATTATAATGTATTTTTATAAAAGTATAGATGTAAAGATATAATAATGTAAATAGAAGTATTATGTAATTTACATGACATATAACTTGTTGTATATAATAAAGTATAATATGATTATAAGTGTTCAAAGCATGCAATATAAGTACAGTAATAAAATAATATAGATGTAAAATAATATATAAAGTAGCATTAATGTTAATCCCACACAACTTTAAGCCACCAGACCTCAAAACAAACCATAATCTAAAGTAAAATTTACAATCTAGTACATAAAAAGTATAACTTAAAAAATAATTTATTACAGAGTTATACGTCTGAACCAAAGACACGAGTAAAGTCCGACTCAGAACGAAACTGATGAACCGGACTCCCATCCGCCTGTCGAGCACAGACGCGCCCACGTCTCGTCCAGCAGTAGCGCCAGTTCTTCTCTCTGCACGCTTCACGTACCCGCCGATACAACAAGCGGTTACGGCGAGTGAGGCGCTCGTTAACAAAAACGCGGGCACCGCCATCCGTGATGAGACCACGACGTGTGCGGGCCGCCTTCAGCAGCTCATCCCTGAGGTCGCGACGAGCCAGGCGCACTACCACACGGCGCGGGCGCCCGCCCTGGGCCGGCGGCACTCCTACGCGCTCCGCGAACACCACGTCACGCGCCTCCAGGGCTACACCCAGGCGCGTCGCCAGCACCGAGACTGAATGCGTCACATTCTCGCCTTTCTCTTCCGGCAAGTGTCCGATGTCGAGGTCCGCAAGTAGCGCATCTTGATCTCGCTCGTTCAGGTCAAGTTTTAGCTCAGCCACGGTACACTCCAGCTTACTTATCATTTCCGTGCCCGCACTACCGACGCTGCCCTGCTCCAGCGCGTCGAGTCTCTTTTCGGCGCTGATCAACCGTGAGTTTAAGTCGGTTATAGTTTCTCGCAGAAGCACCAACTCCTGACGACAGCCGCGAAGCTCGGTGACGAGATCAGCAAACTCTCGTCGAAACGCCGCCATGTTAATATCATCCGTGCCTGCTGAAGCCGATCTGATGCGATCCTCGGGTGAGCAGCTAGATTGTCGATCTACGACATTCGCCAGTGTGGAAAGTCCAGGGTCAGCAACAAGGCCTCTGACCGGCGTATGGTCGCCACGTCTGTCGTTCTTTTTGCAATTTGGACAGACCCAGTCTACTCCTACGTTCGCCTTTGCTGGTAAGGCTAGACACCCTTTGTGATACTTGGTATTACAGGCGCTACAAGCAGCCACCGTCGAGGACTTCGCCAAAGACTTCTCGCAGCCGCCGCATATATTTTTAGATGTTTTATCCATCTTTTCTATATAGTGCAAAAAGCTTCTAAAAGGTGGCGCTTAACAGGATGCAGTTCACTACTACTTCGATAGGTGGCGCTGCACAAATCGATGAGACGTCTTGAAGCCAACGAGTGATCGAAGTGATACCGACACTGAACGCTAGATGTCGCTCCCAGTCTCGAAAATCGGCAATGTGTAACGATAATTTGTGATTTGCAAAAACACTACCCTCACCGTGTGTGTAAACGTACGTACTTGCTGTGACGAAAAAACTGATTTACAAGGAGATGCGCGCTTGTACAGCTACTGAGCATGCTACGGAATAGCGATGGACGTTGCCATGGTGACATACTTATTTAGTCACTTCAATAAAATAATATGGGTGAAATACTTTATATGGCAAAACAACATTTGCCGGGACAGCTAGTATAATATATTTTCTTCTTCCTTTCTTCTATTTAAAAGTTTGAATGGCACATTTCCGAGGATAGGGTGACGAGTATAGAATATGGTTCTGATAATAACAAAACTTTTTTGTTAAATTATGACAAAAGGAGGCGTAAAAGGACCTAAAAAAACATTTTTAGGCAGTTTAGGTAATCCATATTATTCCATACTAATATAAAATTTAAAAGTGTGTCTATCTGTCTGTCTGTCTGTTACCTCTTCACGCTCATACCGATGAACCGTTTTTGCTGTTTATATAATTATGGCGATATTTTAAGCCTCGGAAAAGGACATAGGATCCTTTTTGTCTCGGAAAAATGTACGGTCCATGGGCGAAAAACGAATTTTGGCGGAACGGAGTTGCGGCCTGCTATCCGTGAAATGTTTGGAAATCTGTTGACGCCCACGGTCTCCAAAGTCCAAAGTATTATTGGTTATATTCTCCGACGTTCCCCATAGGAATCCCATGTGATGACGTGTGCTATCAGCTAGCGTGGCGGTGATAAGCGGGCAGCTTATCGGGCGAATCACCTCGTGACTGGCCGCCAAGGCCGCGAGCGACAGTCGACGGCTGCGTCTAGACTCTAGGTGACGGTGGCCGGTTGAATTAAAACCAGGCCAGTTACGCAGGCGGCAGGAGTAATTTTTATAATGCCCAAGTGTTTTTTATGCGCAGTACACAAGAGCACTCTCTATTCCTTTGGATGGGCTTGTAAAAAGTCGGTCCTGCGCCTGATCTTTCGCTAGTCGTGTCGGTCGTCCGTCCCACTGGGTTATGAGAGTAAAAGGAATAGAGAGTGCTCTTGTGTACTGCGCACACACTTGAGCACTATAAAGTTACTCTTGCGTAACTGGCCTAGTTTCAACAAAGCCGGCCTCCGTCACCGAAACCGGTGTGGGAGTTATTATTATCTCGCTAAGAAGCTCTTCTGTCCCGGAAAAGTGAAGACCAGCAATTTAACCTTTAACCCTCGTGTAATAAAAATGTATAGGTAAGCAATGGGTACTTACAATGCTTTTTTTTTAAACAGGAGCTAAACATACAATTTACAAAGGTAATTCATTTGTTACTTACCTATTTGATTAGTAATTATAATCGGGCTAAAGAGCTACCACGAGCCGTTTTTCCATACAAACGTTGTCCCCTGTTTCCTCCCTGGATAATGCCGGTAGAGTTATAATTTTTTTCCTGAATATAATATATTCAGGAAAAAAATTATAATATGGCCATTATTAGTATGTCCCTATGTTTTCTTTTTTTTTTTCATACCTAATTTAATTATTAAAAAAGATAAGAACGTTCAAACACCCAAAAAATGGCCAGATTTTCCTCTGTGTTCAAACTAGGGTTGTTGAGGAAGTGATTATGAGGAAGAGGAGGAGGAAGAGGAATTTTCACGCGCAAATTTAGAGGATGCGGATGAGGAAGAGGATGATAGGAAATTATAAATATATAATAGATAGGAAATTATATAATTATGTATGGGGGCCCCCTTAAATAATTTTAGTTTTAATTTTAATTATTGAAGTAGGTACACATATTATTATAATCGAGGATGATAATTTCACGCTACCATTATCGATAATTTAAGAAGTCTCAAGTCTATCTATAGCGGTTCTTGAGTGGCGAGAGAGAGAGAGAGAGAGAGAGAGCTTGGAGACAGACAAACGGACAGGCAGACAGACATTGAAGTATTATAGTAATAGGGTCCCGCTATAATCTGTGGGGTCCCGTGTCCACGTTATTTTTGTCACTGAGTTTTGTTACACCCCGTTTTAAATGATGATTTTGACATAAGCTCATAACATTTATTTAGGTTTTTTTTATCTATCAAAATCTTCATGAAGTTAGTATAATCATTGAGAAAATAATATACATATTTAATACTAGCTTTCCCGGCAAACGTTGTTTTGCCATTTAAAAGTATTTCTACTTCATCAGTTGATACAAAATCTTACCCCCTCTTTTGTCCCTTAAGAGGGGTGGGGGGGGAGGATTTATCAACAGATGTAAAGTTGGAAAACACAGTTAATAATATGAAGTAAGTCCAAGAAAAAAGTTTGATACAAAATCTGACCCCCTCTTTGGCCCCCGTAGAGGGGTGGGAGGGGGGATTTTTATGCTAAGTTGGAAGAAGACAAATATATCTGCGAAAACCGCATTCAAATCGGATCAGTAGTTTTCGTGTGATAGTGGAACAAACATACAGACAGACAGACAGACAGACAAAAAACGAACCACATTTTTGGCTTCTATAGCGATGTAGTGACACCCCCCGCTTATTATTTTTTAAATATCTTTAATGTACAGAATTCACATTTCTACAGTTTTATTATATGTATAGATTATATACAATGATATTACCTATATATGAAAAGCTCAAATATCATATACGTATATTTTCCTTTGTCTATGGTAGGTATAATGTAGAACACAACTGCAAAATATATTATGACATCACAGTAATATGTAGTATTTAAGTACATAACAGTCTACAACAAATCGTAACAAGAATATATTATTGTAATTGTAGGTCGAATATCGAAAAGCGCTACGAGTGCTACATCTAAATAAAAAATAATCCTAGCCATATAATATTAATATTCGTTTTAGTTTTTTAGGGTTCCGTACCCAAAGGGTAAAAACGGGACCCTATTACTGAGACTTCGATGTCTGTCCGTCTGTCTCCAGGCTGTAACTCAAGAACGGTAATAGCTAGAGATTTAATATTTTTACAGATTATGTATATCTGTTGCCGCTATAACAACAAATACTAAAAACAAAATAAATTAAATATTGAAAGGGGGGCTCCCATACAACAAACGTAATTTTTTTGGTATTTTTTGCTCGGTATCAATGATGACAACATGTAGGCACTTGAAATGTACATAAAATACTCAGCTGTAATCATACTTTAATAATTAATAATAAAATTTAAATAAAATAAATAATTAAGGGGGCTCCCATACAAAAAACTCAATTTTTTACTATTTTTGCTCTATAATGGTACGGAACCCTTCGTGCGCGAGTCTAACTCGCACTTGGCCGATTTTATATACTTGCAGTAACTTAAAAAAACACCTTTCAATCGCTACATATTCAAACAAAAATACGTGTCTGTGTCAAATTTAAACTGTCTAGTTAATATCACTAATTTTAATTTGTGGTTTCCTCTGATATTTTCATGTATCAAAAAAATGTGTCATTTTTGTAAATTATTACCTACCTAGTTTGATTCGTTTTTAGGGTTCCATACCCAAAGGGTAAAAACGGGACCATATTACTAAGACTTCGATGTCTGTCCGTCTGTCCGTCTGAGGCTGTAACTCAAGAACCGTTACAGCTAGACTTTTGAAATTTTCACAGATTGTGTATATATTGTGTTGCCGCTATAACAACAAAATATACTAAAAACAAAATAAATTAAATATTTAAGGGGGGCTCCCATACAACAAACTTTATATTTTTGCTATTTTTTTCTCGATATCAATAACGGCAAACAATAGGCACTTGAAATATTCTAGAAATACTCAATATTATTAGCACTTTTAATAATTTATAATAAAATTCAAATATAAATAAAATAATTAAGGGGGGCTCTCATACAAAAAACACAATTTTCAGTCTATTTTTGCTCTATTGTGGTACGGAACCCCTCGTGCGCGAGTCCGACTCGCACTTGGCTGATTATTTATGATTTATAAGTTACTAGATGATGCCCGCAACTCCGTTGCGCCAAAATTAGTTTATCGCGCAGGAACCGTACATTTTTCTGGGATGAAAAGTATCCTATGTCCTTTCCTGGGACTCAAGATATCTCCATACCAAATTTCAGCAAAATCGGTTCAGCGGTTTGGGCGTGAAGAGGTAACTGACAGACAGACAGACAGACACACTTTCGCATTTATAATATTAGCACAACATTTTGGCAATAAAGGAATTTGAATAATTATTAAGTAAATTATTACCCGACATAAATCATAATACGTACGGAACTAAAAAATATACCTAATATTAAGTAGTTTAAATTAGCAGCTTGTAATTACTAGCTCATAATAAAATATATTTTATTTAGCTCGTAATCTTCTCTACATTACTCTACAATTTGTGTTCTGGCAAATCTACAATAATTATTATATTAAAGGAAGAGTTATAGTTGAGTATTATACTTGTATAATATAAATATGTGAAGTTTAAAAAATATTTTTTGTAAAGTACCTATGGCACTAGGTACTAATATTTTTCTTCCGTAGTAAAGCATGCACTGGCTAAAATTATTATTTTGGTACCTAGATATGATTGTATTGGAATGTCCGCCTACTTTTTTGTGATAACAGTTTCTTACCATGCATGCAACATCCAGTGCACCTGGAGGTCACCGCTGCAGATACGTTCAGCCATTATTCCCAAAAACTCCTTCCTCCACTTGCGAAATGCAAGTTTCCCGCCAAAATCCAATCCTTGCAATATAAAGTGCACATACACTATTGATACTACAACACAGCACTCTGTTACACCATTTCTACACATTTCACACCGTCGACCACAAAACTTGTCCGTCACGAAAAAACACAGAATCACACACAGCAAAAAATAATCCCCGATCTCCGACCATCTCAAAAACCGTACTCAGTTTCACGTAAAAATTTAAAAAAGGCCAAAACTGTCAAATCACCCGAAAGAAAGTGCGTCGACGTCGACCCAGAGACAGGGACAAACGATTTGGAATTAAACGTCGTTTTTTTTAAATTCTGTACCCGCTGCAAGCGAGACGGCTGTCGTTTTTCGAGTTCGTCGTTAAATTAAAGAGTTCATTGCACCTCCTTACGTGGGCGCGGGCGCGTATCGCCGTCTCTGTCGGCTGCGGCGGAGTGGCGCGGGTGCGACGAGGAGCCGCGCGATCCGCTTTTTATTCGGAACTTGATTTTCGATCGATATAGTGCACACCACGCATTCTTGATACTCGTATTAAAATATCTCATTGCCAATATCCGTACGTGCCTAGTCATAATAATATTCCTCTTATGCATTTTTATTTAAAGCTATAAAGAAATATTTTAAATTATTTTTGGAATTTTTAATACACTTTAATGGACAGAGTAGGCAAAAAAATCTAAAAAAAATATTTCATAATAATATGTACCTACTTATGATATAATAAAATGATAATAATATGAGCTATGCTATTGAAAGTTCGTAAGTAGATGTAGTCTGTGAACCGCATTAAGATTTTGATACAAAAATGGAAAAATTATTATTAAAAATTTGAGGGTGATAGGTACAGCTGAAAGAAAAAAAAATTATTATATTCTATTTTTAATACAATATATACTTTCTATTTCTAAGCAAAACTATTATTTTTTGTTAAAAAATAATAATTTTACTCTTTTTAGTTATCAACAAGACAAGGCTTTTTATGCGTAGATATTATAACCACTACGAATATTAACTATTCACATTATATTAGGGGCTGTAAGCGAAATTGTGGTAAACACTTGCAGTTATCTAAGCGATGCTGCAATTTCCAAACTTTTATCTTCCGGTCGCACATTGTCCGAATTCTGATCAGAAACAGTTGAATTCCGCCGGATCGCCACCCCGCACATTATCCGAAATATACTTCCGGCGAGTTCTAGCTCACTCGGCTCAGTACAAAATTTCTGATCAGAACTGTCGTACAATGTGCGGCCAGGCTTAAAGGTTCAGGAGTTCTGTTCAGTGCCTTTAGACCAAGAGACACCTCTCTTATTCGTAACATATGTTTAAGATACTAGAAATAACATTTTAACCACTATGAGTGTTTTGATAAATTTCAAGGGTTTCCCTCGATTAATCATAGATTCCATTATCAGCTCACCACTTTCGTAATCGTTATACAAAATTAAGATTATATCCTATACAAGAAAACAAGAATTTTGAAAATCGGTCCACAAACAGTGAAATAATCATCAAAAACATCTGCTTCGATGCAAAATATCACGAAAAGTACCGATAATTAGGTCATAATGTGCATCACCCATTGTATAATTATGTTTGTGATGATGATGATTAATCAAATTGATGTGTAAGCTTATGCTTTCAGTTGTTAAAACAACGCCGAAATACCCAAACCTGTATCTAAAGGATTCAAAAGTTCTGTTCCGTACCTTCGGATATGTTCGGATATACCAGGTGGTATAACCTGGTGCAAAGTCTTACTTTTTGGTAGTATTTACCTCGAATGCTTCAGAAAAAATTGAAATCACTATATGTTTCCATACGAATTTCAAAGAGTCCCCTCGATTCCTCATGGATCCCATCATCAGATCACCACTTTTGTGAACATGGTACCAAATTCGGATTTAACCCTGCAGAACAACAAAAGAATCATGAAAATCGGTCCACAAACGGCGAAGTTATGGTTGAACATACAAAAAAATATATGTATATACAGACGAACATATTATTATAACCTCCTCCTTTTTGGAAGTCGGTTAGAAACAGAAAGAATTCTCTGATTATTAATCTGTTTCTAAGTAATACGCATGGATACAGTCTATATTATAAAATATTGCCACATATTATTACTATGATCTGATTATGTATTATCGTTTTAACAAATAATATTTAGTACTCAACGTAAATAATTGCGAATGGTCCGATCTTGAGTCTTGACCTACATAGTTGAGACTTGAGAGTTAAATGTATCCACTGGTGATAAAAATATTTCGTAATCGCATAAATATTTTTAAGAGCTAAATAGCAAAATAGTGAGCGTAGTGACAATATTCCAAGAATGTTGTTTGAACCTCGCTGCATACTCGTCGCGGTTGTCGTGCAGCGCGCCCGGCGCCGGCCGCGGCATGGCAACAGCGTAACTTATTTATGGCGTACTATTTGTGGCACTTGAATCAGTCAATTAGATGTTTAGACGACGCCGCTGTACCCCACGATAAGCGACCGTATGGTGAAAGTGATAAGGTGGCGTTTTGTATTACCGGTTCGACATCAATTACAGAATGAAATAGTATTTCACATCGGATGTTTAAATGTATCATTTACGGTAGTCAATGTGTTATGTAGATGGAAGATACGACTATACTTGTAGTCTACAACGGATCAACCTATAAACTTCGTACGGCTTAAAGTGATAGGTAGTAATTTATGAGCGTTAAAACTTTAAAAGGATCCATAATAACATATTATCTTCTTGTTGTAGGTATGTGGAAGATTGATGCGTCAATCAATTTTATTTAACCCCTTGTTTTGATTATATATAAAAAATCCACACAATAAGCAATTTTTTAAGCTATGTGTCCATAATAAAACTAGCTAAAAGCCGAGCTTTGTGAGTTTGTGACTCAAAGGCTTGCGTCCTAACACGTCAACTGATATGACTGATGATAACACATCTACACAATATGAAAAACCCTATGGAAAAACCTTGACTGATGAAAACACATGTACATGTAAATAAAAATTGCTATGATAAAGCACAAATCAATAGGCGTGAATGTTTTCCCATAAAGTGTACAACAAAATGTTCAGGTTGTGGGATACCTATAGGTACTAGAGCTCGCTGCGCTCGCCCTGATAATCGTAAAGATAGCAATCTAAAGATGACAATAATCATTTATTATCAAGCATAAAAAGTCTTCAGAGGAATATAATAACAACAACTGCCTTCTATAATAAGAAAAATAAAAATTTTGCTTTCTTTTATCGAATTATTATGATTAATCGTACAGTCTTATCTTAATGATGTATTTGCCAAAACTATAACAGAGGATGTACTGCTTTAAAGCATTATTTAATAGATATAGGAGATAAACACTTATCCTAATAATAAATAAAAATAAAAAGCACCAAAAAAACATAAATGTAAAAAGTATCAAAATCAATGTGTTACAGCAGCATACACCCGCACCTCTCCAGTAGGCGGGGGGCGGTACGGGTGCGAGGGGGACGGACGTATGTCACCGACGTCGCGGCGGTAACGGTGCGCGGACGCAGGTCGACCTCAACGTTTTCGTCAGCGACCGTCAGTTTGAGTTTCGAACGGATTAAAATATGAATTTGGAATTGTTTTTTTTTTTGGTCCCTTGAGTTATGAATGTTTATATATTGTAATACAGTTATGCAATATTTTAACTGTTAACTAAACAGCTTAGCAACAAGCTTGACTTTTTAAAATTTATGGATGACGGCAAATATGCCTCCCAATTGTAAAAGTTAAAACAAAATGAATTTTCAAATTAAGATATTATTGTTTCAAGTAAATCACATAAAATTTCAAATAGTGAAGTTGTTGGTTAATATGACAGCTTCTATTGGCTTACTTAATAGATTTTTTAATTTTAATTAATGGGTTGTTTTCTTTTTTTAATCTCCACCAGATGGCGCGATGATAGACACTTCTAGATTTTCTATTGGTTCCCTACCGATCTGAAATTATCTGCAGGTTGGCACCACTGACTACATATGGGTTGTGTTTCCAAAAAATATCAGTGTACTGCCAAGTGTGACATAAATCAAAATATCTTAAACCTAGTTTTCATTAGCATAATAATATCATAAAACTGTATGTATTTATACATTTCCATATATTACTATGTTTTTTTGCTTCGTCTCTCTAGTTTAAATTTCACGAAGAGCATACGCCTAAGCGATCATTGGCCTAAGCGATTAGGCCAGTATACTGGTAACGGCTTAGGAACATGCTAACATTATTGAATACTTGTCAAACTGAAAACTGACAACTGAAAGAGTTTTGGCGGGCATGTCATTTTCAAACTTCTTCTACTTTTTATTGTTGGTGTGGTTTTTATTATTTTTTCCCAAATTGTGTTATTAGGGTTTTTGATGTTCATTATTGGTAAAATATCAGCCATTAAATATCCGTTATATTGCAGAAGTGCAGGCAAGTTGTTGTCAAAACCTAAATGTATAATTCCTGTGACATTTGGTGTGAATATCGGTAAATAGGGCTATTTCTTCCGTGAGTTATAACTAAAACATCGTTATAATAACTATATTATCCTATTCATTGGAATATTATTGCGTCTTTATCAAATTGAAATGTATCAAGTTTTACATTCTTTTGCCCAGTTTTGTAGCAATTATTGATGGTATCCCTGGTATTACCGATAGTTGTCTACCCATACGCCATCTAGTTACTAAAATGGAAACTGTTTGACAATCAAATTAAAAAAATAAGAAAACGCCTCATTAATTTAGTATAAATAAATGAAGTTGACAATTCTAATTCTGATATTTGAAGTTAATATTAGGTACTCGGGGTACTCCACCTGAGATCAAATCTAAATAAGTATGTATTTCTAAATTTATTTAAATATGTAGTACCTATTATTAATTGTCCTAGGCCTAAGATTTAGGCCTAACTCCCAGTCCTTGACAAAAACAAAAATCAAGATTGCTTGGTAAAAACAAGTACATATATTTCATAGTTTTTTTTACATTCTAGTACGGGAGCCCTAGAACAAAATTTTTTTTGATCACCTACTATCAAGCTAATTTTTTGTTAGTAGCTTCATTTTGATAAGAAGAACAACATTTTGATTTGCGAAAAATCTCGAAAGTGGTAGCTAACAGAAATAGAAAGTCTCCAAAAATCATATTGAGGTTTCTCAAATCATATTTTTCTAACCTGAATAGTTTGCGAGAGAGACTCTTCCAAAGTGGTAAAATGTGTGTCCCCCCCCCCCTCTAATTTCTAAAGTAGGGGCATGATAATTCTAAAAAAAATATATGATGTAGATTAAAACTACTACGTCTGTCCGTCCGCGGTTTTGCTCAGAGACTATAGGACCTACAAAGCTGTAATTTGGCATGAATATACGTATTAATAATGCCGACAAAATGGTACATAAAATATTTAAAAAATATTTTTTTTTATGGTACCTCCCCTACACGTCAAGCGGGGTTGAATTTTTTTTTTCGCGCCCACCCCATCGTGTGGGGTGTCGTTGGATAGGTTTTTTAAAAATATTATGAGTATTCATAGATCGTTTTCCGGTTTAGGGATCCATTTGTGAAATATTAAGTTTTAAAGTGGAAAAAATCGTTAGAGTCCAGTCCCCTCCAACCAGCTAAACGGTTGCTTCTGGAAATGTGAAAAAATTCACAGGAGTAGGAAATATGCTGAATTTAAAAGGAAAACTATCACGGCTAAGTTGACTTCATAAGTTATTGAGTAATAGTTTTAGCCGAATTCGGAAAAAGGCACTATTAGATAGGAAAAATTATTTAATACTTTTTAGTTCTTACTATAACCATATTATTATTGTTTTTACCTTGGAAGTCGGTTTTAATTTTTTGTTAAAAATAATAATTTACTATCATGTTGTCAACGTTATTATGTTAATAAGTATCTTTTTATCAAAGTAAAAAATTTACGCATATTACCTTGATATTACCCAGCATGAACGTAGAAAAAGCGGCCAAGTGCGAGTTGGAGTCGCCCATGAAGGGTTCCGCAGCAGCAATAAGGATTATTTTTATGAAATTAAAATGTTTTTGATTTATTTTTATATTTCAGTCGATTTAATGAAATTTAGATTAAGGTTTACTATTTATGACGTATAAAAAAACTACTGGCTAGATCTCGTTCAAACCAATTTTCGTTGGTAGTTTTTATAGTAATCTACATCATATATTTTATGTTATACTTACAAATAGAAATACGCTACTGCTGAGTACTGACTAATGACATTGTCAAAAAGTAGACCAATGTGACTCACCGATGGTAATAAACAACTACGGAGCAAAATCTGAAACAAAATAACGGCTATTAGGAAACTGTTGAAAAGCACTTTTCTAAGTTAGTAACACAAACATGTAACAATAATTACGAAACGACATACAAAAATATTACAAAAACAGAACATGCATACATTTCTTTACTATCACAATGACTTTAGCTATCATGATTTGGCTATCGTTTTTCAAGCATTTTTCATTGAATATTTTGCGAGGATGTCTGATAAGATACCTGTCGACTTTGAATGTAATATCTCTTGTTCTAATTTTAATATCATCGAAGGATTTAGATTACTTAACTCGTCATCCTAAATTCAAACTATCTTACCAATGTGATGCCTTATTTTTAACCGACTTCCAAAAACGAGGAGGTTATTAAATGTAGGTACCTATTAAGCATTTCAAAACTATAGGTCTACCAGAATCTGATGGCAAATTTTTGATTTTCAAAAAATGTCTTTGATCATTGGATAAATTTATAATTTAATTGCATGTTTCACACACAGTGTCAGCCACTATAAGGATCAAAATGCTTTATTCCAATTACCCTGTATTGCTAGAGTCAATTTACTTTCTCACTTTTTGCCATCACCCATCAGATTTTGGTAGACCCATAATAAGTAATAATTATTATCATAGCATATCTTTGATCTAAACTTTAAAGCACTGAAGCAGTTAACGCTCTTCTTTATTCGAAAATGTAGACTATGTAGCTTTTCTTTCTTTCTCTTCGTTTTTGGCAACTTGACACAAAGTATGTGTATGTTGTGCCACAGACAAGGTAAAAAGGTAAGGAATATGGCGGGAAAACCGTATTCCTCCTATATACATTCCCGGCAAAACTCCGACTATGTAGCTACTCTTTGGACTAGAGCAAGCTGCGATCGTTTATATTTTTAATTTGATTAGAGCATTGATGTCCATGCTCCGTGGACTGATACACGGCATACATACTGATAGATAAGACGTCCCTGCCTATGTGTGGGACTGTTAAAAAATAGACAACTTAAGGTGGGGGAGCGCGTCTGTCCCTCTCTAACGCGTTCAGCCGTCTCGCTCTATATTTTCTATTCCCTTTCAGGGCACAATGATTGGTTATCGTTTTTTTTTTCTGAGGGCCAGCGTTTTTGATTAATACGCATGTAAACATTTTGTTTCTTTTCCGACGCGTCGTGTGGGTATGCCCTTATAAGGTATGCTAATTGCATTACAAATACCGTCGTTCCTCTTTGTTTCTAATTCTATAATTGCATTAGGTGCTTTTACATTTTAAATACAAAACACGAAAAATTTTAATCTCATCTTTAGATACAGGCTTTGTTTTGTGTATTCCGTTTAATATAAGGGTTCTGTAATCAACCAACCTTGGTTGACTATGGAACCCTAAAACGGAACCCTAACCAGCTGATTTTTTGTATATTGGTAGGTTTATAGTTACATAATATAAGAGTAACATTGTCCTGCAAGTAGAGCAATCCATATTTTAGGACCATCAAATCAAAGTATTAAATCCTTTCTATCTCTGTTAGCTACCACTTTCAAGATTTTTCGCAAATAAAATTGTTGTTCGTCTTATCAAAATGAAGCTACTCACAAAAAATTTGCTTGATAGTACCTAATAAAAGAAAATTGTTCTACGGAACCCGGCCTAATAGTACTTAATCTTTCAAGGCCCAAGCGGTCGCATGCGACTGCGATAACAAAATAAGAACAATAGATTTTCAAGAATCTGTGATCGAGGGGATATAAATGATTTTGTTTCGTTCAAAGGCTCGCGACCGGTCCACTTCTCCGGAGTAATGTGTCCGGTGACCGTACCATTCGTTACCATTAACTGGCATATTCTCACCTCGCGGCTTCGGTTACCGGACGTGGAAGGAATGTACTTCCAGCGGCCTCGGTCACGGCCAACTCGTGGTAATGTGCCTGGTAATAAACCTTAAATCCAAATACCATTAATTAATGACTGATCGTAAACACTTTGTCGATACGACCTCTAAGTGAAGACTGAAGTTGCATTAGCAACAGCGAAGTTAGGGAAAAAGGCAGGGCAATGCGTTATGCCAAATCTCATATACATTTATAGCATCCATTAGACGGTAGGTTTTGCTGTCAGTTTTACCACAGTAATGACTGTGACTGATGGGTAACTTACCGTGTAAGAGCGTGACTGACGGTTGCATGAAGCTGATTGACGAAAATCTGGATACATTCGTCAGTCCATCAGTCACCATCAGTCAAACATAATTCATGATTGACGGAATTGACTGACGCTTGCATGAGCGTATAATGGATGCCTATAACTTCGCTGTCAAAATTGTCAAATGCAACTTGACTTTATAGGCTGTATAATGTATTTAATTTTACTTTGATTAGTGATAAGTGCAGGTGGTTATTGCATGTGATTACTAATTGGAAGAAAGCAAGTATGGATAGTGACTGATTTCTTAGTAAGCCTTATTTAGCAAGTCCTTTATTTTCTCCTAATCATTAATCACCTGCACTCGCACTAATCAAAGTGAACACTTGCCCTTATAGTATGAGAAAATCACCTAATATTAAAATATAATCCTAATAATATAAACTTAAAATTGGAGCTTGCTGATCAGAATGAAACTATAATACTCCACATTCCACAATAATTTTGCATGTAGCGTGGTGCGTGAACGCTCACAGACGCACCCGCGCGGGCACGTCGACGGTCGAACGCACGCTACGCTCAAATCCAAGATGGCGGGCTGCATTTGGCGGAATCACCCCCCGCTAATAGTAAATTATGTAGACTTGTAAGTTGTAGAGTATGTCGATGGAGCATCGGCCTTGGAGTTTTTGCACCAGTTTTAATTAAGTACTTAGTTAAATTCTTTTAAGAAAAATCTTTGTATTGGAAATGGCTTAAGAATTTTGGTTATGTTGAACGTACCCCTCTTTGCCATATTATTATATCAAGTAGCGGTACTACTTGGACAGAAAATATGGCGTAAAAATGTAGAGCGAATTAACAACTATACCTAGTTGCAGAGCTTTTTATCACCTCAGTAAGGTGAATGTGAAGATATAGTTTACTGTGTTTGTGAAGTCTAAAATTAAAAAAAAAATGCATAGTTGACACCAAGGACGTTGAAATAAACGTCCTTGGTTGACACAATGTGCTAGTAAAAAAGGAAAATCTAGAGCCAGGAACAGACAGCTAACGATCAAGGTTACAAGATGCCCGATTCGATATCATGGGAATAGTAAATAGACGGGACGATACTATTTGAAATAGATAAAATATCCCGCCCAAAAGGGACCAAGATAGATAAGTAAATAAAAAAAGAACATTATGAGGGCCGTCGTATCTTCGTCCAACCGGGCCTGGCGCGGACAAAAAATAGGCCAATAGAGAAGGTCTATGAGTGGGAGCAGAATGCACCGGGCCCGCGGAGGCTGGCCAATAGCTGCGCGCGCGCACCCTGCCGCCCCGCGCCCGCACCCCGCACCCGCCCCTCGCCCTCCACCATGCTAATGAGAATCTGGTATAACACAATTTTGGAACTAGAGAGGAATCTAACCTAACCCATAAGTTTTGTTAAGATTCTAGATTTTATATTATATCTTCTATCTTAAATTTTTGAACGATTTCATACAGGCAAAGAATGTAAATAATCATGAAGGAGAGCTGAGGGTTCCGGGTTGGTATTCTAAATTAATATTTAGATAAGTACCTATAATATACTTACTGCAACTATTGAAATTAAAAGTGGCTCTACATTTATCAGCTGCGACTGAGCTTTTGCGGTCATATACGCGTGCCACGTAATTATTGTGTCCAAATTAAAAGTCTGCAGTATTCGAATTTGTGAAAAACCCCAACCCAACACACTGTTGACGATTAATTAATTATTATTATATATACTTTTGATAACGTCAGCTTCCAACAAAAAGAAATCTAATTCATCCCTTCGCTACACAGTACCCCATAGGTACTGCTGACCACAGACATGAAACTTTATAACACCTTTTTTGTGTTAGGCGCTTAGTCTAAACTTTACTTGCAAAAAAAATTTCCAGCTAGTGCACCACATAGCGCAGCACAGTTCCAATCATTCATTTTGATTTAAAAAATACAAAGTCGACCAAAATGTGCTTGTTTTAATTCCGTGGTTAATACGTAATATTTAAATTGATAGCTTAATTATAAGCGATACTAAAAGCATTATAACCGCCCATACATATTTTTGTTTATATTTTGTTCTGGATGTATTAAAACGGAGTACACAGGTACATAATATAACAAGTAATGAGTGTTGTCACCCGCGTTATCAGATAAGTGGTATCAGGCCTGTGACCGCTAGATAACGACCGCAGCGTGGCGATAACCACCACCTTTGGTTAAGCCCGTCACCATCACCATCATCGTCACCGTTACCATCATCGTCACCGTCACCATTACCAGCAGCACCAGAAATCAGAATAATCCCCAAACATCACTGATGAGCAAACACGATAATCACTGTCGTTTAATAAGCCCGTCATCAACGTCATACCAGAATTATTCAGAACCATTACCAGAGCGAGTGGTTTAAGGTTTTGGTCCAACTGTACCAAAACCAAAATATTACTGAAGTTTAAAAAGAATTTTCAATCCTCAAGTTATAACACCGTAGCGTGTCCTAAAGTTGCAGTCAACAAGTCGGCTAAACGATGTAAGTATAGGTAGCCGTGTGATTGAATGGCGTTGTTCAGTCAAAGGGCTAGCTGTTTGATTGAACGGCTATTTTAAGTAGTTGGCTGCATACATATATTATATTTCAGTAATCAGGTACTTTTTATCCCTAAAATCTCTATAATTACTTATGATAGAATAAGTGACAAAATTTGGCCACGACGCGAATTTCGCGTCGTGGCCGTTTCACTATTACCACAACGCGTTTCGAGCCATTTTTTCGCTCACTGAGCGTTTTCGGTCTTTGAGCGTAACATATCCAATAGAGTAGGTACACTGTAAAAGTAGCAGCGCTGAAAAAGTTACACCTCAAAGTGTGTTATAATGTACGTAGATACCTATACATAATGTATCATTTTGTTACATTTTGTATCACATTGTTACTACGGTAAACCTTTAGTGAATTATTAAAAACATTAATATAATTAGGTTATTATAGCTTTTAAGAAATGAATTAGTGATTTTTGTTTTAATTTGATTTGTGTTAAGTGCTATTTATATCGAGGACACATGATTCAGTTTCGCGTTTCGACCTACAAATCGTCCAATAACTAAAAATAAAGCTGATAAGCCTATCACTCAACCTGAAATGGAAACCAAATACGATTGTCGAAGAGATTATTATTTGTATTGTATGCAAATTTAAAGTAACTGAATAACGAATATGGATTTACTGAAAACTTTTGAGACCAAATTTATTATTCGTATTTTACTGCCGCACATTATTGATTAGTTAACTGTAATTAAATTATAGAGATACATGATTTGTCATTTGTCAAACGTCTCTGAGACCTGAGGCCGGCAGTTAGAATGTCTACAGTATTTTTATTTAAAAAGTTTTCGGGCTTAGAACCAGCAATGAAGGCAGCTTTTCAATATTTTCTTTCTCAAAGATACGAAAAAATTATACACATTTTCTTATTAAAAAACATTTCAATGTATCTTTTATGTAATGTAACTAATGTAGAGCGTAGAGTGTAGACCTGTAGAGGCTGTAGATTGTTGACAATGGTACTGCATAATGCTCATAGTGACTTTAAACGAAATAATGATTTATAACTAGCTAGCTTTATATTATTCTATACTATAGAATATTATTTTCAAAGCTAGCTAGTTAATATATAGCATAGGTGTAGTGCTTGTAGTCAAGTAGTATTCAATAATTTCCACGGCGAATCTTGAAATGAATGGGATTTGACAAAACGTAACGCAGAACGGTATTATAATTTATAAGTATAAGAAGGCTCTTGCAAAACCTTTTGCCAATTCCCATACAATTTATGATAAATTGAAATAACTTCGACAGGAAACAGTACCTACTGTCGAAATTATTATTGAGTGCGAATGACTAAGGGTAAATGGCCAGTTTAAAGGAAATTGGTTTAAGTCAGTGATATACAAAAAATTTTTCCTGCTGCTGATGATGATACTGAGGCACAAAGGACAATGGATACTTGTGATCCAAATATAAAGTTATATTGTGTACTGTATTGTATTATTATTATAAGGTGGACGTCAGTACGGCATTATCTGCCGTCGGAGCGTTGACCGCGCCGCCACCGGCCGCTGCGTTTATCTGCAACGCTCTGGGGTTCAAGTTTCATCACTCGAACATCGAATACAGTCTGATTGGCTCGCACTGGTGTCTGATTCTTATTACTTAAATGTCGAGGCCATCTAGGCTGTCTGACTTGCGAGCACACAAGCTGCCTTGAGCGTGAGACGTGAGTGGGGCAGTCTGCCATCTAAGCGACTTTCAGGCATAAGAATCAAGCCCCTGCATATTTAAGGGAATGCATAACAATATAGGAAAATGTTTTATATTTATGTAAGCATAATATTATACAGGCAACTGTGTGTCTAAGCTGTCTTTGTCACTGTGCCAGCTTAGTAAGCGCCTTTGGAGTTCAAATCTCAGAAGTCAGAACGGAATGGACAATAAGCTGAATTAAAATTCTTTAAGCTGATGCAAAATCGGCATAGAGCAAGAACAATCATAAACGACTATGCTGCTCTACTTTCATGATATATTTTATGTGGGCCTGTATTCACTTTGATTAGTGCGTGTGCAGGTGATTAGTGCAGGTGATTAGTAATTAGGAGAAAATAAAGAACTCATGTACTAATCAGTCTCTGTCCACACTTGATTTCTCCTGATTACTAATCACCTGCAGTCTGCACTTATCACTAATCAAAGTGAATACAGGCCTTATAGCATGGCTATAGTTAAGTCCATGGTATACCTCAATATCTTCTTATATATAAAATTCTCGTGTCACAATGTTAGTTAGCGTACTCCTCCGAAACGGCTTTACTGATTTTAACAAAATTTTATATGCATATTCAGTGGGTCTGAGAATCGGCTACTGGGTACTTTTTTATTGATAAGTGCATTTGTTGAATAAATAATAGTAAATTATTACAAATCGAGACTGACGGCGACTATTGTTTACATGCTACGGAAATTTACGGAATAGCGTCGATGGACGTTGCCATGGTGACATTCTTACTTATAGTCACTTCAATAAAATAATATGGGCAAAATACTTTATCCAATTGTTTTGATGGCAAAACAACGTTTGCCGGGACAGCTAGTATTTTAATTATATAGTAGTAGGCGTGAGTTAACAAAATATGTCAGCTACTCGGAACTCCGCTCATTGAAATATTTCGTTTGGAACTCAACTATGAAAATGAACAAATGAAAATGTAATACGGAGTTCCAAGAAAAAGGACAAAGCATAGTTTTTATCCCGGAAAATGTGTCAATAAAGGATTTTCGTCCTGATGAAGTTGGGGGCAACTTCTATAGGAACATTGTAAAGTTAAATATATTTTGTGAGCAATCAGATAGAATATTAAAATCAGGATTACTTAATTTCAATATTCTAAATTAATTTTAATACCCAATCACAAGCATACGAGTATAATGTTTGTCTTGTGATTCAGACTCTACTTAAGGTGACGCCTTGATAATTTGGCTGTAGCGATGTCGATTTTTCTCAGCAATGACTAAAGCTAAGAAATTAAAGTTCACTGTCAGTATTCATCATGTCTTTGTCTTTGAATTATCCATAGCATAACACGATTGGTCAACTTTTATAACACAGAATAATCAATCAAAAAGATTTCTGTAAAAAAGGGATTCCTATTTTGCCAACAGAGGAGAGTGATATAAGCTTCCAAAATTTGTACATAAATTGGTTCTAGCATACACTTTAATTTGCCAATAGCTTATATGAAATGTATTTATGGTTTTTAAATTACGCGACAAAAACCATTTTGTCGCTACGCCCTTTCCATTTTTTGCTGTTCCATTGCTTGTTTTCTATGAGAGGCCGGGCCAGCCTCGCATAGAAAACAAGCAATCTAAAACACATCCAACACGGTTTTTTACTTTAACGTGAACGTCACCTTAAAATAACATAGCAATGTAGAGCAGCTAAGAAATTAATTTATTTCAATAATTATATTTTTCTGTGCGTATTTTATGTTTTATAAACCTTGATATTCTATAATAATTTACACAATAAAATTTAAAAAATAATGTACAATGCTTTAATACCTTCAAACGTTTTAAATAGGTGTAAAATAAGTAGATGCAATTTGCAATAATATCGGTTTTTCGTTTAGTACAGACCCAATGTTCTATAATACCTACATATTTTGTTAGATTATTCTTATAATAATATCAGGTTAGTGATATTATTATAGGAACAATCTAATAAAATATATAGAGTTAACAACACATTGAAAATGCAATTAACTAGACTCTGTATTATAATAATTCTATCTATACCTACATATAATAAAACTGTAGAAATGTGAATTCTGTACATTGAAGATATTCAAAAAATAATAAGCGGAGGGTGACACTACATCGCTATAGAAGCCAAAAATGTGGCTAGTTTTTTGTCTGTCTGTCTGTCTGTCTGTATGTTTGTTCCAGCATCACACGAAAACTACAGATCCGATTTGAATGCAGTTTTCGCAGATATATTGGTCTTCTTCCAACTTAACATCTGGTGTATAAAAATTTTTCCCCCCACCCCTCTAAGGGGACAAAAGAGGGGGTCAGATTTTTTCAAACTTTTTTCTTTAATACAAAAACTACTGATCCGATTTGCAAACGGTTTTCGCAGATATATTTGTGTTCTTTAAACTCAACATCTGTCATATAAAATTTTACCCCCCACCCCTCTAAGGGGACCAAAGAGGGGGTAAGATTTTGTATCAAACTTTTTTCTTTAATGGACTTACTTCATATTATTATGTACTGTATTTTTCAACTCAACATTTGGTGTATAACCCCCCCCCCCCTCCTTTAGGGGACAAAAGAGAGGGGAAGATTTTAGATCAACTGATGAAGTGGAAATACTTTATATGACAAAACAACGTTTGCCGGGACAGCTAGTTAAAACATAATAGAACATAATCAAACACTTCTCAGAGCTTACAAAGACGTCGAATCAGCAAAAAATATGATACTTATTCTTGAATGGAACACAGCGAGCTGCAGCGCTCAGTATAGAGCTCACTCAGCTCTATACAGAGACATTTGCTGACGACACAATTCGTAGAGACTGTGATTAATCAAATAGTTTGAACTAGATGACACCCGCAACTCCATTTTGCGCCAAAGTGGGTTATCGCAAGGGAACCGTACATTTTACCGGGATGGAGAATATGGTATATCCTTTCCCGGGACTCAAAATATCTCCATACTCAGTAAAATCCGTTTAGTGGTTTGGGCGTGATGTGGTGACAGATTGACAGGCAGACAGACACACTTTCGCATTTATAATGTCAGTATGAATGATAGAGAATGCCCATTGTTTTAACGTACATCATTACTTACATACTTGAATATATTTAAACATTGTTGATGTCAATAACATATTGATCAAAAGAGGAATAGCATAATAATAAATAGTTGCCTCGCTAGTTTTAGAATCAGTCGCTTCTTTGATAGTATAATGGTTGTACAGCAAACATCAATAGCTCTATCGAGTATTGTTTGCCTTCCTCGTTGTTAGGTTACTGACACTAATTAGTTTGTGCACTACAGTTTTTCATGAAAAAGAAGAAAAAAGTAATAAATTTTAGTAGCATAAATCTTAATTTGAATAATCAAGTTTTCTTGCTTTCTGTTGAACTAGACTTTTAGCAAAAAAAATTACACCAGTATTAATTTATTGTTTTAATGTCAGAAAATCTCGTGACTTAAATAATATAAGAACAATGTAGAGCTACCGAGGTATCGTTCAGTTACACACACGTACCAGCTAATACAGATTTCAGACTTGAGAAAAATATGAAAATAATAATACGCTCTATGATAGTACCTGGTCAATTGCGTATTTTCTTTGTTATTAATTATATTAATCATCTAAGCAATGGACATAAGCACCATCTCAAATGCATAATAATATTATCTCAAGTAATGCACTTATGCTGGTTCTTTTTACCTTGCTCCTCGACAGCTACGACTCAAGGCACGACAACCGACCGACATTACGCAAAATCTTACACGGAGGACAACAATATTACGGAAACTTAATATCGATCGTTAAAATTTAATAATTTACGTCTGAGCGACGCCCATTTTCAAAATGGCGCACTCCGTGACGTAATCTTTAGAAATTGACAAGATTTTCTCGCTAACTGAGTAAATATGAAAACGCAAATTACAGTACCTAGAGATAAAACTCTGGTATCTTTCGGAGGCCCGCGTGAGCCGCTGGAGAGTGGCGTGCGGAGGTGTCGCCGCGTCACTCTCGCAACACGATTAATAATCCAATTAGAATGCTCCGCGAACGCGGAACGTGCACGCCAGATGTGTGCATGAGGAGTGCGAACAAAGAGCATTTCCAAAATGGCGTACGACTGTCCAAATCGAAAATAAAATTAATCGGAAAGCGGACTCACCGACACCGGCCAACATGGCGGAGGACAAAGGATCCGGGAGCTACACCGCCGGCACCGAACCCCGGGCCCGGCCCCCTGACCGTCGCCGGGCCCGACGCGGGGAACGGCGGTCGCGATGATTTTTTGTGTAATATTTGATGTTTGAACCGTATCGCGACGTGGATGCACTCGGTCGAGTGCATTAAAGAGTACTGACCTAGGGCTGGTTGCATCGGCGCAGAGCTGCACACGCGCGCACCGACGCACACAGCTCCACGCGCCCGAGTGTTTACCGATGTGAGCATTACGATAGTGTATTTAGAGGTTATATTCACTTGGACCGGTGCACGGTGGCACCGAGCGTTCGATAGTCATGGAAACGAGCTGAAAGTATGTTCAGGCTGTACCCGCCGACGACGGACGAGAAGGTTTCATTGCCGGTACGTTCAAAATCAGAACAGATTGAGACGCTCCTAAAAACTGATGAAAAACTTTATGAACTCTGATAGAATCATTTAAAAATCTTTTTAAACACAATTTTTAATCGAAAATTAAGTTTGAATAGATTATTAAACACAAACAGTCTGTAAGCTTTGCTGATCACGTCAGCAAAATCAACATGCAGTTGTCTACTCGTCGAACAGTCTTTCAAAGTCTTGATGTCTTTACTCTTTAATATTAATAGTCGTTTTTAGGGTTCCGTAGCCAAAATGGCAAAAAACGGAACCTTTATAGATTCGTCATGTCTGTCTGTCTGTCTGTCTGTCCGTCCGTATGTCACAGCCACTTTTCTCCGAAACTATTAGAGCTATACTATTGAAATTTGGTAAGTAGATGTAGTTTGTGAACCGCATTAAGATTTTGATGCAAAAATGGAAAAATTATTAAAAATTTTAGGGGTCCCCATAGGTACAACTGAAACAAAAAAAAATTTTTTTCATCTAACCTATGCGTGTGGGGTATCTATGGATAAGTCTTCAAAAATCATATTGAGGTTTCTCATATCATTTTTTTCTAACCTGAATAGTTTGCGAGAGAGACTCTTCCAAAGTGGAAAAAAGTGTGTCCCCCCCCTCTAATTTCTAAAGTAGGGGCATGATAATTCTAAAAAAAATATATGATGTAGATTACTATAAAAACTACCAACGAAAATTGGTTTGAACGCGATCTAGCCAGTAGCCAGTAGTTTTTTTATACGTCATAAAAATGGTAAACCTTAATCAAAATTTCATTAAATCGACTGAAATATAACAATAAATCAAAAACCTTTTAATTTCATAAAAATAAACCTTATTGCTGCTGCGGAACCCTTCATGGGCGAGTCCAACTCGCACTTGGCCGTTTATTTGTATGAGAGCCCTCCTTAATTGTTATTTAATTTATTTAAATTTTATTGTTAAATATTAAATTACAAATATAATTAAGGATTTTGTGAATATTACCACCAATATTACAAGTGCCTACCTGTTGCCATTATGGATTACGAGCAAAAAAGCCAAAAAAATCATGTTTGTTTTATGGGAGCCTCCCTTAAATATTAACTTTATTTTGTGTTTAGTATTTGTTGTTGTATTCAAATTTTATTCGGTAGCGCGCTCTCTGTATCTGTGTGCTTCTTGGCAAAGGCCTCCCACAAGCTTCCACTCGCTTCTATGGCATGCCACTCTTGTCCACATTTTGTCAGCCATTTGTACTATTAAGTCATTAACTTCCAAAAAGGAGGAGGTTATAATAATATGTTCGTCTGTATATTAACTTTGCCGTTTGTGGACTGGTTGTCATGATTATTTTGTTATTGCACAGGGTTGAATCCGAATTTGGTACCATATTCACAAAAGTGGTGATCTGATGATGGGATCCATGAGGGATCGAGGGGACTCCTTGAAATTTTTATGGAAACATATAGTGATTTCGATTTTTTCTGAATTATCCGAGGTAAATGCTACCGAAAAGTAAGACTTCGCACCAGCTCCCTGGATGCGAAGGTACTGAACAGAACTTTTGAATCCTTATAGATACAGGTTCGGGGATTTCGGGGCTGCTTAAATTGCACCAATTTGATTGATCATTGATGATGACAAACCATAATAATACCACAACCATAATAATACCATGGGTCATCACATTATGACCCGATTATTGGTATTTTTCGTGATATTTTGCATCAAAGCAGATGTTTTTGATGACTATTTCGCTGTATGCGGACCGATTTTCAAAATTATTGTGTTGTTGTATAGGATATATAATCTTAATTTTGCATAACGATTATGAAAGTGGTGAGTTGATGATTTTTTTTTTTTAAAGTTTGGAAATTGCAGCATCGCTTATAAAATTACTAGCTGTTGCCCGCGACTTCGCCCGCGTTAGCATAGTATAGTAATTAATAACGGAGATAGATAATTTTAAATAAGGGGTTGGAGGTAGAATTTCCAAAAACGCATAAATATATTGTATCCATTTATTTTTTATCAGTAGCCCAAAAATAGTTTCATATTGTTTCTAACTCAAGAAATGACGGACTTTCATTCAAACTTTCAACCCCAATTTCACCCCCTTGGGGGTAGAATTTTCAAAAACGCTTAAATACGTATCCATTCATTTTTAATCAGTAGTCCAAAAATAAAGTTTCATGTTTGTAACTCAAGAAATGACGGACTTTCATTCAAACTTTCAACCCCAATTTCATCCCCTTGGGGGTGGAATTTAGAAAAACGCTTAAATACATATTTATTTATTTTTATTCAGTAGCTCAAAAATAAATTTCCATGTTTCTAACTTAAGAAATGACAGACTTTTATACAAACTTTCAACTCCTTTTTCACCCCCTTCGGGGTAAAATTTCCAAAATTCCTTCCTTAGTGGGTGTCTACTTTACAAAACAACCCTACTCACCAAATTTCGTGGCTGTAACTTTAACAGTTTTTACTCGGCGATGATGAATCAGTCAGTCAGTCAATCAGTCAGGACTTGTAATTTTATATATATAGATAACTGCAAGCATTTACCACCATTTTGCTTTCAGTAATATAATATGGATACTTAGTTAATATTCGTAGTGGTTAACTAATATCTACGCATAAAGCTTTGTCTTGTAGATAACTAAAAAGAGTAAAAATATTATTTTTTAACAAAAATTGAACCTGACTTCCAAGGAAAAAACAATATTCTTGAAATGGCCTAAAAAGTATGAAATAATTCTTGTTCTTCATTAGAGCCTTTTTCAAAATTCGACTATATCGTAACACGAGTTCATGTCTTCATATTACAGTAAGTTCTATATCGTATCCTTTTCCTAGTATTTTTATACAAAAAAACTAAGTTGCCAATAATAGTATGACTGCCGGATTGGGTTGTTTACCCTATACAAAAAGCTGATACTAACTGTAACTAACAAAAATATAAGGTGCCAACTGCCAATAATATGACTGCAAATTTTGAGTAAGTTTGTCTATTACCTAACATTAATAAAGCAAAAGTTTGTGACCCGTTTAGACGTGAAGACTGAAGAACAAACACACAATTAAGGTGTTTTTTACTTCTTCAGGTCTAAACGGCTGCAGCGATTTTAATAAAATTTGGTACTTATGGAGTTATACCCTGGGTTAACACATGGGCTACTTTTTCTGTGGGAAAATATCACAATATATTTTCCCCAATAAACATCGGGTAACATCGCGGGGCACAGCAAGTAAAGAATGAAGGTGATGATACAACCTCCTGTGTGATATATCAGCCACAGCCCACAAGGTCGTGGCTGCAGCAGAGGGTAGACGATAACCGCGACACTTCACACTGCTGATAAGGTACGCACTGCCGTTGCAATGATAATACGTGAGGTATATTGAGTAGCACGTGTACCAGAGAGAATGGTGGATGATATTATACGCTCTCTGAAATTAGGCGTGTTACTTTCCCGGGACTATAGTTGTCAGTGGGCAAGCTGGTTCTCTTGCAGAGGGTGACTGCAAGCACTGACGTATTAGGTAGAGATTCCATGACGATTTTTAAAATCTAAGAGATATGATTTTTTAATTTTATTAAGTAATATTGAGAACCGAGAGGGAAATACTTAAAAAACTTACCTCATAAGTCGTACATTTTGAAAGTTGACAGAAAAACACAATATACTTAGTGCATATTAATGGTAATGTGGGAATCAAACAAAACATTAATATTTAATAGGTTTCCTGAGAGTGCACATTCCAATAAAACATGTAGGATGTATTTTAATTGACTTTACCTAATAATGATGTGTAGATTATTTAATATTTTAAATGACTCTACAAAATAATTTACACTTAAATACATAATTTGCTACTTTTATCGTGGCAAAATGTAGAGATCCACCTTGATTTTCTTTTTCACTAAGTCGCGAGCAACATCTGGTCTAGCAAATAGACAAAAGATTTTCAGTTTCGCAGTGTTTTATTCATAGCATAGCGCGGAGTTTGAACAAAAGTTCGTTTTATTTTTGTTACCTCTTGTTAGTGTAGCGTTAGTGGTTATAGCACTTAGCGGCCTCGCTTTGTCGGTACAGCGTTCGCCGTTTTATGAGTTTTTCCATACCTCGAACCGCGGCAATTATTCAAAGTAAGTTCGGTCCTTGGACTTCCGGAGGACTTAGGACTTTAGACTGGAGGTGGAGATAGTGTTTATTAGCAAAATCTGTAAGACGAGAGCTGGTGTTCGGAGGCCAAGGATGAAACGACGCTGTGACATAGTTGTCGGGTGTCAGCCGCAGCAGCACTCGCAGTAGACCAGTCACTCGCACCGCAGCTCGCTAGATGTTACACGGACGGACGATTTAATTATGCCCGCACGACTCCAACCCCAGCGCGATCAAGGCCGCGCGCACAATACGGCCGAATCGTGCCCGAGACTCCAGTCAAAAAACAAACAAAAATCGAGACTTATCAATTATTCCCCGGCCGGTTTCATGCTCGCGAGCGAGGTCGCGCGCGCACCGGAATATGGCGCTTATGTCAGGGGCGCAGCGCCTCCGCCGGCGTCGGCGCGGCCGTGGGGCGCGGTGGTGCTGTTGCCATGTGAGCGGCGCGCTCGGTGCACTCGCGGGCCGGGCGCGCAGGGCAGAGGATGTAATTATCGGAAATTACTCCGGTTTATCGCCGCTAAAAAACTCCGTGAGGTCCGAGCGCCGCGCCGGCCGGATCCTGCCCGGGATCGTCTCCCGTCACCGGGGCCGGGTTAAAAATACGCGGGATGGATGCATTGCGGCGGCGGGAGCAGGTGGCAGGCGGCGGGCCGGCCTTGACACATTTTCGCTAGCCATATAAGTGGATATCGCTTCGCTGAATATGCATTCCTCGGGCTCGGCTAACAATTGCATCACCACTGCGCTGGAACAAAAACGCGCATAACGGCCCCGGTCCGGCGCTGGCCCACTGAGCTCCACGGCCTCCGGGCTATTTTAAGATGTCACTACGTAATCGGTACATATATGTCATCTGCCTTTTATGTGGTCGATTAAAAGCCACGTAACATAATAAAATTATGAAACATCCCCGTCGGCCATAACTCAACTGCATGATGTATATATATTGCCTAGAGGTTTGGCATTTATTAAACAAAGCTAATGTCGTACCGTGCTGAGATTTCGAATCTCAGCATCGCGAAATCTCAGCACCATACGACATTAATAGTAATTTTATCTAGTCAGGTAATCGATTCTTTTACCAGACTTCAGACAACGAGAGCAACCCCTTTACATTGTTTAAAGCTGCACATGTAATATGTACGCATTACACGTTATAGCTCTACTCTCAACTACACCCAATTACAAGAAGCTGTCTGCATCAAATGGAGTGCACTGTTAGCATTTAAAGTTTAAACTTTTATCTTTACGACGATGACTGAAATGTTTTTAAACGATATTCTGAGTACAAAGGCCACGTCTTCTGGACAAAAAATTTAAAAAAAAATTGTCCAGAAGAAGAGGGATTTTACAATCCTCATAGGCCTAACGTAAACTCGTGGCTTTCAGCATAGTAGAGTTCTCCTTCTATCCTCTGATCTTAAGTTTATTTTGGTATGTAAACTGTAAAGTTGAGATAAGCCAAGAATGTATGAATATTGGAGTGATCATGGTGATAGAATTCTTACAAAATATTTCTACTGACAAAGAGTACTGTACGTGTAACAATTCTTTTTTTTTTTAATTAAGACTGTTCAGTTTTAATTTAAAAAAAAAACTGTATTCCTTTGAAAGTCAATATGACACTCCGGATGAGCGAACGTCTAACGTGTATTTGGGGCATGATGCGGGATCAGCTCGCAGCTCGGTTCGCAGACAGTCTCGGGTCTGCACGCGGAAGTGCGCAGCCTTCGGGGGTCGACGACCGTCGCGTTGTGCTGTCGGAGGCGCGGCCGCACTGCCAGCGGCGCGGGCGCGGGGAGCGGACGCGGAAGGCGAGTACGCCCGTAATCCATACTTCCATACTTACTACATTAATATTGTAAATGCGAAAGTGTGTCTGTCTGTCTATAACCTCTTCATGCCTAAGCCGCTGAACCGATTTTGCTGAAATTGATGACTAATAATAGTGTATTAGAATTAGGCCTACTCATAAAATAAATAATTTATCGATTGCCCCATTTAGTAACCAAAACCGAGCACTCTTTCTTTTCATACTGATAACTCGCAAGGGCGATAAACTTAATTTTTGTTAACATATTTTACCGTTTTATAAACGTTGCGGGATTCATGTCAGAAGCCATAAAGACGCCATAAAAATAATGCCTATGATTAATTTCTACGTTGCTTTAGAATAATTTTATAACAATGTTAGAGCCTAAAGGGCCTCATGTTACATAAAATAATATATTAATATGATCTTAAAATCTGTTTATTCTTACTTGCTCCTACGAGATTTTTACCCTAATATATTATTATGATGTTTTATTTTATGCTTCCAAGTTCCAGGAATCTTTTATGAAATTTAGTTTTGACCTTTGATAGTATAAAATTATCTTTATTGAGCATTTATATCAGAAAAATAGATGTTTCATTTAGAGTCTAGATGTTAGAAATTATAATATTATCATTCTATTTACTTTCATAGTAAAATGAGATTAATTTAAAAACGCTTGTGCTTATGAAATCGCCATTAAAGGCAACAAACCCTAGACCGAGACGAGGTAGCTCGTAGGAAGACGATGTCTATCTCGCTCTTTCGTTTGTTAACATATTATGCAGCCGTCTCTTTTCACCAGACTGAATATCAAAATCTGGCCAGAATTGAATTTTGGAGTCACATACAGTCGGACAGTTAATTCCGTCGATAATGTTAACCTAATCTAACTTTAAGTGGTGTAAAAAGTGAACGATTAGTCATAGTTCATGTGTTGAAACTTGAAAATCTACGAGACTACGAGAACAGGCCGACTTTTTGCAGCGGATTTTTTGTTTAATTTTAAGGTAGACTGGTAGCCAAATTACCCGGCTACGTTCACGGATGTGCCTGGCGACTGTCAGACGACTGGTTGACTGGTCGTTTTTAATTATAATTTTATTAGATGACACCCGCAACTCCGTTGCGCCAAAATTCGATTATCGCGCGGGAACCGTACATTTTTACAGGATAAAAAGTATCCTATGTCCTTTTTCGGGACTCAGAGTATCTCTATGCCAAATTTTAGCAAAATCGGTTCAGCGGTTTGAGCGTGAAGAAGTAACAGAGTGAACAGACAGACAGACACACAAACAGACAGACACACTTTCGCATTTGAAATATTAGTATGGATATTAGTATGGATTTTTTTTGGTAAACTGGAGAATGTATATGTTGGCTGGTAGAAAACGGTACAAAACATAAAGACCTTAAACTAGGCATAAAGTGTAATGTATAAAGTATAGGTAATCCATATTCTTCTGATGGTTATCGGGGACACGTTGACTCGTGAATTGTTAGTATGACACGTTTGAGCTCATCGTAGGTCGGCACGAATATTATAAATTATAATATAAACCTCAAAGTATCAGAAGACTATAAGTGTAGACTAGACCGTAGAGTATAAAGGATAAAGATGTCGGAGTGTACCGCGTAGTGCGTACACAAGTTAGTACTTGGTCTGCGCCGCGCACCGAAATGCAAGTCTATCAATACTAATATCGCTTATCTTAGTCCTAACTCCTAGCAAATACAGTAATGGATGGATACCGGCACTAACATAATAAACTACTCTATTAATCTAAATAATAAATTATGAAACAATTACTCTTTTATTAAAAAAACTATATTAGCGTTTGTTTTGTCCGTGTGTGATACGTTAGAAAGGTCGCTTAATAATAAATAAAACATTACATAACTAGAATGTAATAAAGATTTTCATTTCATTTCAAGAAGTGTGACTATGCATTGGCTTCAAAATTGGTACTCTGGATAGTGGATAGTTCTGTGAAGTCGCTGTAGCCTGTACGGTCTGCACCTTAGTGTCTAGGATTGTAATGTGGTGAAACATGCATAGGATTGGCAAGCCCTACTAACAAATCAAATCAAATCAAATGTCTTTTCAGTCTTTATTGCCAGAATATTGTTGAAAGGTCTTACTATCTTCTTATATTATATTATATTATATTATATTCTTATATTATATTATAATTCCATTGTTATATAACAATGGAACTAGGCAATGAAATTATTAAATTTATACAAAATTAATTATTTTTTTAATTAGTCTTATTTCATAATAATTATTAGTAAAATGTCATAAACTGTTAATAATTTCTCATTGATTATTACAGATGTCAAAAATTAAGTTAAAAAAATCATATTAGGCCCACTTGCGCCAATCTGGGTTAAAGTTAACTCTGAGTGAAACATCATGTCATCTCTATCACTGACTTGGTGAGTGACAGATATGTCATGATGTTTAACTCAGAGTTAACTTTAACCCAGATTGGCGCAAGTGGGCCTTATACAGTTATAGTAGTAAAAGTCAAAAACTACTAGGTACAATGATCAAAATAATAACTGTGGTGACAAAATAAAGAAGTAACAATATTATAGTAACATCACACCTGTGGTGTACGTCCAAAGTCTCGCTAACTCATACAGCGCGGAGCTGCGCTAATTCGACATCATTTGTCATAATCGTCCGCCTAATGTCCCGCTCTATTACCGGCTCTCTAACGTCACTCCAGTGATTCAAATAGATCTGAGACCTCACCGTTCCAGCCACGAGAATAGGAGAATAATTTTGACTTATTCTAATAAAAGATCTTGCGACTAGTGCCTTGGACCGTAAAGAGTAATTATTATTGTCTGTGTTCCATGACTACATTTCATTTCCAACCACGAAGAGTCGACGACTAGTCTACTAAAAGTATGTACAACACATACGATGGAGCTCCACTTTCAAAAATAATAACTAACAATACAATATTTAGGATTACTCTTTTCCTCTTCCATTTCCTTCCTACCCTGCACACGTCGCTTAGCAACAGCATGAGACAGATCATCCATCCCCCCCGCCCGCCTGTCCTCACTCCTTGCATGCGCCCGCGCCGCTACAGTACAAGGCCGGAGAAAGCGGCGCGGCTGAAACTGGCACAGATAACAACGTGCAGCCTGTATGCACTTGCATAGCAACAGACTTCACCAAACGCGTATTATAAGGCGTCTCCCAGACAGACACGGCCTGCGGAGGCGGTAGCGGTGGCGGTCAGTTAGATGACTTGGCCGTGTGGCCGCGTATGTCTGTGTCGTTCCTAGAACTCTTAAGTCATCCAACTGACCGCCACCGCGACCGCCACCGCAGGCCGCGTCTGTCTGGGAGACGCCTAAAAGTTTTCAGCGATATAACTCAAAGCAGAATCAGCGGGCCCGGCCATGACAACTGACAAGCGCGTGTCGAAAAGACGTCAAAGTATGTCAGAGTCTGGACTCTGGAGACAGTCGAGCCGCGAGTGGGGCTTCTCGTCTATCTTTTACAAAAAGTATTGGTAACAGAGTTAGAGACTCATCTCATTCAACACTCTGCCCCATGAACTCTCTCATCTAATGGATTTATACGCTAGTAATATTTATGTCTATGAGTATAAAAGACTGACAAAAAGGGCATGACCCCGTTCCTTCATAAAATTAATAATCCAATTAAATTAAGTAGAGCCTGTCGACTATCTACAAATACCATTTTTTCCAATCAATTTCACATCTACACTTGTACTGGTATTTATATTTTATATTGTCGGTCAATCGATAAATCTTATATTGTTTCCAAATAGCCCAGTACCGTCTGCCCTTCACGAGGAGTGAACCCGCGACCCCGGCATATCGCCGGCCGCCGCGCGGACGGAGGTCGTACACCTACTGACACTCGAATATCAGCAACGTCGAACTACATTGGGGTCCGATTCTCATACCTTGAACCTTGATTCTCATACCTCAGTTCGATCTCTAGTCGCGGACTTTCGATTAGTCTGTCAATTACTCCAGCGAATTCCAGCCTTGAATCTTGGGCTTTACAGTTACTTACTTTATACGATCTAACCTCTTCTCTAAGAATCTCGCTACAACTAACGACTTGAAATGAGAGAATTACAGAGGAAATAGATTGCAGTACATTGTTGGTCTAACACCATGTTGGCAACTTACAGGCAAAATAATCTTGATACATTACAATACTTACAATAATTAACAAGGTACCTACTCGTTTTCGTCTTCGAACTGTGTTTAAAGTGTGATCAACTTTAAACTATGGTCCAAATGACGAATATAATTTTGGCATGAAACTCAAACTTAATAATTTTAAAGATTTGTGACTCGCGGATCAGACAAGCTAGACTAAAGAATTACATTTTTTGTATATAAAAAGCGAAATGACTACATGTTCAATTTGTAATTCAAATTCTGAATAAGCGTCTCGACGATTGCGTCATAAAACACGTAAACTTCGAGATATATGACTAACTTAGTGTGTGAGCAATATACGGCAATAGTCGTAGTAGTCGTAGACGCTACTACTAGGGAGCTACGCCGGTGCTACGAGGAGAAAGCGGCGTAGTACAGCGCGACTAGGAGAAGTCTCTAGTTATCTACTAGTACAATAATATTATTTAGCCTCTAATAGTATACAACGTGAAATTTTAGTGGTTGTTTTCCCGCAGCAGAACGATTTACCTATAGTAGTACTATCGAACCATGCATGTTATTTTTTGAAAATAAAAAATATTTTGTATGACGTACTATGGAAACTTTATGCCGATAGGCGCGAGTTACTATGGACCCGACCGATTTTTTTTTTGATTTGAACAAAAAAAACTTTACAAATCTATTGTACTACTAAGATAGAATCATTTTACTGCGGGAAAACAACCATTAAAACACACTGTATAATATATATTATTCTTTATGGTTTTTAATAGAATAATAGTTTAAGGCCCACTTGCGCCAATCTGGGTTAAAATTAACTCTGAGTTAAACATCATGTCATATCTGTCACTCACCAAGTCAGTGATAGAGATGACATGATGTTTAACTCAGAGTTAACTTTAACCCAGATTGGCGCAAGTGGGCCTAAGTCTATTAATAATAATTGCCTTTTCACCTCATTAGTATAATGCATAATATTTTTATGTTTATCAATGACTTATATCATTATCATTAAATTACTTAGGTATACCTTAATGCGATAAAGTAAAAAATATGTAATGTTAAAAATATAATAAGCTAATTATTAAAACTTTAACTTCTTTTAGCAACGTAAGCTGTTGTAAAAATCTTTTTGCCCTTATACTGCGATATAAAATATAAACAACCGCTTTAGAAAGTTACAAAGAGAAAGTTTGAAAAGTTCACGACGGAGCATAATGCCGACTTGAGAATTAAACTGCAAGGGGTAAAAGTACTAGGTACTTTATAAGGAGAGGTTGTATGATTCTGAAATAAGACACTAAGTATAAAATATTATTTTTAAAGTAAAATTTTGATTATTTATATATAATATTGTTACGTGCTAAGATTCGATGATTCGGAGAAAAAGACCTGGTGACTCTCTTGAAGACTTTTATTTACACTACACTTAACACTTACACTACACTTACACACACTAGATCACTATGTCTAAACACTAAGCACTAGGTCCAAACACTATGCACTAAGTTCAAACACTAAGCACTATCACTGGTTCACTCACTAAGTCACTTGTTTCTCACTTCCGAAGTCGCTTTGATTATCGCTCACTCGAAAACATTCGAAGACTGACTGGCCGGCTCGTCTAGCCGCGTATTTATACGGGACGGGGCGAGCTCTAGACCTTACGAGAATATTCCACAACATGTAAACAACCGTGGGAAAATTCTCGAGCGGGTACGCGCAGGTAACAAAAACATACAAGTAGCGGCATCTGGTATTGAATAGGGGATTTACGCTGTCTGTGATGGTTTCGCCTGGTTGCCGCTAGATGACACTACGTGTCCGCATTCGTAACACTACTCCCCTCTTAGAGATGCTCGTCCCGAGCATCATTGTTACTGCCATGGTAACGCGCCAGACGGTCTATGTGTACCACTTTGAATGTCCCTCTTGGTTGCTTTTGAATCCTATAAGTCACATCATTCAATCGGGTAACCACTTTGTATGGGCCGTCCCACTTGGTCTGCAACTTTGGAGATTTCCCTTTTCGACGAGTTGGGTTATGCAGCCACACCAGTGTCCCTTCTTCGAAGCCGTTCGTGTTCGATTTCCGGTCGTATCTGGTCTTCATGTTCTCACTTGAATGTAACCCATTCTCCCGAACCAAGGCGTGTATATATCGCATCTTTTCCCTCAAATCGCAGACATAGTCTTGTACGGTCTTTGGTTCCTCTGGTGACCCTCCTGTCAAGAGGTCTACTGGTACTCGTAGTTCTCTACCGTAATTGACATATGCCGGGGTAGCCTTTATGCTCTCATGCTCGGCGGTACGGTACGACAGAAGGAAGAGCGGTATGTACTTGTCCCAATCCTTTTGTTTTTCATCTACCAATTTCGCCAAATGCCTCTCAAGGGTCTGGTTAAATCTCTCAACCATTCCATCAGACTGTGGATGGTACGCGGTGGTCCTCGTTTTATGCATTCCCAAGATTCTGCACACTTCCTGGAAGACCTGCGATTCGAAATTCCTGCCCTGATCGGAATGGATTTCCAGAGGCACACCAAAGCGAGATATCACTTCTTCCACAAGCTTAGAAGCAACTGTCGTAGCTTCTTGGTTTGGTATGGCGAACACTTCAGGCCACTTGGTGAAGTAGTCCATGACGACCATGAAATACTTGTTTCCCGACTCCGTTACAGGAAATGGCCCAGCTACATCAACTGCAATTCGTTCCCACGGTGCGCCAACGTTATACAACCGCAGGTTCCCACGGCTCCTGGTCTGTGGTCCCTTCACTGCAGCGCAAGTAGTACATTTGCGGCACCAATCCTGCACGTCATCTCGACAATGCAACCAGTAGAATCGTTCCCGCACTTTTGTTAATGTCCTCTTGACACCTAGATGACCTCCTGATACGCCATCGTGCATTTCACGGAGAATATCTGGTACTCTCGCTCTTGGGACAACTATCTGAAGATGGAACTCTCTGCCATTAGTCTTCTCCCATTTCCGGTAGAGTATTCCGTTTTGAAGTACCAGACTCTCCCACTGCGCCCAGTACGCCTTAGTGACAGCGCCCGTGGGTGCAACCTCACTCCAGATTGGTTTTACATCACCCCGTTTCTTCCATGTGATGATGTGCCGAAGGTCGTCATCTGTTTCTTGAGCCTCTCTCATAGCATCATTCTCCCATGGGCCCAAAGGACTTGTTCTCGTTAACTTTATTGTCACTTCATTAGATTCCTGCTTAACACAATGTTTGCAATCTTCCGAACACGGCCTTCGTGAGAGTGCGTCGGCGTTCCCATGCGACTTTCCGCTGCGGTGTTCGGTCTTGAAGTCGTACTCCTGGAGCTGCTCAATCCATCGTGCTACTTGACCTTCTGGGTTCTTGAATTGCAGTAGCCACTTCAAGGCTGCGTGATCAGTTCGCAGTAAAAACTGTCTGCCGATGAGGTATTTGCTGAAATGTTGTAGCGTCTTTACCACAGCCAAGAGTTCTCTTCTTGTCACACAGTAGTTTCTCTCTGGCTTGGATAAAGATTTGCTGAAATATGCAATTACAACTTCTCTTTCACCCTGTTTTTGAGATAACACACCTCCAATGGCTGTGTTGCTTGCGTCCGTGTCGACTATAAACTGACCTTCAGGTTGTGGATACCCCAGGATTGGTGTTTCACACAGATGTTTCTTCAGTTTCTGAAAAGAATCTTCAGTAGTCTCGTCCCAAATAAACTGTCGTTTATCTTCTGTCAGCCGATGTAATGGCTTGGCTATCTCCGAGAATCCCTTAACAAAACGCCTGTAGTAGGAGCATAGGCCGAGAAATGCTCGCACTTCGGTTTTGTTCTTAGGGGTTGGCCAATTTTGAACTGCTTCCAGTTTTTCCGGGTCCGTCTGGATTCCATCACTGGAGATAACATGGCCGAGATAATTGACCTTACTCCTGAATAAACGACACTTTTTCGGATTCAACTTTAACTTGGCCCCCTCTATTTTGGCGAAAACTCGTTCTAAGTTTCGCAAATGATCCTCGAAGTCGCGGCCAACAATGATGACGTCGTCCAAGTAGACTAAGCAAGCCTCTCCAACTAAGCCTGCCAGTACACACTCCATGAGTCGCTCAAATGTGGCAGGTGCGTTGCACAATCCAAAGGGCATGACGTTAAACTGCCATAAACCTTTACCGGTGGAAAAAGCTGTCTTCTCCTTATCTTTTGGATGAATTTCCACCTGCCAGTATCCAGATTTCAGGTCCAGGGTCGAAAACCATTTCATGCCACTCAAGGTATCGAGAGTGTCGTCGATCCGAGGTAATGGGTAGCTGTCCTTCTTAGTAACATCATTGAGACGCCTGTAGTCCACACAAAATCTTGTGCTGCCATCTTTCTTCTTCACTAATACAACAGGCGAGCACCATGGACTTGCAGACGGTTCAATAATCTTATGCCTTCTCATGTCCTCCAAAAGGCCTTCAACTTCTTTTTCCTTTGCAATTGGTATCCGTCTTGCTCGTTGACGAATCGGGTTCTCGTTTCCGGTATCTATCCTGTGCTGAACCATCGACGTTCTTCCAAGGTCACCTTCCTGACTGGAGAAGATATTCGCGTGGCGCTGTAAAAACTTCTTAGCTTTCATGCTCTGCGAATAAGTCAGATTACTCTTGCAGTCATCGAGTAGCTCAGTCACTAATCCATTGTTGCTGCTGTCTGCTGGGTCTGCGTCTGCTGTCGAACTGCACTTTCTCATCCAGACAACTTCCTCGCACTTTCCAATGACGTCACCTTTGTTCAAGCAGATCTCGCGTTCACCAAGATTCAAAACCCGGACCACAGCGTGACTGCTTCCACTAACAAGGGTTCTTGCCGTCATCAGTTTTCGTGCTGATGTCTTGGTGGGTGTGTCTTCGATCAACACGCATCTGTTAGACTTGTTCTTTCCAGCTGGCGGTAGTTTCACCAGCACCCGGGCTTCCGCTCGTCCAGGTATAATGACTTCCTTTACACATGCGACTTTCCCGCAGGCGCCTCCAAGGATGAAAATTTCTTCTTCGCCACACTTGAAAACTCCGTCAGCGACATTAATCCTGCAGTTGTGCTTCTTCATGAAATCCAAACCCAAGATGCAGTCATCCATTATTTCAGCCACGATAACGTCATGAGGGTATGAGGACCCCCCTACATTAATCGTAACTGACATTTCTCCCAGGACGGGTATTGGCTGACCGGAGGCAGTAAGGAGCCGACAGTTAGTTCTCCTCTTGTGTCGTCTTGCGGCTTTTACCAGATTTGGGTTCACTATCGTTCTAGAGGCTCCTGTGTCTAGAGTCATTTTGCAATCCGTCCTGTTAATAGTCCCCTGAATCACAAGACTATTCCCGCTGCATGCTTGGGAGATAACGGTTATCGGGGCTCCCTCCGCATCAGCCAGTACTCGCCCCTCAGTCCTGGCTTTTATTCGTTTCCCTGATCCTGGGTAAGGGACGAAGTCCCTTGCTTCTTCAGCTCCTCTACTTGTTCCTCGAGCCTTTTCATCCTAGCCATCTGGGTCTCCTTCTGCGGGCAGTTGAGCTGAAGATGGCCCCTCTCACCGCACTTGTAGCACATGACTCCAAAACTTCTCTTCGTAGGAGCCTTGACCTCCTTGACTTCCTCCGAGACCTCGCGGATCTTATAGGTCTGCCGTATGTCACGCCGGACAGCCTCGACCTCGAGAGCATGCGCCAACGCTTCCTTTAGCGAGGTGTGGTGACGTAGCCTTACTGCAGCTCTGACTTCCAGATCCCTGATTCCGTCGACAAAGGCTTGAATAGTGTTCGAATCAACCATCTTGGAGTCTGCTCCTGGATGTGCCTTCTTGACCAGTTTTTCAATTTCCAACGCCCATTGTTGTAGTCCCTCTCCTGAGCGTTGGACTCTGTCACGAAGTTGGGCACGGAACACGTGCTCCAGGTGTCGCTCCCCGTATCTGGATTCAAGCGCCTCCATCAGATCTTGGAACCCATTTCCTGTATGTGCTTCTAGGACCGACAAAGCTTGCCCTCTGAGCGCAACAGTGAGAGCGGTCAGGCATTGGTCTTCAGTCCATCCGTTGGCAGTAGCAACCGTCTGGAATTGCTGACGATAAGCGTTCCAAGAAGTAGTACCGTCGTACGGCGGCACCTTGACTTTTGGCCCTTGTACCACTGCTCCGGTAGTTCCACTAGACGTCGCGACTCCTGTGGTTTCCAGGCGCACTACTTTCTTCTGTAGTTCGGTGATGTTGGTTTTCACATTTTCCATATCCAATCCCAACCCGGTAACTCGTTCGTCCATAACGTCGACATCTTTACGAAGCTTTGTCACCGTGTCACTGACATCCTTTATCGCCAGAAGCGCCTTTTCTTGAAGGTCCTTTTGTTGCTCTTGTGACTCTTGCATTGCCCTTTGAGAATCTTGCACAGCGCCGAGTTTGCGGTCTTGTGCCTCTTGCAAAGCCTGAATATCAGCTCTTTGGGACTCCATCATTGCCCTTTGAGAATCTTGCAAAGCGCTGAGCTTGCGGTCTTGGGCATCTTGCAAAGCCTGAATCAACTCAATTATGCTTTCCAATTGAGGAGCCATTTGGGGGGCCGTAGAAACTGCGGGCGAGGCATGGTGGCTGGAGCCAGTTGACGGGGCTTGAGCAGACGGGGCCTGGTGGGCGGGGCCAGTGGGCGTGGCCTGAGTGGGCGTGGCCTGGTGGGCGGAGCCAGTGGGCGTGGCCACACCCAAAGTGGGCGGGGCCTGAGGGGCGTGGCCAGTGGGCGGGTCCCGGTGGGCGGGGCCAGTGGGTGAGGCCTGTCCCGCAGTGGGCGGAGCTTGGTCCCCAGTGGGTGTGGCCTCCGCAGCCTGTTGCGTCCTTGTCCTGACACTTCCCTCGAAGTCTTCTCCCGGAGTCACTGGCACTGCGCCGTTGTCCTCACGCTCCCCTTGAACTCCTCTCTCGGAGTCGATGGCAGCAGCTCGCTGTGCCCTTGTCCTGACACTCCCCTTGAAGTCCTCTCTCGGAGTCAATGGCATCTCCAAATCTCACTTCCGACACCAGTTGTTACGTGCTAAGATTCGATGATTCGGAGAAAAAGACCTGGTGACTCTCTTGAAGACTTTTATTTACACTACACTTAACACTTACACTACACTTACACACACTAGATCACTATGTCTAAACACTAAGCACTAGGTCCAAACACTATGCACTAAGTTCAAACACTAAGCACTATCACTGGTTCACTCACTAAGTCACTTGTTTCTCACTTCCGAAGTCGCTTTGATTATCGCTCACTCGAAAACATTCGAAGACTGACTGGCCGGCTCGTCTAGCCGCGTATTTATACGGGACGGGGCGAGCTCTAGACCTTACGAGAATATTCCACAACATGTAAACAACCGTGGGAAAATTCTCGAGCGGGTACGCGCAGGTAACAAAAACATACAAGTAGCGGCATCTGGTATTGAATAGGGGATTTACGCTGTCTGTGATGGTTTCGCCTGGTTGCCGCTAGATGACACTACGTGTCCGCATTCGTAACAATATTAAAATATATCAAAATTTTACTCAATTTCTAGGAATAAAGTACCCCCACTACCCGTACCTATACAGACGTTAATTTATATTATTTATAAAATGTTTTGTGCGTGGTGTTAAGGTGACGCCTTGATAATTTGGCTGTAGCGATGTCCATTTTTCTCAGCAATGACTAAAGCTAAGAAATTAAAATTCACTGTCAGTATTCATCATGTCTTTGTCTTTGAATTACCCATAGCATAACACGATTGGTCAACTTTCATAACACAGAATAATCAATCAAAAAGACCTCTGTAACAAAAGGGATTCCTATTTTGCCAACAGAGGAGAGTGATATAAGCTTCCAAAATTTGTACATAAATTGGTTCTAGTATACACTTTAATCTGTCCATAGCTTATATGAAATGTATTTATGGTTTTTAAATTACGCGATAAAAACCATTTTGTCGCTACGCCCTTTCAATTTTTTACTGTTCCATTGCTTGTTTTCTATGAGAGGCCGGGCCAGTCTCGCATAGAAAACAAGCAATCTCAAACACATCCAACACGGTTTTATACTTTAACATGGCGTCACCTTAAGTGACTTTTCTAACGTATTCTACACTACTATTATAAAGAGGAAAGATTTGATTTTTTGTTTGTTTGTTTGTTTGTTTGTTTGTTTGTTTGTTTGTTTGTTTGTTTGAGTCGAATAGGCTCCGAAACTACTGGACCGATTTGAAAAATTCTTTTGCTATTGGAATCTTACATTATTTCTGCTGAACATAGGCTACATTTTATTTTGGAAAAAAGTAGGGTTCCGTAAGATATTTGAGTTTTTCGGACGCAAGGTGTAAAAAATCAGCTAGAAAAGTTACTTATTTTGCGTACGCTGCCTAAACTATAAAAGATAGAACTATAAAATGTTCTAAGTAATTGTAGATCTTATAAATATCTACAAAAAAGTCCGCGACACACTATACCTATCTATGTCGAGTGAGGCACAATAACCATTTATTTATTTAAAAATCCTGAATTTTTTTTGGACTAAATTTAAACGGATATATTTTATTCACGCTATTAATCCTTATCAAAATAAATTATTTTATCTCTAAGTACAGTTTATGTAGATAATATTTGGTCTTTGAATGATTAAAATTGGACGTTTGGTTTTGAAATTATGGCGAAATTAAAATATTACGATAGTGGGCGTCACCAAAGCGCGTGCGGGAGGAAGAAAATATTCTGTTGTAGAAATGAAAATTCTGTACATAAAAGATATGAAATGACACCCGAAAATACACCTTTGTCACTACATCGCTATAGAAGCCAAAAATGTGGTTAGTTTTTTGGCTGTCTGTCTGTCTGTCACTCTTTCTGTCTGTCTGTATGTTTGTTCCAGCATCACACGAAAAATACTGATCCGATTGGAATGTGGTTTTCGCAGATATATTTTACTTCTTCCAACTTAACATCTGGTGTATAAATTTTTTTCCCCCCACCCCTCTAAGGAGACAAAAGAGGGGGTCAGATTTTGTATCAAACTTTTTTCTTTAACACGAAAACTACTGATCCGATTTGCATACGGTTTTCACAGATTTGCATACGGTTTTCACAGATATATTATATTTGTCTTCTTCCAACTCAACATCAGGTGTATAAAAATCCTCTCCCCCCCCCTCCCCTCTCAACCCTCTCTGGGGACCAAAGAGGGGTCAGATTTTGTATACAACTTTTTTCTTTAGTGGACTTACTTCATATTAGGTATTAACTGTGTTTTTCAACTTAACATCTGGTGTATGACCTTCCCCCCCCACACCCTCTTAGGGGACAAAAGAGGGGGTAAAACATGTATCAAGTGATGATGTAGAAAATATACTTTAAATGGCAAAACAACGTTTGCCGGGACAGCTAGTATCTTATAAGGACATTGAGTTTGCAAATGGCTTGATAGGTAGCTCACGTTAGTGGTGTTTTTAATGAAAATCAATAATGCCTAATAAATAAAAAAAAATGCCTAATGGTAAATATGAACACGTAATACCAGAGAAAATACATAATTATTCATAAATCATAACTTTTAGTCCACACACTGGGCCTCTAGGTTCCCATATCATAATATTATCTCCTAGCTAGCCTTTACTGAGCTTTAAAATAATTGTCTCTACCCCCTAAGCTTTCGCAAGCACTATCCCTATCTTGTTCATTTTCGTTGTTTTCCTGGAGGAAAATTGTTATTAGTCTCAGATCCAGTTCGATCTTCGTTGCGATCTCGTGAGGCTTTCGAGCCGGGTCAGAACAAGTTCCGACACGTTAGAAATCGCCGACCGACCTGACTGGACTCAAGTCATCGACACGTCTCAAACCATCATCATTATCACTATATTCTAATACTAAGTCTGCAGTTTACTCGTGTTGAGAGAGAGAGAGAGAGAAGGTGACGAGTTCTTTAGCAAAAAGTTAAAATTGAGGAAAAAATTATAAATATTGGCAAATACAGGGCGTAACAGAACAAAGTGTTTTATTTCTTTACATAAGGTTCACTGTGCAGATTACTGTGAAAGTAGCAGTCCTGAAAGGGCATTTCTTTTCTTTGTATGGGCAAGCGCCCCAGCGTCTTGATACAGTAAAACAAAAAAGTAAGTAAAAAGTAAGTAGTAAAACAAAAAATAAGTTACCCATACCCTAAAGTTTTGTTACATTTTGGTAGAGTTCACTGCAAAAGTATCAGTGATAAAACAGTTTTGATTTGGGCAGTTTTCATTACATCCGTCATTTTATAAAATTATTCAACATTTTAATTCTGATAAAAACTGGTCAAGTATCGGTGCTAAGAAGATCGGAGACGGAGAGAATTTTGGAAATTTTAACTCGAAGGGGGTGAAATAGGCGTTAAAGTTTGTATGAAAGTCCGTAATTTCTTAATTTAGAAACATGAAACTTTATTTTTGGGCTACTGAATAAAAATAAATAAATACGTATTTAAGCGTTTTTGGAAATTCTACCCCCAAGGGGGTGAAATTGGGGTTGAAAGTTATTCGACCGTCATTTCTTGAGTTAGAAACATGAAACTTTGTTTTTGGACTATTGATTAAAAATGAATAAAAATGTGTTTAAGTGTTTTTGGAAATTCTACCCCCAAGGGGGTGAAATTGGGATTGAAAGTGTGAATGAAAGTCCGTCATTTCTTAAGTTACAAACATGAAACTTTACTATTGGGTTACTAATTAAAATTAAATGGATGTATATTTAAGCGTTTCTGGAAATTCTACCCCCAAGGGGGTGAAATTGGGGTTGACAGTTTGTATGAAACTTTGTCAATTTCAAACCGATCGGTCTGAGACTATGCATGCATTTAAAGCTACTATGACGTAGGCATCTCCTAAAAAATGATTTTAAAAATTCCCCTCCTAAGGGGGTAAAATAGGGGATGAAATTTTGCATGAAACTTTTATCAAATTTAAACTGATCGGGCTGAGACCGTGTATGCATAAAGATACTATGATGTAGGCATCCCCTCAGAAAGGAATTTAATAAATTCCATCCCTAAGGGGATGAAATAGGGGCTGAAAGGTTTTAGAAATTTTCTTAGACTTTCGACTGATTGAACTGAAATTATTAAAGATTGTAACCTAAACTAAACATACAATTTTCGAGTACCATTTGATTAATATGTGCCTACTTGGCTGCGGGTCCCGTTTTTACTCATTGAGTAAGGGACCTTAAAAGGAGAAAATTATCCATCTCCGTTATTATATTATACTAACGCGGACGAAGTCGCGGGCAACAGCTAGTATATTATATAAAACTCAAAGGTGACTGACTGACATGGTGATCTATCAACGCACAGTCCAAACCACTAGACGGATCGGGCTGAAATTTGGCACGCAGGTAGACGTTATGACGTAAGCATCCGCCAAGAAAGGAATTTTATAAATTTCAATCCCAAGGGGTTAAAATAGGGGATGAAAGTTTTCATATAATAATACTTCTTAACGCGAGCGAAGCCGCGGGCAAAAGCTCGTATCGTATAATCCATTGGTCACTGTTTTGTTACACCGTGTGTCACTATAATAATAAGGTCTCTCTTCAGTCACAAAAGTATGAGGTGGTACTGTAAGTGAGTTTTTAGTCTATTCATGAATTCAGGTCACTTGATTCAAAGACGTACAAAACTGATTAAAGTTTTGAAGACGTTAAGAAACTATGTATTTTCACTATTTTTATATAATCTGTAGATAATCTCTAAAACGTCTATGAATTTTAATAGACGTTTAAAATAGACACGACATGTCGTAATTAACATAATATGGATAACTGAGAATTAAGACCCATTTTAGGTCAATTTTGACATTTCAAAAATTACGCAGATGAGATATATATAATAGCTTTTTCTTGTATAAAGATTTTTCTGCCAAATAAAATTGACGTCGTTGGCCGTGGGGGAATATTCGTTTTGAAATCATTGCCATCAAGTCCAACCTCATAACCTTTTACTGGAAACAATTAGTACTATTAACTAAACAGTGTTAAAGTCTAACAGAGCTCCCATCTAGTATCGACTGCAGTTAACTCTGCATCGATACACTCGGTAACTTACCAACTTGACTATTACTACCACTTACTACGCTGTCTGTCTCTTTTCCCCGTGAGACGACGAGAGGGACGCTCGATAGGGCAATGAGCCTCTATGTTATCCAATTTGACATATTGGCCTTCGTATAATTACGGCTACTAATTTGGCGGAGCCAGATTACTACCAGACTATTGTCTAGTCACATAAAATAAATAACTGAAAGTAGGTACTTCTATTTAGACGTAAGGTATAAGTAACGACTAACTTTTACCCAAGCTTTTTTATTATTGTTACTTTAAAATTTAAAAAATAATCAAAATTCACTAAGGACAGTAATCACGTGATTATACAAAACTTATTTAAAATGTACCTCTATGCGTAGACTTAGGTTGACCTAGTTTCAATTCATTTTTATCTAAACCTTCACAAAGCTTAGAGGGACGTCCATTCATTACGTGTGGTGTTCTAGGGGGGGGAGGGGGGGAGGTCAAGCTAAACCTTTCCAAATCTCACCATTGCCATAGGTTAGATGATATAGTGATACTCGTACCTAGTCAATTATTTACCACGCAATGAACAAATTATAAAGCACATCAATTTGGCCGAATTTAAATTCTTTGTTCACTGAAGGATCGAAATAATTATAGATGAATGAATCCCACTATTGTCTGTTAGATGCAACCTCCTGTGGAGCCAGCTGGTGTGTTTTACCAATATAGTGGGAGCCTACTCTCTATTATTCGATGTGTGAAATATCCGCTATGAAAAACAATAGACCAATTTCGTGGTCACGGATAAATAATCGGCCAAGTGCGAGTCGGACTCGCGCACGAACGGTTCCGTACCGGTATAGAGCGAAAGTAGACAAAAATTGTGTTTTTTGTATGGGAGCCCCCCTTAAATATTTACTTTATTTTGATTTTATTATTAATTATTAAAGTACAAATACAATTAAGGATTTTGTGAAAATTTCAAGTGCGTAGCTGTTACCATTATTGATTACGAGCAAAAAAGGCCAAAAATTCACGTTTCTTGTATGGGAGCCCCCCTTAAAAATAAACTTTATTTTATTTTTAGTATTTTTATTATATTAGTTGTTATAGCGGCAACATATATACACAATCTGTGAAAATTTCAAAAGTCTAGCTATAGCGGTTCTTGAGATACAGCCTGGAGACATACATTTCATTGACGACCTCTGTGGCTCAGTGGATAGCACGTTGGTAGCTTAAGCCGGGGGTCGCAGGTTCGAGTCCCGCCGACGGAACAAAAAGTTTTCAAAGTTCCTGGGTCATGGATGTGTATTAAATATATTTATCATATAATAAAAATCTTAAATATATGTATAGTATAAAAGTATTAAATATATTTCCGTTGTCTGGTACCCGTAACACAAGTCCTTCAGGTACTTACCACGGGGCCCGATTGACGTGGTGTGAAGCGTCCATAGATATTATTATTATTATTATACAGACAGACGGACAGACGGACAGACATCGAAGTCTTAGTAATAGGGTCCCGTTTTTACCCTTTGAGTACGGAACACTAAAGAGACATTAATTAAAAGTTTCATAAGAAGCGAGAATCTAAGTTAACGATAATTTCCGGTGAGGAAAAAGCAAGCGACTGTGCAAAGGAGATAAAAATATGAGCATACCCATAAAAATATATGATCAGTGGCCTGATTCTGATACCCCGATTGTCGCGCTTCGATCGCAGGATTCCCTCCTAAGGAGGTCTTAGCCTGCAGGGCCCAATTGTCTCTTCTCGTAAACATCTACATCAGCCTTCCAGCCAATACCCCGCTAGTAACCGAGTTAAGTTAGCAACTGACACACTTATAGGTGTGTCAGTTGCGTCTGTCGGAGACGCGTCGGCGCCCTACATCGCGCGATACCTTATCACCGCTAATCCTTATCGCCGCCCGCTACGTGAACCACGTGCTGTGATATTGTCCAAAATTTGCCTCAAAGAGTTTTCCTCCTCGCCTCCGAACATAAACACCTAACGAGTCCGAAAATTTGCTCCCTAGCTTCGAAGCTCCTTTACCTCGAGAGCCCGAACATTTGCCTCCCTAGCCTCAGATATTCTACAACTCGAGAGCCCGAGAATTTCCTCCCTAGTCTCTGAGCTCCTAAACCTCGAGAGCTCGAATCGAAAAATTGCCTCCTAGCCTAAACGCATACAAAATACGGACGGAACGCGACGGAATAGTGTGTCATCGGTAATTTAAAATACATTGAATCATGCGGAATTTACGCCGCGTAACTTTGGCCTAGTGTGTTTAGACACTTTTGAGTTTAGAAACTCCTACATTTTGAGACGCCCAATGTTTTTGTTTTAGCCTCCGAGCTTCTTTTGCCCGAGAGCTACAGCTATCTTTTAAATGAATCTTGTGGCAATTGAATGACAATATAGTCATGGGAACGAACGTAAGTGTCTCAACTCTGCATGGACTCTGTCATTCATGCTGCCTATATAAAAAATCAACTAGGCCTATTAGTACCGAAGATATCTCTATTACATTTAAATAAAACAAAATCATTACTCTTGTTCAACTATTAAAAGGAAATACAAAGGAAAGCTAAATAGGCTTTCAATGAATCACGCGATGTTTTAGCAACTTTTCCTGCTTTACTCCTTTTCCTCGGTGTTCAGTCTTACGTAATTAATGGACGGTCCCTCATATAAGCACCTAGTTCTCCCTGTACCTAACACATAGACTGAACAATAGATATATAACTATAATGATCCCTGCTCTAGGGTGCCCTACGGCTAGACAAGTATCTATTTACTGGTAATAGACCAATAGAGCTGTTCCCAGTAGAGATCAAATTAATTCACCCTGCTCTATGCCCTTTGGTCGGTCTTTTGTCCTAGTCCCTTACACATTGAGACGCTAGGGTGTAGGGTGCTGGATGTCTTATTGCTGTTCACTAATAACTTTAAGAAAATAAAATTGAAAATATTTTATAACTTATAGATTCTATGCTGGTACTAGGTACAAGGGACAAGTAATAATACATAACCTGTATTATAGAGTTTACTATAGAAGTAACAATGTTCTTGTCTCTAATAATAAGCAAATTCTTGATATTGGGGCATATTATACAGGTTCCAATTAAACCTTCCTGCCAAATTTTTTCCAGAGCTTATGTATCATTAGGAGAGTCCATTTAACGAAAAAAAATTGAGTGTATTTTGATGACATATTTTATCCCATTTAAAATCATTGCAGAACGGTCAATCGCGGCGGTGGATATGACCGGGCCGCCGCGTCGTGTCCATTGATTGCAGTGTTTTTAGGGTTCCGTAGCCAAAATGGCAAAAAAGGAACCCTTATAGATTCGTCATGTCTGTCTGTCTGTCTGTCTGTCTGTCTGTCTGTCCGTCCGTCCGTATGTCACAGCCACTTTTCTCCGAAACTATTAGAGCTATACTATTGAAACTTGGTAAGCAGATGTAGTCTGTAAACCGCATTAAGATTTTGATGCAAAAATGGAAAAAATATTAAAAATTTTAGGGGTCCCCATAGGTACAACTGAAACAAAAAAAAATTTTTTTCATCTAACCTATGCGTGTGGGGTATCTATGGATAGGTCTCCAAAAATCATATTGAAGTTTCTCATATCATTTTTTTCTAACCTGAATAGTTTGCGAGAGAGACTCTTCCGAAGTGGAAAAATGTGTGTCCCCCCCCTCTAATTTCTAAAGTAGAGGCATGATAATTCTAAAAAAAAATATATGATGTAGATTACTATAAAAACTACCAACGAAAATTGGTTTGAACGAGATCTAGCCAGTAGTTTTTTTTATACGTCATAAATAGTAAAGTACAACTGAAACAAAAAAAAATTTTTTTCATCTAACCTATGCGTGTGGGGTATCTATGGATAGGTCTCCAAAAATCATATTGAGGTTTCTCATATCATTTTTTTCTAACCTGAATAGTTTGCGAGAGAGACTCTTCCAAAGTGGAAAAATGTGTGTCCCCCCCCCCCTCTAATTTCTAAAGTAGAGGCATTATAATTCTAAAAAAAATATATGATGTAGATTACTATAAAAACTATCAACGAAAATTGGTTTGAACGAGATCTAGCCAGTAGTTTTTTTTATACGTCATAAATAGTAAACCTTAATCTAAATTTCATTAAATCGACTGAAATATAAAAATAAATCAAAAATATTTTAATTTCATAAAATTAAACCTTATTGCTGCTGCGGAACCCTCCATGGGCGAGTCCAACTCGCACTTGGCCGCTTTTTTTAGGATAACTTTCGGAAGTTTAGTTTAGTTTTAATAACTTTTTTTACGTGTATTTTTATTTTTAACAAGGATCAATATAACAAATTTGGCAGGAAGGTTTAATTGCACCATGTAGAATTCTTTTTTAAATAATTCTTTTAATATCTATGGACGCTTCACACCACGTCAATCTGGCCCCGCAGTAAGTACCTGAAGAAGGACTTGTGTTACGGGTACCAGACAACGGAAATATAATTAATACTTTTATACTATACATATATTTAAGATTTTTATTATATGATAAATATATTTAATACACATCCATGACCCAGGAACTTTGAAAACTTTTTGTTCCGTCGGCGGGACTCGAACCCGCTAAGCTACCAACGTGCTATCCACTGAGCCACAGAGGTCGTCAAATTTTTAATTTTTTTCTTGTTTTTAGGTACAGACGTCTGGTACTTGTGCTGATGTTCCAAGGAACAGCCATTAAAAGCAAATGACAAAAAATTTTTAAAAAATATACCCGCAATCGAACATAGTCGTTTTTTCGCAAGACGATTAAAACGGACTCTACAAATTACTTTCTATCTAATGTTATTCCCCATATTCAAGTTAATGTAATATGGGACAACATAAATAAAAATATTCTAAGGTTACAGATACATAAGATAGGGTTCAACAATAGAAAAATACTAGATAGATATGATAATAGATGCTAGAAGTGATCTATTTACTACGAATAGGCCAATGAGACTATCGTGGGATAAAATTGATATGCACCCCATCGCGACAGGTTCCTTGGGAGAATCCTTGGGCCGGGGTGCTCAAGGACCCCAAACCTGTGGGGTTAGAAGCCGGTTCAGGTGCTTTATTAAGTATGTACTTTCTTAAATTATTCTAACTCTTTATACCAAGGGCAATAGAAGGCCACGAGTACCAGTTCTAGGTGTTAGATAGGAAAGCAGCTAAGAGATACCTGCGAGATTTGGCATTCATTCTGTACACTGTACAGTATAAAAATGATCCTTATTAAAAAAAATATACAATATACAATATACAGGGTCAAGGGTGTGACAAAACTAAGTGATAATGATAATACTTAAGGGTATACGTATGTGTTCCCTATATAGAGTTCACTGTGAAAGTAGCAGCGCTGAAGGAGCAAATTATTTATGTGATTTGTATGGGCAAGTGCCTGAGAGTCAGGATATTCCCATACAAAAGATTAAAAAGTATCTCTTTCAGCGCTGCTACTTTTACAGTGGAATCGATACAGGGACTCATACACTCCCTAAAATAGTATCATATTAGTTTTGTTACACCTTGTATATCATATTTGATAATTATTATCCCACCAAAAACATAAATGTAAATGGAGAGCCAAGTTCCATACAAACATTATTCTTGTCTATGGTCTTCGCCGTAAAAAGGATGGAGATCTAAATAAGTGCCAAGTTTCATGGAAAATCAAAATATATGTATGTATAGGAACCAAATAACATTATGAACAAATAATAGAGTCTATTTCTTTGCTTTATTGAATATCTATAACAATTGATGTTATTTAAATAATGTGAGATCTTAAACTAGATTAGATTTGACTTGGCTAGTTTTCACCAGAATTAATATGTTTAATAACTTTATGAAATTACTGATGTAATGAAAAGAAATGAAAGGGTTAGAATTTTGATTTTGATCTTAGGTTAGTCAGTCAGTCAGTCAGTGATAAAAATGTAGATTTTCGGGTGTTAATATCTTAATAACCGTTTGAGCTGTGCTCATGAAAATTATAGCATATATTTATCTCGCAAGTCTCATTATATGAGCCAAATTTGAAACGTTTATGTGAAATAGTTTCTGAATTATGAGGGGGTCAAAAGTAGCTGCAAATGGTTCGTGTAATATTACACACGGTGCTGCTCGCCATTCTGTTATGCTGGAACTTGGCTTGACACGCTACTGCGTGTCTAGAACCTTCTTCACGCTTGAAGAACATACGGAACCAACATTTTAATGATTGTCACGGAGATATTTAAGAAAAGTCATATCTAAGTTACTTTTTATTTTGTAAGATGTACACTCGATTAATGAGTTACTGCAGAAATAAAGTTGCAGGCAATACATGTAAGTTAGATCACTAGAATTTTTCTAATTTTATTGTGACGTACGAATTACAATAATACTTTTATTTGGTCTAATTGACTATAGCTCTACATTCTAACCTACAATTCTATTTTCCTTTTTCACTAATCCAATTATTTATAGCAACTTGTTGACTTAGATAAAATTAAACAAATGTAAACAAAGTGATAATACTTTTTGGTTTGTATGTGTCCCGTACATAGAGTTTACTCTGAAAGTACCAGCAATGACAGACCAACATTTTTTTTGGGATTTGTATAATTTATTATAATATAAGCAAGCACCGCGTTATGAATTTGTCCATACAATACCAACGTTTTAAAAGTTTGCTCTTTCAGCGCTGCTAATTTCAGAGTGAACTATAAAGTTGAACAAAACAAAGTGATAATACTTTAATAATAAAATGAAAATAATAATAATATCCACAGACGAACATATAACCTCCTCCTTTTTGGAAGTCAGATAAAAACAATACATTCTTGTTAATTTTTAAATATTTTTAATTTTTATTAGGTACAAAGCTTTTAGTGAAGGAGTCAGACTCGTACTTGTCTCTTTTATTTGATACACAGAACTCTAAAAAATGGGATTTATTGTTTAAATCCCATTTTTAGGCTTACTTACTCACATACTTCTTTTAGGATTGGAACGATTTAAAAATATTATATTATATTGTAAAATGCCGAAGGGGCCGCCCCCGCCCCCGCCCCCGCCACCCCCCACGGAGAGCATCGTTAATCTTTAGGCCTATTATGTATATCGAGAGGGGTGTGACTGCGCATGTAACCTATGCATGCATTTGCATATTATATGCATCCGTTGATGTATAATAGAAAAAGTGTGATCAAATTGATGGCCCCATTTCGAAATAGTTTGGGGCCATTTTGCCTAAAGTTACTTTTTGTATGAAAGAATATTTTTATCAAAATATTATATTATACGTCGTGACTCGTGACTTGTGAGTCAATATTTTGTCCTCAATTTTTAGGGTTCCGTACCCAAAGGGTAAAAACGGGACCCTATCACTAAGACTGGTATAAATAGTCAGTACTTAAGATGCGACCCGGTCTCAAGACGTGGTTCGGCTCTGTGATTGGTCCAAATTTTGACAGCCAACCAATCACAAAGCCTGAACCGTGTCTTGAGGCCGAGATGCATCTTGAGTACTGACTATTTATACCGGCCTAAGACTTCGATGTCTGTCCGTCTGTCCGTCTGTCTGTGTGTCTCCAGGCCGTAACTCAAGAACCACTATAGCTAGAATTCTGAAATTTTCCCAGATTGTGTATATCTGTTGCCGCTATAACAAGAAATACTAAAAGCAAAATAAATTAAATATTTAAGGGGGCTCCCATACAACAAACGCGATTTTTTTGCTATTTTTTGCTCGTAATCAATAATGATAACAGCTAGGCACTTGAAATTTTCACAAAATCTTTAATTATATTTGTACTTTAATAATTAATAATAAAATTAAAAGAAAATAAATATTTAAGGGGGCTCCCATACAAAAAACACAATTTTTTGACTAATTTTGCTCTATACCGATACGGAGCCCTTCGTGCGCAAGTCTGACTCGCACTTGGCCGATTATTTTTTAAATCTTTGCTGGCATCTAAATAATTTGCACTCTATTTATACTAAGCTACTATTTATACTAAGCTTTTTAAATTAATATTGTTTAAAATAGAGAAATCTACTTTTATATCCGAGTTTAGATCCGAATACAAAATTTAAGTAGAATATTTTATATTATGTATATTTACTTAGCATGCTAAAAACAGCTTTCAAACTTTTTAAGATCGAAGATCCCGGCCACCTCCACAATGTACCAATAATGACCGAACAACAAAGTTCGGTCGGATTTTTTAAGCATTTAAAAGTTCAATAGTAGTTGTATTGTGTAGAGTAAAAAAGTCACAAATATCCACCCATCCTCAAAAACTCTATTACTTATAATAATATTAATAAAATAAGTATTTAGATACCAGGAAAACAATAGAAAAATATTGTAATATAAAAATTGATATCTCTACATTTTATCTTAGATACATTTCTCTAAGTTTTGAAACTGACTGTAGACTTCTAAATGGACCAGTGATAATAGCAAAAGAGTATCTATAATAATTTACTGTAAACGAAAAAAGCGTAGCTTCATATATTTTGTTATAAAAATCTAAAAATTATGAGTAGGTACTTACCTAGGCAGACAAAAACTACAAAATGTATCAGAATATATTTAGAATTAGGTTGTTATATAAGATGCTGTTATTGTACTTTGTTTTAATATTATGTATTATACTATAAGGGAGTCCAAAAATATTTAAATTTATTTTTGTACAGCATTGAATGGTAGAGTCATTCTGTTGGATATTCAGTAGCTGCTACTACTGTTACTAAAATGTTCAAGATTTTATCAGATATAGTTCATGACATTATTAACACCATTAATAGAAGCAATACCTATGAAATTAAGTCTTTTGTAGAAGCAGAACAGCACATTTTTAATGAAATTTTATATTTCAGGTTCACCCTCTCTACATTTTTATTGTAGGTATTGTATAAACCTTAGTATAACATTAAAAGTTTGCATCTTATTGATGATTTCTATTATACGATGATTTAAATATATTTACCCAAAAAAATATAAAAATACAATAACGAAATAATATTATGGTTCTCAATAGAAAGAGCAATATTTAAAATTTTCAAATACTTTTCAAATATTAAAAAAAATTCAAATTGCAATCCTTCTAAAATTTGCATTATGATTGACAATGAATAATATAACAAAGTACTTATATAATATATGCTTATATATAGCTATTTTTAGCTAAGTATATGAAAAAATTGCTATTAGCTACCTACTCTGAGTTTATCGACGAGTTTGATGTTTGTTCATGACGTCGAGGCTCGCACGAGAAGAATGCTCTACTCCTCTAGAACCTATTGAGGGGTAAGTGGTAACTGGTAGTCCAGCAGACCCATGGAGCAAAATAAGATAACCTCGGAGAAGACTTCGCCCACCGAGAATTCGAGCCATTTTGCTACGCTTTTAAACCCCAGCAAATCGTATGGTGAAATGTTTGGAGGGCAATTATTGTGGTGGGTTAGTATCTAAAATTTTATATAAGTATAGACTCTCCATGGACTCTATTTATACTATCCGAACCTATTTGTCGCTTTCAAATGCGAAATAATAGTAAAGTTGTAGCACGGAAATCTCTAGAACGTACTCTACATCCGCGACCAATTGCGGCCGGATTGGTAGAGTTCCTCGTTTGCGACGACTCGCTTCGACTAAATAGGAACTCATTTTATGTCTTTTGTTATATTTGAGGTTACTAGTTAGAGGTAATTTACATATAAATTGCATCAAAGTTCATACAGCTCCGCCAAAACACGCATCGGTTCGCGCGCCGAAAACTCTACGCGCGACTCTTTCGGTTTAGGTTTGGCGGAAACCAGTAAAATTATAATGTGAATTATATTTATATGGACGTAGTAAATTGTGGACTCACCGAGTGCAGGAGCCGCGACGAAAAATATCCAAAAAACACACATCCGAGGGAGTTGCGGCCGAGATGTCCGCGCCGGCGCACTATCACTTCACAAAATCCTCGATAAATCGAAAATTTTCGTTAATTTTCCGCAAAAAGTCACCACAATCCCGGAGAACGACGTCCGAGGAACGCGGAAAGGTCGCCCTCTAAATAGGCCTATAAGAATCTTATCGGGCATTTAAGCGGGAGATTTCTGCAAATTTTTCGCGTAATCGCGGGCTCGCCGTGTATTTAGGCCTACCGGTGCGGCGCGCGCGCGGCCGGGCGGGCGCGGCGCGGCGGGCGAGGTGCGCGGCCGGCGTCGGGCCGGGGCGGCGGGTCGGGAGTCGTTGCCGGGCACCCGGGACGCCGGCCGGCCAGCCGGGAGCGGCGGCGCGGACGGCGGGCGCAGACCAAATGGCGGACGAGCGCGCGACTGACCTTGCCGAGCCGACCTCGCAGCCCAAATGAAGCATCCGACCGTCGACCGCCACACCACCACGACCGGCTACCGCTCCTGTCCGTCGCCGCACCTAGATTTTTTATTAGGTTCGTCGGAGAAAAACTGAGAAATTCTCTTATTTCACCCTTAACTATGCGATATGCGAACTCTACATGTCATGTCGCGAGGAAACGCAACGACATAGACATAACCGAATAGAACCTTGTAATAATAATATTTATTAAATACCTAACAACTTTAATAGAAGCTATAGTAGGTATTTGCATATCAATCAAGCACGTCACAGGCAGGACCTCTACAGTTTTGTACAGTTGAGTGTTTAGGATTTATTAATTGCAGACTCCTTGAATAATTTTACACAAATTTATTATTTATTATTTATAAATTTATACCTTGTATTACAGGGCACTTAATCAAAAATATGAACAAAAATTTGTTTATCTAAATTGTGTGGTCGTTGTCTAAATCTCTAATTTTGTATAAAATATTTTGCATTATATATTATTTTTTATGTAATTTTCATTAGGTAAGTACACTGTGTAGGTACCTAATGAAAATTAAAAAAAAATACTATACAATATTTAGCATGTTAATATTTACTAGGTACTAAACTGTACGTTGTACTTTGGCACCTTCAAGATACTACATATTATTACATATTATTGTACGTACGGGTGAACATATTAGGATACCTATTCCCTATTGAATCAGTGTTTTACATGTCTTTTACTAAGCCTATTCAGGGGGTTCACCCAGCACATAAGTAAAATGAATATAAATAACAGACGAACATAATATTATTAATATTATTATAACCTCCTCCTTTTTGCTAGTCGGTTATGAAATATTCATTTTTGACTATTGCTGGGGTCAAGTGTTAGTTCATAGAAAAACAAGAAAATGTCATAAAAGAAAATCCACGGCAAAATTACGTCTTTCATGACACGATCCCCAGACCCTATGTATAAAGGTTCTTGTCATGAAAAAGGTTGAAAAAACTGATATCTACATAATTTTGATTTTTTCCTACTAATTATTAGTAATTAGGTATGTATTTATCTACAAAAATCTATAACATTAGGGACAAGGTATGCCTAAAACCACGTTTTGGTGCAGGTTATGACTTATACTCCACCAGGGGGATGGAGGTCAAGCTGCTCGAGAGGGATGCGATATAATATAATTATTATCCGAGTTTTTTATTCAAGCAAGCTTATAAGATCATTTTTATAAATACCTTTTCTTTCCTAATAATAAGAAAATGCCATAAAAAAGAAGGTCCGGACTTTAATAAACAATTATTATTATTAATTTATTTAATATTAATAAATTATTTAGTACGTAATATCATACAATATGGTAGGGTAGGTGTACCAGCACAGACATGAGACAGGGGTGGAGGCCAAACGAGCGTAATTTTGTTAGTCGCGTCTCGCAGAATTTCGGTTGGCAGAAACTCAGTTTCATAGTAAATTCCTATTTCCTACACTTCATTCACACTAGGGTAATTTTGTATTTAGTCATGATTAGTACGCTCGTTGGCCTCACCCTAACAAAAAGTTTCGTCCGACGTTGGACAACGTTTTGAATTATGTACCATCGAGGAAATTGATTCCTAGGCAGTTGACAGACCAACGTCATTTGGTCGGATCATGCCAATTCAATGTTAATTGCGATTTGTCGGCTGGGTTGGACTTAACGCGACCAAACTACATAGGTCCCCCATCAGCCTAGGAATCAACTTCTCTGAATATAGTACCTGCTATAAATGCTATTATTATTATGACGTGTGCAATATGTCGGATTTTGGTTGCATTATATTGACTGTATGTGTTGGTAGCGCCCTCAGCTCTGATCTTTGCGTAATATTCCCTATTAGAGGTGTTGAAATATTAATACTTACAAAAGTTCTTATAAGATTTAATTATGTCGGAAAAAATGGTACAAAATATTGTGTCGTTCTTATAAGATATAATTACTAATTATTAGATACAATAATATTATATACTTTATAAATTACCTTCACAGCAATAATTTAGGCTTTAATATGTTTTTAAATAATAATTATTGAGACCAGTACCAGTACCAGTACAATCTCGTTTTATTGTGACCTTGTCGCAAGTTTTTAATTCAAGAGACGCGGTAATATTTGCAATTATTATACTGCTGTCAATATCGGATATTGCTTAATCGAAAATATTTAGTTGTAATTTAAAATATTAATTAACTGAGAACGAATATAATGACAGCTATGTTGCTGTACCTACATATTACCTTCTTATAATAGGTATATTATGAAGGTCGATCAAAATTTATAAATTTTATAAATTAGACAGTAGAGTCTAGACTCTAGACCACGCCAGCAACTCCGTTGCGCCAAAATTAGTTTATCGCGTGGGAACCGTACATTTTTCAGGGATAAAAAGTATCCTTATGTCCTTGCCCGGGACTCAAAGTATCTCCATATTAAATTTCAGCAAAATCGGTTCAGCGGTTTGTACGTGAATAATAATAATAATAATAATAATTTTTTTATTTGCAAAATGTGTGTTAGTAGAGATGTTAGTAGATTTCACAATGGTACCATCACATTTGCCCAAATGGGCATGCAAATATTCAGCTTAAGAACTATAATCTATGCTGTAATATAAAATTTTAAATACATAATAATGATGAAGAGGTAACAGACAGACAGACACACTTTTGCATTTCTAATATTAGTTATATGGATAACTTCTAGGTTTTTCATTTCTTCCCAGTTTTTATAATTTCGGTACGTATACAATCCTTCATTATCAATTTAGATTTATAACTATCCAATGCTAAAAGAAATGTTGATTCGGTGTAGTTGAAAGGTTAGGTTTAAATTATAACCTAAGCGATGTTTTCAACTGTAATATAAAATATTATAATTATAAAACGTGAGGTTGTTTCGATTAATCATCATTGTTGTAATGTAATAACCTCAATGAATATGTAGTATAATAAGTTCTGATGCAAAATAAATATAATACTTAAGACAAATAATCATTTATTTGTTGCCTATGTGAATTGTGATATGTCGTATACTTAATAACTACATGACGAATTATTAATAATTGTCTAGTCAGTCTGGTTCTAGACAAATTAGACTTTCAAAATTAATGGTCTACAATTAAACACTTTTGAGTAAGCCGTAAGGTATAGAATTTCAACTGTGACGACAAACTACTTTATTTTTAACTGAATTCTTACAATCATTGTTTACAATCAATTCATTCACTTTCATTGCTATGTATGTCTGTCAGTCTGTCTGTAACATACCTACCTAGTAAGTTTTTTATCCCTGTTATTAAAATAATGTGAGATCTTAAACTAGATTAGATTTGACTTGGCCAGTTTTCATTACATCAGTCATTTCATAAACATTTTAATTCTGATGAAAACTAGCCAAGTCAAATCTAATCTAGTTTAAGATGTCACATTATTTAAATAACATCAATTGTTATAGATATTCAATAAAGCAAAGAAATAGACTCTATTATTTCTTCATAATGTTATTTGTTTCCTATACATACATATATTTCGATTATCCATGAAACTTGGCACTTATTTAGATCTCCATCCTTTTTACGGCGAAGATCATAGACAAGAATAATGTTTGTATGGAACTTGGCTCTCCATTTACATTTATGTTTTTGGTGGGATATCATTACTTTTTGTCAAGAAAACTTTCCGAGCAAGCGTAGACACCTTAATCTTCCCAGTTCAAACATACATAATATTCGACTATAATATTCAATCGCAACCTTAAGGGGCTAATTCACCACTTCCCGACAAGTGTCGGATATGCTATCCGCAAGTTATCTGGCAGATACTTATTCTGTCAGATAAGTTGTGGATAGCCTATCTGAAACTGATTAGGAAGTGGAGAAACAGCCCCCAAGCCTTATTGAGTATCAGACGAATAAAACAAAGAAAATCCAAGCGAATGGAAAAAGCAGCTACCATCAGGAGGCATTGGAATAATACGGTATACCGTATACTCGAAACACAATTGTATTTCCAACCATTAACTATAGGGTACAACTTATTGTGCGGAAGTGTAGCTATTATTATAGCTATCTAACAGAGACAGACAGATGGACGGATGGACGGACAGACGGACAGACGTACAGACGTATTAAAAGAATTCTATGTCTATTCCCAGGACTCAAACTATATCTCCATACCAAATTTAAGAACAATCGGTACAAGCAGTTTGGGCGTGAAGAGGTAACAGTAAACAGACATACAGACACACTTCATAAAGTCACCTTCTATTCATTTCCTAAAGTTTTTCACTTTACAAATAAAATATATTATTTACGGGGAGCTCCCATACAATAAACGTGATTTTTTGGCCTTTTTTGCTCAAAATCAATAATGGCAGCCGGTAGGTACTTGAAATATTCACAAAACCTTTAATTATATTTTTCCTTTCATAATATATAATAAAAGTAAAAGTAAAATAAATATTTAAGGGGGTCTCCATACAAAAAACACAATTTTTGCCTAGTTTCGCTCTGTCCAACTCGCACTTGACCGATTTTTTTTGTTTTCTGATTTTTCCCTACGCTTACACACAATTATCGAGCTGGATTCCAAATTTCAGCCTTCTAGGTCATCTGGAAGTGGGTTAGAATTTTGATCTATAGGTCAGTCAGTCAGTCAGTCAGTGATAAAAATGTAGATTTTCGGGCGTTAATATCTTAATAACCGCTTAAGCTGTACTCATGAAATTTGGAGCATATATTTATCTCGCAAGTCTCATTATATGAGCCAAATTTGAAACGTTTATGTGAAATAGTTTCTGAATTATGAGGGGGTCAAAAGTAGCTGCAAATGGTTCGTGTAATATTACACACGGTGCTGCTCGCCATTCTATTATGCTGGAACTTGGCTTGACACGCTACCGCGTGTCTAGATTTCCAAAAGTTGCAGCCGATAGTAACAGTACAGTAGGTATACAAGGTGTACCTACCTAATACTCTAGTGTGATTTTGTTCTTACAGCGCTGCTACTTTCACAGTTAACTCTATAATATAGATTACATACTTAATATAAGTACTTAGATTATACATAAAAGAGGAACGGTCCCTGAATGCTACTAGTAATGGCTAAGAACCACTGGCCTTAATACTTTTTTTTAAGGATTGAAATTGAATTTGTAAAAAAACCTTACAATAATCATAATGATTGAAAACTTACGCCTTACAGTAACCATTACCCTGATTTTCTTCCTTAAGTCTTCATAATATCTACTGAGTCTACGCAAAGTCGCAAACCGATATTCCTCAACTCTTCACTCTATCTACTGAGTCTACCAAACCGAGGTCTAGGTTTGTATAATGTAGAGCAGGGTTTCTCAAAGTTGGGTACGCGAACCCCTAGGGGTTCGCCATTCGATAACAGGGCATTCGCGACAAGATTAACGTAATGGTGGCTCAACACCTGGTCATGATCAAAACTAAATACAGCTAAATCGACTTGATACCGAATCAGAATTAATGTTAAAATTATCCAAAATTACTCCTAAAATTGAATGCATTTGCGACAAGAAACAAGCACACCCATCCAAAAACCTTATTCTCTTCAACAGTAAATTTTTTTAGGGTTTCATTAGCTGTTAAGGACGCTATTACAAATATCAGCGATTTTCCGGTACCCTATTAAAGAATTAGGAGTCAAACTGCGAGGATATTTTGGTTTCAAATGAAAGATAATATATTCATCTCCACGACTGTACCATAAAAATTCTATAGCCGCATACAAAATTTTCACATAAAATACGTTTTAACCATCACAATAATCGCAAAATATGAAAAAAATGGGGTCTGATTAGGTACCTTAATATCTAAATACACTGAACTGAGGAAAATAAATATACAAAAAAATTGTTGCTTATTTAGTCCTCTTTAAAGTCCGCTAAAAATTTTATATAAAAATAAACAACTTTTCCAGTTATAAGAAAAATAAGAAAATTTCTCAAATTTTTTCATACATTTTCGCCATATCAAGAACGCGGCGAGCGTCGTAACCGCCACTGTACAAGGCGCGCTAATATGAATCTTATTTAAATGTCATTAACGTCGATATTCGTACTGACAGATATCCGACCTGCTAATTAAAAAGTTGGAGCATTCTTAAGGGGTTCGCTGTCACCAGGAAATTTTGACAGGGGTACGTGACTTAGACGAAAGTTTGAAAAACCCTGATGTAGAGCTTTTTTTTTTTATTTTTTTTTTTGATGTAGAGCTAAGAAATAGTATTTATAAAAGTAACCATTCCTATAAGAAGAGCAAAAGCTTTAAATAATAGTATTGAGCGTAGTCAACTAAAATTAAAGTAGACCTAGCAATGAAATCGTCGAATACTTTACGAGCTATGACGACATTTAATTTACTTTCGGGACACAATTACTCGAGTACAATTTTTTTTTAAAATAATATAAGGTAGAGGAATATGCCGTAAAAAGATCGCGTAAAAATAAGTCTTGATAAAATATCACTAAAGATTATTTTGTACCTACAACGCCATCTAGTGTGGATAAAAAATGAGACTTGTATAGGGACCGTGCAGAGCGACGACACTGCCACAAGTGGCGAATAGCCGAAACTTTTACTAAAATTTTACTGTCAAGCTCTAGTGAAGCTACGGAAAATTAGAAGATTTCTTAACAAATTCCGAGTATTTTCAAGAATTGAAATGTATTGTTGTATTCCCGGACTTAAAAGAAATATAAAGGCAAATCGAACAATGTAAAATTTTATTATTTTTCTGCCAAAATATTCGCATGGTTTTGCTTATTGAAAAACGAAAGAAATGGATAAAAGGCGGTAAAAATATACGTAAGTATTTAAAAAGTTCCATGAGTGTTATGCGTAGACTAGTAAAAACACTAAATTTTGTAGATTATAACCGTAAATTCATTTTTTATGAACACAATATGAACATAACCTATAACCATTGCTTTCTTTCAGTAAACATCCAAACTGGCTTCCATCTTAATTGATATACATACATAGGCACGGCTCATTTAATTGGCATAAAGTTGCATCAAAAGTAAGGATAATTTGGAGAAGTCCTGCCAGGAATTCAACACTGAGGATAGTATTGAACTTGAACCATCTTGTCAAAGTGTTGGTTCTCAAAAGGATGATTCTTCAAGTAAGAAAAAGATTAGTAGTGCAGTCTTTGTGTGTAATTTGAAGAATACATACCTAAATGGTGTTTACACTTATGAGATCCAGACTGAAATTAGTTAAAAATAGTGACAGACAAAAGTTGTGAAGATGGTATCGATCGAATCGCAGAAGGTTGAAATAAAAGCATTTATTTTAGTGAACTTGTTTTATTTTATTAATCCACAAGCATTTTCAGTAATTAATATAAGTATTTTTGCATAGCTTCATTATTTTATTGCAATATTTATCAAGTTTTTACTTTCTATGCTGATGGATGCTATTAATTACTTTTTCAGATATTTTCTTAGTTAACTAGTTAAGCTTTATACATTTTTATTCACTCTTCCATTCTTTGTTTACGGGTAGAAAGTAGAAACCCTTAATATTATATTTAATATTATAAAAATATACTTAATATTATAAATGCGAAAGTGTGTCTGTCTGTTAGTACTTCACGCCCAAACCGCTAAACCAATTTTGCTGAAATTTGGTATGGATTTACTTTGAGCCCCGGGAAAGGACATAGGATACTTTTTATCCCGGGAAAATGTACGGTTCTCGCGCGATAAATGATTTTTGGCGCAACGGAGTTGCGGGCGTCATCTAGTCTTTAACTTTAATATTTCGATCGCGGATTCTTGGAAATCTGTCGTTGTTCTCGCGGCCGCATGTGGCCACTTGGGAGTGTAAGTATTATATCATTTTATAGTGTAAAACATAAAAAAACACTCATAAACTAGCCAGGGTCAAGGAGAATGCGAAGTCAAAGTCACTCACAAGTTACGTCTTTTACTCGCATCGCGGCGCTGCTGTCGAATTACGACGCCCTCTATAGTTTCTGCACGGTCCCTATGTGAGTTTCGGGTTTGAACATTTAGCGCCATCTAGTTCTAAGTAAAGAAAACACATGTTGCGGCTTTTCAATGACAGATGGCGCTCATCTTTGCCTGCAGATTAAAAAAATATTTGACAGATGACTTGCAGAAACTTCAATTCATTACCTACGCGAATTCAGATTTTTCATTTTAGAATTTTAAATTTTTAAAACATGGCTTCTGTAAAGTTTGCAGTTATTGATGTTCATGATTTTCTGTATAAAAAACAAACGAGCGACCCTGAATTGGCTGCAGAATGGGAAAAACTTGAAGAACTTTACAATAAAAAGTAATAAAACCAGCGTCAATCGGTATGATATTCGTTGATCCAAATAACAAACATCATTGTTGACTCTGATTTCAGATTATGGCACCAACTCACTTTAAAACTACAAGAACTGGTCGTGAAACCATCCCTACAGAAAGATGATAACCTAATTCAACTGTACAACAACTTCCTAACGACATTTGAGAATAAGTAAGTATTGTTACAATCTTCTTTTCGTTGGCAAATTGAAGCTAACAAATTTCTAGCCGACATCAAGAAATGGTCTCAAAAACAATAGTTTTTAACTATTGAAGATGATAAGCATATAACATAATCCATATCGATAAACTGTCTACAAAATTTAAACCTTACAGAATAAATCCTTTGTCTCTGGTTGAAATAATCGCTCATGTGGTGAAGCAGTACAGCAACAAGAAGGAGGCTATCGCCTTCCTGGAGAAGGTGGAGACCAAGGTGAAGATGAATGATGAGGCTCTTGCGCTGTGTAAGGTAAGTACCCTTGTTTTAATTATTAGCCTTCTCTGTCAATTAACCATACAGTACTTACAAAAGTGTAAGGTGCCTTGGTGGGGCCACATATAAAAATTTTTGGAGGCCCTTAGTAAAGTTAAAACTTCTCACAAAACAAAATAATTATAATATAGGGTGCCAACCTTTGAACTTACGCATTAAGTGGGTTACCGGTAACAGGAATTGCTTCTTTTAACTAGTACTTTATCAAAATTATTGTGTATAATAACTATGGAAAATTTACCCCTTCTCGGGTATAATGCCTCCCCAATTTTCTCCATCCTTTGTTATTGTCAAGGTATATCTGTAAAGAATTGTAATATAGTGGTTAAAATTTTTCTGCTGAAATTGTTTATTATTGAGATTGTAGTGTAAATTATAATTAATTTTTTTGGAATAACCTTATCACCTGTTTGCTTCACACAAATCTACAAATTATACTAAATACATAATACTGTGAAAATAACTAAATAACTTGAATAAACTGAAACAATAAGTACTTAATAAAAAAAAGTAAATGCATTGCAGGTGTTACAAGGACAGATATATCTTGAGGATTTAAATGATTATGACGCCACGGAGAAGATAATTGAGGAGCTGGAGAATACTCTAGAAGATGCTGATGGAGTCACTCCTGTTCATGGTCGATTCTACAAATTAGCCTCCGAGTACTACAGGTAACATAATGTTATAATATGGTTTTTACATAAGTTATAAATTGAGGACTATATTAGGACTTTATACTTCATTATATCTGTGATTGTTAATATGACATCAAAGTAAAAACTACCCAGTTTTTGGGTGAATTTTGGTATTATCTGTGTTTAGTGGTAGTCAATTATAGCACTTTGATGTTATATTAACAATCACAGATATATAATTTATATATTTTAGGATCAATTAACGGCTAATACAGGATATTATAAAAAAATCGGCCAAGTGCGAGTCGGACTCGTGCACAGAGGGTAGAGCAAAATTTTTTTTATATTATTATTATTATTATGAGCCTATACTATCCCACTGCTGGGCAAAGGCCTCCCCCAAGGTCTTCCATCTGTCTCGCTCCAACGCCACCGCAGGCCAGCCTGGCTTGTAGGCATCCAGTTCATCTCGCCATCTTTTTGGAGGCCGTCCACGGCGGCGTCGTCCGTCTACTGGTACCCACTCTGTGGTGACCTTTGCCCAACGGTCCGGATGCATGCGGCTAATATGACCCGCCCAGTCCCACTTTAATTTTGCAGCTTTCATGCCGACGTCTTTGACACCTGTTTTGGAGCGCAGCGTGCTATTTTTTATTCGGTCAGATTGGTTCTCCTGCTCTACTTCCGCATATCACAAATCTCTTTAATACCATCCTCAAATCCGGCAGGTTCCCTAACAAGTTTTGTCATTCCAACATCATACTCTTGCACAAAAAAGGCGAAAAAAATAATATAAATAATTATCGTCCCATAAGCCTAGTTTCCCACCTATACAAAGCATTCATAAAAGTAATACTCAACCGCATTGATCATAAGCTGGACCAACACCAACCAGTGGAACAAGCCGGATTTCGCCACAATTTTTCAGCTACAGACCACCTTCAGACAATAAACCAACTCATTGAGAAATATTCGGAATACAACAAACCCCTTTATTTGGCCTTCGTCGATTACACAAAAGCTTTTGATAATATTAAACACTCAGCAATATTTCAAGCCCTCCATAACCAAAACATAGAAAACACATACATAGATTTATTAAAAATTATCTACCACAACAGTACCGCCAATATTAAACTAAATAGCACTAGTCCATCATTCCGAGTTCACAAAGGAGTAAAACAAGGGGACCCGCTCTCTCCTAAACTATTTACAAGTGTCCTTGAGAGCAAAATATGGCTGTAAATTATGTTTTTGGATGGGATCTTTAATTTTTTATTTTATTGTAATATTATTATTAAAATTTAATATTAAGGATTTTGTGAAAAATTCAAGTACTTACCTACCTATTATTTTTTATATAAAGCAAAAAAGGCCAAAAAAATCACGTTTGTTGTATGGGAGCCCCCCTTAAATATTAATTTTATTTTGTTTTTTGTATATTTTGTTGTTATAGCGGCAACAGATATACATAATCTGTGAAAATTTCAAGTCTCTAGAAGCTATTACCGTTCTTGAGTTACAGCCTGGAGACAGACAGACAACAAAGTCTTAGTAATAGGGTCCTGTTTTTACCCTTTGGGTATGGAACCCCAAAAACTACAGTGACAAAAAACTTTACTTAAAAATTTGTGGTGTAAACATGCATTACAAAAACTGCCAAAATCATCATTCCATGTCACCATTAATGTTGGGTTAAATTTTTCCTAAAAAACTTTTTTCTTTCAGAGTTCGAGGTCCTCTATCCCGCTACTACCGCGCTGCACTCCGCTACGTGGGCTGTGCAGACGGTGGCCAGGCCCTGGACTTACCGGAGAGGAGAGCTTGTGCGTTGAGATTGGCCTTAGCTGCTGTGCTCGCTCCGTCTGTGTATGATCTTGGAGAGCTGGTAATTGTTGTTTATATTTTATAAGTGTGTGTGTAAGACACCGAAATCTTATAATTTTAATTTCAAAGCCTTTTATAACCAATATATTATTATGTAGTGAGTCTTATACCTTATAGAAAAAAAATGTTTTCAGTCTGTCTATAAATTATAATTATTATTGTAGCTAGCTCATCCTATTTTGGAGTCGCTGCAAGGAACTTCAGATGCCTGGGCTTGTGAGCTAGTCAAAGCTGTTGCGTCCGGTGATATTGTTGCATTTGAGAAGATCAGGTACAGAGATTTTTATATATATACCAATGTTTAGAGTACCCACAGTAAGCAAATCCTTTAAAGGCCAATGTATACGCCTATGCATAGAATCCCAGAAAATGTTCAAAATCTATCTTTAAATAAATTTTAAAAAGCAGTCAAAGAATGTTTGTGTGCTAAAGCGTGTAATACGCTCAACTAAAGTCAATGATTTCATTGAAGACAGCACACCTTGGGAATAGGGTGGCTCCCATGCAGGTTACTTTACTTTTATTTTTGTTATGTAAGTCATAACATTGTTATATTATTTTATTTTAAAAGATTAATTTTTTTCTCACTTTTTTTGGTAAAAAAGTGGGCCCGTGCGAGTTTCTTACGCCGGTTCTTCTCGCCGGGTTAGTTCCCGAACCGGTGGTAGGCATTTTAGTTTCTTTGTTCTTTCTACGACGTTCAAAAAGAGTATTAATGATACCGATTACCTATTTTGAATATTTTTTTTTTTATAATAAATATAAAAATTATGTATATTAAATTGTTTTTACTTTAGTAAGTGCTTGGCAACCGATTTTGGGAGTATAGAATAAAGCAACCCGTGGTATGTTTTAATAATCACATTTTGTGTACTTATAGAAGCCAAGCACAAAACCCAGACCTGCAGAGAGCAGACAACGAACTCAGAAAGAAGATTGCTATTCTATGTCTGATGGAGGTAACCTATTATTTGTCATGAAAAATTTCATTATAATTTTTACCATAAGTAACAACCAAATCTACTGTTTACTGTACCTAGTACCTACTTTTCAAAAAATTATCTACTTACTTGAAACTTACATAGATCTTTTGGCGCGTAACTAAACTCAGAAATGATGCTACACTACCTTTAAACTGTGAAGTGTCACAACTCACATGGGAGACGACTTCACACATCCTTAAAATATCATTTGCATATTCTGATATCACATTTAATAACAACTGTTTTGCATCCATGTCATCCGAGTGCCGAAAAATCCCTGTAGGTGATTAGATCAGAATTTAAAAATCTATGAGTGAATTTACAAAAATCATGCATACTTTAACATAACATAACTTTAACGTAAATCGCCTTGTGGTTAACAACTACAGTTCAGTCAGAATGTTGAATTTGACTACACCGAGGTCGTGTCACACAGATGGCTTTCAACCGGTCGTCGGGTCAGCGGCGGCTGACGTTCGCGGAGATCGCGGCGGAGGCACGCGTCCCTCATGATGAGGTGGAGCTGCTCGTCATGAAGGCGCTAGCCGAGAACCTGCTGAGGGGACATATCGACCAGGTATACAATGAATCAGGCTCCTCGCTGTTTTCCTCTGACGATGAGCTAAGTGTGGCAAGGAATGTGTTTTTATAGTTTGTGCGTTCTAAGATATAGCTGACAGTTCTCATACTCCTTGTTACGGATTTTTTACAAGAAAACAAAAAATAATCAAAATTTAATAAATTATATTTTATCTACAAAAACAAATGTTTCCTATAATTGTAAATGAATAAAAATGAAAAGTTGCTAAATGCTAACTTATTAATATAAAACTGTAAATATTAACTGTGAAATAGGAGTATATAATTATTGTTACGAAAATATTTGAGAATTAATGTCAGATGCATGAAACGGAACTTTTGCCGATAGAGATTGACACTGTTTAATCGAAATTCGAAATCAAATCGATAAAAAGGGTGGCCATCTTAAATCGCCGGCGCCACTCTGAAACGTCAGTACGAAATCGATAATTTCGATTGCAATTCCTTTACGAAGTGATTCGATATTTTTAAATTATCGAATAATTTTTTTAGGTAACTTCCCTACTATTGTCAATTATAATGTGTCACGCATATCATCTTAACGCACAAACTAATAATGAGTATTGCATGTCATGTGTGTAAAGATTAATATTAATTCCAAAGAAGAAACCGATGTTCTTTAAGCTTATGCTGTTCCCCTAAAATCAATATCATTAGCACAAGAAGGGGAATTACTGTCTGAAGTCTGCATGACTGCGGTAAGGCGACATAGTGTGACCACGCAAGCGTCTGGATATCCTTGATACTTGTAGCTTCTCTTGGCTCTGGATTCAACAACAACATTAATCGCCCTGCAATCATTTTTATGGCTGTCTGAAAGGAACCGCTCAAAGCGGTAAGACCGCCAATTTGCACTCTTTCAATAATTTGTTTTTTTTTCTTACTTTGTATTTTTTATGTGTGTAAATAGTTTATTATTATTCTTGTTGTGTTGTATTGTGTCAGGTGAACGAGACGGTGACGGTGAGCTGGGTGCGCGCTCGTGCGCTGGGGCGGGCGGGGGCGGGGCAGCTCGCGCGCCGTCTCACGGACTGGTGTTCCGCCGCGCACGCCGCCGCCAACCTGCTGCAGTCGCGTGCACCTGATCTACTCACTCTTTGAAGTAAACTAATCATTAATGTTTTTAAGTACTACTATCCAAGTTCAAGTTATTGAATAAGCTATTCATTGTTTTGTACTTGTCTGTCAAGCTACAATTTTCAACTTCAATCAGTAAGGACAAAACCATATAGCTTGCTTGCATAACTATTTTTATTATTTTTTCTGATAAATCGATATGAAAATCGTCGTTCTATAGAGCAAGCTGACGATCGTAGAAGATCATCAGCTTGTCATTTTATTTTGTGACACTACCTAGTTATTTTGTAACAAATAACATTACTGTATTGCTAAATATATTCACGACGAGAAACAATAAAAATTAAACTTCTTCATCCAAATACCAAAAGTTTTTTTAAGAATAATATATTGTATAACAATGGTAGACTACTGCTACATTTTTAGGGTTCCGTAGTCAAAATGGCAAAAAAGGAACCCTTATAGATTCGTCATGTCTGGCTGTCTGTCTGTCCGTCCGTCCGTCCGTCCGTCCGTCCGTCCGTCCGTCCGTCCGTCCGTCCGTCCGTCCGTCCGTCCGTCCGTCCGTCCGTCCGTCCGTCCGTCCGTCCGTCTGTCCGTCCGTCCGTCCGTATGTCACAGCCACTTTTCTCCGAAACTATTAGAGCTATACTATTGAAACTTGGTAAGTAGACTGTAGATGTAGTCTGTGAACCACATTAAGGTTTTAATGCAAAAATGGAAAAATTATTAAAAATTTTAGGGGTCCCCATAGGTACAACTGAAACAAAAAAATTTTTTTTTCATCTAACTTATGCGTGTGGGGTATCTATGGATAAGTCTTCAAAAATCATATTGAGGTTTCTCATATCATTTTTTTCTAACCTGAATAGTTTGCGAGAGAGACTCTTCCAAAGTGGAAAAATGTGTGTCCCCCCCCTCTAATTTCTAAAGTAGGGGCAAGATAATTCTAAAAAAAATATATGATGTAGATTACTATAAAAACTACCAACAAAATTGGTTTGAACGAGATATAGCCAGTAGTTTTTTTTATACGTCATAAATGGTAAACCTTAATCTAAATTTCATTAAATCGACTGAAATATAAAAATAAATCAAAAACCTTTTAATTTCATAAAAATAAACCTTATTGCTGCTGCGGAACCCTTCATGGGCGAGTCCAACTCGCACTTGGCCGCTTTTTTATCTAACCTTTGTTTTATTAACACACCTTAGTTTTATGTAACAATTTGAATCCTATGGACTATGATATTTATGATGTTTTGTTTTCAGGTTGCGGTTTGAAGAACTACTAACTTCACTCCCAGCACTTACATACAATATTATATGTCCTACGAAACACATAATATTATTATTATTGAAGAAGAAGCTGTACTCTTCCATTGCTTAATAGGTCAAATAGCTTATGATTGGTTAACTTACCCGTGGCTTTTGCTATCTCCCTCGCTCTCATGGGAGATATTAGTTACCTTTCTCTTTCATCTGACAGCGCTTCCGGCGCCGAGGCACGTTTTCTCATAGCGTCTTTTTCATTGCAATGGCGAACATCGAATTTCGCCTTTTTCGGTCAAATTGTTAAAATTTTAGTGTAAATTACCTAAAGTAAAATTAAATCAATTCCTTTTTATAGAAATTTAAAGTGAATCTAATTTTTATCTCACTTTGGTTTGCTCATCTGTTTGTAAACAAGCGGTGCACGTGGCGATGAGCAAATACCACTCAAGTGTGACCTATCGACGGTCACCAGGTGAGTGGCGCGAGTGGTTAAAGAACTCTGTGAGTGATAGCTGATAGGTGTTCTTTCGAGATACAAGTGGAGTGACGAGAGTCAGAACTCATCGTCCTCGGTCTTCGGAGGATGGCCGTTCAGACATCAGCCCCAGGCACAAAAGCTGGCGTTACTCCGACCATGTCAATAACCTAGAGAAATAGGTGAGTTACACCTCAACCAAGTATACCTACAACGTCTTAGTCTCAGCCATTTCTGGTAAACTCTAGAACAAATTGTAATAACACACAAGTTTAGAACAGGATACCAGAGGCGAGAACAGAATGTATAGAGGATCTCTATAGATCTAGCCTTAGAGGCGTACTCTGCCACTCGAACCCTTGTGGCGTTAAAGATTAATAAAAACAAGACATGCAGAATTTCGTAGACTGGGCTGTACAGAATCTAAACCCTAACTCTGAAATTTAGTCACTAGGTACCTAAGTAGAAGAGCTGAATATTTATTTAGTCAGGAGAAACTAAAACCATTAGGACAGTCTTTAGGAGGCGCACAAGAAGGGTTAGCGACTTTTAGACAGGACAGGTATATAATAGATAGGAATATAAAAATACCTACATAATCAACAACATCTAATAGGGTAAATAATTCAAGACAAATTATAAAGAGTAATAATTCATCACCCCACAATAATAACCAGGGTAGAAAGGAATAAACCAGGTCCTGAACACGAACAGAAATAGCCATAAAAGTTCCGGGGGAGGGACTGCTCTATAGAAAGCTTAGAGTCGCAGGGAATACACTTGGTGACAACAAATTTATACTATAGTTATTTATAGGATCTTACATTCCCTAACAAAAAAAAAAAAAAAAAAAAAAAGTCAGATCACCTAGGTATTTTCCCTCAAAATTATTAATATTAAATTTCAAAACAGGGCAACCCCTGATATATCCTAGAAGGGGGGCTAGTAGTTAATAAGAAAACTAGACTGCAGCTCGGGACCCATACTAAACTTAAGGGGTTTAGGTTTAGGCATACTAAACAAGGTGACACTATACGTAGTGTCAAATATTCCAAGAGTAATAGAAACTTGAACAAATTTAAGCCGCAAGATCAATTCCAAGACCTAGACAGATTTTGGTTCAAGTATAAGAGGTTGTGCATTGTGAGCTTAGGTCAATGATCATGAGTGACACCTTAGGAATTTAACTTTCTGTTAGCAGAAAAGACATAAAGGTAAGCAGACTCATAAGTCAATTAACAAACAGGAATAGCTGTACTGTTAGAGAACTACAATCCCCAGGGGGATCTCTACACTTGCAAACATCTCAACACCTCAGAGCCGTTTACAGTGTCAAATACCCTATCAATGGGTTTTCCTAATAAATTCAAGGAAAACAGATTAAGGCAAATGCTTTAAATACTAGAGCAGCCGCGACATCAGCGACAGGGTGACAGGCCCTAAAATCAGCTCTATAAACCACTATAAAAAGGAGGTTTTCCACTTTCTGACAGCGGATGCTGCAGACACAAGCTGAGGTGCCAAGCTAAAACAGAAGTAGTAATCAGGAGTTTTGGGTGACCACACCGGAGAGGGTGGCACTCGGACAAAAGGGGCAGCAAATGTATGCAGCTTGGTAGCAATAACAAAGTGTCAGAAACTACTCATACATATGCTATTCCTATACTTTTACTTAGTCATACAACAGGACGCTCATAGCGTACAGAGGAGATGAGGGAGGGACCCATTCCTTAGACCTGTTAAAACCGACATTAAGGTTGGCAGAAAAGCAAAAGATTTTGTAAATTTAGTTTCAATTAAATTTAGTTTTAATTATAAAATTACTAATTTTAACTACAAGATTATATTATATTGTTAAAAATAACATTAACAGCAGCTTTTCTGCCAGACAAACACAGCAGTAGAGTAGACAGACAGTCTCATTACAAACCGGTGCCGGAAGTGCACTTGTTACCCCAGGCCTTAAGGGCCATTTTAAGAGGGGGTGTTATAAAGGTGGCTATCTCACAACATAAACGTGCTGGAGGAGCACCTGTTACCCCAGCCCTCGAAGGCCATTTTCAAGAGGGGGCGAGAAAGGGGTATCCTATCTCTCAAACAAACCCAGGCCGCAGGAGCACTTGTCACCCCAGGCCTGAGAGGCCTTTCTCGATATAGGGTGGCAAGAGGGTTAGATGTCTCATAACATACCCGTGCCGGAAGGGCACTTGTTACCCCAGGCCTCGGAGGCCTTTTTCAATATGGGGTGTCCCAACGGCTATACTTGCTCGCTTAGAGAAGATCAGCCATGATGCAATTGCATGTTGCATGGGACTTGAGAGACGGTGCTGTAACATTTTGTGATACCTTTAGGCAAAGAGGGCAGCACCATTAGTTTGGATATTTTCACCAATCTCCCAAATAGTACTTTAATACCTTAGGAGCTGCAACACAGGTAAGGTGCCAAAGAAATAGTTCCTCAATAGAAGCAATGCTTCTTGGGGCAACATCCATAATTAAGACCCAGATATCACCTAAGATTACTATCCCCCATATGAGGACTTGCACAATAGACCCCCACTCAGGCAGACATAATACAACAATAGCCTGGAAAATTAGGGGGGGGGGGGCAGTTGGGTCAGGTTCCATTCCTTAAAAAGAACTCAGATTTTCTGCGTATATAATAAACATTAAAGACATACAGAGCACTAATACAAGGAGGTACAGACTGGTGTCGCATATAACAGGTAAATCCAGGGTCACCCATACCAAAGGGTGGAAAAGATGTAGCTGGATTCCTAGCACATTTATACCTAAAAGAGAAGATCTTGAGTCAAGAACTAAATTGTAACATAAATCAGCCATAAGTCAAGAAAATAATAATTGTCAAGAAGTAATAATCCGTAACTGTTAGGATACAATATGGGCTATTTGGCCTGAAACAAAGATATTATTATTATTGTACTAGGGCTCCATAAATACTACCAAAAAGGGGTTTTTTATATAAGGTAAACATTTATAAACTAGATTACTAGGGGCAATAGCAAGACGTAGAAAAGATTATTTATTTGGAACACTAACATAATATTATTTACAGGGATAATAGAACTCTCCAAAGAAACACTAATTGAGATAGCTAAGAGAACATTAAAGAGTAACAACTAATATTACTCTTAGTATCGGGCAGACAGTCACAAGACCCAACAGTTTGAGGTAGCTAGAGGAAAATTTTTGTTTCATTAGGAGGGGCACAGTAACAGTGTGGCCTAGAGTTAGCATTAGGACAGAGTCCTATGGACATAATCAGGCTATTAAAGAAGCTAATATATCCTGTAAGTTATAAAAAGCCCTGAAATAGGTCTTGTAAGTTATAGATATTGAAAGACTAATAAATCTTACACAATCCTGAGGAGATCAGGTAGCCACCGTATCAGGTCAGATTAAAATTGCAACTAAATCAATAGTAGCAAGAGGGATCAGATACATTTTCAAAGAGGTAAATGCAGCGGCTCCTACAGGTAGCATTCAGACCCGCAGTTGCCTCTAAGAGTTGGCTGAATAAATATAATAATAAATAGAAGAAGTACTCTGTAAAGTAGTTCCTCTTCTTCTTCTTTTTAAAGAACTTGGCTGCTTAGTGAATTGCCAATGTCAGAATGAGTTGACACAATGACAAGGGTAGTGAGAAGCTACCAAGAGAAAATTTTCAAAATTTATAACTGCTGAATGCTGATTTATTTTATTTCAATTACCATTTGAAAAATAGTAGGTTGTCTAGTCTAATAATATTAGGTGACCACGGTCCTATTTGCCATACTCAGAGAGTTTTAATTATAAGTGACCTTCGGTTTAATGAATAGTTTGACAGATAGGTAAGGAGCTTAGGTTAACATTTTGAAATAATTACAATATTTTAAGTACCTAATTGATGTCCCACTCCGAGTGTAGCACGGAAAGAGCAAGATGTGTCCTTACCAGCACACTCAGAGACATTTAATTGTGACTAACCTTCAGTTGAATGAAGAGTTGGATAGATAATGTGGGGGGCTTGCGTCAAGATTTTGAATTAACTACATTTAAGTAATTATGTCCCACTCTGAGTACGGCTGCTAGACAATAACAATAGAAGGCTTTGTTTATAATAATAATATAGTAAATAAAAAATTACCTCGTAAACTAACATTATGAGGAGTAGTTAAATAATTAAGATTTTGCGATCTCAGATAGAAGAGGAGATTGAAATAATAAAACTAGAAATAGTAGGTAAGTATTGTATTTATTAAAGAGACAACAATAATTATTCGAATATAAGGGAATAATAAGCAGAGGACCAGAAGGATTTTAGGAACACAATAGGTAGTAAGTTACCAGTTATGTAAATTATTTTCTCCCCTTTTTTAGTCTTTACCATGTTTATCTTCAAATTTTCAAAGGAATCTGGATGCTAAGGAATATAATATTAGAGGATAAGTAACATTATTTTTGCTTTAAAGAGGTTCAAGGATGAATGAAGAAGGTCAAGGACATTGTACATTTTATTAAATATTGAATTCAGAATCACATAGCGTCTTTTTAGTAGATAAGAATAATCAATTCTACTCTTTCACCAGCAGAAATCAAACAGGTCTCCAATAATAATAATATTATGTGTTTCGTAGGACATATAATAAAACTGTTTTGCAATACAACAAAACAGATATTATATGGACAAGAAACACATAATATTATGGAACAAGCTCTTGCTGGTTCATTGGAGACTCCTATGAGAAAACGTGCCTCGGCGCCGGAAGCGCTGTCAGATGAAAGAGAAAGGTAACTAATATCTCCCATGAGAGCGAGGGAGATAGCAAAAGCCACGGGTAAGTTAACCAATCATAAGCTATTTGACCTATTAAGCAATGGAAGAGTACAGCTTCTTCTTCAATAATAATAATATTATGTGTTTCTTGTCCATATAATATCTGTTTTGTTGTATTGCAAAACAGTTTTATTTTATAGAAATAAATACGTCATATTATTATAAAAACGTTCTTTTCTGTCTCCCTTTACTCCCTGAATAACTGTTTGATAAAGTTGCGTGTGGTCCAGATTCGTTGCGGACTGCGGTTTGCCCGCGCCCCGCTGCGGTTATCAACTTATCACCAGTGATGATAAAGGATAACACGGTAATGTATAAATAAATGACCGAAATAATTGCTAATTTCGCACACAGGTCATGTGATATAATTATGCAGATTAACGAAAAATTTATAAATTGAAGAAATCGGTCAAGCGTGAGTCGGCTCATTATGAACTTTAGATAAAAAATCCAGTGATACAATGAGAAACGATGAGGACTGAGGAGGGTGGGAGGATGAGGGGGAGGGGTATAAAATATATTGTCATGTATAATGCACACTGTATAGCTTATTATGTAAATAAATATGATTTATTTAAAAAAGTATTGAAATCCCACCAAAAACATACCTGTTAAAATTGGGCCAAGTTCCTATCAGCAAATTTTTGACCCAAAAAAAAGAGTTGAAATCCAATCCAATGCCAAGTTTAGATGCAATTCATCAATCGTTATCATCTTCATCAACAGCCTGATCCATAATACTTTTAAATTTGAACTTGGCAGGTTAATTTAATTATATAAATACAGGGCCCCCGTAAGGGCTACTGGCGCCTGTGTGCAAAAAAGTATTTTGGCGCCCCTTTCTAAGGCAAATTTTTGGGACCTTGGTTTTGGCGCCCCTAAAGATGGCAATTTGGCGCCCCTAGAGGATGGCGCCCGTGTGCATTGCACACATTGCACGTATGGTAGCGGGGGCCCTATATAAATATTATCTAAATACAATAATTAATCAAGTGTAACTTATAGCACGAAAACCTGCCAAGTTCAAATTTAAAAGTATTATGGATCAGGCTGTTGATGAAGATGATAACGATCGATGAATTGCATTTAAACTTGGCATTGGATTGGATTTCAACTCTTTCTTTTGGGTCAAAAATTTGCCGATAGGAACTTGGCCCAATTTTAACAGGTATGTTTTTGGTGGGATTGATATTCACGCCTATCACCAAAATAGTGTAGTCGTCCTGAAAGTCGTGAAAATTTTCTACTTTTAAATAGCTTATTTTGTAAAACGCTATTTTTCTTCAATATAAAGATCAACACTAAAACTCGCGCGGGCGCACGCTCGCGTGTGTAATACGTAGGTAGTATCCCTTAGAGTTTAGACCTTAGTATTCTGTGCGTGTGTATAAATGAAAAATAGTAGGTACGGCCATGGCCTATGAGCAGTGGTCGCCCGCGTCCGCGCTCCGTCGCTCGCGCAGCTCAGGCGCGAGCGACGCGACGGAGCGCGGACGCGGGCGACCAACGAATACTATACTCACAAGGAGCGGGCGACGACGCTGCCCATACTATTTTTCATTAATATTGATTATGATTATGGCACTTGGCCCTAACCCTAAAAAAATCTTGTGGCCTGCCATGCCGCAGCCGCCTGCGACACCAAAATGTGTTTGTGGTTTGTGGCCACTTATTAGTAGTAGTGTACCAACTACTGGCCCGTATAAAAAAAGGTTGAGTACCACCGTACTCAGTCTTTGATGCTGTTGGCTGTTGCCTGTGGGAACGTGCAGGAAAGGAACTAAAGAGTGAACTAAAGTGAACACACAGGTTAAAAGCTTGTTAAAAGTGAATGAAAGGTACAAGTTTCGAATTATTGGCAACACCATTTTACATACGGTAACATTTGTAGGGCAAGTTGCAAAGATATTTAACGCAAGTTGAGATTTGAGAACTGAGAAACTGAAAACTTATAGAATGTGGAGGCTCCACATTCTGTGGCGCTCGAACGAATAGGGTGGAATAGGGAGAGGAAAAGAATTCTTAATTTTCTGGAAAGAAATAAAAATATCCATCCAGGGCAAAATGACACAAACTGCAAACTGCTGACAAGTGACAAGTGACAACCCCAAACTAGTTTTCAGTGTTGCCAACCATGGGGATTTCCCACTAAATTTAGTGGGAAAAAATAAATTTTGTGGGTTTTTAGGGGGTAAAATATTTTGGGGATATTTTTGGAGGTAATTTTTTTAAGAATGGAATATATTTTTTAATAACCACCTTAAAGTGGCTTTCGGATCTTTGCCGCGAGCGACCGACCGCGACGGACGAAAATTCAATCGAAATGCCACTTTATAGCTATTAGCTATGTCCACATTGTGCCCTTTCATCTTCAATTTTCGAAATCTTTTGACATTTCGAATGTCAAAAGATTATGAAAATTGAAGATGAAAGGGCACAATGTGGATATAGCTTATGACATAGGCTGGTTTCATTTTACTCTACTACCACTAGCTTTTACGCGGCGCAGCGGGCGGCGGCAGCATGGGTCGCCAGTCGCCGCGCAAATGTCAGTAGAAAATGATACCTATTATATTGTATGTCATAAATAAAGTAGCATTTTATTTTAATTTTTACCAATCGCGTTCGCTTGCGGCAAAGATCCGAAAGCCACCTTTAAGATGGAACTGCCGCACAAAGCACATGTCTCTATAGTCTAAAATCTAAATGAGTCGTACCAGCTGACACTGCTGACAGTAGGCTGACAGATCATTATACAGTGTGTAACAAAAATAAGTGATAATACTTTAGGGCGTGTACGTGTTCCTTGTAGAGTTAATAGTGAAAGTAGCAGTGCTGAAAGACCTATTTTTTCACTTTTGTATAGGTAAGGGCCCGAGCGTCACGACTCACGAGTTTCCCCATACAAAAGTGAAAAAAAAATTTGGTCTTTCAGCGCTGCTACTTTCACAGTGAATTCTCTACATTCCTTACACGTACACACCCTAAAGTATTATCACTTATATTTGTTACACCTTATTTATATATTTTGTTGAAGTTGTATGCTGGCCTGTTTGCTTGGCCTGTTGAAGGTGTATAATTCAGCGTTTTGAACGCTTAGTAGAACCCCAAGTAATTTTAAATATTTTGATATTTTGGGGAGTTTTGGTTGAAATTTAGTGGACACTAATGAAACACAATTTTCGTGCACTTTTTCCACTATATTTAAGAAATTATAACAATTTTAACAAATTACACGACCGGTTTCGAATTAAATCATCATCAGGTGTCTTGGCAGGTGTCAGGTGTCTTGTCAGGTCAAAATTTGGGTCTTGAAGTTGCTTTAGGGGGAAAATGTTTTGAATAGTTGGCAGCACTGCTAGTTTTGCCTCGCTATTGCAAATGGTGGTCGTGTGACGGGTGATTGCTCGCCGTCAAAATGCATTCGTGATGTTAGCATTTAGTTTAAGAATTTATCTAAAACCCAGAATATTTATGCGTTTTTCGCAATAAACGGTGAGTAACTTAAATTCAATTACTACTTTGCGACAATTACGTAATGCTTTATGTTTTTGTTGAGACCTCGGGTCGTTTTCTCTCTCGCTCTTTTTGTTGATCCGCTGTCATTATTTACATTTCGCGACCTATATGCGTCCCGCTCCCGCACAGTTTTCTTGCAATAGGTTTTTCATTTTTTCGTTCAGCGCGACCGAGAGGCGAGACCGCGGAAGGAAATCGAGGACCCAATGGAAAAATATGAACAATTGTGCTCTTAAAAATTATTGATTTTTCATAGTTAAAAATGTATTAATTGCATACGTGATGTGGGATCATCCGGCTGCTATTTCGAGTGAGTATGAACGTTTGTTATATTCGTGTAATCGCTGGAGGTTGCGGTCTTGAAGTGACATTTTTCAGTGCGCGATATTATTTACGAGGCTCGACCATTTTATACGTTACATTTCCACGGCGCGAGGCGAAGACTCTTGGACCTCGGTCTATCTAAACATAGACTCGAGTAATTGTTCAAATATTGATTTTATGGGGTACTTCCATGTGTGAGTCAGGCGCTCGAGCTCGGTGCGATGTTTATAACATTACTTGGGGCCTGCATACTATTTTGGGATCGGACCAAATGTTTTTGTGCTCATGACTTAACCATTAGGTATCCCCTCGCGCAGCAGACGAGTGCACGAAAGATTTCTAGTGATTTCCAGAGGTTTTTCCTCGGAATAAAATTTGTTTTGATGATAAATAAAACCTTTATTAACTAGTGGTCAAGTTATCGTGGCTATTATCAGTGAGTAGTGAGCACTCAGCATTGTGAGGTATGTAAAATCTGCGATAAACACGGAGGTCACTTTTTATGCATTGAGTATTATATTAGTGTATTATTTCGCTGCAGTTGATGGGAAAATAAGTCGACTTTTGGAATATAGATTTACTTTCAGAAATATTATTATATTGTACCTACATTACAAACTATAATAGTCTTTGGCTCTAAAAAGGGTCCTTGCATCACTCCTTAATGTTGGAGCATAATATTCTGATTTAAGATCTTATAAGATATAGGTCTACCAGAATCTGATAGCAAATTTTGACAGCAGATTTTCAAAAAATATCCTTGATCATTGGATAAATTTATATATTTGCATGTTTCACACAGAATCAGCGGCTATATAAGGATAAAAAAGGATCAAAATGTTTTATTCCAATTACCCCGGTGCGGTATTGCTAGAGTCAATTTACTTTCTCACTTTTTGCCATCAGATTCTGGTAGACCTATAGAAATGTAGTAGCCAGTTTAGATTTCCAGACATATTTAATCACATTACTGCCACTCTGAGCTGTTAACTCACTATCTTGCATGGGATGGGTGTTATAGAGAAGAAAGTCACAGAATGTGGACAATTAGAATTTAGACAATATGATCCGCCTTTATATGCGTATTGGATCCAAAATCGGTTCCAAGAAGCAAACAAGTCTAACTATGATTAATATATTTTAATTAAAGACTGCCTAAATCCTAATACATATTAACTATCTTTCATAGAATATTACTTAGGTAACAGTATGCAATCTGGAGTAGGTAAATTGGATATAATATATAATATGTCGCAGGCGGTTTGTACAATACGCCGTTTTACATTACAGCTAGCCGTTTTAAAAAACAGGGCCGTTTTGTAATGCAGCGGTTTAACGATTAGCCGGATTGTCATTACCATACGTTCTTCAATAAGGCGGCCCACTTTTACCCGCATTGTCGCTACCTAAATTGTAGGATGACCATGTGCGTTATAAACTCTTAACTCGGTCCATAATCCATTGTTCATAATATGGTTTAATAATAGAAATTATTTATTTGCACCTGAAATTTTTTTTGCTGTTTTCTTTGTTTAATTCACTCTCAAAACTTCACAATTTAGCAACACACTTTCGGTATCCAACGACATTGTTGTTATGTCACAGGTAGCGCCACAAGTGTTATGAATCGAAACTAAAAATGTTCAAAGAGGCGACTATTCTTTCGCTTTTATTACATTACGGCTAGCCGTTTTGAATAACGTATGGCGTCGAATACATTCCGGCGGTTTTTTATTCAGCCGCATTCAATCCGGCTAATCGTTAATGTTTTTTAAAACGGCTAGCCGTAATGTAAAACGGCGTATTATACAATCTGCCTGCGACATATACATAGATAAACATAAGACTGGTCACTATTCACTGTAACAACAGTTTAAGGCTTCCTTCCATGTCATTCTTATAGCTTGTAATTCAGAGGTAAGATGTTCTGGTAATTCCATTCCTATACCTTTTCATTCCTGTACCTTTTCAGTTTGAAAAACATAATCTAGATTCCTATTTCCTACACATTCCCACAAGTTGTCACGGACCACGGTTCTTAACCAAGTCGAACCACCGCCACACTGGCACACAACACGGTCACCAAACATAAAGGTCATGCCCCATTCCTTCTTAATCCGCCAAGACCACCAAAGCGACATAATAATATATCATTGGCATTCTCATAACAAAGCGTAGTTCCCAGACCTCCTCGATATACACGATACCATTATCGCTATCAGACTTATCGCCACTGAGAAGGGTTGAGCAATTCCCAATCCCTGACTCATAGCTGCTTCCGCCAAAATAACTCTAGGATTATCCTGCTCCGAGCCGCGTAACCCCGGATATTCGCAAATCGCAACATAAACAAAGACCTAATCGCTGTAAAATCTTTAAACTTTTTCGTTTGTTACACAGAAAGAAAAACGAAGATTGGCAAAAGTTGTATTGTACAGAATATATTTTGGTTTATCAGAAAATAACATTCTTAAAATTTCAATTTTGAAAAAGTTCGAAAACATTGAGTGGAGGATGATGTTCAATTTAAAGGAGCTGCAAAGCAGGTGTAAAACACCTCATTAATTTCGCCATCAAAATAACGGATGAAAATTAATGATAATACGTACTTCGAGTATGCTGATAATTACATGCAATAAACTATAATATAACAACCGATTTCGCAACCATTTTCAAGATAGTTGCAAGTTGCAACATACGACTGCTCCAGAATTTTCCAAGTTCAGAGAAAATTCTTGCTGTTTCAGTGTGAACCTTAAAATGATCTGTTTCTAAAGAGTAGCATCTTGATGCAAGAGACAAGCAAATATAAAAACGTGACCTCGAGTTGTGTCGGTCTATAATCTCCCAGTTATTTACGACTTAAGAGTCCTACAAATGAACCCTCACGGCTCTCGTCGACCTCACTCAAAACACAGACGCGGCCCTGTCAAACGGACCCAATAAAGCGCAGACATTTAAAACAGTAGCCGTGAAGAGTAAAAAACACCCCAGAGCGGAGGGGGTCCGGGCGTCGACCCTAGGGGCTCGCCCGAAATAGACGCCGCGAGGGTCCGCGCCCGGCTATATTAGGGACTCGTGAGGCCACGCGACGTGCGTGATGCGTCACAACTCACACACCATACGGACGTTCACGGTACAGACTACAGACACTATTTTATTAGCCACTTTAGATTGCTGAACAGTTGCGAGCTTGTAGGGCTGCACAAGGCATTACGGACAACGGCATGCACATTTTTAGCTTCGCAATAATTCAAATTGCTGATGCTTGGAATAAAGTTTATTTGCGATACCTGTTCGAGTAGGAAGTCGATTGTCTCTATATCACTGAGTTCTTATCTATGACTCGTTGTTTCAGATCAAAAAGTTCTGGTTTATCTTGGGACTGTGTTGAACAACAATAGGTTTTAAAACTTTGAATTGTGATTCTGGAGATGAGGTGCTCAGCTGATGATAAGTTCCCTCCTTACTCCTTTTTACATTTACCACATTATATTATCATGTATGTCGGAAACACTGTACGAGCGATCGTAAATCACAAATGTAGAGCAAGGGAGTGTGGATTATTTTGTAATTTGTACATAATATTATATTATTATATTTACAATGTGGATCGCAATATAATTATGTACGTTTTTATAGCTTGGTTTTGATATTTTTTTAGATTAGTCTTCCTTAATTTTTGAACCATCGTTATAGTTTATTATTTTTCTTTTTCTAATTAATACATCTGCTGGAAAACTGGTAAAGGAAATGTAAAATCCAAAAGATCAACCTTTTGTTTGTTAATTTTCCAGCTGCTACATTTACAACGGAAATTCATCTCTCGACGTTCTACGTATTATCACCTCAGTTTGGTATTTGGCTACTGCTCGTTGAAGATGATAGTTGATAAGCATTATTGGCTTAGGGCACGGCTCCAGCATATACCTAGCCCTATACCGCGGTGCAGCGAGTGCATGCAAGGTCTCCCCATTAGGGTCCGCCGCTCGTCTGCTATCGATTTTTTATAAGCTGTCCTTTTTTGTTTGTTATAATGACATTGTAGTGTCGTCTCGCTCGCTCGTAAAGCTTTTAGCTGATAATTTTTCCAGACGGTGGAGTATATTTAAGGTCGTAAGTTCGTAACCTAAAGAAGCCTTTTAGAATTTTCTTTTCTGAAACAGGGATTGTTTTAGAATACTTTTTGTTGAATGATTCGTTTCGTTGCGTTTTCTTTTTAAACTATTTCACATTAAAATGTTCTAGTTTAGTATCTATGCTGCTAGATGCAATATTATCATCAAAAATTTAATGTAAAAACTAAAAGAAATATTTATAGAAAACCACAGCGTATCGGCGTACACACTTACGTCCTATTTTCTTTTTTTTTCTTCTGTTGCAGGTATTTAAAAGCGAAGCAAGAGAAGCAAGCCCCCACTATTGTATTTTTATCTAGTCTTAAAAGTTTCTACTCGATATAGAATATTGTTGTACTTAAATATACCTATTGTATTTGAACTGTGATAAACTTTTGGACTGTGCAATTTTATACATGAAGAACTGAGTTAGTTTGGCCAAAGATATGTTATAAGCACCCACTGAAGATGGCGCTACCACCGCAACAGTTCTGCGTCAGATGGAACTCCTACCACACAAACTTGCAGGTCAGTTTATTAGCCTTCACCACACCACAGAATATACTCTTTGGCCAGGTGCAGGCAAATCATTAAGATTCTAATGATATAAAAGTTGATATCCCCCACAATTTCTTCACCTAAAGCCTGACGTCAGTAATACGCCAAATGTTGTTCGCAAATGGTAACGACGCATTACCGATGTCCTCTAAGATAATATATTCCTCCTATATGACAGAATATTGTCTGTTAAAGTTATAATATGTAATAAGTAATGCATGTTGTGATGCCAAGTAAAGATCGTATTTCATTGCGAGTTTACGAGTACGCTAAAACATGAACGCGCGTTGTGACATTAGAGGTCATGTGGAGCATTGTCTGACGAGCTGCGGTTACGTGGAGGTCTATTGTGACTATTGACTACTGAAACACTTTCATTCAATTCTAGTTTATTTTTTAAAAACATTTTTTTTACCAAAACACTATACCACAGACTATACGTAGAATTTCGTACAGCTCATCAGTACTCGTCTCTTTCGTTCGCGCACGAATATCTACAAAATTCGTATATATACAAGTATTGCGGTTACTTTATGCACGTGATATTCAATAGATAATCTGGGACGCAGTGAAACAGACAAACAGCAGTGTACGAAATTTTACGTTCAAATCGACGAGACTTTACGTGACTAAAAATCCCTCGAACCAATAAGAACATTCACATTGTGTATCAGAAGAACAGCGGGGCCCAGTATAATCGACACGGCAGATACGGCGGTACAGCTACGCTCCCGACTCTACACTATAGAGATAGAGTATAGAAAATGTAAATCTTCTTATTGGTGTTAGAAAGTTGAGTCAGTGTTTTGTCTTTGCCTGTATGTGTGTGTAAACGAGGTGTGTGTGTGCGTAGGCGGTGTTTCCGCGGCTGCTGCTGACGGAGCAGTTCGCGGACGTGACGCTGGCGTGCGAGGCGCGGCAGCTGCGGTGCCACAAGCTGGTGCTGTCCGCCTGCTCCGCCTACCTCGAGCGCCTGCTGCTCAACAACCCCTGCGACCACCCCATCGTGCTCATGCGGGACATGAGGTGAGTGCTCGCACCTATCTTGAAGTCGCGTCCTATAAATAGTGTGGTATATCCGCATACAGCATTCTATCAACTTATAGACGAGAGAGATCTTATTCGTGTCAAATTGTGTGTTGGATTTTCAACTCTACTGTATTTAGATGTTTAGTTCTAATGCTCTTAAATTCATTCCGATTTTCGTGATTTTCCATCCTTATAATTTTCCTACATTATAGGCATGGAAAGTCATATATTATTATTATAGGTTACAATGTTAGTGTACCGATGTTTCAGGTTTAGCGAGATGCAGGCGCTGGTGGACTTCATGTACAAGGGCGAGGTGAACGTGACGCAGGAGGAGCTGCCCAGCCTGCTCAAGTCCGCCGAGGCGCTGCAGATCAGAGGTATGGGCCCTTATTCATTTAATGCTAACTTTACATAAATCATAATAAATAATAACAAAGTAGTGCCTTTTACATAGAGCGGGAGCGCAGAGCGTTGGCGGTGAGAAGCAACATGCTCGCCCGCAGGTTTGCTCGCTCCACTGCAGACGTCAAAATAACTCCATTTAAGGCGTTCTGTCAGTCTTTTTATACGAGCGGCCTGTGGGTGTCATACACGAGTCGAGCCTACAACGTTCTGCGCGCGCAGTATAACTATAAATTTAACCATAACAAAATGTGAAATGAACTGTCAAATCCCTAGCAAAAGTCGCTATATTTGACGATAACCTTAACCTTAACTTTAACTACGCTTCTGGTGCAATTCACCCTTATTTTATTTAAACATAACTCAGAAGACCTCTGTCATAACATTATAATGAGTCTTGACATTGCAGTAGGTATGCTATATGTTTGATGTTTATGCTATATTTCATACTTAGCATTTTTCATTTACACTGTAATTATTGTAGAACTGTAACTTACTGTAACAAGTAAATTTCTTAGTTTAACTCAAATTACTCATAAGTAAAAAGCTAACGAGGTCCAACACAATTGCAGGTCTATGCTCGAGCGAGCCCGGCGGTCTGCCGTCCGAGGTGAAGTCGGAGCAGAAGGACTTCGCCCTCGCCAGCGACGCGCTCGTCGCGCACGCACACAACGACGGTGAGTAGCGTGCGATACACATGCGTAACACGGACACTTTCATACGCAATCCGTATACGTACAAGAATAACTTACACACGCTGACGCGTGCATTTACACGTCATAATATGACATACGCAACGCGTGGATAAACTCGTACCGAGCGTACGCTCTTGTGGATACTCACGCACACTTACGTATTTTTGACGCATTTACGCACGCGCATAACCTATTAAACTTATTTTATTAAATAAAATGTCCTTGTAATTTCAGTACAAAACCAAAGCCAGCCGAAACCGATAACGACGAGCACAGTGACGAACGGACCCAAGAAGCGCAAGTCGGAGGAGCGGGACAGGGAGAGAGAGAGGGAGAGGGAGCGAGCGCACGAGGTGAAGGAGGAGACGGTGGAAGAGGACGGACTGTACTACGGCGAGCTCGACCACGACCAGCTGGAGTACCACGAGGTGAGTGTGGGGGTGCGAACGGGACGGGGAGAGAGAGGGGGAGGAAGCGAGCGCACGAGTGTGTGCCTATACTGCGATGTGGTTTGGGTGACTTGGCAACTGTTTTATGGCACGCTACTATCTTATAATGTGCTGTCTGCTCCTTTTAATGTCTCAAATTGAATAAAGTGAATTAATATCGTTTGTTTAAGAATGCTCCAACCGGAGAATTAGCAGGTCGGATGTCTGTCAGTACGAATATCGACGTTAATGACATTAAAATAAGATTCATATTAGCGCGCCTTGTACAGTGGCGGTTACGAGTTACGACGCTCGCCGCGTTCTTGATATTATGGCGAAAATGTATGAAAAAATTTGAGAAATTTTCTTATTTTTCTTATAACTGGAAAAGTTGTTTATTTTTATATAAAATTTTTAGCGGACTTTATAGAGGACTAAATAAGCAACAATTTTTTTGTATATTTATTTTCCTCAGTTCAGTGTATTTAGATATTAAGGTACCTAATCAGACCCCATTTTTTTCATATTTTGCGATTATTGTGATGGTTAAAACGTATTTTATGTGAAAATTTTGTATGCGGCTATAGAATTTTTATGGTACAGTCGTGGAGATGAATATATTATCTTTCATTTGAAACCAAAATATCCTCGCAGTTTGACTCCTAATTCTTTAATAGGGTACCGGAAAATCGCTGATATTTGTAATAGCGTCCTTAATGTTACAGGACGAGGAGAACGGCAAACCCGGCAGCAGTTTAGGACAGACTTCAGGTGAGTCGACTTGACTTCATACGCGACTTCAGTACCCGCCCTTCAAACTGACATTTATCTTTTTGATGATTGAGATAATGTTCTGTGAATAATCGTTATAAATTTTTTGTGGCTGGACCATATTCTGGCTAATAAAGTGATTCATTGATTGATACTAAAATATCCATTAGCTACGTAGTCATTAAATTGTTTGATATTTTTATTTAGTTCTTTAGCGCTCGAGCAATAAAATAATCAATTTGTTGATGTTACATTCAATTTCTTTAACCGCGCCTTCCAATAATTATACTATGTATATCCTTTAATATATGGTATACTATTTTGACGTAGATTCTTATAAAAATTGGTTTTAAAAACTAGCAAGTCTTAAAATGACGATAAACAGTTTGATGTTTGATAAAGATACTCCACATGTTGAATATATAACCTCCCCCTTGTTTGAAAGTCGGTTAAAGTGCTTGAAGAAGAGTGGGATACAAATGAATGTCTGTAAGGTAGGCCATTTTTGGATAATTGGTAGAAACTTACAATTTTTGGTAGAAAATTGAACCATGAATGTAGTTTTTTTTATTTTTTTTATTTATTTGCAAGGTTTATCTTACAGACATGTCATTTGTCGTTTTTTTGTTTTTGTTTTCTCGTGGCCAGCTAACACATTCATGGTTCACCGCTTTGCACCGAGCATGCACATCGCACGTACTGCTTGTAAGCAGTGGAAGCTTGAGTGTTGCCATAGCTGATGTAAATTACCCCAAAAAATGTTTTAATTCTATGAAAATAAAAGTAGTTTTATTTGAGTAGCGACGCTTCCAAATAAATTGCTAAATTTTTCTATGCTGAATGTTCCTAGCTGGGTCGTTTGGAGTAAACCTCTTTGTAATGTTTTTAGGTCGGAAAGCGGCATTTCTCCGCGTGAAACCCGAGAGCGAGCTATTCTTCCAGAACAAGCTGCAGAGCCTCGCGAACTCGGAGTACATGAGCCGGCTGGCCGGCATGAACGCCGCCGAGATACAGCACGAGTTCTCCAAGTACGGCCTCACCGACATGGCTGACGACGCCAAGAACGACAACGACTACTACAAGTCCTGGCTCGAGCAGAACGGCGAGCTGGAGGTCTCCCTCCTCAGGGGCGGCCAAGCCAAAAAGACTAAAGACGTCAGGAGCCATAGATCGGAAGTCGAGCTCATCCCCCGCCCCAAAGATCCCCCCAAAGATATTTTCCCCAAAATCGTCGAGAAAACGCGCCGACGCGGCCGACCCCCCATATTCAAGGACAAGAACGTGGATATCGGAGAGACGGTCCTGAAAGCGGACCTGGATCAATTCCTGGAGGGGAAGGAGGTGAGCTCGTCGGGGCTGTCGCGCAAGGACCTGGAGCGCGTCATGATGGGCAAGTTCAACCCCAACCGCCGGTACTCCAACGAGGCCATGTGGGCCGCGCTAATGGACGTCAAGAAGGGCGGCAGCATCTACAGGTACATTTTAATGCTATTGAGATTTACTCTTTAGCTCATATTATTTAAAAAAAATCAGAAATATTTTTGTTCAATGGCCGATTTAAAAATGCTCCGATCGTTTTCAGGGCGGCGCAGACACACAAGGTGCCGCGCAAGTCTCTCCGCAACTGGATGAAGCGGTGCCACATCAAATCGTCGTTCCCCATGCCGCAGCAGCTGAAGCAGTTCGTGGAGAACAGCAAACGGCAGCGGGAGGTGCCGGAGCCGGACCCCGCGCCGGACCGGACCGACTACGGGGAGGACTTCGGCAAACACTTCCTGTTCGCCGCGCACGGCTCCAGCGAGGACGAGGTGGGGGGCGAGGGCGCCACTTCCGCCGACTGCCGGGGCGACGGGGAGCCCCCGGCCCTGCCCCCCGCAGCAGCCGCGCTAGATATGTCTCTGCATCAGTGAGCGAGCTGGCGACCATGACTCTGATCAGCCCTAGATATAAATGTCTTCGACTGGCTTTCGATCGGTCGTTACGGCTATGACGTTGTCCTATTATAGTTAAACATTTCGTCGTCTTGAATCGTTGATGGTGTACGAGGGAACAAACCACGAAAGTGCCGACGTGACTATCGGGGTCGTCGGTGTAGCCGGGTTGGCCGCCGGCGACTGGTGTGCTAGGTTAGAGTATGAATCGTCCAAAAATTTAAGCTTATAAATTATTATATTTAATATTAGGTATTGTGCAGTTTTGAAAGTAAGTGCGCTTTCTACTACTAAAGTATTCGTTTATAAACTTAAGACAAAATTTAATGATATGCAAAAAGTATATTTTAATTTATCTATTATTATAAATATTACGGTTGTCGGTTACGCAAATCGACTTACGACTTACGAAAATTATTTTTTACTTTAATGTTTATAGAAAATTAGCATCGACTTGTACGGTCCCCCGTTACTACACGGTGCCGCACCGTTTAGCAGAAGTATAAGTTGTATTCTGATGGTTCTTACTTGGGACGAAATTTCTAAATACTCGAGAAAAAAATTACTTAAAATAAACAACACTAAAGTAACTTGTGAGTATAATATTTATTAATCGAGTTTCAACAGTATTTCAAAAGTCGAACTGTTTGATCGGCGCGACGTATGATGACGGCTACTCGTAGCTAGATGTCGCTGTATCGACAAATTATTTGTTTATATCGTGTCTTATTTTTTTACAAAGTGCAATAAAAATCAGAGTGTAACTCGTTTAAGTTTGTTACTATCATGCGGCTACACGCCAAATACGCAATTACTGCCAAAGATAATCAAAGATAAATTTCGGTTTTATTTACATGAAAAATTATTTTATCTTTCTCGCAATATTTTCCAAAGATTTGATTTTATATAAGAGGTCGGCGCCCGCCGCGCCCTCCGCGTTAATTATTTATCGGTTAGGTCGGCTATATTTATTTGTTGTACTAAGTTAATGTATACTACTGAGTACTGGTAAGTTACTGTAGGAGCGAAATTGGCCTTTATGAAAATTCGTGTGCTTGTATGGACTTCGTCCTTTGATAAATAAAAGACTTAAAATGAAATTTCTAAGCTAAGAATATTCGTCAAATCGGTACAGCTGCCTTTCAAGCCTTTAATAACATTGTAAATAATATTTAATATGTTAATTATTATAAACGATGCATGCACATAATATATAATGAAATTTAAATGTCTATTCTTGTGCAGTGTCATGCGCACAGCAAATGACTTGAATTGCGCATCTTTGCAGTTGCCGTCCCAAAGTTAGTCCTTGCTAGTAAAATTTCGAATTACATAATATGAATTATTATTATTGCTTGCAAGTTGCAAATACAGTTCTTTTTAAAGCATTGTCCAAACTAAGATTTGCCAAAAAGTTATAGTTATTATGTGTAGATATTTTATAATTAGTATTCTTTTGCTATAAAAGTAACGCCATTGCTGTCGTTAAAGATAATTTATAATTTTACAAAATGGCAGCTGTACTCTCTAGCTATAATTACTATTATAGATATAAATTATTTATATTTAAATAACGTTAATATTGTACTTAATTAGAGGTGTTCTGTTCATCGAATCAGTTCGTAATGTAGCGCAGTTTCGCCGCCAGGTGGCGACCGATCTACGTCACAACCCACATCGCCCATAGACAACGTTAGACAAAGATAATAACACCGCTTTGTCTCTTATGACAATATGGCCAGTTAAAAAAATAATCACCTAAGAACTGAAGAATCAATTATACGAGAGAGTACCGGAAATGGTAGTTAATATATTATTTATTTAGTTCTAATTTTAATATAATATCTATCTGGTTGATGAAATACGAATATTCGTCAAATTTTACCTGTGTTATGACTTATGAGCTATGACGTAGCTTAGCTCGGTCGTCAGCCGCAGGCAGCGCCACGCGCCACGCGCCACTATACAGTATGTTCCTATGTTTTATTTATAGTTTACGTTCTCGTTTCGTTTCTCTAACTTGGGATCTTGTGTAAGACATTTCTACATTACTGATGCTGCCTGGGACTTGTGATATTAGTGGAGCCGTCGTAGTTGAACTTACATCGGAGCCTTTAGCCGAGCTACCATAGCAGATAACTACTACGAAATTTCATAAAATGTATCGATCGGATTTTGACATGGTGATGTCGAATCTCTTTTCAAATTTCAAAACTTATTGTTTTTTAAGCGATGGAAACTTGGCTAAAGATTCGGTACTTTCAGCTGTTCAAGAAAAACTATGACATAAAAGTATTGTGTTCAAAAATTATATTGTCCGAAATGCTGAAAGTACGAGCGCTAAACATGTGAAATATCTTACGCGCCTCCAATCCATAAAGTGCCTACTAGTGTATAAATATATACATAGCGTGTAAGTCTGTCTGTAGATATATATACATAACTAGTTTATTCAGTATTATATACATACTTGCGTTAAATCTATATGTACTTAATGATGATGTGATCGTCTACGTTTTGTATTAGGTATGTAATTAATGTGCTGAGACCGCAACGTTAATTATATATATGGAACATTATGGTACTTTTATTACCCGAAAGCGCCAGAAGGGTTATGTTTCTGTCGATGTGATGTCCTAACACGATACAAAATACACTCATTCTAGTACTATAAATACCCAAAGATATTTCTTATAAGATTTTCAATATGGTAATGAACCTTTGATTGCTTGAACGTCTTAGCTTTTTATATCTGTGTCGATTGCAAAAGTGTGAGACTGCTTTACCGATCAATAAAAAATATGACTGATCTTCCGCTAGATGGCGTTCTGAAATTACACCTCATTCATTCGAGATACTCTGAAATCACAACGCAGTATTTTTATCAGATTGATTTTCAAACATATTTTACGTTCAAAATATAATTATTAGATATTTATGTTACCTCGTGGTTAACAATATTACAAACAAGAAAAAAAAGTATTACAGTATAAAATTAAATTTCAATTTATATTAGTGATCGCTAGATGGCGTTTAATATCGGTCGATAAAGTTGTCTAACACTCGATATAAGCGGTACCTACTGTGGTATACTTGAAATATATTTCTTCACTTCCGCCCAATGTTCTGTATCCAATTCTCTACTTTGAAGGTCAAATAAATAAATTACAACCAATATTTGCCTTTTATTGCATTCACCCTGCTTTTTACCCTCCCGTTTGCTTGACTGCACTACTCGCTCCAAGTATCTAATCAGTATATATAAGGCTGCGTTTCTACTACAGATGTATTGCGAGGAATGGGTTTTTAAGATCCGATAGAATCGCTGTGCTGGGCGAGGTCACGTCACGTGAAGCGATTCTATTGGTTCTCAAAAACACATTCCTCGCAACACATATCTGGTGGAAACGCAGCCTTAATCTGTAGGTAATACTGTTAATACTTAATACCGAAACCAATTTTTGCTAAAAAAACATTCTAAGGGTTGAACTACATCTGGCAGCACGGAATCGCCTTTTTCCGTCGCCCTTTCTCTTTCTGTCGCTTAGAACTACCATTTGCTAGACCGAGACAGAAAGCATAATGCCGATCGCCTCGAGGATTCCGCCGCGTGCTATCGCATTATGCTTTTTGTCTCGGTCTAGCAAATAGACCGTGGAAGTGTGACGTCACAAAAATGGCGGATCTTGACGTTTGGGTAAAAACAAACCGTTTTCGCTAGGGAGTATTATTTTTTTTAGTGTTTTGGGAGGCTTTTAGCATCATTTATCAATTTATTGAGTATATATACGAACTAGTAGATAGTGTTCTGTGTTTAATAATGGCTGTGATTGTGAGCTAGTAGGAAATCTAAAAAAACCTGCAGGTTTCTCTTCTAGAGACATGGTTACAACTGGGAGCAAAACAATATAGCATTATATATCTTGAAAACTAATGCAAACACTCGATAATTTATTCAAAATGTAAATTTTCATACATTTTTTGTGTTTGTTTTTACCCAAATGTCAAAATCCGCCATTTTGTGACGTCATAGCTTCCACGGTCTATGGCAGTTCTAAGCGACAGAAAGAGAAAGGGCGACGGAAAAAGGCGATTCCGTGCTGTCAGATGTAGTTCAACCCTTAAGCGGCTGTCGCATACAGAACAGCAGTTCAATTGAACACGTTATCGAATGCGTCGCTACTCGATATTCCTTAAGATTTGGAAGAAATTACTCATTAGTAATAAGGCCGCCATTGTGGTACATAGTTGATAATAATTGTTGTTTCTTTTTTGTTTTACTTACTAGTGTGTGCACAATAAAGAATATTTATTATTATTATTATTCCCGTGAAAATGACAAAGTCGGTCGTCGGACCGATCGCGCGGTAGACGGAATGCGGCTTTTCCTCGCTTTTTACAGACGCGCCCCGTCCCCTCCTGTAGGAAGCCAGGAAAAGAAACGCCCTGACCGCGCGACGTCGCCACTATATAGCACACACACTGAGGGCGGTTCTTCTCCTCGCTTGTTGCAGGCGTGCGGACCTCCACGGAGATCGTGACGCGCCACTTCATAGACATGGACCACGGCATCCCGTACAACATCCACGCGCGGCCGCGCCTCGTCGGCCGCCGGCCCAGCGCCATCGTCAACATCGAGACGGACGTGTTCCAGGAGAAGTCGTACAAGCAGTACTCGTCGCAGCACCTCCGCGACGCGCTCATCGCCGTCAAGAAGGGTTACAGCGTGTACGCCGCCTCCAACAAGTACGGCGTGCCGCGCAAGACGCTGCGCAACTGGATGGAGAAGTACGACATCAAGAGCCAGTTCTCGAAGGGGCGGCGGGGGGCGCGGACCCCCCAGATACACGACCCCCTCAACCTGCTCGCCGAGGCCGGGGGGGACACCTTCGGCGGCAAGATCGAGCCCATGTAACGGGCGACCTCGTTCTAATCTTTACACGACTCTGCAGCGTTTTTCTAAGGATCAATCGTAGGGAGCGACTTTTTTGTGAATCTTATCTAACAGTATTTAGGAAGCACAAATATGTTTAGGAAAATATTTTTACTACTATTTCAAGAAAGTACGACCCTTTTTAGTATTTCCTTTATTTTATTTACCTACATAGACGGCTAGGAACACGACGCAGGCTAGAAATTGATTTTATTTGTGCGACGCAAAGTAACGAAAATCAGTGTGATATATGATAGCATCTAATTGTATAAAATGCGTTCGTATAGAACGTGTCTTAATTTTTGTTTTGTCTGATAAGCTTTCGAACGTGTACTTAATGCTTAGTTCTTAAATTTTATTTATTTATACGACGTCTAGATGTCTAGGTGTATTGTGACTTAAAATATTATCTACACACGATATTGGCCAAATATAACAATGTATAGTGATTTATATTATATAATATGTGTTAGTTAAGTTATATTAAGTGATGTCTAGTCCTAACGACGATAGATGTAAGAGAACGGGTGTCAAATATAGAATAGAGAATATTTTTTTAATATTAAGCGAGTTGAATTGTCACAAGTCTATCGAATACCCCTAAATAAAAACTTGCGTGTACACTGTACAGTGTACAGTGCTCCCAAAGTGATAATGCACATAGGAATTTTCGTCATTGTTCGGCAAAGATCGTTTTTCCCGAGCGTCGGAAGAAACCTTTTATTGCGCATGTGACATGTCCAAATAATGTCATGCCTGATGCCATGACCGTAACCAAATTTATGCAACTTGTTGGTGGCGTTGCCATGGGCCATGGCATGTCATGATTTGGACATGCGCAATAAAAGGTTTTGTGGCGCATATATGCGCCAAAAATAGAGACAATTAACGGACCGGCGCGGCGACAGCAACCGAGTACAGACTATAATCTATTATGATATTTACTTCTATTTCCTTGGAAAAAGGTGCAAAATGCAAGTGCATTGTTTGGGGCTCTTACGTTTCATAGATTCGGGTTTTTCCGTGATTACGACAATAATTAGCGAAGATTTGTATGCGCATTATTAATTTGGGAGTACTGTAATGGATTATGGGTGGTGGTACCAGCGCCATGTAGTGACTAATGAAAACTATGATTAAAATTTTGATTAAGTTAAATTTCATAATCACTAGATGGCGCTGTGTGTGAGAGTATGTATTAAAACAGGAATATTATATTGCATTTTTAATAAAAAATTTAAACTAAAATATATTTGTGTGCATTTAACTACAAAAAGTGGCATTAACTTTAATGAGAAAATTATCTCACAAAGAAGAAAAATCTGTAAGCAAAAAACATTTTTAATTAATTAATTAAATAATGAAAACGTGACTAGAAAGTCATGAGTTTTTATTACTTGCGTGTTATATGTTTTAGTTTATATATTTATACTTCTATATTTTTATACAAGCAACATGAGTGCAATAGACATTATTTTTAAGTTTTAATTTAATTTACATCTTGTTGAATTGCCATCTCACAGATAGGACTAACGCCTAAACCATTGGTGGATTTAAATATTTTTATTTATTAGTAACAAATATTTTATTACACTTTGTACTAGTCCATAAGGCCACTGTTATAGATCCTGTAATATTTTTTGTTCCTATCGAACCAAAGCAGACAGATGCCACGTATTTATTTTGTTACTTAATTATAATTATTTATAACACATTATTTATTATAATGATAGTGATTTGTGTATTGTAACGTTTCTTATGGCAAAATAAATGTTTGTAACATTTCTCTGTTACTTTATTAACCTTTGTGCCTGAACCCTTTTAGATTATATGTCCATTCCCGGAATTCAATGTATCTCCAAACCAAATTTTATCGAAATCGGTTCATCTATACCTATATTCTATAAGGTTATATTATGTATAATAGGTCAAGTCAAGAGCGCGGCTCTTGACTCGGAGGTCGTGGGTTCGATTCCCGCGTTGGAAACATGTTATTTCCTGCAAGTTCGGTTAGGACAATGCAGGCTGATCACCTGATTGTCTGACAAGTAAGATGATCCATGCGTCGGATGGGCATGTAAAAAGTCGGTCCTGCGCCTGATCTCTCGCCGGTCGTGTCGGTCTGCCGTCCCACTGGGTTATGAGAGTAAAGGAATAGAGAGTGCTCTTGTGTACTGCGCACACACTTGGGCACTATAAAATTACTCCTGCGTAGCTGGCCTGGTTTCAATGAAACCGGCCACAGTCACCGAAACCGGTGTGGGAGCTATTATTATTATAATAGGTACCAATTAAGTACATACTTTCGTATTAACAATAATTATATGAGCATGGATGAGCTTGCACTATTTAAAAAATCTTGAAAGATAACAAATTGATAAAGCGTGGGTGAACCAAGTTGGCCACATACCTACTTTGAAATACATAATATTATACTGAAACAAAAATATAACTTGGAAATAAATCATCACTGAACATTTTGGCTTAAAACAAAAATTGTGTACCTAATATAAGACTCCCTTTTATAGGGTTCCGTACCCAAAGGTTAAAAACGGGACCCTATTACTGAGACCTCGATGTCTGTCCGTCTGTGTCCAGGCTGTAACTCAAGAACCGCTGAAATTTTCACAGATTGTGTATTTCCGTTGCCGCTATAACAACAAATACTGAAAACAAAATAAAATTAATATTTAAGGGGGGTTCCGGGCCCTCATACAACTAACGTGTTTTTTTTTTTACCTTTATTACTCGTCAATATTGGTAGCAGGTAGGCACTTGTATCACAATATTTTTAATTATATTTGTAATTTAATAATTACTTAATAATAAAAATAAAATAAATATTTAAAGGGGACTCTCATACAAAACCCTTCGTGCGCGAGTCCGACTCGCACTTTGCCGATTAAAATCGGTAATATTGTGTAACCAATTTCTGATTCATATCATCAATAATTTCGCCGGCGCGGTCAAGAGGCGCCGTGGCTTAGTTGGTTAAAGCGCCTGTCTAGTAAACAGGAGATCGCGAGTTCGAATCTCGCCGGGGCCTTCGATAACAACTTTTTTGTTTTTTTTTCATTTGGTTTCTGTTTCATATTATTATGTAGAATAATTGATCGAATTGATCTGCCGATGTCAAGTTTGCTTTAAAATTATTATTGTTAGTGCCTGATTTGTATTATAGGACACGTCTTATCGAAATGTAATAATAATTATAAAGTAAGTTATATTTTTCCAATGTTGAACCACCTTCAAAATAAGAAATTTTAGTTTTTACTATTGTGATATACTGCTAAAAGTAACCTCCCCTTTGAAGTAAAGAGAAACAGAACGAACTAATTGATGTAAAACGGCAGATAGTTTATTTTAACTTACTTAAAGTTTTCGGATAGGTAACTACTTTTGCAGTCGCCTGATGATTAACAATTACAGTTGGTACTACTAATATAATATTATATTCTGTGACAACAGCTATTAGCCTTATCTACAAGTTTTACAGCTTTAAATAAAAATAAACCTCAGATAAGCTATTCGTTACGGTTGAATTCCAAACAGCACACAAACACCGGCTTACTTTAACTATAACTTTAATTTTAACCATAACAAAATGTGAAATGAACTGTCAAATTCCTAGCAAAAGTCGCCATATTTGACGATAACCTTAACATTAACTTTAACTGCGCTTCTGGTGCAAAATCTGACCTAAACCGGCCTTGCAGATGACCCTGACCGTGTATTGCAGAGTTCGCGATCGCCAACGTGCAGTGTCAGTACGAAGGTAGCGACACGGAGGCGGACGCGAGGGTGGCGGAGGGGGCGGGGGCGTTAGCGTTGGACCACACGTACGACCTGCGCGACGAGCCGCCCGCCTTCATCATACACCAGCTGCCGCCCGTGAGTATTCCACATGTGACTCCTAAAGGGAGAAAGTCTGATACTACTGACACCATGTCTAAGAACCACGTATTTCGAAAATATTTTAGTAAATATTTTTTAAAATCTTAAACTTAGACAGGCTATGGAGGCTCAGAAATCTCGATTCGAAGAATTCGCTCATTTGTAGACGTAATGCCTAGGAATAGAGGACGCGGAGTACTCATTGTGTTCCTACTTGCCTCACGGAATCGGTGAACCACATTTGCATTATTTAACGCTAATTTCTACAAGGTATTGATTAGATCGAGCTGGCCTACTCGTGCCGGATTATGGCTCTCTGACATGACTGTCTCCCCATAGCTTTTTACTTTTTGTCGATTGTTTGTGCCGCATTGTTCTAATGGGCTGCGATGTCAGATGGCGACATCGGGTCCGTTCGTGGAGGTGCGCCCGGGCGCACTGGGCGGCGGCGCTATGGGCGGGGTGGGGGCGGGGCCGGGGGCGGTGAACGTGATCCACGTGGGTGAGCCGGAGGGCGGCAAGCGCGTGCGGCGCAGCGAGGTGGTGCTGCGCCAGGCCGCCGACGCCGTGTCGCGAGGGTCCACCTTCCAGACCGTCTCAGAGCAGTTCAACATACCCATCTCCACTATACGGTATGTTGCTCAGTGTCACCTCGTGTAATGTATTTGCTACTAAAACGGGTAAGTGGTAACCACCGCAAGGTACCAAACACTGCCAAATAGGAATATAAAGATAGTAGGTTTAGGAGATTATACGCTACTAAGCGATGTATGTATGTATAAAAACAATACAAAATTATTATATCAAATAATATGGCACCTACACTGTGACCAGACTCTGACCTGTCCCTGACCCTGTTATACATCGTTACAGATTTTGCTGCATAGATATCAGGAAGGTATTGGGTGTTTTTAGATAAACGCTATATAAACGTTTCCTGTTTCAGTTTCTTCATGGCGAGGAAAGGGATATTACCTCGGCGGCGGCGCGGCCGGAGCACACAGGTCGGTTTGTAATACGTAAGTCTATCACGTTCCCTTCCGCTTTTAATATAATTTCAATTACTTACACATGTTTGATGAATTTGGTTCTAATATGTAATTTCCTGGATAAGTCCGCGTAAAGACCGACATTGTAATGCTACGTGTTCGGTAGCTACTAGCCCGTGTACAACTGTATTTATAATACTTACTCATTTCGAACTTCGAATTTTGAATGCTCTGACAAGCTAGGTAGACTGTCAAAATGACAACCTCTTCTAGGTTTTGGATTTTTTCCGCCGTAGTAAGGTAACGTCCTTCCTGTCCAGGTGCGGGCGTGCAGCAGCCCCGAGCCGCCGTTCCGGATGCAGCACTTCAAGCTGCCCGAGATGCTGGCACTGCGCTCCGACGACGAGGCCTTCAACACCTAAACGTCTGATGCTGCGCAGCTCAGTGGGGTGATTGACGATTCCCGTTTGTCTCGGAATGGAAAAATTGCCGCAACGTCATTGGTCGAAGTTACAAAGTAGCGAGCGCTTATTGCCTATTGGCTGTCGTGCGGCAGTCTAATCAGAGTCAAATCGGGCATTGTGAATCAGGCCCCTGGAATGTTCTAAACAAAATAAGTTTAAAGCAACGCCATCTGTTTTTTTTTACTTTTGAGGCAACGCCATTTATTAATTATTTGGAGGGTTTTTTAAAACTAGTAGCAGCTAGGCTATTTAAAATAATGTCAAAAATCAAAATATTATGTAACAAAATTGAAAATATTGAAATGTATGACAACTTTGTGTTATGTATTTGTACTGTATTTGTACTGTATTGCTCTTAGCAGCTATGCTATGACTTTTATTCAGTATTACATATTTTACAAAAAAAAAATTAGACAGGAGAGCCTCTTCTATTAATTTATTTGCCATTAATAAGTTCCTAAGTGCAATAACATTTTATTTTAAATAAAAATGGATTTTAACAAGGGATGGGACACTACATAACATGCTATGACTATACTATGACGATATTTTTTAACAACTCGATGTAAAAGTTAATAATAATTAAGTACGCGATTTTGGTCGGAAAAATGGCAGCTACAGTAATTCTGTAGATATAGTATAGGTATTTACGTGTAAATAGTAGCCTAAGTGAAATAGTGATGTGATGAACATTACATAATAACAGTATCTGTACTGTACCCACAATAGGCAAATATACAAATATACTTATAAGAACTATACTGACAGATCTGTATAAAACATGGCTATTTATAATCTCATGCGTATTTGCACACAGCAACGACAATAATCTCAAGATTAAGTACTCACAGTGGGAAAGCGCCATTATAATATATTTTCCTCCAATAGTTTCATAGAGTAGAACAAGTTACATGCATTTAAAAGAAATGGACAGTGAATTTACGAGTATTATTTTGAGCGTCGCGTAGTATCTAAGGTTGTTAGTTAAGTTCTAAATAAAAAGAAATGTAAAGCCATCATAAATATAATATTATTAAGTATGTAGAAACGGTAAAAAGCCTTTTAGTAATACACTGTCTTAGTGTGTAATGTAAATTTTACGTTTAAAGTATTAAATATTAGACCTAAGACTTTTAATTAAAATGTAGATAACATGAATTTTTAGTAAATTTAATTTTACGTATATTTTAAGAAAGAACATAGTATTATGTTTCGATCATATGCTACTTGTTTGAAATATTATTTAATTGTATGAGGCCATTGTAATCCGATGTTTAAAGGGGAAGTAGAGCATTTTGTGATTTAATTTTATGATAGTTGATAATTTTTAATGTATTGTGTTGGAATATGTTTTATCGATAAGTTTTTACAGTCTCAGCCCATCACTATTTTACAGAAATCTAGAGTTATGGAAACATGTTAACATTTTTTTATGTGAGTCTTGTTAAATAATAATAATTATAGGTCTACCAGAATCTGATAGCAATTTTTGACAGCAGATTTTCAAAAAATATCCTTGATCATTGGATACATTTTTATATTTGCATGTTTCACACCAAAATAAGCCGCTAAAGCAATAAAAAATCGGCCACGTGCGAGTTGGACTCGCGCACGAAGGGTTCCGTACCATTATAGAGCAAAATTAGACCAAAAATTGTGTTTTTGTATGGGAGCCCCCCCAAATTTTTTATCTTATTTTAATATTATTATAAAATATTAAAGTAAGTACAAGTATGACTAAGGATTTTGTGAAAAATTCAAGTACCTACCTATTGCTATTATTGATATAGAGCAAAAAAGGCTAAAAAAATCACGTTTGTTGTATGGAAGCCCCCCTTAAATATTTATTTTATTTTGTTTTTAGTATTTGCTGTTATAGCGGCAACAGATATACACAATCTGTGAAAATATCAAATCTCTAGCTATTACCGTTCTTGAGTTACAGCCTGGAGACAGACAGACGGACAGACTTCGAAGCCTTAGTAATAGGGTCCCGTTTTTACCCTTTGGGTACGGAACCCTAAAAAGGATGAAAATGTTTTATTCCTATTACCCTGGTATTGCTACAGTCAATTTATTTTCTCACTTTTTGCCATCAGATTCTGGTAGACCTATTAATCTTTCGTTAATATCTGAACCAGAGTATCATTTCCTTATTTTATTTTGTAGATAATTATAAAGGTATCAAATTAAACGTATTGTAGAACTAGGTCCGACATTCAGGGCTTGTGATGATTTGTGATTAGTGTAGAGTAGCTCACTACAGCCTGTGTAAATGCTGTACCGATTTTGATCATGTTTAGAGGTTTTGTATAACTCGTGTCTAGATAATGCACGCTACGCTAAAATATAGACATTATTGCCAATTAGAACTCAGTTACGTATAATGATTGAAAGTTATTTATGTTGAATACACTCGTAAGCATATTAATATGACTATGAGTATTATATATATTATTATGTATGCAATTTGCACCCCAAGCACAATAATTGAAAAAGATTATGTAAATTATCTAAATATACGTATAACGTAGGTATATTAACCCTTTACTGCATATGAAGCCATTTCTGGCTCTTCAGATTAAACATTTTTTTCTGCCTTTATTATAATGAGAATGGATTATATATTTTCACTCCTATATCAACTACTTCTCCGTGGATCGAAACGTATTTTTTTGCTGTCGGCAAAATGTCATCCTCGAATGTAATTTCACTTTTTAGCAGCGCGGGCGCATGAAACAGACGAAGTAAAATTTTATGCGACTTTGACGATGTATAATATTGAAAAAAAGTAAGATATTCGTGTGTTAAAAATCTGATTATAATGTTCGAAGGTTCTTTTTACTTTCCGTAATATTTGTTTTATTATAGGTTTGGTTTTTTTGCTATATTTTCTGAATTTTCCTCGGGAGCCACTTCTGGCTTCGTATGCATTCACCGATCTAAATTGCACGCTTTTATGGTACCAATAATTTCTCAAGAACTATCCCTGGTGATGATTTCATTAGTGATAAGTTAGAGTCTGACTCGAATGAGGATAAATTACCGTTTTCTAACTTTCTCTAATTGAAATTCATTAAAAGCATGGTTATTGTGGCGATATGTGGAGGTCTAACTAGTACCTACTAAAATTTTGCATCGCACTATCGAAGTTTTCTAAGCGTATCGGATAACATTATTCTTACATATATGTAACCACTTCGGCCTGACCGAAAATACACCGTTGACCAGTCGGAAGGTCTTCCTTTGCGGCCTATACCATATGGCCACATAGGTGACCCTCGACAAAAATACTCCTATAACATCAAAATTAATAATTGTTCCGATCGCATATAAAATGTAGAAATTGTAACGTTTTCTTATGTCTAAACGAGGAAAGAAACTGCTTCAAAGATTTTTACAAAGATAAATTCTGTACTTGTTATGCATACGAAGCCATTGATGGCTTCTAAAATATTTTTCTAAAATGAGGTACAAAAAATTTTTTTTTCCTACTTATTTTCTTAATGACCCCTTATGAAGCAATATTAACCAGCAAAACATTTTTTTTCTTCATTCTATCATAATTCATGCAATAGAGGGTTAACTTGATTTGAAACGTATGTAAGTAATATCGCGTCGCGGGCCACAAGTAAACTTTCTTCTCCAATAGTTCTACGTGAATATTAAAACACTATTATATTTGTAACGAAAAATATTTTAGCGTAGCCCCACACACGATGGGGGTCAATTCTCGTAACTTCCTATTCTCAGCGATGCGAGATACGAGAATTGTGGCCCCCAGTAGGCGATGTACAGTCAGCGTATGCCGTGTAGTCGGAGTGTATAGTTTTGCAGGACGCCCGCCGCCGCGACTCGCGAGTGCGGTGCGAATATACTATTTTGTGTACATACGTGTTTTATTTTATTCTCTTATCTGCAAACTATTAACAGACCAACACAATATAATCTCCTCCTTTTTGGAAGTCAGTAAAATACTGACTTTGGCCTAGCTATGAGTAACTTTTCTCCTAGAAATGTTTATTTATCTACCTTATCGTTTACTCTCCAAATGTTGAAGACATTTGGAGAGTAAACGTCAAGCCTTCCTTTTCTTCCGTCCTTTGAAAAAACCTTGAGATTTCTATGTGCTTCTGCTTAGGGATCGGTCGTATCTCGTAAATCTAAATATGTAACTGCTTTTTAAGTGAATCTATAAGATATCTGTAGTTTCGTAATGCGTAATACCAAAAAGATTTTTTCACCATACCGAGGTCGCCCTACGACTTTTTATCCAATTGTTATAGCTAAAGTTGGTACTATCTACTAACATAATATATTATTCTGTGGCTAAAGCATTTAGCGCTAAGTGCCAGTTAAGACCAATTAGTGTTCACAGTCCATTAGCACCGCCAATAACTCACGGCTGGCGGCTCGTTAGCTGATACATGTGACCGGCTTTTGGCCCAGAGTTTTTTGGCGGTTTAGTGGCCACCTTCCGGGCAAAAAGGGGCGTTTTTTCCACTTCCTCTCGTTTACGTTAATTGTACGGCGACACTTCCGGAGATAAGAATGCGCCCGCGCGATGCAGACACACGACGCGCAAAAAAACGTACGGCCTCCGGATATAGCGGCAATAGTCGTAGACGGTAGAACGCACGCGGTGTGCAACAGTAGATGCACATTCTGTTATCAAATTGGACCCTTCTTTCTACTGTTTTATTTATGTTTTTTGTTGAAACCAACGAATAAGTAGAGTACATTTAAATATTTAGTGTTTTATAAAACTACAACTAGTTTATAACAATAAAGATTTTCATTAAAATGTGGCTGAATTATATCAGCTGTCTGCTAGGTATTGGCGTATAAAAATCCACGTACCTACTCATATTTTTGGTAAACAGACAGGCAAAGTTTTTATCAATAATAAACATAGAGTACCTACTGCAGCAAAGAGGTACAAAATCATCACCGAATTTCACTAGAATTTTGAATTTTACAGTTCAACTTTAATTCCAGTTCTGGATCTAGGTTTGAACATCGTTACCAAGACGTTTGAAAGAGAAATTGCATGTGTCAGGCGCACCGCTCATCTGCGGGACAAATAAGGGATTAGGGACGTCCGGTCCCTCCCCCCTGTCCCCCCGCCACGAGGACCCAAACACCCGCCGAATACAATGCAATAGTACGTCCATTGTGCACGTATTGCATTGTATTCGGGAATTAACTTGCTTAGCAATATGACATTTGAGTAAAGGTGGCAATTGTAGCGACCGTTCAGGCTGTTTTTTTTTAATAATCCCGACGTTAGCACAGCGAGCTCCGAGGAATGAGAAGCGGCATATTATGTGGAGACTGGAGCCTCACTCGAGTATAAAAAATAACCCGCACCCTCTCCGCGTAGTTTTTGTTCAGATTCCTCTAAGCTCTCGAGCAGAGTATACATTTCCGATAGCATTAAGTGAATTAATTACTAATTGTTTAAAGTTGTTAAGTAAGAAAAAATAAAAAAGGGTACATAACTAATTTCCAAAACTCATTTGAACATCCTTTAAAAATGCAAAGGAGGCGAAACGGATATCCGACTATAACGGCTTCCGGTTATTTACACGACCCTAAATATTTGGTAACAGCTAGGTAAAGTTATTAATTGTTACCGGAGATGAATTTTACTTTTGTAGAGTAACCGACTTTTAAGGACATTGGCCAATGGTCCATCACATAATCCTGCCACTGCAACTCTTTGGACCAGCTGATCCTTTTATCCTAAGGGTGGGATAGGTTGAAAGTCAAAGGATAGTTGTTTTAAGAATTCGGACACACTATAAAATATTTTATCAGGAAATATGTTGGAGCCGGCGGCGGCTTGGAGGAGTAAGTAATAAGTATAGCAGGTATATTTCATAAATTATTATTATTGGAGTTTATCTAAGGCACATAAGGCTGGATTGCAAAAATGAGGACGTGACAACTCACAAAACCACAGTTTTGTCCAAGCTCCTACTGCCTACAAATGGACTTCCGGAAGCCCTAATCACTACGAACACGAATTCCTCAATACTACGCCGATATCCGGCGGTCCACCGTCCAGCGTCCACTTCCGCCGCCCACCTGTGTGCCGGCACGTACGGGAACGAGCCTGTCTGGGGACAGGCTTGTGTGCCAGACGCCAGGTAAAAATGGCTCGCCTAGTGATAATTATCATAATAAATTTATTAGCAGCAGCGGTCTGCGATATGGGAGTTATATATAATACGAGCTTTTGCCCGCGGCTTCGCTCGCGTTAAGAAGTATTATTATATGAAAACTTTCATCGTCTGTTTTAACCACTTGGGGTTGGAATTTATCAAAATTCTTTCTTAGCGGATGCCTACGTCATAACATCTACCTGCATGCCAAATTTCAGCCCGATCCGTCCAGTGGTTTGGGCTGTGCGTTGATAGATCACCATGTCAGTCAGTCACCTTTGAGTTTTATATATATAGATTTTTTAATAAAATAAGGAAGCAAACGAGCAAACGGGTCACCTCATGGAAAGCAATTACCGACTACCGTCGCCCATGAAAACTCGTAACGTTAGAAGAGCTGCAGGTGCGTTGCCAGTTTTTTAAAGAGGGAATACGCTCTTAGCACAAATAAATGAAATTAGACCAAATTGTTTTGTTTTTGTTTCTTTACTGCACTGCAAATAGATTACCTAGTGCAGCCATTAAAATTGATAGTAATATAAACCGTTTTTAGCAATTCTCGTGTTTACTAGATTATTCAGGATCTGAACAGAATACAGTTGCTGTAAAGCTCAGCCGCAGTTCAACCATCATTTCGGTCCTCCCCCTCTAACAGTCGTTATTTCCCGCCGGTTTTCTTTGAAGCCGTTCAGAGGGCCACATATAACGTGCGTATCCCGGGACAGGACATAGGGTCCACATCCGGCGCGGCGGGAGGCCGGACGGCGGACATGTTTATTTAAAATATCCGGGGTTTTGTCGGACGCCGATCGCACATTTCACGGACATTTAGCGACACAGGGACTCAATACAAACACGTTACACGACCGTCACGTACGGGGCTCTTTGTGATTTTTTCTGCTAATACAAATTACAAACATAATGTTCGTTGAATTAGTTATCGGAGTTTTTGGCGCGAAGTGTTTAGGGTTCCGTATAGTTACAAGGAATAATAAAGATCCTTATAATTTCGCTCTGTGCACGTCTCGGCTGTCTTGATGACTTCAGCAAATATTATTATTTATTATAATAGTAGTTAAAACATTTGAAGTAGGTATGTCTAATGTGACCCCATTATTGAAAGTAGAATATAATGAATATAGATCGATGGAATATAGTAGATAATGTACAAGGGCGGGTCCAGCTTTGGCGCCAGGGGGGGGTCACGTAGTGGTGGTCAAGACACAAGAACTTATAATTTAATTTTGATTATAATAGATTCACATATAGGTGTATTTAGTACGACAAGACCAACATTTAAATATAAATTACAAGAAACTTGTATTAACCCTTAACTACCTGACCGGAGTCTCTCAGACTCCAGCAGTTCTATTTTTGTTCATATCTTTACAAGCAAGGTCCATTGACGGTCGTGCGTCTGTGTACCTTCGCTTCTCTACCTGGAGTACCGCTTTTCAGCTCGTCGAGGTCGCACGCGCATTTGGTGCATTTTGGTGAGTAAAAAACTATGTCGTGGAGTCTGAGAGACTCCAGGTAGGTAGTTACGTGACTTTTTCAAGAACCTTTTTCTTTTTTGTTTTAGTTGAAAATGACGTCAAATAATAAAAATATTGAGCGTTGGTTGAAGAAAGACCTTTCTTCGAATGAAGAGGAATATTTTGATGAACAATGCAGCGAAAACGAGCCAGATATCGATGAAAATGTTGTCCTTTCTTGTGATTCTGCATCGGATACAGAGATCGAAGATGGTGAAATCGTAGAAGAGAGTGCTTCATCGCAACCCTTAGGCTCGATCCTAGATTCTTCTTCGTCAGACGACAATACAATATTTTGCTTCATATGTAAGAAGCCTACCTGCCTGGAGTGCAGTACACGACGTGCTCAATATGCCGTGAAAAATTGTAAAGTTCGAGCCTTGCAATTTTATTTAAAAAAATCTTTTTTACCAAATATGAATGTCACATTATGTTGATTAGTCACTAATCTTTAAATAATTTATAAAGAAAGTTCCTATTTTTTTGTTAATATTTTTTAAATATTTCGTTTAGCAAAACTGTAAGAATTTTGAAAAAATTTTGTTCATTTTGAGAAAATGTGTACTTTTTAAGTATAAGACATAAGGTTTTAGTGTTTTTATTATTTTTAATAAATAAAGAAGTATTTAAGCTATAACAAGTTTCTTTTAATTGATTTTCATATAGCATACTTTTTGTATATTAAGAGTTCAAAATACGGGAGTCTGAGAGACTCCGGGTAGGTAGTTACGTATGAGAAATAAGGGTCAGGTAGTAGAGGGTTAATTAAGTATAGGTACTTTCATCAAACAATCGAGCACAAAAGAATAGCACGTTTGAACAATTAATGTGCCATTGTCTAAATTACCCAAGTCCCGACAGTGTGGGAACCGGGGTGCCATTGTTTCAGCGCGGTCCAAGCTCTAGCACGTTATGTCTTTCACTCCATTTTGTGATTTCACAAAGCAATAAAGACTTCTAGAAATCAAAAAGTTAAGAAAACTCCGAAGGAAGTTCATTGTGGGTAGACAATAGCAGCGGAAGTAGTAAAATCAAGCCAGCAATTACAGTATTTGTCCGCCGTCCGGAGACGAGGCGGTAATCCCATTCACCGTCTGTTTACACTTTACTATCTACTTCCGTTTCCGACTACTTTTGTGAGGCGCTGAGGCGTCCGGCCGTCTCGGTGTATCTTTGTTTGGGGCTCCGCACTTATTCATTAACCAAGTGATATATTGATTCTCACAAAAAATATCTGTTGTCCAAAAAAAAAAACTATAACTACGATGCTAATAACTATAATTTCTTTCGTTTCTGTAATATAAAAATATTGTAGTATTTGATACAGCTATCCAAAATATATTTTAAAGTTTAATGTCGGAGAAACGATCGGTATTCGGTATACTTTGTTTTTGAGAGGCTTATTGTAGTTAATTTACGCAATAATTATTATAATAGGTATGACGTATGTACAGTAATTACTTATTTGCTTTTGACCTACATATTATGATAGGTAATACATAAAAAATATTGTGCCGTAAAGTCTTAGATGGCTTAAATAAGTAACTAATATAATAATCCGGGTTGTATTATTATAATAGTTATCACCGGCCACAGTCACCGGTTTCGATGACGGTGGCCGATTCCATTGAAACCGGGCCAGGTACGCAGGAGTAATTTTATAATGTCCAGGTGTGTGCGCAGTACACAAGAGCACTCTCTATTATTTTACTCTCATAAGTCATAACACAGTGGGACGGAAGACCGACACGACTGGCGAGAGATCAGGCGCAGGACTGACTTTTTACATGCCCATCCGACGCATGGATCATCTTACTTGTCAGACAATCAGGTGATCAGCCTGCATTGTCCTAACCGAACTTGCAGGAAATAACATGTTTCCAACGCGGGAATCGAACCCACGACCTCCGAGTCAAGAGCGGCTCTAGACCACTGGACCACGGAGGCGTTTAATATATTTTAATCTATACATATAATAAAATCGTAGGAAAGTCAATTCTGTACATTGAATATTTTTGAAAAATAATACTTGGGACGTGATCTACAATCGATATGGAAGCCAAAAATATAGTTTTTAGAATTTTTGTCTGTTTGTCTGTTTGTCTGTATGTATGTCCGGGATAAACTCAGAAAGTACTGAATGGATTTACTTCAAATTTTGCACGAATATTATATAGAGGTCGGGTCAACACATAGGCTATATATTATGACGATATCACCTAGGGCGGGGGGAGGGGCTCAAGTTTCAATATTTTTAGTTTTTTGCTCATATCGCTAAAACGGTGCGTTGTAGAGAAAAAATGTCCGGTACGTAATGAAAGCCCATAAAATTTCCTACAAATTTGTCCTTCACACTTTGTATCTATCTTCACTCCTTGCCATGCTATGAGCTTTTGTCTATCTTTTCTATACAAATTTCGAGTGTCGTTTGATTAACTTGCTGGGAGCTTTGGCATCGGTCTTTTCTTGGGGGGGGGGGCTTCGCCCGCCCAAACCCCCCCCCCCACCTCCCCAAATTTTGCTTCAAACAAAGCGGTGTTGCGGCGTTATACATCTTTTTTAAGAACAAAGTTAAAAACTAAACTACACATACGGTTTTCCAGTGTCGTTTGTTTTGGGGGGGCTGCGCCCCCCCAAACCCCCCCCCCCTTATTCCTCATGAAACTTTTGTTCATAATTAAAAGGTATCGTGGAGTTTGTATTGCATCTTAATTATCCTTTGTAGGAACAAACTAAGTCATCTATACATATTGTAATAAAATCGTAAGAAAGTCAATTCTGTACATTGAATATGTTTGAAAAATAATACTTGGGACGTGATCTACTATACTAACGCGGACGAAGTCGCGGGCAACAGCTAGTAATTACTATTATCATTGCTCTTACTTCTTAGGTATCGGTTTACGGAACCAGGTGTCAGTGCTCGCGAGCCGCGTTGGCTCCGTCTTCACCTGTCCGTCTTCCGGCGCGCAACCTGTCACCTCTGCCGCGTCAACACCATACTCGGTATGCGCCACCTGCTTATTTTTACTATTTGTGAAATAGATATAACTCGTTCAGAAGGGTTAGGATGGTCTGGAATCTGGATGCTGTATCTAAGTTGTGGACTGTTTGACATGCTAATTGCCTATCATAATATCAAGTATCAACCGGTAGCAAAGACTGGTTATTCTTCAGAGGGATGTATCTAGTTCATAAAAGTAGATAAGGATGTCGGTCTTGAAAAGGTAAGAGAAGGAGGAAGCCCAGATGTCTGCAGTGCCTCAGCTTAGTCGCTACTGTTATTGCAAATATTATGATTTATGATATTATTCTGTATTAAATATATTGTGTACCACATACTTAAGTAGGTATACTATGTCTATAACTTTAGAAGTACAAATAGCCGCAGTTGCAGTAGTATGTCATATAATTTATGTTCTTAAAATATTTTTAATACCTACCGATGTTTAGTTTTAAATCCCTCATCCCTGTACTAGCCGAATAAAACGTTTTACAATCTACGTGAAATAATGTCATCTGTAAAGCTTAAGAAAATGTTTCATGGCGTTTCAAATGCCCGACGGTAGTTTGTTTATTAACAGCCAATATGCATGTCACACAGATGTCGAGTATTACCCAAAGTTTATATCCGTTTAGAGGCTTTTCCCTTCAGAATATACATGAAAATGACTCTTATATTGCGGGCATAGAGGCTCTGAAAGAATTATGATAACTCTACGTTTTGAAATGATGTCGTGAAACATGAGCCGGGGTGTACCGCCATGTGGTTCGCGTGTCACGCTTAACGCCTCGTTCCTCATCTTTATGGGGTCTGTGACAGTGTTGCCGACATAAAAACCATAACGCATTAGTTAAGGAACCAGGAAATGTCTCATACGCGCCGCTCTATCTTCTTTAACTTATTTTTTAATAGGCATCGTATTTTGGTCACCAAGATACTCCAGCTCTACATTAATATACTAGAGTAGAAACCAATGGGCGAAAATAAAAATTAAAGGTCAAGAGCCCGTTACGCGTTGCATAAAAGCCTCTCAGCATATTAACTTGGTAGAGTTTCCTCTTCTCTACCTCGAAGTAAGCAGGAACTTAATTTTATGTATCCTGACTCCTGACTTCTCTTGGTTTATTTATTGTTATCACTTCCGATGATTAAATCTTGACCACCTACTCGTAAACCAATAAAAAAAACCGTCCCGTCCGGCGGAGAGGCGTCAGACGAAAATAAATTTGGCGGGAAACTCGCGTCGCGGAGGAAACGCTTCTCTAATTAGCTGCGCCAAAACGAGATGCGCTCCTGCGCCTTCCGCTCGCACCAAACTGTGACCTAAAGGAACCCCACAAGCGCCATAGTTACAATCTTCAGCCGACCGGTTAAGCTGTTCTGCAGCCGGCCGCACTCGCGGAAACGATTAGTTTCAGCCACATGTTGACAGGATGCGTGAATTCATTATCGATTCTCAAAAACGTCTCGCCTCCCCCTCGCACCCGCGAGTCCTGTTTTGGGTGCGAGCGAGTAGCACGATCCCGCATCCTGAACTGCTACGCTTGCAAAATGTCTTAAAATAAAAAAGGAACAAATAAACCCCCGACAACGGCTCGTATTCCCGCAGCATAGAGCTCCTTTTCATCCCGCCGCGCGAGATCCTTAGTTCAGGTAGGAAATCTATTCATTCTTTCTTTTCCGGCCGGCGCTGTATCCGGACACTCATTCATTTCGCTCATTGATCATTCGGTTGCCGGCTGCGGAGAGTAGCGGTCGTTTGCGCTCGAGGCTCGCGTGTAAAATCGATAGTCCGGTTAACTCGCAGCTAATATTTTAATTACACATTGATCTCTTGTCCATTTAATCTGCTAAACTGTGTCGTGTAGTGTGGAGGAAGTGACCAAAGAAAGGATTGTTCAAGCATCACTTGTTTTCCGGTAAGTGTCAAGTTTTCTTTTTGCGCATGCTTTACATTAATTTATTAATATTCAGTACTGTGCCATGTAAATACCTAGTTATTGAATTATTCAAAACTGTTACCAAGTAATTGTAAAACATTATGTTCATTATTCAGTTTATTTTTAAAGTGTCTCTTATAAATATTTTTCTCGAATTTAATCTATTTGCAGACTCTACACCAAAAGTTGTAATATTTTCTATCTCTTGCAAATATTTATTTTATTTATTTCAAAATGATGTCTTTAGTCGAAATAACCATAAAAGTGCATATTAATCAATAGTATTTTGTGATTAAACATAAAAAAAGTGGAATTAAAATGAAAAATCTGTGAAAACTCTACAGTGCAATCGATACTCTACAAACTAGACACCGCGCCGTAGACAGTACGGTCAGTACGATTCGTAGTGCGATTCCCTTTCTCCAAAACAATTTACGCACAAGAACTACCACAAAATAGCATACTTATTGCAACAGTAACATGATTTATTAGCTTAGCTAATGGAGCATGTAGAACGTAAAAGGCGGAAGCGCGATGGCGCGCTCGTGATTCACCGAGTGGGTGATGATAGAGTAACTTTCGCATTAGCGTTTCCGCCCGGTGACGCGGGAAATCTTATTGCCACCTTATACGATTTTATAATTAATGTAGCTATTATCATTCATAAGCCGTGCCTGCCACCAGAGGAGTTACAAGTTCTAAAGGTCACCAAAGGAATTCCTACGCACACATCATATATTTTAATATTAGCGCGTACTTTACGAACCTTTTTTCAAAGGCCGGTAAATGTCTCGAAGTCTACCGCTGCTGAAGGCTGGTTGGACGGTCCATTACATTGATGTAAACCGTCAGCCCTAATGACCGCATTGTTATGGGACGGTAGCGGCGGTCGTGAGCGGTGATTCACACGGTGTGTCTCAGCTCGGTCGGGTCTCGGGTGACAATCACAAGTCACAGGTCACCGATTTACCTTCACTTCTCAGTTCTCACAGCGGTGTAGGGCTGCCACAAAGCTATTGTTGTTACATTGTAAGAAAAACTTTTCCTACTGCCGCACTCATGAGACGAATATTACATAACTGTAATTAAATGAAAATTTTGACTTAAGCCCCAATTCCCACACATTAATAATAATAATAATTTTTTTATTTCAATTAAATCAGTTTTACAAGAGTTTTACATAATATGGAAAACACAAACAGTACAATTACTGAGTACAATATAGCGCTGTTGTTGCGCTTCAATTTAATGAAAAGTTTAACATTATCTGTTATATTCTGTCAGAGAACTGAAGATTAAGCTATCTGCTAAGTATCGACTTCAAAATGATGAAGATTGAGAACAGAAATAGATGAGGTTTAGCCGAATTCGGAAAAAGGCACTTTTAGATAGGAAAATTATTTAATACTTTTTAGTTCATATAAGGGTGTTATCACAGAGTACTATAATACTGGTGTTATTATTGTTTTTACCTTGGAAGTCGGTTTTAATTATTTGTTAAATATAATAATATGTAATTTCACTCTTTTTAGTTACCTAGTAAAAAACGCCAAACTTGTATCTATAAGGAATACGGAGTTCTCATAGCACCTTCGGGACCATGGTACAATGGTACATCTTACACCAATTTTTATTATTAATAATTACTTTGAAACAACGTTATAATTTACAATATCGCTCGACAAACACAAGTTTCGTTCTTAAGAATGCTCCAACCGGAGAATTAGCAGGTCGGATGTCTGTCAGTACGAATATCGACGTTAATGACATTAAAATAAGATTCATATTAGCGCGCCTTGTACAGTGGCGGTTACGACGCTCGCCGCGTTCTTGATATGGCGAAAATGTATGAAAAAATTTGAGAAATTTTCTTATTTTTCTTATAACTGGAAAAGTTGTTTATTTTTATATAATATTTTTAGCGGACTTTATAGAGGACTAAATAAGCAACAATTTTTTTGTATATTTATTTTCCTCAGTTCAGTGTATTTAAATATTAAGGTACCTAATCAGACCCCATTTTTTTCATATTTTGCGATTATTGTGATGGTTAAAACGTATTTTATGTGAAAATTTTGTATGCGGCTATAGAATTTTTATGGTACAGTCGTGGAGATGAATATATTATCTTTCATTTGAAACCAAAATATCCTCGCAGTTTGACTCCTAATTCTTTAATAGGGTACCGGAAAATCGCTGATATTTGTAATAGCGTCCTTAAAGACGATAAAAAGTACCACAAAATATTATAGGGTTATAATTTGATGATGCATGGTGTGGTGGTAGTGATGATGATGATGATGAATGTAACTTGCATAAGAGCATAATATGCTTTCAGTTCTTAAAACAACGCCGAAACTCCCAAACTTGTATCTATAAGGAATCCGGAGTTCTATTTGCACTTTCGGAACCATGGTATATCTTGGTGTAAAATTTTACTTTTTGGTAGCATATGCGATAATTCTAATAAAATCGATATCACCATACGTTTCCCTATGAATTTTGAAGAGTTCCCTCGATTACTCGTATATCTCATCATCAGATCATCACCATCACCTTCGTAATAATTGCACCAAATTCGGATTATACCCTCTATACCTACAACAACAAAATAATTTTCGAAATCGGTCCACAAACAGTGGAATAATGATCAAAGATACCTGTCTCGATGTAAAAAACTATGAAAAACACCAATAATACTAATAATAGAGTCATAATGTGATGTTGCAAGATGTAAGGGTAGAGACGATGATAATGATTAATCTAATGTATCATTAGCATAATTATTATGTCAGCATATTATATTAGCATATTCAATTCTTAAAACAACGTCGAATCCCCAAACATGTATCTACATATTTTATTATAAGGAGGCAGGAGATCGTTCACCACCTTCGAACCATAGACCATGGTATATTTTGGAGCAAAATCTGACTTTTTGGTAAGATTTACTTGAAATACTTCATTATGTTTTATCCAAAATCACTATAAGTTTTCATTTGAAATACTTCAGATTATGAATCTAAATCACAATATCATGTGTTTCGAATGCGAATTCCCTCGATTACTTATGGATCCCATCATCAAGTCACATTTTTTATAAACATGGTACCAAATTCGGATTAAATCCGATACAATAGCGAGAAAGTTATGAAAATCGGTCCACAAACGGCGAACGAAGTGATCGTAGAACATACAAAAAATATAATTATATAAACCGACGAACATAATATAACCTCCTCCTTTTTGGAAGTCGGTTAAAAAAACCTTTATGCTAACGACTAGATGATATCAAAGAAACACAAAATAACAGTGAATGGACAACAACAAAAGACGGAAACCGCGCTGCTTGGTCTAATAACGGTGGTTAGATCTCCCAGACTAATTACTGTGAACAACAGTACTAATCACTGAGCAGAAAGCTGGGGAAGCGGGCTGAGAAACGTTCCCAGGCCTTCGTTATACATTAGGGTTTAGCAATACTTGCCATACAGTCTACAGACCGACTCCCAAGTTATATAAAAATGTCGTCTAGCTTAGCTGTTTATTTTATGGTGTCATTTTATGCTATGATTAGGTACATTAATATTTTAGTCCCATTATTGCCATGTCTTACAGATGAACTCTTAAATGGAAATTGTTAATACTTAAATAATATTTTTAACTATCCTATATAAACTGTGCACGTACCTGTAGTCCTGTACTATCAGCTGATATTACCCATCACATTTCTCTCTGTAGGACAGCTGGAAGAAAATTTTGTTAGAGATAACTAATTAACTATAGTAAGTGCCTGTGGTGTCATCTTTCTTTCTATGTATAATTTCATGTATCAAATAATTCCTAATAATAACAGATAATAGTAATAATTGATAAAAAGCATCGATTGCAATAAAACAAGTACCGGGAACTTGGATTAACATTTCCCTTCCTCCGTGAACGATGACGTCACCTCCTCGGTAGATAAGTTCTTATCGGCATACCACTTCCAATCACCGACAACAGGTAGTGATAACAATTGCAGCCAGCAGCAGTAACCGCTGTCGTATTTATTTGTTTACACTTACTATATTTCTATAATTTCTATCAGTCTTAACTCTAAACACACTAGTTCACTGTTCACATGCAATAAACACTTTAAATTGCTCAGATTTTTTAAATTATTAGAACTGAACTCAAGTTATCATTTTAAGAACTGTTTAAACTTTTTATTCCATTTTCAGTATTGAACCCATACATGACGTCTTAAATTAGGCGACACATTCAGTGTCATTCATTAGCGATTTATATAATAGTAATTATTGGAATTGACAATAAAAAATTAGCAGTTTGTAATTTATCTTTCTCGCGATGAGATCGATTTATCGCTTACAAGTGTTTGATGTATTTAGCGATCTTTACTTCCTTTCGTACTACTTTCATACAAGCACAGAATATATAATAGTACTCCGTAATACAAGGTCACATCTGCCCAGCGGTTTTGACTTTTCCAGTAAGTTACAGGTTTTTGTAGTTGTTATCTAGGTAACTCTACCCCACACGTTCAGCGAACAACAGAAGGATGTGCTACCATCTGCGCGGACGCATCCTACAGTAACAATGAGCTCGTAAACGCGGCTCCTTACTGGTGGCGGAAGTGTCGATTTCGATTATGGAACGTCGGTCGGTTTGGCGGGAAGACGGCGCGCGCGCTTCCGCCCGCGCCAGATATCGAAAAAAAAAGTTACGCTAAAAATAGTGCGTCTAATGACTTCAATGTGTAGCGGTAATTTATCTTGAAAGTACTCGTTATGTTTTTTTTAGATAAAGGACCCGCGATATTAATAGATTAATTATTAATAGTAGAGCTGCAGTAAATCGATCTATTTTTGGTAACAATTACATAATATAACATAATAAACATTATTACCTATAGCTAGATATATAAATATTTTTAATGCTTTTGTTATATTTGTAGAGTCAATCCATGTTAGGTACTATTTATTACTTTACTCTTTACTAATGTTATAAAAGCAAAAGTGTGTCTGTCTGACGTCTGTTATCTCTTCACGCTCACACCACTGAACTGATGTTGCTAGGGTATGGAGATACTTTGAGTTACGACTCCCGAGAAAGGACATAGAACCCAGAAAAATGTACGGTTCCCACGTCGCGTTAAACAAATTTAGGCGCAACGGAGTTGCGGGGACCATCTAGTATGTTATATTTGTGGAGTGAAATAATTAGTGATGCGCCGAATAGTGATTTGGCCGAATAACCGAATACCGAATATTCGGCCTTTACCGAGCCGAATATTCGGCCGAATTATTCGGTTTACCATTATTTTATTTTGCCGCGTAAACAGGTTCTATCGTGTACTCTACGTGCCGCTGCTGGCTAGCTCGGAGCGAGCCTTCTCTCGCGAGCGCAATGCAATCGCAATTATTGCGCAATAATTGCTCCAAAATCGCAGTTTCGTATCACATACCAGCCAAAAAAATACGATAGCAACGAGCGACAGTACTCCCTCTGCTGAATAATCAAGGAACTATAATTACATTTAAATCGCTAAATCTCCATACTTAGACCGATAGCTCTAGGTTTTTTGGTTTCAAAATTCTAAAGTTTCTGATTTTTTGCGTATAGGTTTGGGACCACTAGGTAAACCTAAAAAATGATTTTGTGTCATTTTGGTCGACAGCTTCCAGAGATATTTAGGTATTTTGTTTTTTGGTCGCTATAGGCCGAAAAAAATATTAAAGTTTAAAATTTAGCTTTTGTGATATTAGCAATATCACAAAAGCTAAATTTTAAACTCTCGGGCAGTAACAAAATATATGCAGACACGTTTTGTGTCAGATTCATCCACGAGTTTCCCAGTAATTTAGCAAATATTAGAAACGTCGCCTAATTGCGTCGAAAAAATATTAGAGTTTGTAAAAATGGTGTAAATAATGTAATATGGTTTATTTTATTGATGTCTGTTACTGTTAAAGTTTTGTGTCATATTCATCCACGGGTTTTGAAGAAATTTATATTTTTGCTATCACTATTTGCTATACTGTTGCATTTATTTCGTATCACCTAAGCTTTTGACAGCAATGCGATGGCAATCGGCGAGCAATTTGAACTGTTAAATTATAGCGATCAGTGATCACAACAAAAGTGATTTTTTCCGATTGCTTGTTTGTCGCTGAGTGGTTAGTGGTGTTTTACGTAAAATTTTAAACTATAAAACGTATTTTTATAACATTGGTGCACACAGTGCTCGTATTAGAAGCCATTCCTGAAGAAGAAAGCCAGAAATACAGTTAAATAAGACCTCGCAATCGCAACCGAGCCCAGGCACTGGAACTGTCTGACTGTCTGTGAGGAGTTTAATGGGCGCTCCACATTCTCAAGAGAATCTCGCGAGATCGCAAGAAACATGCGAAAAACGTGAATGTGGAAGCGATTCGCGTATTCTTCTCAAGTTCTCGCGTTGTTCTCCGGCTGTTCTCCACTTTTTGTCGGTTTTTTGACGCGAGACAAAGGAGCGCGAGGACGTGAGAACAGTCGAGAACATGTATTGACTCCACACTCGCATGTTTCTCAGTAGCGCGCGAGCCGCGGACTTGAACGGTTGTATATTGTGTACCGCGTGGCGTCAATATGACGCGTGGCGTCAATATTTTTCGCCACTTCTTTTTAATAACTTTTTTCTCTTTAGCATACGCATAATTATTATAATATGCGAATGCGCATAACAATAAACTTGTCGCAGCGGCTTCTGCGTCCATCGTCTCGAGCGCGAGAACTGTAGTGAGAACTATTTGAAACTTTGTGAGAGTGTGTACCCAAAGAAGTTCTCGCTGTATTTCTCGCTGAGAATCTCCGGAGATTCTCGCGCGAATGTCTCTTGAGAATGTGGAGCGCCCATAACACATTGACAAGAAAAACAATGATTAACATCTGTGCAGTGTTGCGAAACATTTGCAACAACCATCGCCTGCCAGTAACGACGATTTCCAAGTGCTTCAACAAGTTTAGAACCACACTTTAGCCATTTCAGGATGTGTGTGTGTCTCAGAAAAAGTGAGAACCAGGTTTTAGTGAGTGGCAGACCGCAAAGAACTTGCAGAGGTTGTGATCTTTATTGTAGTTTTAAATAAAACTAAGTTTTGTAAATATAACAGAGCGCAGTTCATTTCGAGAGATTTTTACAAATGGAAGTCTCAAGACAATATGGAGTCCGGATATGGAAATTGACTTGTCTGTGGTCATAGACTAAAAATGTTTCTTTTTTATGTGAAAAAGCAATAAGCTAAGGTTCAAATTTCTATTACAACATTAATGAAGTGAAAAATAAAGCAGTAAAACAGTGTTATTTGTTTCATTTGCATGTAGATTACTATTAACTATTAAGTTATTGTTATTTGTCTTCATGTAAGTAGAATTAAATGGAATACATACCTTTAATACTAAAATTTTTATTTTTATTTATTTATTTTTATTTTATTTTATTTTATTTTTAGAAGGCTTACAGACTAATAACTTAAATAGCTAATACAATTAATTAAATAACCAAATAGCTAATTACAAGCCTCCACATATATGTAAAAAGATAATACAAGTCCGCAAAAAATGTGTCGAACATTAATCTACTTATTAATTTTGGAGCGAAAAAGAGAATTAACTTAAGGGTAAAAAACAATAATTTAACTAGTTGTAAGCAACCTTAAACACATATTTTATAAGCAACCTTAAACAAAGTTAAACACACAGTTAAACAGTCCTAATCAAAGAATGCATTTGCCAATAGTCGTTTTATAACGTTAGATTTAGTACAGAATAGGTCTATATCTAAAATACATAAGAAGCAAGGTTTATTTTAAGTAGTAAAACATTTTCTTTAAATGACTAATGATTTTATGCATAATCTCCAATATAATGAACTGTGCAACAATAAATAAAAGATTTCATGTATTATTTAATAATAACAGAAATATATTAAAACCAATGTTAAAAAGATTTATTAAAGTCAGAATACTGCTTAAAACCCATCAATCCTCCAGCGGCAGGCGGCTGCCGCATAACAATTGAAAATCTATTGTGTGTGGCGTTTGCGACACCCACAATGGAGAGCTCAAACCTCTTATGCATAATATTAATTTCTTTATTAGTTTTTCATCGCGATGTTTTATAATAATAATAATAATCATTTATTGCAAGTATCCAAGACTCATATAAATAGGTACAGATCAAATTACATTAATAAAAGTCTGAGTGGATTCCTTTTCGACGGTTTGAGCATTGCACTACCTACCAATTTATCTCTAAATGCTTTGTTTATTTAAAACATTATTGTCTTTTTTCTGTTTTTTATTTTGTTTTATGAATTTGTTGTTTAAAGAAAAACACACATTACTTACATAATATAACAGTTATTATTTTAGCCTGTATTCTGCATGCATATGACAGCAGTGACTGATATACAGGTTATCAGGGCGTTCACAGAGCGCGGCCAGCATGCCGTTGGAGCTCCCCCGCATGCGCTGCACCAGCGACGATGTTCGCCTGCGCATTGTGGCAAAGAAACAGTCCACTCGTGCGCACGCGAACATCGCCGAAGCGCTGCACCAGCGGGGGAGCCCCACCAGCATCCTGAACGCGTTATTATATTGGACGCGAAGGGCACTGTAGGCCCTTTGCGTATATGCTGCCCAGAGGCTGCAAGTGTAGAAGGATGTACAAAAAGCTCTAAACAACGTCATTTTTACCTCTAACGAGCATCTCGCAAACCTCCTAACAACCATATTCGCCCTAACCGACAGTGCCCTTCGCTCCCTTTCGATATCAGTATCGTCTTTCAAAGTGGACGTCACAATGTGTCCTAGGTATTTGAACTCCTCGACTCTAGCTAAAGGAACACCATTGAGTAAAAGAGTCGGCACTGTATCCACCTTTCTGGTACCACCGTGAAAGACCATGTACTGACTCTTTTTACTATTGTATATCAGCCCATGCTCCGCTGCGTAACGCTCACAAATGTCAAGTAGCTTTTTGAGACCACAGACCGAGGCACTCAGCAAGACCATGTCATCCGCATCGCATAGTTTATGTTATTGAAACATACTCCATCTATATAACAACCGATATGCTTCATGCTGAGCTCCTCAATCAGTCCATTTATATAAAGGTTAAATAGGACAGGTGAGCTTAACCCCCCCTGTCTCATGCCACATTCCAGCTTGTAGGGATCTGACACCGCACCAGCCCATCTAACAATATTTATTTGATTATCATACCAATATTTAAAAGTATTAACCAATTCATGAGGTATATTCGACTTCCTCATCTTCTTCCAAAGAATGTCATATGACACGAGGTCAAAAGCCTTCGAAAGGTCGAGGAAGCAGGCGTAGACGGGCGTTTTTCTTGTATTATAATACTTGACAGCACTCTTAAGACACAATATTGCGGACTCGGTGGGAAGGCCAGAACGAAAGCCGAACTGCGCATCATGACATCTAATATATCTGTTTAAATGTGTATTAAGAATGCTGTCAAATACTTACTTTTGCAATGATAGTTGCTAGCGAGATGGGCCTGTAATTAGAAATATCTGATAGGCTTTTCGTTTTATTTTTCGTTACTGGGACCACAACAGTTTTCATCATATCGTGAGGCAAGTAAGAATGCGATATACAGAGATTATACAGCAAGGCCAAAACTCGCGATATATGAGGGCCAGCATATTGTAGGTGTTCAATGCTTAATCCATCGTGTCCGGGGGATTTTCCCTTGGATATTGATTTGATTGCCCTCACTACATCAGAAGCCCTAACGTTTACCTGTCAGCTATCTCTTTCTGGTCACTCGTACCATCCACAGACACCGGAAGACCAGGGCGGCTTCTCAGCCGCCTTAAATAGCAATATTGTAAATATTAAAATGTAATGTGTAATATTCATCAATATTATTGGACTTTAATTTTGCTGCCTAGTGCCTAATGTTGTGTTACATGATACTTAGGAGCTGAGCCCTGAGTGACATAGGCTATGTATGTCCCACGAGCGAAGCCGGGGCGGGTCTAGTTTTTAATATTTTGAAAAAAATAAAACCGAATATATTCGGTAACTGAGCCGAATAATTCGGCCGAATACGAATAGTGAAAAACATGCCGAATACGCCGAATACCGAATACGAAACGAATATTCGGCGCATCTCTAGAAATAATATGTGTTACTTAGTCAATGTAATGCGTTTAGCCAAATTCATTCAATGATTCGAGTTCTACAGAGCTAATTTATTTGACTCGGTCATTAAGCATTAATCTTGCTTTTATCGCCCAAAGTAACAAAAACGTTACAATAAATGAGGGCGATCACAATTCATAGGTAAATCTACAATACGGCAAAGAACCCTTCGGCAATAGGCAGAGTGGTACAAAGCGCGCGGAAATCCGTTACACACAAAAATCGGGAAACGACAATAAAACATAATACGCCGCCATTGTGCGCCGGATACCGGATGTGGGTCACGCGTCCGTACTAATGACGGATTAAAATGCCGCCCATTATGTCATTATGCGCGGGATGTTTTCTTTGGCGCCCCGGCGCGGCGCGGCGCAGCGGCGGCGGTTGCGCAACGGCTGGCTAAATCTCGAGAAGAATTTTGCAATATTTTCTAGTTATAATGAAAATTAACCGTGCGCGAATTCCTAGTTAACAATCTTGTCCGAGGTGACAAGAAAACTTACTTCTCTATCAATCTAAAAATTCTCGCAATTCGCTCGGTAAACTAGACTAACATCATAGAGAACATTTTTGCATAACGTTTTTGCAAAACATTCAATCACAGTGGTAACAAACTAAATAGACGAACTACTAACTAGTTACAATAAATATCTGTAATGGCAGCTCTGAGTCACCGTTGAGTGCACTTTCGGCGCCACTAACTGTTCCTCATCCACCGACGACGCTTCACTAACCGCGTTTCACGCGCCGCCGCGCCGCGCCGCGGAAGACCGGTGTCTGAAAAACTGTGACGAATTACATACTTATAGTTGAACAACTTCGTGATCGATCCATCGACAAAAATGAAGGAGGCAGTCGCAGTGTTCGATTTTTTGGTCTCTAGGTTTAGGAGGGGAGGCCTCGCGGCTCGCCCCACCAAACAGACCTAAAAGCGGATTAGAAATTAATACCTGGCTACAGGTTAGAGATGTTATTGGTAGATCGCGATCACACCGTGACACGTTATTGGTTTTGGTAGATAAAAAGTTATTAGCACATGCGTGAATTGCCTCCTCAAGTTTCCAGAATCACCTAAAGTGGCTCAAATTATGACATACATAACGATTAACGGATGATCAATTTCTTACAGATATTATCCGACAACCATGCCTACACAAGCCCGCTGTGACCGCGTGCCGCCGACGGACGCCGCCTGGTCCTCCATCGACCTTCGGATGCTGCAGGAGGATGACCTGCCGCTAGGTAATACAAATTGCCTTTATTCTTCTTTCTACAAATTTCGTATTGACCAATATTATCGCCTGAAAGAGTCAAGTTTAACAACTCAATAATGAACACTTTCAATGTTCTATAATTTCGATACTTCACCGTCTACGTCGTCCGGAACGTTCCTTTCTAACCGAGTATGTGATGTTGCAGATCCGCGCGAGTGGGGGCGCGGCGAGGTGGGGCGGTGGGTGTCGCGGCGCGGGGGTCTGCCGGAGCGGTTCCCCATGAACGGCAAGGCGCTGTGCCTCATGAGCCGCGACATGTTCGCCGCCCGCGTGCCGCGCACCGGCGATCTGCTGCACCAGGTAACTTACCCCTATAGTGTAGACCTCATGATGCCAATTGCTTTAGTAGACTCATGGTGCGGCAAGTTCTTGTCCACTGGCTATGAGGATGTGAACCGGAAGTGGGTCCAGAAGATGAGACTGGACTTGGACCGAACAACATTCCCCTACGGTTCATGTTTACATCTTCAGAACTGTCGCTGGTCGCATACCGAAAAAAATAGTAAAAAACCCTCACTCAGCAGTCAGCACACACTCACTAGTCAGTAGTCACTACCACTATCGCAACAAGACGGCTTTGCCATTAATAGTTTTAAACTGGCGCTAGTATTAATTGATCCTATAGAAAGCTTGCAACAGTCGCAAACGTGACGATCGATAGGAGAAAGTGACGAGTGAATTGACTAACAATGAGTTGTTTTGTGTAGACAGTTATAGAGTCACACATAGAATGAGTCATTTCATTGGAAAAGGTTGTCTAAGAAACCTCCAAATGCCTAAGACACCATGTTATAGCTGGAGGTAGATATTTTATTGTTTTTAAAGCAAACGCCTGGACAAGGCACTGGCCACTATTTCTTAAAAATATATATACTAGCAGCTTGAAGGTAGTTGTCTCTACAATCTTCAGCTTTCAAACTCCATAATAATTATAATTGATTAATAATAATTATGCTACCCATCAATTCCCGAGCGGCAGCCGGCTGCCGCATAATAATAATTTAAAATCTATTGTGTCTGCGATACCCACGATGGAGGTGTTAAACAAGTTGCTCTTTTGTTGTAGGACTTCAGACGACGTCTCGCCAAGGCGCTGGCGCTGCAGGGGCTGATCGACAAGCTGTCGCGGAAGTGAGGGCGGGTCGACCTGCGGCTGATGATGAGCATATCACTCCAGACTATCACGTAGAGACGGCCAGGAGTTCAGTTGCGGTACAGGGCAAATTCAGGATTCTCGTTAAAATTAATGTTACGAGTTATTTTTTTATGTTGCTAAGCCTTAAGTATCCACATTCGAGTGTAGATCAAACAGGTGCCTGATTCTCGTTCTTCGAATGGCGCTTAGACCACCGTTTTATCATATTTTATGTAAATTTTTTATCATGTAAGACAAGCGAAACAGCCTGTTATCGAAGCGATATTCGAAGTATGACGATTGGATGTACTAACACTAGTATGAAATTGTAATTATTTGTATTCAAAAACATTATTTATAAAGGTCGATGTCAACTAACCAAAAATATTTGGTTAGTTGTTTCGGAAGAACTTTAAACTTTGAAGCACTTGAATCTGCCGCTGTCATGCATTTTCCGTTCCTATTAGCTAAGTTTCGTAGATTTTGTATTATAAGCTTCAAATTACTTTTATTATAATACATTCCTAATTATTATTATAAAGTGTACTGGAGGAACCGGGAGACCTTCGCGAACTATAATAATGCGTCTACTTCCTACTAGATGGCGTTGACGCAAAGTTTTTGATCGCAGATACATATTTATATTATGAATGTCTGCTTCACAATCGCCTATCATTGAAGAGCTTATCATAAGGCTTAATAACTGATCGCTTTGAAATGATAACCGAAAAAAATGTGAATAAGCTATTTTTCACTTGTTAAGCAATTGTGAAACAGGCCAATTTTAACCAAATAACTAATTACTTACATAATATTATGTTTAATGAATATTTCTTTAAATCCAAAATAAATTGTAGGTAAGTAAAACGCAATTATTGAAATAGAGCAAGATGCATTGAATATAATATTATTTTAACTTAAATGTATATTTTGTTATCTTAGTACTGTATCAAACTATGAATATCGTAGTGATATAAGTCTGCACTCTGCGCCAACTATTAGTTTATAGTTTGAACTTTGAAATGTCCAAATGTATGAATTTATTTTTATCTTAGTGATGTATACAGTGAAACCGCTAATATTTGTCAGCTATCTACGTTTTGCTATTAAAATGAGACGCGACTTCTCCACGTTGCCAATAAAGATTAAAGTGCAAGAAATGACTAGCGTGTAGAGGACCATATTATATTTATGGCCTCTGTATAAATAACTTCGCAACTTCATGGTGACAATCAATATTATTCACCGAAAAAGGTGTATAATGAGATTCCCAAAAAAACATAAAAAACATGGTTACACTGTAGTTATATAGAAAACCAAATGTAGAGTGAGCGTAGTAGATCCAGCTTGTATTGTATAATGTATGGCGGGTGTTGTTATGGATGTATATATTTTGTATTATTTATAATATTTCTAGTCAAGGCGATGTAAATAAAATGTTACAATGTGTATCGACTTTTACTGTATGGCCACTTTACCTTACTAAGGCCCACTTGCGCCAATCTGGGTTAAAGTTAACTCTGAGTTAAACATCATGTCATCTCTATCACTGACTTGGTGAGTGACAGATATGACATGATGTTTAACTCAGAGTTAACTTTAACCCAGATTGGCGCAAGTGGGCCTAAGGCCCATACTTGCGCAGATCTGGGTTAAAGTTAACCCCGGATTAAGCATTATCTCTTTCGTAAAATATATGAAGAATAAAAGAGATAACACACTATTTAACCCGGTATTAACTTACCTGGATCTGCGCAAGTGGACCTATGAGAAAACATTTTCGAGATGGGTATTAAATATATTGGCGACACTGTCACACGAAATACGATGAAATACGATCTCGATGTTAGCTTGCCTAAGCACTATAATATTTCTGTTGACACCCCTGAAGGGAGTACATTTTGTGCAGGAGAAATCTCACTCTATTTAAGTAGAGCTCAGTAGGTATATGGGATGAGCTGGACTCTGAAGTAATAAAAGAAACTCTGATACTAAAATCCTTAATGACATCATATTTATTATGGCAACAACTATTGTAATAATTTCAGATCTCCGGTAAAATAATATATTACAACACAATATTTAATTAAGACAGGCAAACACCCAAGGTGTCGCATCTCTCGGTACAACGATACAATAATAATATAATAAACAATATATCCTCATATTTTCATATAGGTATTATCCTAGGAATATTATATAAGACTTTATGAAAAGTAGATTTTTTTTGGTCTTAGTAAGAAACCCTGCACAACTTTAACATTAGGTACGTGTAATGCCCAACACAAATAATTAATTTTATAAAAATATACGAAACATACCTACTAAGTAACATTAAAGTAACTTATCATAAAGACACAGCACAGAAACGCAGTAATAATTATTATTATTTCTGAGTACCTAACGACTAAATTACATTTTATTTACATTACACTTTTGGAATGATGCTGTAACAAGTAACAACGACTCAAAACTGAGATTCGACTGATTGTACTATGAGGCAAGTATAATAATTAATATTACCTACGTTTGCATCTCTACGTTTGTCTAAACACACTAGGCTGAATTACGCCAGCGTAATTTCCGTGGCCAAAATTACGTTCCCCCGCATCAGTCTGATACGACACACTATAAATTACGCGAGGAGCCGAAATTACGCGGCGGAATTTTAAAACGAAATTTTAAATCCTTTCTATCTCTGTTATCTACCACTTTCAAAAATTTTCGCAAAGGAAATTGTTGTTCGTCTTATCAAAATGAAGCTACGTGACGAAAAATTTGCTTGATAATAATTTAAAAAAATTGTTTTAGGGAACCCGGACTTTAAAATCTTTTTTCTAAAAAATAATTAAATTAAACCTAGAATACTGCAAGCGTTATAACGCTTATCATCAGCTCGTATGCGATATGCTCCGCCGCGCCTCTCAGTATATAAACTGTATTATCTATGGCCGCGCCGCCGCAGAACATTACCGCCGAATCGCTGCCGAACTTTACGCTCGACTCGGCTCGACAGAAGTTCGGCTCGCGACGGAATTTCGGCATAGTGTGTCGTCCGTCGCGTTCCGTCCGTATTTTGTATGCGTTTGAAACGCGGCGTAATTCAGCCTAGTATGTTTAGACACTAAGACATACGTATAACTAGATTTTACCACTACTTTGAGCAAACTCATTATATAAATAATATATACTTAATAAATAATATTTAGTTAAACTATTTTATATTATTAAGGGCATTTTCAATCTTCAGATAATTTTAGCCTGAGGAGCATATTATATCTAATTATTGACGCTTTGACAGATTTTGTTTAAAAAAATTGCAAAGTGTCATTACTCTAAGGGTAAAATATAGGTAAAATTTAATGAATAACTAATATCAAAATCCTTAATATTATATTGTATTAATTTAAAATATCAAATATGATATGAAACAAAATAATAATTAATATATTTTGAGCACGGCTGTCGAAGCTAAACTGCGCAGCCCAATATAAGCCCAAATAGAGCTAAGTCCAGTGCTAAGCGCGAGCTTTGACCGGTTTCACGCTGTTTGAAAGCTGAAATTAACTAGCTATTTTTATTCGTCTAATCTAATAGCATCTAAACAACGCACCTAGTATAAAGTATGTTCAGTGTTGCAAGCAATTCGATGAGTGATGACTGATGAGTCGATGTCATACAAATATTTTTGAACTTCTCCCCGGCAAGTAGGTTAAAGCATCTACATTCTGTGCTCCAAGGCTTTAAATGAATGTGTGAATGCAGCGCCCAATGCTGGTAATGGAGAACTGTCAAAAATGACGTTTTTGTATGATAGCAGCCGCGTTAGTTCCTTTTCTCGCCACGTTCATTTAAAGCCTTGTCGAGCTGTACATTCGTTTATTTAGTACGTAGTACGTACACATACCAGTCACTACAGATACCTAACTAATAAAAAGATGGAAATAATCTTTTACAAATATATTATCAATCTTTTTAATCGTTTTCCGTCATACTAAAATTATAGTTCTCACAACCTCTGGCGACCCCATACAGAAGCTTCGCGACTCCCCAGGGGGTCGTGACCCGCAGGTTGAAAAACACAGATCTACGTTCTACAGTATAGAACAAGCTGCTAACCTTCGGTCTCGGAGCACGTAGAAATCGTTACTTTGCCTTTTGTTCCGCGAACAAATACATTGCTATTTAGTTTTCACAGGTCAATGTCAGCACTGTATTTCATGCGCAGGAGAAAAGTCAAGATGGGTGAGTAAATTTGACGTGGTTTGAGACCGCAATATAATAATTGATGAGCTGGCTGTGGCGTAACTATCTGGGGCCGGCCGTGGAATTTCTTTTGGGTGGGGCCTATCAGTAAAAATCGTCATGACATGAAACAGGTACAATTTGAGCTCGGGGCTCTCTCAGACGGGACCCGTGGCATTTTGCCAGCTTTTCCAATCTACAGCACACTACTAGTAGCGGGGGTATTTACAGTTCGCATTCAACTAAAAAAATATGATAAGGGTGAGGCCAAAGGTAATTTTGTGAGTCGTGAGTCGCAGAATTTCGGTCGCGTAAAATATTTTTCATGCTAATCATGACACACAAAATTACGCTCGTGTGAATGAAGTAGGAATTTTATATGAAACTGAATGCAGGCTGCAGCAGAATTTCTGCCAACCGAAATTCGGTGATTCACGACTAACAAGTTACGCTCGTTTGTCTTCACCCAAAGTAGAAACAGTAAAGTTAAACGTCAACTAATAAACGCGCGGAAAGGTTTCAGAAATTTAGTTGAGCTGAACGAGGGTAGTGTATTCTCCTGCTCTCTGCTGGTTAAATTACGTATCAGAAGGTAGTTTTTTTTACACAGGCACATACATTTTACGCAAGCACATAATATACTGATCGATAGAGGAGAAAAAATGCTATCGGATGGTATATATTATATAAAGTGTAAGTACACTTTATATAATATATACCATCCGATAGCAATATACGACAAAGTAAGGGACTTACGACATTTGAAATTTCCACCGTCGATATGTATACTTTTTTGAGTTTTAAAATAGTAACAGTGACGTTTAAAATTTATACCATAATAGACAACTAGTTATACCTAGACAGTAGATTACCAATAATCTTTTTCTTCGTAAACCAAGAGTCAGCGACAGACATACTTTTGTCATTTTATAAAAGCTGAAAGTTTTTCTGTTTATGACCCCTATAGAGGCTATAGAGGTAAAAACGTACAGAATTTGTGGTTGGTCGGTCGCGGTTACTTTAAGAGGTATCCAGCCTAAAGTGCCTATTAGTCTTTAAGGTGGTCTAACAGTTGGAAGCAACTGTCATAATTCATAAGTACTTATTCAGCAATGGTAGGCAAATAAGATAAAAATTAGTTTAATATTTTATTGAAAGTTAGTTTCAACCTAACTTTCGTTCTGAAAGTAAACCTTCAGAACTGGATACCTTCCGAACTTTAAAGTAATCGCGAACGAAACTACATAGTTGGTGATCGTTCTTACCTCTGTAGGGAAAAGGAAAGGTTCAGCTGGCAACTTCTAGAGGCTCTTGGTTTATCAGTATTCCTTCACCTAAAATTTCCTTTATTATACTAATTAGAACTCTTATAATTTAGGGAACTACTAAAGGCACCACCAGTATATTACACAATAATATTAAGGAGTCGCACGTTATATCTTAGCAACTAGATCTAGTCTAGCGACTCGATTGAGCGATGAACTCTACTAAATATAATGCGCTGGAATTACGGCTTAAGTTACTATCCAATAAATGGACTATTGAGTAGAGCTTTCTACCGTCAGCAGGTGATGTGTAGAGGTGGCTTTACAGCGTCAGGATTTAGATTTTTGTCTAATGCCTTACGGTCTATAAGCACGTACTGTAAGCTTCAAAAAAAACGAATAGCGTTTTCGGCATCTAAAACTGCCCCAGGGCGGGGTGGGCCGAATCGATACGATAATAGCCGAAGTTTTCATTACTACGTATTACTAGTACTAAGTCATAAGTGCTTCGTGTATCACCGGTTTTGTTCGACTAATTTCTATATAATATATTATCCATTCGGCCTGTCCTGCCTGCCCCACGTCCTGCCCTGCCTGCCCCGCCTGCCCTGCCCCAGGGCTGTTCTAGATGCCAAAAACGCTAGAGGATTCATTTTTAAGACTCATAAGTGAATTGAAAATTCATTACTGATTGCGATTATATCCTGCATTTTGGTGTTGGCAAACTGGTATTGCGTGATTACTGTCGGTACGATCATAACTCGAGTCGTCAACGACACTCGTGTACGGCGCGCTCAGGATTCCGGCTTAGTGTCGACGGGCACCTTGACGACGGCGCAGGGTTTGCGGCGGCGGCCGGCCACCAGCAGCACCAGGCAGGCGGCGGACAGCACCAGCGCCAGCACCGCGAACACCGACAGTCCGAGCCGCGCCGCCGCCGTCGAGTACGTGCCGTGGTACACCAGCGACCGCAGCGACTCCGGCAGATCCTCCACTGACTGGAACAACAGATGGAACTGTTCAATGGTAGGTACGTAAAATTAGGAACGTTTTTTAGACTGGAAATTCCTCCCCAGTCTAAAAACATTATTAAGATTAATTCTTAAAAATGTTTTTAGATTGAAAAATTGGAAATGTTTTAAACGAATTTTTTAAAAAACCGTTTGGAGAAGTAGCCGTCGTGTAATGCTTGACTTAAGAGGTAAAACCTACAAGAAGCATCGGTATATGTAACGACGCAGTGTTTTTTAACGATTTTTTTAAACGATTGTTTTGAAAATAAACGAAGTAAATAATTATGTGTTTACGTAACTATATAATTACGTTTCAACAAAAACTGCCTACCATCTCAATCCAGGCGACGGGCAGGATGATGTCCTGCGGCAGGTAGCGCAGCACGCTGAACACTGCGCTCTTCTTGACCTGCACGTTGAGCTGCAGTGAGGACTTGCCACGCAGCGCGATGCCCAGCGTGGGATGCACGTCCAGGTAGTTGGGGCGCGCATCCGGCCGCAGCCCGCTCAGCTGCGAGCGAAGTGCCGGGTCGCCCAGGTGGAAGTGTGGAAACGACGCGAACGCCGGAAAACCTGGGGATGCAGAAGCTGCTTAAAGACTGTTACAAAGAGCTTATCCGGGAGACTAGTTCTGTAACTTGATTCTTGCGACAGCAATGCAACAGAAAAAAAAATTGGTACCAGATGAAATCAAACAATATTCGCCGGTCGCATTGCTGCTGTAAATATATAAATCACCCTGCAGATTTTGTCTCTGTCGCTTAGTATAAAGTAATCAGCAGTGGAACTTCCGGGTAAGCTATACTCTACCTAGAAAGCCATTCGTATATTTGTGACATATTGTAACCATGTTCTGATCGCAAGAAGGGGATTACCCCAGGGACGGGGATTCACCGACAGTATAATATGGGGACGTACCCTGCGTGCAGGCGGTGACGTTGATGACGCCGCGCGGCGGGCAGGCGCCGGAGTCGAGCTCGCAGTAGCACTGGTTGGCGGGGTTGTGCTCCTTGTCGTCGAACACGTTGTCCGGCAGCGAGTACCGCAGCAGCTTGATGCCGTCCGCTATCTGGAACCATATAGGAATAGTCACATGGTGACGCTATACCTAGATGTCGTTGAAGTCAGATTGCCAGAAGACGTGAAGCATCATAGGATATCGCCAACAATAACGTGGAAATGCCTTAATGTCGTTCCAAAAGTTTTTCAAGAGATAATTGTCCGTAAGTAACGGAACGTAAATTTTTCAAAAACACTTTGATAGAAGGTTTTGTTTATTTAACGGAAGACCTAAATCCCCAAAACTTCGAGCAATAGACATTAAGGATTAAGGTTAAGCCAACCTCGACATCCTCGGTGTAGTGGAAGGGGAAGCGGCGGCAGAGGTTCGCGTAGAAGACGTACAGCGACTGGTTGCGGTCCAGCATCGACGGCGGGAAGATCGACCCGTCCGTTGAGTAGATGCTGCGAATATACACATTATTAGGTATACTGACGTCTGACGCACCATTTAAAAGGTATAAGGATGCGGACTCTTTGGGACCTATGCAACCCTGTTAACCTGAACTCTGATGCTATGATAATTTATTATCGATCAATCTATATTTGAGGTTGTGATATAGCATAGCAGATGAAAGTTATTTATCTTTCAGGAATCGAGTATTTGATAGACTATTAATAGCTTCAAATCATTGCTTCATTGCTTTTAAGTAGTCCCATAATAGCTAATCGTACCAAACGTATTTGTGAACGTGAAGCGAGTTGTTATCACCGAAGCGCCGCTGTTTCCCAAGACGTGACATTGCCTGATGCTCCTCAGCGATAAACTCTCAACCCCGTCTTCTTTTTACAAGATAAAAATATTGAACATGCTCGTAATTTATGATCGATTCTCAATATCATACTCGATTTCATATTTTTGTTGATATTTATTTGATTATTCAAACTGTTCATACAATGCTTAGTTTTAAAATCAAGTGTCCTCTCGTTTTTCGAAGAATAGAGGAATACTTTGATAAACCTAAGTTACGAAATCATCTAGATGTGAATTAAGATTTTATCAAGGTGGTGACGTCTCTATCGTCAATTATTACATAACTCCGCACTGATGTGCATCTTGTACTATTGAGTATGTGGTGTAGTCAATTCAGATCGCAACGTGACGGATTGCATGAGATGCATTTTTCTAAATTATTTGTATGGGCGTTTTTCGACTAGCTGGTCCGGCACCGGCACTAGCGCTTGATTCGGCTTGATCGGCGGTCTAATTTAACCCTAATATAGAGCCAGTCCACACGGCGCGTTGCGTCATCGCATTAGACACAAATAAAACACAGTATTACTTGCACTTTTTCCAATATATCATTGCTACAAACACTTAAACACGACGGGTTTCGAAAAAATCATCTTCAGGTGTATAGTTTAGTGTAGGAAGGAGGTGTACAGTTTTCAGTTTTCTACACTAAACTGTACACCTGAACATGATTTTTTCGAAACCCGTCGTGTTTAAGTGAAATTTGTAGCAATTAATCAATAAAGTGGAAAAAGTGCAAGTAATACTGTGTTTTATTTGTGTCTATTATTTTGACGCTTAGCCGACCACACAGGCAGGCGCTGCGCCATCGCAGTGTTATTACGAGCGACGCAGTCTACGTCAACACCCCCTCCCGCTTCGTCTCGGGGGCACTCTAGGGCCTAGGCGATCGCTTTAGCTCTACCAGCACCCTCTGCGCCGATAAAACTCGCTCAGGGCGCTAGGTAGTGCTAAAACCGGCACTGCTAGCTGAAGATAAAGTGCGACAAGGCTTTTAATGAACGTGAGCGGAGGCGCGGCTGGTAAAGAAGAACTGTCAAAAATGACGTTTTTGTATGATTTCAGTGTTACTTCCTTTTTCGCCACGTTCATTTAAAGCCGTGTTGAGCTTTAGTTGCTTTTCGCTAAATCATTTTTTAACAAGGTCAGAGCTAGGGGTAGGCAATAGATGTACCTGTTGCACTCGGCGGTGCCCCACATGTCGAGGCTGGAGATGCCGTTGAACCGCTCCAGGATGTTCATCTTGTCATTGTCCGCCGCGCCCGTGTTGATCGTGAACACGTCGGAGGACGTGCCGTTTTTCTGAAACATTTTGGACTTGATTACTCCGTATGTTGCAACCGGAAAAATAGGGGGTTTCGGGGGCGATAAATCGATCTAGCTAGGAATCATTTTTAGAAAATGGCATTTTATTCGTGTTTTATTGAATACCGAGCAAAGCTTTTTTACCGAGCACATTTGACGTGGGAGAGCCATGCTTCGGTACGAATGGGCCGGCTCGACCGGAGAAATACCACGTCCTCACAGAAAACCGGCGTGACACAGCGCTTGCGCTGTGTTTCGCCGAGTGAGTGAGTTTACCGGAGGCCCAATCCCCTAACCTATTCCCTTCCTTACCCTCCCTTATTCCCATTTCCCTTCCCTTCCTTCCCTTATTCTATTACCCTATTCCCTCTTAAAAGGCCGGCAACGCACCTGCAGCTCTTCTGATGCTGCGAGTGTCTATGGGCGACAGGAGTTGCTTTCCATCAGGTGACCCGTTTGCACGTTTGCCCCCTTATTTCATAAAAAAAACTCGGTCAAATAGCTAGTTAATTATTAATAGTCGAAGTTATTAGTTCCCCGATGGCAATGAAAACTAGATTTTTATATAGTGCACATAAGGCGCAGTATACTAATCTGGTTCAGTCTACGAAGCTTTGGCAATACTCACAGCGACGAGCAGGCCGAAGTTCTTGTACTTGAGCTGGCCGTTGATGCTTAGGAAGGTCTTGGCAGTATCGTAGATGCTGTCCTCGTAGCCCCACAGGAACCTGCAAATTGCACATCCGGTTAACCTTAAGGGCCCGGGTTACCCTCGAAATTTTCATACATTCTTAATACCAAAATCATTTTCTCATGCGAAAATATTTAACATGTTTGAGTTATTTTTCTGCTTAAGATAGTAATTACCTAGGGTCCTGAACAAATTTCTTTTACAAAATATTTAAATACTAAAAAAAAATTTTTGTGTTTAAATATTTTTTAGTAAATTTACTACAAAATATTTAAACTTTAAAAAATATTTTTTATTATTTAAATATTTTGTAGTAAATTTACTATTTATTTATATATTTTTTAGTGTTTTTGTCTATTTTTTGGTGCTTAAATATTTAGTAGTAAATTTACTAAAAAATATTTAAACACAAAAATTTTTTTTTTGTATTTAAATATTTTGTAAAAAAAAATTTGTTCAGGACCCTAGGTAATTACTATCTTAAGCTGAAAAATAACTCAAACATGTTAAATATTTTCGTATGAGAAAATGATTTTGGTATTAAGAATGTATGAAAATTTCGAGGGTAACCCGGGCCCTTAACCTTTTGGTACAAAATCGATCTTAAATTTTCTTCGTGAAGACCCTTTCACTCGCTCTCGCAGCTCACTTGCCCTAAAAATAATGGCGACTGGACGTCACGGAGACGCATGTTACGACCGATTATTGGCATAAAAGTATTGAGAAGGGTTTGAGACCTCGGCCGCTATCGGGCGCAGCGCAAGGGCAGACAATATTTTGTTCACTGAGGTTAATGTGTGTAGGGTCAGTGGGTCAGAAGCGATTAGATTACCTCTCGACGGGCAGCTGGAGGAACGCCTCCTTGTGGTTGACGAGGTTGAGGGAGGACGCCAGACCCATCTGCATCAGCAGCGGGAAGTGCACGGCGCGGGACACCGCAGCCTGAAATAACACAATACATTTAAGTTAGTAGTAGATTCCTATTAGATCTTACATTGGGTAAATGGTAACGTTATCGAATATCAAATGGGCGCTATCATAGTATACAGTTTTGTTAACATTAATGAACTTACGGTTGTGTGATGTGTCTTTTAGTAGGTACTTCATTTTTGATTCAATTGTGTTAGTTGATAAGATGTGACGTTAGATTTGGTTCCACTACACTACAATGGGCCGACTTTACATACAAAATCTAACGATCACAGGATCACTGGACTCCCAGACTAATATTTCTCAATGAGTCCGTTTTCACCTCCTACTTCCTAGCGGCCAATCAGTGTAACTATTTTTCAAGAAATTATAATTATTATTGTTTATGTGTCACAATGTCACATACATACTTAGACCTTAAGAATATTGGTGGAAACAATATTATAAGGGTTGGTGAAAACGGGCATAAGCCTAACACACCTCAGCAATGTGTAACGTCAAAGCCACTTGTATCGTCGACTGGAGGCTTACCAGCAGCGGCAGGTTGGGCACGTTGACGTGGTCGAAGGGCGAGCCGGCGCTCTTATGCGGCAGGAACCGGAAGCGGTTACTCTCCTGGTACGTCAGCTGCTCCCCGTCGAACTTCGTGTTCACGCGCTCCACGTGCTGCCTGCAACATACGTTAATTGTATCACTGAGGTCCTAGTATAAGAGATGTTTTTTTTATAAAATAAGGAGGCAAGCGAGCAAATAGGTCACGTGATGGAAAACAAATCATCACCCATGGACACTCGCAACATTTGAAGAGCTGCAGGTGCGATGCCGGCCTTTATAACGAAGATCATTCGGCAAATCATGCCATCGGTAGATCAGTGTTCAGACGGATCGTTATAGGTAGATCAGACATGTTGGACATGTAGTTTGGTGGTTGCGATTATAAAAATCTGTACATAATATACTCAAAAAATTATTTAAAAAACGCCATCAACGCGCAGCGCCCTCTGCCCCTAACATGCAGGTACTAATAAAAAGTGTCGAGGTCAAGCCGTGTCGTTTTTTTCGGCCTAGCCTCCCATCGCAACGCGAAAAGGAACTCCGTTCCAATAAAAATTAATTCGTGTTAGGTAGAGACACGAAAGCGAGGGGCAATTTAGGACAATAATTATTAAGCTGCCACGAAAAGTAAAAAACAAAGTGCGTCAAATAATCAATAATTATACTTAGGTAAATTAGGAATTTTGTTTCAAATTGTAATTAAAATATATACTGGTTTGTTATTAGTGCCAGATATGTCAATGTCCTGCAAACATAAATAAATGAGGCGCACTTCTCGTAATAAAACATTATTAAGTAAATAATTAACATAATAAAATATGTTATGTTTGCGATAATACGAGTATTTTGGTTATAGGTACCTACTTGATACCAGTTTAATATTAATTAGATTATGCGACATTAAGATGACTTTACCTAGTAATAATTTTTCTTTCTTGCGACATATTTCAATAACGACGTCTACCTAACGTTGTTGACAGAGTCAACTGAATTGATAGCCTGGGAAAATTAAGGAATTCTGAACGAATAACTTGTGTAGTTTCGAAAGTTGGTACAGTTGTTCCTGAAGGTGTCCAGATGAATATTATAAAAATTCCCCGAGGGTGGGACAAGAGCCGGCGGTGGGGGAGGGGGGGAAATGTCTCTTTTTCAAGGTTTTTGCTTGTTACTCGAAAAGTATTTATAATATCTCGTTAGTGACTTCTACATTAATTATCTACATTAAATTTCCTTTAAATTACGTCTACACATTTTTATTGTACGATCATTATTTTAGGAAAATATACAGATTATTAATATGGTACGCTAGCATTGTTTTGCCATACAAACGTATTTCCCAATTTACTCCCTGGACAATGCGTCTAGACAAATGATTTTTTTATACAATATTGGGATCTGTTAAAGCATGCCTCTACATTAGATTTTTTTCTAAAATTAAACATATGACCCAAAAAAAATTACAAAAAATGAATGCCCCGTACACCTGCCAATGGACCGACCATAAAACAAATTTGAAAGATCTTTAAGATGAAATAAAAACGTAGAGGCAATAGACTTACTCTTCCTGAAGATATTTAAAAAGAATAAATTTAGATAGGATCACCGTTGAAGGAGGAATCATGGGAATACGTTACCTTGATTTACTATCGTACGTACGTATCTAGAGACAATTAATGCAGTAAATCGGCGTAAGGTAGTCCACTGATTCCTCGTTCAAAATAGAGTCTATCTAATTTTATTTATTTTTAAATATCTTCAGGAAGAGTAAGTCTATTGCCTCTACATGTTTATTTTATCTTAAAGATCTTTCAAATTTGTTTTATGGTCGGTCGATTGGCGGGTGTACGCCCAAGCAGCAACCAAGCGTAATGAACACCTAAAAAGCAGCCAATATAGCACTTAACGCTGTTTTACAGCTGTATAAGAACGTCGAAGAGATGTTATAGTGTTATAATATCGGTTTAGAAGTAATTATTCAGCTCTAGCTGTATTAAGTCTGTATTAAGAAGTCAAAGTACGCTTAAAGTTCTAAATCAGTGTATCGAAACTGTCACGTACAGCTTTAAGCTTCCTGTAACGCTTTAATCCTCATTATAGTATTAAAGCTGTATTTTGCATACCGTCACTTATTTAATATAGCTTAGAGCCCTCAAATCTTATTTCTGTATTATGAAGTAGGCAAACTCTCTTCTACAGCTTGTTTTTATGGTGTAATTGCACACCCTTTTACAGACTAAAGCTGTATAATTTCTCTCTTTGAGAGTAATAAACAGCAATAAAAGTAAATGGCGCCTATAGTACAGCCTAATTCTGTTTAACAAATTGTCGCCATTTTATCAATTACAAATCGAAGATTACGAACATGAGTACATAAAAATACATAAAAAAACATTAGCCTTACAAGTGTACAAGTTTCTTCGTACACCATAGTACAGTCGCAAAACAGCTATTTGCAGCCTATTCAGCCTCTGTACAGCCAATATAACGCAAAACGCTGTATAATTTGTGCCCAATTCAGGGATATATGCGCTGTATAAGCGCTTATACAGCCTTTATACAGCCTGGTTGAACATCATTAAGAGTATAAACGAATTTTAATACAGCTGTTATACACCTCGTGATGCTGCTTGGGCGGGGCATTCATTTTTTGCAATTTTTTTAGGGTCATATTTTTAATTTTAGAAAAAATCTAATGTAGAGGCATGCTTTAATAGATCCCAATATTGTATATAAAAAAACATTTGTCTAGACGCATTGTCCAGGGAGTAAATTGGGGAATACGTTTGTATGGCAAAACAGTGCTAGCGTACCATATTAATACTCTGTATTTCCTAAAGTAATGATCGTACAGTAAAAATGCGTAAACGTAATTTATAGGAAATTTAATGTAGATAATTAATGTAGAAGTCACTAACAAGATATTATAAATACTTTTCGAGTTACAAGCAAAATCCTTGAAAAAGAGACCTTTCCCCCCTCCCCCACCGCCGGCTCTTGTCCCACCCTCGGGGACTTTTAGTATAATATTCATCTGGACACCTTTAGGAACAACTGTACCAAATTTCAAAACTACACGAATTATTCCGTCTGATCGACGATTTTGAAGCTAATTTTCTTAGACTATAATAAATCTACTGAAACTTGCTACGGGCTACGGCTATGCCGCCCATACGCCGCGACGGTATACAATATAATATTACAGTGTGTAACAAAAATAAGTGATAAATGATAATACTTTAGGGTGTGTACGTGTTTTGTAGAGTTCACTGTGAAAGTAGCAGCGCTGAAAGACGATTTTTTTTTATTTTTGTATGGGAAAGGGCCCGAGCGTCACGAGTTTCCCCATACAAGTGAAAAAAAATTTTGGTCTTTCAGCGCTGCTACTTTCACAGTGCACTCTCTACAAGGAATACGTACACACCCTAAAGTATTATCACTTATTTTTGTTACAAGGGAAACCAAAAGAGAGGTTTGAGAAGAGGGGTACAAATTTTAACAAGAATAGCGCAAGTTCACCTCAAGAATTAAAATAGTACGTTTATAAACGATGACATTTTTTCTAGTATGTAGTCAGTAAGTGGAGGTACTTACGAGTACGCGTACGGCCCCACTTCCTGCACACGCAGCTTGTCCTCCCTGCCGTCGCGCACGGCCTCCCAGTTGGTGTAGTTGAACAGGTGCACCCGCATCGTCGGCGTCACCGTCGGCCGCCGCCACATGCTGTACGCCAGCGAGTTGTTCCGCAACGCCATGCTCTGAAATACGATGGAGTAAGAGACGGCGGCAGCGACTTTCAATGGTACGCACATTAGACTGGTCATAGACGGACCGTAAGTTGCAGTCGGAACAGACTGCTCTAGAGCGGTCGCGTTGAAGTCGTACACGACTGCAACACGACCGCATCATGCAGTCGACCATTACATAACCTTTGTTGTTAAAACGAAACTCCACCGCAGAGCGACTGCTCCGACCGCTAAAGAACTGCTCGAGCGGTCCGTGTATGGCGGATATGAATATACCTACATAGTTTGGAAACTGCAGATCGCCGTGCGGCAACCGCATCTTGCCGTCCGTTGTCGACTGCAAGATGCGGTCCGTCTATGCCCGAAATAAAAATGATTTGATTTGATTTGATATGGCCGGCCTTAGTGTGCTCACTGGGTATGCGCACCATAGGAAGGGTTTCTTAATTCTTTCAATGGCAGAGTAGACAGTGACAGACTGACAGAGTAAATCTGTAAAGTCCGTAAAATCAGTCAGTTATATTACTATTTCTTCGCATTTCTATTGCGGCCATGCCATGCGTACTGGTTGTTTCTTAAAATATAGAAGCTGTGCAGTAATGTTGTAGAAGTTTTATCAGTAAATTGATAAATAGATATAGAAAGACGATGCTTAGTGTAGGTAATATCTGGTGTACTGCTTTGTGTGTCGGTTGCTTTATTCTGACAGCCATAGTCATTGTTTGATGAGATGAGATGACGATTAAATTCATATTACTTTAAACTTTTCAAGTGTAACTTACCGAGAGTATCGCATCGTTGAAGGAGTTTGTAAAGAGCAGGAAGACGGCGGCGATGAGGCTCACCGAGAACACCGCCGACAGCGCCACCACGACTGCAACAACACCATAATATTATTATTACATCTACTAAATTGAATGCACCCTGGAGTATTGTCAAATAGTGATTAAGCTGATGAGCCAATGATTTATACTTCTTAGCTTAAACAATCAGATCATGTCAGCTTTCACACATAATAAAACTGATCAAAGTGCTACTACACAGACATACATTTTGGGGCCTATTGCTACAATGGTATTCAATTTTTGCAATATATACGGTCGAATTAAGAGACCTCCTACTCTCTGCCTCTCTGGGAGTCGGTTTAAACAACATTATAATATAACCGCGTCTCACGAGCTGATGGACAACTCGTTAGTCAATCAGCTCCCTCAATTGTCACGGGAGTCCAGACGGTGCTGATTCGATCAATGGAGTCGATGTGTGCGTGACGCGCGTGGGAATCGAGTCATGACTCATGACTCATGCTATATCAAGAATTTATGAAAATGTTAATTGGTATATAAAAAAAATCGGCCAAGTGGGCACGAAGGGTTCCGTACCATTATATAGAGCAAAATTAAATAAATTGTGTTTTTTGTATGGGAGCCCCCCTTAAACATTCATTTTATTTTATTTTTAGTATTTGTTGTTATAGCGACAACAGATGTACATAATCTGTGAAAATATAAAATCTCTAGCTATTACCGTTCTTGAGTTACAGCCTGGAGACAGACAGACAGACGGACAGACGGACAGACGGACAGACGGACAGACAACGAAGTCTTAGTAATAGGGTCCCGTTTTTACCCTTTGGGTACGGAACCCTAATAACAAAAACGAATTGAACAGAATTTTAAGCAATCCAGGGTCAATAAAGATGTTAAGATTGGACTATGGTCTATGGATGACCCACACAAACGTCAAATTCTGTCCATTTAATTATGTGTTTTCCTAAGTATATCTCTGTGTAAACCATAATCCTTAAAAACCATCAAATGAGCCCGTCAAATTGAATAACTTTTTCTATGAGAACAATGCTGAGAATTGAAAAAAAAAATGCCGTCTTCATATCTATACGGATGCCCGGATTGGCAATTTGTATGGGTATGAAGATGGATTTTTTGAGTTCCCAGCATTGTTCTCATAGAAAAAGTTGTTCATTTTGACGGGCTCATTTGATGGTTGCAAGGATAACGGTGTCTAACATCTTGTATATATCTGTCGTGCGTACGACAAAGAGCTTTTAATTCTTCAATAAAAAATATTTTCTCAGGATGACAACAATAAAATCATCGTTCGGGGGGCCGATTCGCATGCCCCGAAAATTGCTTGAACTCACTCAAGTGCAAGTGAGACAGCTTAACATCGAAACGATTTCAAAGCTTGGCAATCGGGCGACATGTCCCATCGATAGATAGGGTCATAAAATCGATATCGGGAGATTTTATGACCCGAAGGCGACGGTACATCTCTAAAGTTCTGAACAACACTGATGTAGTCTGTTCACGTTCACTGCAAAAGTTCAGCGCCCAACGATTTGTAGATCCTCAGCTCAGAAGAGGCGAGCATGACTTTCTATGGACGGCTATGTAATTTAAATCGATTATGTAGCAGTCTTAATTATTATGCTCATGACATCCACCTTCTCAACTCCAAGGAATCTCTTGCTAATCTGTTTGCACTTTGGATAGCGTGTACGAAGTCGTTCGTGCGCGCAAGCACATTCTCCGAAGTGTATCGCCGGCAGTCGATAGTTTATCGCAGGGTTCATAGACACTTATCGAGTTAAAAAAAAACAACAATCGTACGATCCCTTATCGCCTCAGCTTTTTACACAATTTGTTTATTTTTATCTCGACCAATTATGCTTATGATTTATTTTATGTATGCCCCGTCGTTTAATAGAATCTATATTATAGTCTAATGCTGATAAAAACTTGTTTATTGCATAGCTGATAACAAAGGTAATGTTTGTAGATATTTTAATATCTTGGACGTATTAATTCATAAATAATAGCGTAAAAAGTAACAAACATTGACATGAACTTGAATAAAAAATATTTTAGGACTGGACACCACTTTGAATGTTTTATTTTATTTTTACTGTAAGTATATTCTTAATTTTACATCTTTTTTTTTTGCATTTTTGGTAAAGTGCCTGATAAAAGACTTTATATTTATATCTGATTAATATTTATTTATAGTAATAATCATTCTCTTAAGAGTCTAGACACATTTTTTGTTTCGTGGAAACGTAGGAGGAAAACACGACGAAAATATTTCTAAAGCTACAAAAAATTTAGTCGCAAATGTAAATTTACTGAGGCTGTAATTTATTCTCGATGACTGTTGTGAAATCATTTTCATAATGACTTTTCAATTTTCATGGGAGAAATAAAAACTAGTCAGGTGCGAGTCAGCGTGGCGTCACGTAGAGCTCCGTAGCCCGTAGCGCGCCGTAACTCGTAGCACGTGGACCACCGGCTTTACCAAATTTTGTCGCGGAAATCACCTATTTGGAATATCATAGCATATCTCATTATGGATGAGACATTACATGATATAAAACAAAGTTGCTTGCGTGTGTCCGTTGACCGTTCCTATATATAATATTGTTTAGATATTTTAAAGTTTAAACTATGCAACGAATTTCGTTTCGGTTTTTATAAAACACCTCTATTAAATTGCCATCAGATTCTGCTAGACCTATACATAATAATAATCGTTACTATATAAAAAAAATTGAACAGACGAACATAAGAATGAAGGACGAAAGTAATTGTCGCTGTCTTTTTCTCGTGTAAAGTATTACCATAGTTATAGACTAGTTGTCCCGGCAAACGTTGTTTTGCCATATAAAGTATTTCTACTTAAGAGGGGTGGGGGGGGGGGGAATTTCATACGCCAGATGTTAAGTTTAAAAACACAGTAAATAATATGAAGTAAGTCCAAAGAAAAATGTTTGATACAAAATCTGACCCCCTCTTTGGTCCCCTAGAGGGGTGGGGGGAGGGAATTTTATAAACCAGATGTTAAGTTGGAAGCCGAAAAATATATCTGCGAAAACCGTATGGAAATCGGATCAGTAGTTTTCGAGTTATATACAAAAGTTTGAAACAAATTCTGACCCCTCTTTTGTCTCCTTAGAGGGGTGGGGGGGAAACTTTTTATACACCAGATGTTAAGTTGGAAGAAGACAAATATATCTGCGAAAACCGCATTCAAATCGGATCAGTAGTTTTCGTGTGATGCTGGAACAAACATACAGACAGACAGACAGACAGACAGACAAAAAACTAACCACAGTTTTGGCTTCTATAGCGATGTAGTAACACCCCCTGCTTATTATTTTTTGAATATCTTTAATGTACAGAATTTTCATTTCTACAGTTTTATTATATGTATAGATGACATGCCATAAGGCCATAACGGACAAGTTACCGGCGAGTGGCGACGCTGGACAGTAAACTCGTGTTGCGGTTACTATTATGTAAACAAGGCACAATAATAATTACAGTCCACAGCTGACACACCAACACGCGGCAGTAGGACTTACACACACGTGTACACATACATGTATGTGTACACGTGAATGTATTACTGAATGTATTACTCTAATTTGAAATTAACGTAATTTATGTCATGACTATTAAATCTGGAACACCGCGCTGTCAGGATCGAGTTTTAATGCATTTTTTAAATTAGGTACTAGTTTAATATTATTAACTAACGGTGATATTTCCTCATAGGGCACCATACAAAAAAAATACAAAAATTGCTTCCTCTTCTAAATTAACGCAATTATAAATAATTAAACAAAAAACGCGCGTCGAACGTCGAAAGTCGAAATCAAACAAATAACGATATGCTGACAACGCATAGTTTTTATTGGTAACAAACACGTGACACAGGAAACATCTTATTATCAGCTTGAGGAAAACCCCAGCTGCAGCTGGGCTCTTATGCCCGGTCATTATAATATTTTGACAATCGTTCGTTTGACGCAATTCACACGTGACGTACCTATTTGATACCACCTGTTTTTGCACCGAGTCACCTTACTGTTCTGGTGAAAAAATGTTCATCTTCGACCCCATCGAAAGGGCCTGTCACAACACCGCAGTCCGCACACACAAAACACCCAAATTCACATTTATATATTACTAGCTGTCCCGGCAAACGTTGTTTTGCCATTTAAAGTATATTTTATCATCAGTTGATACATGTTTTACCCCCTCTTTTGTCCCCTAAGAGGGTGTGGGGGGGGAAGGTCATACACCAGATGTTAAGTTGAAAAACACAGTTAATACCTAATATGAAGTAAGTCCACTAAAGAAAAAAGTTGTATACAAAATCTGACCCCTCTTTGGTCCCCAGAGAGGGTTGAGAGGGGAGGGGGGGGAGGATTTTTATACACCAGATGTTGAGTTGGAAGAAGACAAATATAATATATCTGTGAAAACCGTATGCAAATCTGTGAAAACCGTATGCAAATCGGATCAGTAGTTTTCGTGTTAAAGAAAAAAGTTTGATACAAAATCTGACCCCCTCTTTTGTCCCCTTAGAGGGGTGGGGGGAAAAAATTTTATACACCAGATGTTAAGTTGGAAGAAGATAAATATATCTGCGAAAACCACATTCAAATCGGATCAGTATTTTTCGTGTGATGCTGGAACAAACATACAGACAGACAGAAAGAGTGACAGACAGACAGACAGACAAAAAACTAACCACATTTTTGGCTTCTATAGCGATGTAGTGACAAAGGTGTAATTTCGGGTGTCATTTCATATCTTTTATGTACAGAATATTCATTTCTACAACAGAATATTTTCTTCCTCCCGCACGCGCTTTGGTGACGCTCACTATCGTAATATTTTAATTTCGCCATAATTTCAAAACCAAACGTCCAATTTTAATCATTCAAAGACCAAATATTATCTACATAAACTGTACTTAGTGATAAAATAATTTATTTTGATAAGGATTAATAGCGTCAGTAAAATATATCCGTTTAAATTTATTCCAAAAAAAATTTAGGATTTTTAAATAAATAAATGGTTATTGTGCCTCACTCGACATAGATAGGTATAGTGTGTCGCGGACTTTTTTGTAGATATTTATAAGATCTACAATTACTTAGAACATTTTATGGTTCTATCTTTTATAGTTTAGGCAGCGTACGCAAAATAAGTAACTTTTCTAGCTGATTTTTTACACCTTGCGTCCGAAAAACTCAAATATCTTACGGAACCCTACTTTTTTCCAAAATAAAATGTAGCCTATGTTCAGCAGAAATAATGTGAGATTTCAATAGCAAAAGAATTTTTCAAATCGGTCCAGTAGTTTCGGAGCCTATTCGACTCAAACAAACAAATCTTTCCTCTTTATAATAGTAGTGTAGATAATATAGGAAGACGAGTTTTGTGTGAATTAATTTGGACACCTGCGATGCGACAACGACCATGGTCCATGACATTCCTTTAGATTTTAATTGGTATCGGACGCGTTATTTTTTTAGGGTTCCGTACCTACCCAAAGGATAAAAACGGGACTCTATTACTAAGACTTCGTTGTCTGTCCGTCTGTCTGTATATCTGTGTCCAGGCTGTATCTCAAGAACCGCTATAGCTAGACTTCTGAAAATTTTACAGATTGTGTATATCTGTTGCCGCTATAACAACAAATACTAATAACAAAATAAAATTAATATTTAAGGGGGCTCCCATACAATAAACGTTACTTATTTGGCTTTTTTTGCTCGATGTCTATAATGGCAACAGGTAGGCACGTGAAATTTTCAAAAAGGCCTTATTTATGGCGTACATTAATAATTAATGATAATACCATATTATAATAAACTTTATGTGATAATATTAAAATAAAATAAAAAATTAAGGCTTCCATACAAAAAACACAAATTTTGGCGTATTTTTTCTCTATAACGGTACGGAATCTTTCGTGTGCGTGAGTCCGACTCGCACTTGGCCGATTTTTACAGTTATTGAAAAATGCATTTTAGCCATCACCTAGCCTACATTTCGTTATATTGAGTTTTCCTTTTACTATTCTTTTATTATTGAAAATGAGATTATTAATACATAATTGCTAGTCTCTACATAGAGGCACGTCTAATGTGATTGACGATGGAGACCTTAATCGTACACACGACCTACATCTCTAATCTATTCTCTAGACTCTACAGATTGGAGAAAACTGTTTTCGCTAATTTCTTATACTTATGATTTAAAATTAATTTAATCTTATCGCCTGTAGGCATTTCACATACATATTTTGTTTGTAGGTATCGGCTCGTGCTTTCGCGCCGCCGCATGTAAATCCAGCCTGCCAGTGTTCTATCTCCTAACACCTAGTTAGGAGATAGAATACAATACAAACAAGTGAATACCTAAACGACATTTTCCAATGTTTTTTGCTGGTAAGCTGTCTCCTCTGTGGAGTGTTCCGCGTTTAAGTTACGAGGTCATCATTTTTTCAGCAGTCTTACTCTTAGCCGAATACTCAGTATGAAATATGAGAGTCGAGATGAAACGGGGTACATGACTCATGACAGACACAATATTCACATTCGTGATATTAGCACCTATCGGCGTATTTATTGTTTGTGAATTTTTTGAATTCGTTATAAATAATTTAAAATACCCTATTCAAAGGTTTAGATAGTATTCAATTGCAATTTACTATCATTTTACAATAATATTATACAAAATTCGGGCATATGATAGCAAACCACGTTAAAAATATCAGGAAAACTTTAGATTGCATAGCATGAGAAGTTCAGTAGGTACTGACAACTGACAGAGACTCTATCTGCGTAATTTGATCGATCAACATATCGCTCGACGTAACTCGGCCAAACGACGCAGGTTGGTTGTCTGCGTATATGACTCAATTTCTCCGATAGTACAATAAGTAGGTACATACTACATAATGTTAAGTTGCTCACTCACAAATCACAATACAATGGTTTAACCACTTGTTTACATAATAATGACACATTTACTTGAGTAAAATTTTGTGGACGTGTATTCGTAGCTGGCGTAGGCCAAATACGATAGTGTGTTACAAAATATCTTATTGTGTTTGAACTTTGATAATCTATACCTACTAATATTATAAATGCGGAAATTTAGTATGCAGATGCTTCGATAGTCCGAGGATCATAGGATAGGATAGTTTTTATCTCCGTACATTGTTCCCGCGCGAGAATTGAATTTCTGCCCAACGGAATTAAATTAAAATACGCAAATTGAAGACCATTACTGTTGTATAATTACTAATTATTTTGTTTCAGTTGTACCTATGGGGACCCCTAAAATTTTTAATAATTTTTCCATTTTTGCATTAAAATCTTAATGCGGTTCACAGACTACATCTACTTACCAAGTTTCAATAGTATAGCTCTAATAGTTTCGGAGAAAAGTGGCTGTGACATACGGACGGACGGACGGACAGACAGACAGACAGACAGACAGACAGACATGACGAATCTATAAGGGTTCCTTTTTTGCCATTTTGGCTACGGAACCCTAAAAAATGTGTTTTAGAAATTTATTTTAAAATGAGTAATGACTACTACTTATACTTACTATACTGACTACTTATATTACAAATACATACCTACTATATTAATAATCTATACATAATATCATAAAATCGTAGGAAAGTCAAATAATATGGGTGTTGTTCAAGATTTCCAGTGGTAGGTACTGAATACGAAAATTGCATCCAGTTTCAATTTCAAGATGTTGGATATATTCATGATATGTAGGTATACAATATACATGTATTATATAGACTTCGTATAAAGATCATAATATCTATGGACGCTTCACACGGCACACCTCGTCAGTCTGGCCCCGTGCTAAGTACCTGAAGGACTTGTGTTACGGGTACCAGAACTATCAGACAACGGAACAGCTATGATTATTGAGTTCTGTGACAAAATATTTTTAATAATATTTAAGACTGGTACCGACTTCAAAATGATGAAGATTGTGTACAGAAATAGTTGAGGTTTAGGAGATTTATGCATAATGCACTTTAAAGAGTAAGAATTATTTAATACTTTTTGTTCATTATAAATCATTCTTGTTTTTACCCTGGAAGTCGGTTTCAATTTTTTGTTAAGAATAATAATTTCACTCTTTTTTAAATTAATTTATGAGGTTTTTCTGACTTTGGATCCAGGATACACTTTCATGATATGAGAATTACTCACTGTCTGAGATCACTACCACTTCAACCCCAAGCATATTATTATAAGCTTGGCGTTAATCAAGTAATGATAAAATTAATGTTCATACGCCTGTCTTTATAGGCTCTAAAGTTCTGTTCAGCGACTTTCTTTCTATCAATTCATTAGGTACACTCATGGAAACTTAGCAGCTCAACATAATATCATAATATGATTATGCTCAAATATAACTATAATCGTCTTTATAATTAATTTTTAGGAGAATAACATACCTCAACTTGGTAATATAAACACCAAGGTCGAATCATTTATATTGAAATAATAACATTATAATTTTTTAATCGTTCGACTAATTTGGGTTTCGATCTTAAAGACGATTAAAAGTACCAATTATAGTAGGAGTTATAATTAGATATAAGTAAGTAATACCCTATACCTACAACGAAATAAAACTTTTGAAAATCGGTTCACAAACGGCGAAGTAATCGTTGAACATACACAAATAAAAATATAATATATCCACAGCCGAACGTATTTAAACCTCCTTGTTTTGGGAAGTCGGTTAAAAATCACTTCAAATAAATCATTTTAAAACCAAAAATAGTAAATGGTCACCAAAATTAGTAAATGATCACCAATATTATACTAGCTTCTTAATGTAAAATGATAAGTGATAGTTCCAACGATTTAACATTTCGCTATCCTATTTATGCAAAATGACTTCAAATAAATCTTTGTTAAACCACAAGTAGTAAATGATCACCAACATTATACCTACTAGCATTTTAATGTAAAATTATAACTAAAGCATTTTCATCTTGATATCCTATTATTATAGCAAAATTACCCAAAAAATAGTTGCAAAAATTTGAACTACATTTTGATTTCAAATGAGAAACAAAAGAATTACATCTCGTTATTAGATTAAAGTAAATAACTCTCATTATCCATACTAATATTTTGAATTAGAAAGGGTAGAGGAGTCTGTCCCTTACCACTGCAGCTACTGAACCGATTTTACACGTGGGACGTGCGTGTAGGGGTGTGTCAATAAACCCAATTTTTTTCCAATTTGTGACAAAAGTCAGAACACACACACAGTCGATCATGTCATGAAACTTATAAAACCACTTTTTTCGTTCTGAGTTAAAAAGTTTTTCGTAGCACTTGTTTTGTGAACTAAGGCCGGTATAAACAGTCAGTACTCAAGATGCATCTCGGTCTCAAGACGCGGTTCAGGCTCTGTGATTGGTCCAAATTTTGACAGACAACCAATCACAGAGCCTGAACCGTGTCTTGAGACCGAGATGCATCTTGAGTGCTGACTATTTATTGCATCTTGAGTGCTGACTATTTATACCGGCCTAAGTAACGCAAAAGCTAACGTAAATGATTTTAAATAAAATGTCTCTGTTGATACCCAAAACTTATAATATTATAAATTAAACCGTACCTATATAACGTAATATTCAAGATCCGCTGTTTTAATCTGACATAATTTGTTTTTTCAAAATTACCCTGACCGTGTTTGGTGATTGGTCCCTAGCTATGATCTGTGGTCCCTAGTTTGCATAATTCAAATATATTTATTTTATTATTTAAAAAAATATCACTTATAAATTATTTATTCTATTGTATATTAAAGAGAATTGATTTCATTCCATACTGGAATGCGAGGGAGTTCCTATAACGCTGAAGTCGTGATAAACCGCGGGGCACAGCTAGTCTTGCATCATCATCATCAGCATCTCGCAGCTAGTTACTGGTTATCTGGTAGCAGATAACAAATAACTATCTGCGAGATGTGACGTTAAACATTACTTAATGAATGAAATATTATTATTGAATGACTTTAATAAGATATTACTGCATTAATTGGACCTAATAATACTTGTGATTATAAATTTATGTGTTGCGACATGCTATCGGTTTATGTTAATAACTTTGCATTCTTTGTCTTGTAAACATTGCCCTTGTCACATTCTTACGGTACGTCAGGGTAACGATGGCTTACATATAACTAGTGGGCGCAAGAAATTAGACGCTCAACTCAATAAAACCATATTATTTTTAATAGCCGGTCATGTTATCATTGACACAGTGCTGACTAGCGCTGGAATCAAATAAGGCGCCAGCTGCTGTATCAATGTAAATTAGCACTTATGGCTGAACTATAGTGTTAAGCTGTTACTAAAATTGTAAGGCTTGTTAGTTTTAATATCTTCATAATACATTTTATTGCGGAATATTCACAAACGAATTTTACAAGAAATTGAACTAGATTTGAACAGGGATACCTACACTTCAAACTGACAAAGAACATAATGGTCTTCAGGCCAGTGTAGAGGAAACTAGGGATAGAGAGATACTTATCATAGAGAATGCTGATTAAGGATATAAATACAGAATAACCAAAAAGATATTACACTCTACCTACTAGCTGTTGCCCGCGACTTCGTCATCACGTCCCAAAATATATTATTTTCCAAAAATATTCAATGTACAGAATTGACTTTCCTACGATTTTATTCAGTAACCCAAATCCTATTGAAGCGAACGCCTTCATCATAGAAGCTCAAATCTTTAATAATTTGAGTTCAATCAGTCGAAAGTCTAAGAAAATTTCTAAAAACTTTCATCCCCTATTTCATCCCCTTAGGGGTGGAATTTATTAAATTCCTTTCTGAGGGGATGCCTACGTCATAGTATCTTTATGCATACACAGTCTCAGCCCGATCGGTTTAAAATTGAGAAAGTTTCATATAAACTGTCAACCCCAATTTCACCCCCTTGGGGGTAGAATTTCCAAAAACGCTTAAATACGTATTCATTCATTTTTATTCAGTAACCCAAAAATAAAGTTTCATGTTTCTAACTTAAGAAATGACGGACTTTCATTCCAACTTTCAACCCCTATTTCACCCCCTTCGGGTAAAAATTTCCAAAATTCCTTCTTTAGTGGATGTCTACTAATTAAAACAACCCTGCTCACCAAATTTCGTGGCTGTAACTTTAACAGTTTTTGCTCTGCGATGATGAATCAGTCAGTCAGTCAGTCAGTCAGTCAGTCAGTCAGTCAGTCAGTCAGTCATTCAGTCAGGACTTGTAATTTTATATGTATAGATAACCATTATAGAGATCAATGGTCAAAAACTTATACTTATGCATAAAGATCAGATGAATCAGGGATAACAAAGCTACTCAGTTACTCACAGCAGTAGTAGCGCTTGGTGAGCGTCTGCCCCCAGCACAGGCCAGACCACTGGCGGCGCACCCCGGCGCACGTGAACTGCGCGCGCCCGCAGCCCGCGCAGCCCTGCAGGTTGTTCATGATGGTGTCCTCCCGGATGAGGATCTTGCCCGCGGCCGCCGGCGCCACTATCACCACCCGCTCCCCCGCCCCCATCAGCGGCGCGCCCTGCTCCATCACTCTGTGCTATAGCCTCCTTGCTCTGTGATCTCCCTGAACTATGAGCTTACTGTGCTACAGCTTCACGTCTCCTGTATATAGTCCACTGCGCTATATCTTCCCTGCTCCCTCTCCTGTATAGTCCACTGTACTATAGTCTCCCAACTCCCTGTGCTACAGTCCACTCCACTCTCACTACAGTATCCACGCGACCACCGCGCCCGCGCAACCAGATACGACTGGCCTGCCCTCGGTGTCAAATGCATGATATGACTTATTTTTTTCTATCTTCCGACCCATCGATGTAGTAAAGCGACGATTACGCTCCATTGTCTTTGTCGGTGATCGACTTCGCTCTTTATTTTACTGAGCAAAGACTAAACTTTACTAGTGAGACCTCTCAATGCTCATAAAAACACAAAAAATATGTCGTATGTTTACTTAATCCACTATTCTATTTACCGCGTAACCATGTTATAATGGAGGCGTGACACGCTGTTGCGTGTAGTTGTTATATTAGGATTACGGGCGATAAGACGAGGTGATCGTCGATCGTGTAACGATCTCAAAGCAAACACTACCATACCATTAACGAATGTCAGAGTTTTGGGAATTCCGTCGCGCCTTGTACTTAAATTTGGCATTTATTAGAAAGAGTTCGCTTAAAAAGTAAGAAAAGAAAAAATTCTAAGCTTGTGAAAGTATTATTTTGGGTAGTTGGTGATTCTAGTGTGGTATATCTATGTCGGAGGTTATCTTACATTGACACTATGAGCGATTTGTGCTAACCGAGTAGCAGCGGCGATAGTGCCGACGTTAACGGGGCCGCAACGCACCGCGCCGTGAGTAAACAACATTTTTATGGAATAATTTACGATAAACGATAGATGAGTGTACAAGTTACAACATTCGCCCTCCATTGATATACTCCAATAATCCAATTTAATTTAAAGAGAAAACAGCCCATTTAAATGATTACCAATTTAACTGTCGCTTATTTTCAGTACAGTAAGGAAATAACATATTAATGTTCTTGATTTAAACCATATTTAAACAGTCTTGTAAGTATATTAAGACATTAATATGGAGCCAAAGATCAACTCCAAAATAATAAAATAAAAAATCTATCTAGCTAGCCAATAAATTATAAGATTTATGAAGTAAAGGTATAAAGGTGCTTGTTGGGAATGGATGGCAATTACATACATCAAGTAATGTAGTCATGCTAAGCATTATCGTACGCGAGATGACCGTGAAATAGGTTTGTCACTATTTGCCTTACAAATCAATCATTATTGGAATTTGGGGGCCAGCTCAGACTATGCGTAGCTTTAAAACATGCTAGCAGTAGCCTGGTAGAAACAGCTAGCAAAATAGGTTGTGGTTTCGTATCTGTTAAAACATGACTTCCATAAAGAAGAACTAGTGTCCCTTTTACTACAAGCTTTAACAATAGCTTAGACAGATAATATTATAATACTGTAGAATGTGGATATTAAAAACTGTATTTTAAAAAAAGATAAAACCGACTTCAAAATTGTACGAATTAAAACTTCCTATCTCCGAAACTACTGAATCGATTTTGATGAAACTTGCACTATTCCCTAAGTTGAACAATACCTGGTGCAATAAAAAAGGAATCACTTAAATCGGACTTGTAATTCCGGAGATATGCGTGCACAAACATAAAAACATACATACATACATACACTTTTGTGGGGTACGATAAGGGTAAAAAACGGGACCCTATTACTGAGACTTCGATGTCTGTCCGTCTGTCTGTCCGTCTGTCTGTCTGTCTTCAGGCTGTAACTCAAGAACCGCTTTAGCTAGACTTCTGAAATTTTCACAGATTGTGTATATCTGATCCCACAAAAAACATTTTCATGTAAAAATGTTGCCAAGATGAGAACATAATATTGTTATAGTTCGTGGTGTCAAAAAGTAGTGAAATCTCATGTAGAGCCAAGTTTCTAACCTTACATACTTAGCCCTAAATCTAAAAACCTTAATTTTACACCAAAGCGCGGCAAAATATTTGATAATAATATAATGTGTCAGCCGAACGAGAAGAATCTAAAAACTCTACACATTAGTCAAAATCGATAGCCTGGCCATTTTTCTTTAGTTAGGGTATATTAAGTTCAAAGCCCTGCCGAATAACAAAATGGCCAAGCCACCGATTTTGACTAATGTGTAGAGTTTTTAGATTCTTCTCGTTCGGCTGACACATTATATTATTATCAAATATTTTGCCGCGCTTTGGTGTAAAATTAAGGTTTTTAGATTTAGGGCTAAGTATGTAAGGTTAGAAACTTGGCTCTACATGAGATTTCACTACTTTTTGACACCACGAACTATAACAATATTATGTTCTCATCTTGGCAACATTTTTACATGAAAATGTTTTTTGTGGGATTTCATTTCTTTTTGTAAGTTGGTTTAATTACGTTGTTTTTTTTAGTTAATTTTTTCTTTCTTTTTTTTGGTGTATTTCTTTTAGGTTTCAGTACCCAGAGGGTAAAAATGGAACCCTATTCCTAGACTTCAGTGTCTGTCAGCTGCCCGTCTGTCTGTCTGTCTATCTGTCTCTTGGAAGTATCTCAAGAATGGTAGTAGCTGGAGAGTTGAAATTTTCATCGATCATGTATTTCAACAAAATAAATTTAATATTTTGCGGGGCTCTCATACAACAAACGTGGTTTTATTTTTTCCTATTGATATTTGATAATAATTAATAAATAATAGATGTCGCTGCTGGTCGTCTACATCGCATAATACTTGTAAATGTACTCTAGTCAATAAGAGATTTCACTGTTAGGTATCTACATCGCACTATTGTTTGACGTGATTATGTTTTAGCCGTTTAACTTTTAGGCACAGGTTTTTTCTTTGAACTAACCGATGTTGTTTACATCCTACAATTAAATATTTGCAAAGAAATGCTGAGACTACGACTATACTTTGAACTTACATATTTTAAAATGATTTAAGGTCTAGAGTCTGCAAAGTAAAGTTATTAATAATATACTTAAGGAACATACAATTATAATATACAAGCTGTTGCCCGCGAGCCCGCGACTCCGTCCGCGTGGACTTCAGCTTTAAATAGCGCGCGGTAGTACCCGTCATAAAGCAACTTCTATTATAAATTATAATATAATAATATTATATGGTACGTAGTTCTCGTTGCTACATTACTGCAAATTGCATTTGCACGACAGACTAGAGGTGCTTCCGGGGGACGCTTACTTCAAACTTCAATGTTTACAGACAGACAGAAAACATTTCTTACATATTTTAAACTAGCTGTCCCGGCAAACGTTGTTTTCCCATTTAAAGTATTTCTACTTCATCAGTTGATATAAAATATTACCCCCTCTTTTGTCCCCTAAGAGGTGTGGGGGAAATTTTTTATCAACAGAATATGTTAAGTTAGAAAACACAGTTAATAATATTATGAAGTAAGTCCAAGAAAAAAGTTTGATACAAAATCTGACCCCCTCTTTGGTCCCCTTAGAAGGGTGGGAGGGTGGGATTTTTATACACCAGATGTTGAGTTGGAAGAAGACAAATATATCTGCGAAAACTGTATGCAAATCGGATCAGTAGTTTTCGTGTTAAAGAAAAAAGTTTGATACAAGATCTGACTCCCTTTTTCGTCCCCTTTGAGGGGTGGGGAGAATTTTTTTATCACCAGATGTTAAGTTGGAAGAAGACAAATACATCTGTGAAAACCGCATTCAAATCGGATCAGTAGTTTTCGTGTGATAGTGGAACAAACATACAGACAGACAGACAGACAAAGAAACTAACCACATTTTTGGCTTCTATAGCGATATTGTAGTGACACCCCCCGCTTATTATTTTTTTAATATTATCTTTATTGTACAGAATTTTCATTACTACAGTTTTATTATAATTATGTATAGAAGATTTTTGCATAGAGGGTTATTAACAGCTGGGGAGTGGGGTCGAAGTCGAACATCAACTCTTCTTAATCTTAATACAATATATTTCAAATATGTGAAACATCAAATAATCGAAAACAATATATTAATCCTTACCACCTCTTATAGAAACACGTTTGGGTAAGCGATAGTGCGATGTAGAAGACGCGCGGCGGCGGCGCGGCGCCATCTATTATGAATTTTGGAACTAACTTTATTTGAACACATATTTTACGCATTTTCACCCCCTTACAATTCGCATTTATAATAATATTAGTATAGATATAATATTATTTAAAAGGAGGTACAGGATGATTCTTTGGATGATGGAAAAATTACCACATAAATTATTACGTTTTTATGAAATTAAGGGGCAATTAACGAGGATGTGCACTCGCAATATTAGAAAAGTTGCAAGTGCTTTGCCTGCCTTTAAGAGGGGATATTATATAAAATTAGGAGACAAATGAGCAAACAGGTCACCTGATGGAAAGTAAGTTCTACTATGTGAAATACTTCTATTATGTGAAACATCAAATTAATCGAAAACAGTATGTTCATCCTTACCACCTCTTATAGAAACACGTTTGGGTAAGCGATAGTGCGATGTAGAAGATGCGCGGCGGCGGCGCGGCGCCATCTATTATGAATTTTTGGAACTAACTTTATTTGAACTTTACGCATTCGCATTAATTATAATATTAGTAGGTATAGATGTAATATTATTTAAAAGGAGGTACGGAATGATTCTTTGAAAGATGGAAAAATTACCACATAAATTATTACGTTTTTATGAAATTAAGGAGCAATTAACGAGGATGTGCACTCGCAATATTAAAAAAGTTGCAAGTGCTTTGCCAGCCTTTAAGAGGGGATCTGTTATATAAAATTAGGAGACAAATGAGCAAACAGGTCACCTGATGGAAAGTAAGTTCTACCGTCGTCTATAGACACTAACATCAGAAGTGTTGCAAGTGCGTTTTCGGTCTTTTTATGAAGGAATAGGCTAAGGGAATCAGCAGAAGAGAACAGGGATAGGGAATAAGGTTTAGGGTGCAGTTGGGCCTCTGCTTAACTCACTCACTAAGCGAAACACAGGGCAAGCGCTGTTTCACGCCGGTTTTCTGTGAGAGCGCTGTTTCACGCCGGTTTTCTGTGAGTCTATGGTCTCTCATGTATAATACGTATTTTTTTTGGCACGAGAATTATTTTATACTCTATTTTTAATTTTGTATCTAGCACAAGAAACGGGGGTATCTCATACTAACATCCCCTCTCTATATCAAGGGGATGGGATAGGTTAGGTTGGGTTTGATAATTTTTTTGTTGTTTCTGTACTAATAGTATGTCACATACCAAATTTCAGCTTTCTATGACTTCAGGAAGTACCCTAACAATTTTGATGATCGGTGAGTCAGTCCATTATTGTGGGGTTTTTGGACCCCTATAAAATCTAAAGTATAATAGTAACAATATTCAAACTTTGCGCATTTAATTATTATACTCATGTCATAATATCTTGAAAATTTCAACTATCTGGCATTATCCAAACCAAAGTTACGAGGGTGCAAAAATACGGCGAAACGTTTCGAGAAAAGGTAGGTAGTGCCCGTGCGCGCTTCGCTTGGCTCATCTTGGCGGGGGCACTCCCGTGCACCCAGATGCCGCTATTACAACAAATACTAAAAACAAAACTAAGTTGATATTTAAAGGGGTCTCCCATACAATAACGTGATTTTTTGGCCTTTTTGGCTCGTAATCCACAATGGCAACAAGTAGATACTTGAAATTTTCACAAAATCCTCAATTACATGTATACTTTAATATTTAATAATAAAATTAAAATAAAACACGTAATTAAGGGGGGCTCCCATACAAAAAATACATTTTTTCCCTACTTTCGCTATATAACTCTATAACGGTACGGAACCCTTCGTGCGCGAGTCCAACTCGCACTTGGCGGATTATTTACTTTTTGCCGCCAACACGGAAAGCTGTTCTGAAGCTTGGATTAATAAAGCAGTTAATACAATAATAATTATAAAGTAATTAATTGTTTCACAAAAACTGTTATAATAAGTACCTCGAGATGGATGGTATGCGATCAATAGTTATTGTTGTCTGTTGCATGATCACAATGTATAATTTTGCTGTGAACAGTTAAAAAGGTTTTTGCAACCATTGATTAAGCAGGCAATGGCGCGGACGACACATCACACAACATGAGAAATAATAAGTCGCAGGGCATAAGTAAAGAAAATGAACGAATCAGCAATATTTTTTCTTCTGACCTATTTAATGTAATTCCTATCTAATTTGAAGACTTGCTCTCCAAGGTGATTCATACCAAGACACTCTTCATGTAGAGCAGAGGTTTTTTTTAAATCTTTATTGAGAAAAAAGGGGAATTTGATCTATATAGATTACGCCATTCCCATAGGTATATACAAAATATTATGATATCACTATTACACTAAGTAACGTTTCTGCGTTTTAAGTTTAACTCTACTAATTTGTATAGCATTTTCGCTTCACTAGACATAGGTGCAGAAGATACTCCTCTCGGCCTCGCTCCGAACACAGAGCAGAGGTTCCCAAACTTTTTTTGTCATATATACCACTTTAAACATTTTGCTGGATCCGGTGGACCCAACGCAGCTGCCCCCCCCCCCCCCCCCTATCCACAGTACAAGGAACCAATAAGTTTCCACTTTGGAGTGGTAAGTAAATTAAGGCCGTCCCCCGAGCAAACGACCTTGGCCATACATTTGCTGCGTTGCCGAGATCGCACCAAAACCGTATTTTTTTTTACCTTAGTTCAAAATTGACCTAAAAAAATTTAAAACGGGGTATATGTAGTTTATGATACTGTCGATCTATTGGCGTGTGTTTCAAATAAAAGTAATTTGTTAATACTAAGGAGATGCTGAATGTATGCTTGAATTTTAATAAATTGGCTTTACTTTGGAAGCTGATATCATGAGTATAATAAACGAAAATAGAAAATTTAAAACGTGGAAAGGAATGTTGATATACTGAAGATTATTGTTGTAATTTTATTATAACTCTGTAGCTTTCAAATTATGAGTTTATAAGGCTCTAAATACGGTAAATTACGGATTCTCCGTAGGGAAGGCCTTTACCGTAAAAGAAGTGTAACCGTAAATCTCCTCGCTCTGTAATATTTAATATGCTAATATTATAATATTGTCTACCTATATTCATGATAGGAGAAGTCAAGTCGGGTCACTTATTTTAATATACCCCCGCTAACGACTCGTGGACCCCCATTTTTCTTCCACGCAAGCGTAGACCCCTGTCGGGCTCCCGTGGACCCTTGGAGTCCACCTGGACCACTTTGGGAATCAATGATGTAGAGCTACAAACTTCTTTACCTAATTCGGCAAAATATTTTCATCCATTAGCCCAGAATATATTGATGCGTATTTAACGTGAAAAAACACGATTGTTTATCCGACACATATAGAAATCGACGAAATTGCAGAGAAATGGCACTTCCCCTTTGGAGCATCCTTTCGCCGCCTGTGCTCCAAACAGCTGCAGCACAGATGACTCCTACGCTCGGTTCACCGTTATTATACCTCTAAGTTCTAACGTGTCCTTGTACCGAAGTCATAAGTATCAGTATCATAGAAACACAGAGGTAAAGTAATAGTGAATGGAGCCCAGTCCCCCACCAGTATGGGAAGAGAGATAATGAGAGATTACATCACACATCACAGTTATCAAACGCCTTATCGACTTCCGCTTCCAGTGCATAATTTATGCATTTATTTTTAATTCTTTTGAAGTTTGGCCATGAATTTGATGTTTATATTTTTGTTTTGTTTAGATCAACTCAAAAAATGATTTTAAGCTATATCTAAAATATGAAAGGTTGGTTACTCGTGTAACAACTTGCTTAACTTGTCTGTCTGAATGTTACTCATAGAGAGGACAGTAGGTAGATAATTTTCAATTTTACTAGATTTTACATATATTTTTAAAAATCATAATTTATTCCGTAGGCAATTTGTTCCAAAAACTCGACTTGTGACGGTTTCGTATGTAGGTATGTATGTCCAAATCTGGTTGACATAATGTATACAAGTACCTATACGATTAGGCAACCGTCGCCTTCAACCCTGGCCCCCGGGAGACAATTGTTGTCGCAAGTGAACGACCGCGCGGCGCATGTATTAACCTATATCGCCGTACTAGTTCCAGAGAGGTATTATGTACTAGGGTACACATCACATATCACCGTACTAGTTCATAGTTCATACCCTGTCGAAATGAATTCTTATACTCTCAACGCTAACTTTCCTTGTAAATTATAATATGACTCAGATCTATTTAGAAATCAGCATGGTCAGCACATCTCTTCTGATCTATACGAATATCTCTAGATATTGGCATGAATGCAAAAATATATACTTATTGTTATAATCCTAGTGTATCATGTATTGAGAAAATTAAGAAATTACTTAAAACTATAAAAAAATTAAATTTAATAATTGAAGTAATGACCGAGGGTAAAGACAAATAGAGAAAGAAGTAGACACTAACAGCTGTTATAGCACTCAATAAAACAGCAAGTTCTTAAACATATGAATATTTATTTGTCAATAAGTACATCAATAGAAACACGTATTGCATCGAGTCCAAACTTAACAAGGAACTTAAAAGACTAGGCTCCCCTAGGAGAGAGAGTAGAGAAGAGAAGAAACAAAGAGAGTACTGCTTTATTCCGGGCCTATCCCGAGTCTTTTAATTATGCAAGTTGCTAAGGAATTCTAACATATTGGCTAAATAGGCGTCTTTAACAAGAAATAGGATGATTTATGGCTTGACCGCTGTAAAGTCGACCCTCGTAGCATATTCGTATAAATGTATGCTACGAGTATGCTACGAGGGTCGACTTTACAGCGGTCAAGCTTTAAAACATTGTTTTTATTAAGATCATTGCAAAATTATTTTAACACTATTATATTCTCTTTGATACTTTCTCTTCTATGACATAAATCACATAATACATATATAGTAATAGTAGCTAACCCTTTAGAACTGAATAAATAGTAAATATCTGATGGTAAGTTTTATTTAACGCTTAAGAGAAATCAGTAGAGTGCTTATCTTATATTTAATCACAATAATTCAAATAAATAAAAATCACATCAATAAGCAAAACGCGTCTAACATCATCATTAAAGGGAAGTTAGCAAGGAATAATGACAATGCCCATTAAACACTACTAACTTCAGTTTGCAGAATGATAATATTATTTTATGCATTCAGCTTGTAAGTCTAATATCACATTGAGTTTCACGTATACGTATATTATAACACTGCTTACACTAATATACAATATACATAATATTATGTATATTGTAATGATGTACACATTGGTCAATACTGAAGTAATATAAACTTTAAAACTCATACACATTACAAAGTACGTATAAATATTACAAAATGTAATATTTTACATAAACTTAGTTTTATGTCAAAAAGCTCGGTGCTGTTTTTTTAACCTCGATGATAAGATTTTAAAAAGTATACAATAGAAACTAGTAAGTTAATTAATTGTTGAAAGACTAGAGTCGTATTTTTCAGAAAGGCAGGTAACGCGTGTCATAATGCAATATTCCTATTTAATTATATACTAGTTGATGCCCGCAACTCCGTTGCGCCAGAATTAGTTTATCGCGCGGGGACCGTACATTTTTTGGATAAAAAGTATCCTATGTCCTTTCCCGGGACTCAAAGTATCTACGTACCAAATTTCAGCAAAATTGGTTTAGCGGTTTAGGTGTGAAGAGGTAACAGACAGACAGACGGACAGACAGACACATTTTCGCATTTATAATATTAGTATGGATATATGAGATAATTTTACTTTAGATTTCATTGCTCCTCCCAAATTAAAAAATATACATAATATTGGTCCAATAAGTCCCTGTAATGTAATTATTGTATTTCTGGTGAAGTTTACAAAATGTTTACTTACAATAATTATTATTGTTTTGAGTACCGACATTTTTGGTAATTTTAATATAATTATTACATCAGTAACTATTGATTAAAATAGGTCCCAAGCTAGTACCCTGTGGTACACCAAAATTGTTGAGCAGATTTGGCGTATCCTTACACACTAGGTTTTTTAATTAACAAGATAAAATTATTTTATGACACCTGATAACATTTTTTTTTCTATACTTACCTCTAATAAATAAGTTTTTCTGTTGTTATTTCTATACATATCTTTATTTTAGGAAGTTATTGGCTTCTGATTTCGATGAATGTAATATAAATGTAATCTTTTAAGTAGATAATATCTATACTTAATCTTTATTATTTTTTAAAGATTACTGAGATTCGATACTAATCTTTGGCCAAGAACGTTCTGCTAGCTGCCACTAGGTGGGCACAGGATGTCGCGGACTGCGCGGGCGTTGCGCCACCGCCACGTGCGCGTCCAGCCCGTCCGACGCGCGCGACGCACGACGCACATACGGACCGCTAGGGCGCTCTGGCAAAAGCATAAAACAAGTATAACAACGGCCTGTACATGTGACCTTGAGGTACGCCAGTATAATAACCGAAAAAAAAACCGGTCCCAGTATTGTGCCTTGATGGACACCAACAATAGCTACTGTTTTTCCCTGTTGCGGAGCGGACAATACTACAGTGGGCTTAGATAATAAGGTAATCACGTACCTTCGAATGTATGCGGCACGAGGTGTCGATAGTCTGTGGAGTGTCTTCTACCGTGCTCGTATTTCGCCTCCTTCGCTAACAGCGCCTCCCGCTGCAGCTGCGTGCGGAGCTCGGCGGGTGCGCCCGGGATGAGCAGCTGCATGAGGCCGGTCAGGCCGAACACCACGTGCTCGAACACCACGACGAAGGCCAGGCGCGCCGCGAACACGTGCCAGTAGTGCGGCGACAGGCCGTAGGGGTCGGCGTGCGCGGGCGGGTTGCGGTACCCGCGGTACGCGCACACCGCCGGGTCCACCTCCGTCTCGTCCGCGCCCCACTCCTCGCGGTAGTCCGACGTGTTGAACACTACCACGATATCAAGTAATTATTACAGATAAATATTGAGAAGATAGTATTTCATACAAGTCAATGAGCTAAACGTAAACATTATTAAATGAAATGTTTTGATGTCAAGTATGTTAATTAAATAAATGATTCAAGATATAAGAGTCGCTTTGAACTGTGGAGAAAGACTTTGCAGAAGCTGATAAAATAACACGTAACAAATTATTACTCACGCGAGAGAGAGTGGTCGATGTATCCGGCGAGCGTGTTGTCGGGGGAGTACACGTACTTGTACACCATGCGCGGGATGAAGTCACTCGTGTACGCGATCACGAACGCCTGCAATACGCATTACATATTGAAAAATTGTGTTTACCGTAAACTCTAATTCTTGTACCTCGAATCCTTGCATGTGTGCTGTATGTGAAAAGATAGCGCGTTAACCGAACCAAGGCGACAAACAATACGATAAACATGACTATTAAAATTAGAATAATTGGAGTAAATACTTACGTTCGAAACGACTGCCGCGTAGGTAATGCCTTTTAATATTCCGTACCTAAAACACATAAGAAAGTCAAACTAAATAACATTTTCTTTAACAAACAACATTTATTGTGTTGAATGTAGATAAACAATGGTAGCGATAACACAGAACTGTGAAACCTAGTAATCGTTAATGGGTGGGTGTGGGAGTTATTTCCCACACCGGTTTCGATGGCGGTGGCCGGTTTCATTGAAACCGAGCCAGTTACGCAGGAGATTTTATGGTGCCCAAGTTTATGCGCAGTACACAAGAGCACTCTCTATTCCTTTTACTCTCGTAACCCAGTGGGACGCAGACCGACACGACTGGCGAGAGATCAGGCGCGGGACCGACTTTTTACATGCCCATCAGACGCATGGATCATTGTCAGACAATCAGGTGATCAGCCTGCATTGTCCTAACCAAACTTGGAAATATGTAACATGTTTCCAACGCGGGAATCGAACCCACGACCTCCGAGTCAAGAGCCACGCTCTAAACCATTGGACCACGGAGGCGTTAATAACTCTGGTTTCCCTTCAAAACGCATAAATTTTTCGCCTTAATTCTTAGTAATCGTTAGATGTGTTACCAGGCGCCGATGTCCTCTACGCGCTCGGCGAGCGGGCGGCGCGCCTGCGTCACCATCTTGTAGGCGTCGAGGCGGATCTCGGCGATGTTGTTGAGCAGCGCGCACAGCGGCGCCAGCGGGAACGCCGCCACGAACAGCGTCACGAAACCGTACTGAAGAACTGAAACGTTTGCGGGTGATGTTAAATCTACAGCATGACTGGTGAGACAATACCGATACTTAAGGAGAGTATTCAGTACTCGATTCTCATTATAAATATGTAATAAAATTAGGTACTTAATTTTTTTCCGAATTTCCCAAAAATAAATGAATCATGGATACTAAGTAAATTACGCGGCTAGGCAAGAAGGCATACTATGCGGCCGGTGCAGAGGCATGCGCTACCAAAGAAACACCACACAACTACCCTTCCCGCGCACGGTGTCCATGCGTTGGGTAAATAATTATTTAACTTTAAGCTACATTTACTCAGTGATCAATTGATATTATTTTTTTATATTATATTTTTTCAACTTATATAATAGCCAAATATCACGTCCTCGAGTATTGAACATGTCTCACCAGTCACGCAGTATAAAGACCGTCTTGCAGTTATACGTCTATAATCAATAGGGGAAGAACATCAACCATGTCCACAATGTTAATCATGATAATAATTTGAGGATGGTGACATATTTTGACTATCGTAGAGTTAAGAATTAATATAAAAAACAGTACCTACTACTAGACGGATACAGATATTTTTTTTTTTTTAAGGAAGGCAGGTCGCTGTAGCCCTGACATCACTGCGACCCATAAGGATCTATTGTGACTCCTTCGCATTAAAGTATCATCCCCAGCCCAATACTGCTCATAAATTGAGCGATGTGGTTGGGGTTGGTGCCACGAATTTCCTCTGTGGATGAGTATTCGTGGCGACCAAGATGCCTGTTCCTGCTCTGTAGTAGAGCAGGACAGTTGAGGATAAGGTGAATAGGTGTCTCATCCTCCTCCTCACAGAATCTGCAAGTCGTTATGCTACAAATACCCATTCTGTTTAGGTGTTTGTTGAGCTTGCAGTGCCCAGTTAGGCTTCTGGTAAGAATTCTTAATTGGTTCCTACCCAAGGTGAGCACTAATTCTGATAGTTTCTTGTTGAAGCCAGGGATTAGTGCCTTGGAGTGTTCAAGGCCAGGGGTCTCAGCCCATTGCTTCCTGCTTAGACTGTGACCCCATTCCTTGAGCACTTGCTTTGTGGTACTGGGAGGTATACCACAGACTGGTGACGGGCCATATATGAGACTCTCGGCCCCAAGCCTAGCCAGTTCGTCAGCGGTTTCATTGCCGGGGACGTTACTGTGGCCCGGGACCCATACTAGGCGGATGTTGTTGTTCCTGCCCAGCATGTTTAACGTCTCAATGCATTTCAGAACCAATTTCGAGGAAACTTCTGCGGCAGTCAGTGCTTTAAGTGCAGCTTGACTGTCGGAGAAGATAAAAACATTTTTATTAACTAGGGCCATCTCCAGGCTTTCTAGTGAGCAACCGAGAATTCACAAGCAATGAAAGGTGTTAAAAAGCTGCAGTATGCTAAATGCTAATAAAGCAAAATTCTAATTGTCACACTTGTGTGATAACTTGATAAGTGATAACTTAGTCTGACTACTCGTCTGGCAAGCGACAACAACAACAATGATCTCGCAGGGTGACGTGAGTTAGTAACAGTGCTCTGGCCGGATCCTTTCCCAGTTTTAGCCAGAGCATTGTATAGCTAATCAAACGCTGGTATTTTTTTGTAACACGTGTTGTGTGTTCGTGAATACTGTTAACGTAATCGTTTCGCAATTATACTCTTAAGAATTAATTGCCGTACTCAGAGACGAACATAGTTAATTCAAAATGTTGATATATTAAGCCTACATTATCTGTCAAACTCTTCATTAAGAAGGTTAATCATAATTAAATATCTCTGAGTGCGGCAGTAAGGGTGAAGCCAAACGAGCGTAATTTCTGCTGGGCAGAATTTCTGCCGGGCAGAATTTCTATTCATACAAATGACAACTCACAAAATTACGCTCGTGTGAATCAAACAGGACTTTTGTATGAAACTGAATGCAGCAGAATTCTGCCCAGCAGAAATTCTGCGGCTCACGACTCACAAATTACGCTCGTTTGGCTTCACCCTTAAACACTTAGTTATTATTTTTTAAATCAGCAATGATGATTAATATGAACTCACTCATCTCTAGATACTCGTCGAAGAGCGCGAGGCGGCCGGGGTCCTGCAGGTGGTAGTCCATCTCCCACGCCATGTGCGGCCGCAGCGGGTCCCGCGTCACCGCGCGGTGCGACCGCTGCCGCCACCAGTTGTTCAACTTCCTATATCAATACACCATACCGATAGAGCCGCCTTTGTGCTCATGCTGAGTTCATGTAACTTATTCTATTAGGTTTGTATATTTTGAGCACAATCAAGCATATTCATTCATTAGTATTACGAACGAGATAAACATTTTTGTAGGTACAGGTATAATAGTAATAGGCCTAATAGATATTTACCAATATTCTTATAAGTTAAAACAAACAAGTTCCTCGAATGATATTGCAATTCGATATTAATATTTTATTGCAGTCTAAACATAATTACACGAATAATCATGCAAGTGACATTACTGATCAGAGTTTGACCTACTCTAGTACATGAACTTCTTTTAATAACTTCTTTTGTAATAGGTACAACAATATTAGGTTTGTATATCTTGAGCATAATCAAGCACATTCATTGTTGTATTACGAACGAGAGAAACATTTGTTGATAAAAAACTAGCAAACTGGCAAGACTATTCTTTCAAGACTCTTAACTCAAAACAGCTCGCAATTTTGAACAAAAAATTCATTTGAAATGTGTCTGTAATGATCCAGCATCACTTCGAAGACAATATTAGTAAATGAATAAAGTAGAAAGCTACTGACGGGTAGCCGAGCTCGACGAAGTTGTTGAAGCACTGCTTGCCGATCATGATGATGGCGAGCTGGATGCATAGCTCGGACAGGCAGCCGGCCGGGTCGCAAATGTCGCCCTTCAGCTTGAAGAACTCCGACCGCCGCGCCTGGTCGTCCCCCGGGTAGTCGTAGAAACGACCCTGGTTTATAAGAAGAAATCATGACTTTAAACTATTATAAGGAGTATAATTTCAAATCCACGAGGCCATATTAGTGTTAAAAGTTTCACTCAAAAAAAGATCAGCCATAATATTATGAACACGGTTCCAAAAACATCCAAAGCTCGACTTTCATTCTATACTTATCTATATAAAGCAGCAGTACAGATATCTTAAGACGTAAACCCTCGATCACAGAGTCTCGGAAATCCTTTGTTCTTCTTTTGTTATAGCGGTCGCATGCGACCGCTGGGGCTTGAAAGGTAGGTATTACAACAATAGTCTGTTCTTGACTACAGAACTACTTTATTTTATTTTCAAGTTTACAAAAGAGCCTAGGTCACTAACCTTGAAGAACGCGATGTATATTAGCGAGGAGTAGAAGTTGATGAACTCGAAGAAGAAGATCTTGAAGGTGTATGAGTCCTCGTACTCCGTCTGCGTGCGCGGGTTCTCCACGTTCGTCAGGTACACGGCCACTTTGCTGTAGATCTAAAAAATTACGAATAGTTACCACTAAGCTCCTAGGGAAAACAACAATTGAACTTCAAACATTTACAATTACAGCACAACTAAATAGAGCCCTAGTATTTTCTACTTATATTTTCTTTTTAAGTAGGAAGCAACAGCATCATAACAGTTGTAACAGGTCTTAAAAGGAGCCAACGAAACAGATTTACCGTCAAGAATCAAGAATGAAGATCATTTAGTCCCAGATATGTAGTCAAAAGGGTAACAAAGGTTATAATAGTTCTTACATGTCTGTCGGCCTGGTCAATAGGAAATAATATTTTTGTGCTCATAGAGAGCTGGTATAAAGGACATACCCTTGTGAGTAACATGATCATGGTGAGATTGAGCGAGGCGGCGGTCATGGAGGTGAAGATCTTGGCGTGGCGCTTGAGGAAGAAGCCGGAGCCACCGTAGATGACGGACACCATGCTGATGCGGTAGATGATCGTGCCCAGCACCGCGCCCATCACGATCGCGATCTGCAATTACATGGGAACTTGTTGATTGTTAACGAAGTAGATAAGAAAACGTGAACGTGAGCCATTTAATACCAAACTTCATTTACTACAAAAGAATCTGTTGAATAAAAGACAGACGTACCACCCGCAGTGTTAGGCTGCCTGCTTGCGAAATTTGATAAACTTGCTCAACGTCGCAAAGGCTACAATGTGAACTGCCCCTAAGAGACATTTTGTGTCGCCTCTACAAGTCTGAAGCTTACTGACCATGAAGAGCACGGCGGAGCTGGTGGCGACGTAGCGCACGGTCTTCTGCCAGGGCGGCAGGTAGGGCTCCTTCTCGCGCGTCACCGGGTTAGTGCGGAACGTGCGCACCGACGCCTCGAACTCCGGCCGAGGGTCCTCGTCCTGACGAAACGTGGATTCAACGGAATTTCAAACAAGAACGACAAAATATAAATAAATAAAATAAATAAAAAATAATTTTATTTTTATTTTATTTATTTTATAATTTCGTTACGGGATCCAAGAAGTTTTAGCTTGTCCCTCGGGCACCCCTGGGATAATATTAGGCTTTTCATGGTTCGTTACCTCTGTTGATCCTAGCGACACAGGTGATACAGTGGTGGGAATGAGTGGTGATACAGTGGTGGGAATGAGTGGTGAGCCATTTTCCCGTTAAAAAATGTGTTAGAAATTACCTGTTCGACACTAGCTAGATCCCATTCCCATCTGAGGACGGACTGCTTTCTTTTCCACAACTCTAGGAATGTTGTCGCTGAAATCGTTATAATAATAAAGTTATTACAATACACCAAAAACATAGAAAGACGTATAAAAGAGGCAAATTATATTATATTATAGTAATGATATCAGTTGGCGGAGTCTCACCCCAAAAAGACATGAATATCGCGAAGAAGACGGTGGCAGGATTGTCGAAGAGGTAGGTGAGCTTGGCGAAGAGGCAGGAGTCGGAGAGCTGCTGGTACTGACAGGCCTTGTCGCACAGCGGGCACAGCGTCGTGTTGCCCGGGCCTGACGCATCGCAGATCTCTTTACTGAAAAGTAGAAAATCTGTTGGTGTAAACAGAGCAAACTGATAAATCCATCGACTTTAGAATACCTATACATTTCTATGTACTGCTCAAAATATAAACCAAATTATTTGACGAAATGAAGCCACATAATATAATGAACTTTCTTTTGCCTCTCCAAGAAAGTACATGCCTCACCAACACCACAATGACCTCTTATGGCGCGAGAGTTAGTTAACTCATGTTTTTTTAATATATTTATTCATCTTAGTAAACTTAAAAAACTAATACATTTTAACCTCGCCAAACCAAAGCTTATCGGCGATGTTGTTAGTACCCAGGAAATCGATTCCTAGGCAGTTGACAGACCCACGTCATTTGGTCGGCTTACGTTAATTCAATGTTAGCAGTGATCGGTTGGATGGGTTTGACGTAACACGACCATATTACTTAGGTCCTCCATCTGCCTAGGGATCAAGTTCGCTGATAGTACCTGGGTATGTTGTCGTCGGAGTTCATGCTGGCCAGGCCGTAGAGGAAGCAGAGCGTGCCGACGGCGGCGGGCGCGTACAGCATCTTGGTGTAGAAGCCGAGCCAGCAGAAGTACAGCGCGATCTTCTCGCCGAAGTAGCGCCGCACCAGCCACAGCGGCTGCTTCTTGTACCACTTACACGGCCGCGCCCACTCCAGGTACAGCAGCTGTAACATCACATGCATCTATCGTTCACCATAATAAAGTTAGGGTCGTTGAAATTCGGCAGATTTGTAAACATCAGGATTTTTTTTTCAGAGCACAGTTTACGTTCCAGACATATAGGTACTGTCAAACACTAACAAGGTTTTATCGAACAGCTTTTTCGCATTTGCGTCGGTGCGTAAAGTCGGTGCGTTTATCGTCATATTTTGTGTTTCAAAACAAAGCTGTTGTTACCCGTCTATCAGTCTGTGTTCGGTCGGGGCCGTCGGCGTCGTACCGGCCCTCGTGCAGCGGGAAGCACGCCAGGTACGTGCCGTCGTTCAGCAGACGTCGGATGCCTAGCTGCACAAACATAAATCAGACTTTAATTTGAAATTATGTTTAATATTGTAAAGATGTATCTTATTTAATGTAGACGTGTGTTAGTACATCGCGACGTAACTTAGCTTAGGCCCCAAAAAATTAACCGGCAGATCAAGTTTTGCTATTTCAAAGTTGTTGCGAATAAGATATGTCCTAAGTATAAGTCTGTGATATTCACCGTGTCGAGCGTGTCGCCTACTTCATAATAATTTGGCAATTTCTCACTTTCACTAGACCGACTAGGCTACCTTAGTGTCGTTGTTGTCGTACTTCGCCCGCAACAGAATCTGCATCACCATGAGGCTGCGCTGCGCGGGGGAGAACTGCGTGTGCCGGTCTTTCACCAGGAACCTGAAAATTAACGTCACACCAAACTTCTACATTATGTTCACAACAGCTACCTATAGCCCGGCCGGACATTATCCGAGATTTCGGATAATATGCGCCCGGGTTTAAAGTGACAATAATTTACGGTGCAGTGGCATTATTTTCGATATAGGGCACACGCCATAAGACGGTAACTCACTGCTCCTCGCGGCGCACGCCGGGCTTGTCGGTGGCGGTGTAGAAGGAGGGCTCGGGTTCGATGCGGCTGTGCTCGTACTCGTACAGCTGCTGCCAGCGCCGCCGCCACCGCCACCACCACCGCTTGTCCGCCGAGCCCGCCGCCTCCTCGCCCTGCCGATGATCATGTACTATCATGTTGATACGCCACTGAGCAGTAACACAGCTAACAAAATTAGTATATAATACCTTACTAAATCAAACAAAAAACCTTTTAGCCATATCGCTACGTCACTAAACTACGTGGACATCACTTTCACGGGCAGGGCTTAGTGAAGTAGCAACGCGATGCATAATTTCAACAATATATAAAACAGACTGGACAATCCCAACATAAAACTTCTCTAATGAGCTTCGAAGGTCTGTTCCAAATAATCTAATTTGACTTACCAAGGTCACCTTACAGCTCTCATACAGAAGCAAACTAAGTTACCTAACTCTTGTCGAGGTGAACTCACCCAGGCCCTGACGGATATGGTGATGAACCGCTTGGTGGGCAGCTTGAGGCCGAGCACCTCTGCCAGGCGCATCTCCGTCTTCCACGGCAGGTGGATCTTCAGGAACCACGACTTGCCGTCGAACGACAGCACCTTGTTTTCTAGCTCCAGCTCCAAGCCCTCCTTTATAAGGTTCTCCTGAAACGTGCGATTTTTATGATTAATCATAAAAATCATTAGATCTTAAGATCTTATAAACAGCTTTTGACCTTTGAGGGACCGGTCTTATTTATTGTCGACTGCCAATATTTTACGGCTTTGTGCAAAGTAATATAAGCTAGACTGCCTACACACATATATAATTACATAATATTATTAATTATACTTCACTGCACATTGTACAACGTACTTAGCACGATTTTTATGGGAAACCTTACCTATTTTACCCATGTCCGACGTCGATTATGCGTCGTAAAATAAGTCTCAGAGTCTAGACAAATTTGCAACTCTACACGACCGAATTCACTTGTTCATAACAGGCCAATGTTTGAAGAGAGGCCAACGAGATGCTGCACCAAGATGAGACGCCTATACCGAAACCAATAGAATGAATTGCTACAATCGGTGAATACAGCCACGTCAGTGATGAGTCCTTGCGTTGATGATATTTTTTTAACTGTCTTTAAAACACGATTCGCTTAAATATACAGTAGACTAGTGTCTACACGTATATATGTTATAGTACCTGGAAGGTCTTCCTGTAGTCGCGGCGGCGCGCCTCGGCCTCGGTCATGACGCCGAACTCCTCCTGCTCGTACACCAGCACCATGTCGATGCGCCGCCGCCCGTCGCGGAACATCAGCGACTCCGGGTCCAGGCCCTACACACATATTAGGGGCTTTATGTTTTCTGTCCCTAAGCATCTGTTTTTTTTTTAAGAAAATGTGATTAGATCAATCCAATGTCCCTGCTTGGGATCCAAAGCGATCTCTATACTTAATTTTATCAAAATCTGTTCGGTTAAGTTTTGAAGAGGTCACAGACAGACTGACAAACATTACTGTTAATTTTCTTTGTAGATACTTTGACTTATTTACCTCGGGGCTAGTTTCACCGATGTTCTCGTCTTTCTCATTTGGACGGTCCGGCTGCTTCTTATCTGTTTGAGGTTCGTAGTCTGGCGGTTTACCATCAGTCTTGTCCTGAAATCAAAGAACGTATTTTTTAATTTGTTACTTGTTTAATAATGACTCAAATCTTTTTGTTAATAACCGACGATGCATTAGAATAATGCAAAAAGAGGATATCTGCAAGCCGTTGAAATCGTGGATACGTAAAATAAAATTCGTATAAACCACGACATAATTAAAGTCCTATATATTAAGTACGTAATACCGCGATAACAGTCATGTCTGCGTCGAATTTTAATATTTTATCCGTCACGCGTGTATTAATTTAATTCCATTATTTTGTATGAAGCTGAATAATACACCGCAGCATGACAGAATTTAATGCCTTGCTAAAACTTGTATCGTTATAGTTTCCACAGATGGAAAAGCAGAAGTGCAACTAAATTTTTACACTTTAAAGGCAAAGCGTGATAATAGCTACAAGACAATCTACCTAACTCTGAACATTGGCTACTCCTTCTTACTCTATAATACCATATTATTGACCAAAAAAACTATAACAAATGAGGCAGTACCTGCGGCGGTAGCGGCGTGGCGGGCAGCGGCGTGGTGGCGGCGTCGACCTTGGAGTTGAAGGCGCCGACGGCGGCGGCGGCGGCGGCGGCGTTGCGCACCAGCCGCCACGCCGTGCGCGACCGTCGCTCCTCCGAGCTGCCGCGCGACAGGTCGTCGCGGAGACACACCTGGACCAAGTTCGGTGATTTCATTGGCACCGGCATCACGAGCATCTCATACTAAACCATGTAGTGAAGATGCGAGGTGTGAATAGGAATTGGAGAAATCCAGATTTTGATAAAAGCTAGAGACTTTTTATTTAATTTAATTGTAAAATGTAACTTCATTCACGAAATAAAACATGATTTTACATAATTTCTATGAGTAAGTACACTACAAAGTGTCAGTGTATTGGCATTGTAAACAGTAAATGTAATAATGGTCTCTGCAGGTCATCGACGCCTTTTGGATTAGATGTACTCAATGAATCAATTAATTAATTCACGAATTCAAACTGTATTCCTTCTACGGTCTACAGTATCTCTATATAGCACCGACCCGATTACTACCTGACCTACAAATGCCGCCAACGGAAGGCCTCATTCCAGTATAAATATTTGGATGGATATCAATCAGCGAAGCTTATTATAAGCTTTGAATATTTATTATCTATATATATAAAACTCAAAGGTGACTGACTGACATGGTGATCTATCAACGCACAGCCCAAACCACTGGACGGATCGGGCTGAAATTTGACATGCAGGTAGATGTTATGTCGTAGGTATCCGCTAAGAAAGGATTTTAATAAATTCCAACCTCAAGGGGTTAAAATAGGGGATGAAAGTTTGTAAAAAATAATACTTCTCAACGCGAGCGAAGCCGCGGGCAAAAGCTCGTAAGCTATAAATACCCATTGTTTTGGTAATGTATCATTAGCAGGCAGTGCTGACAGGCATCTTTTGCAAGTTGCTATATGGAGCTGTATGTTTACTAACAGTCTGGCGTCCTTCTTTGTTATAAGTTTAAAATACCACAGCCACAACTCACAAGTGCATTCAAGAGTCAAGACCTAGTTAAGAAAGCATGTACCAAATATCTAGAATAGATGCTGGGATTAGGAGCTATTATAGTATCCGTATCGTACCTACCGAAACTCCATTAAGCGTCTCCCAGACAGACGCGGGCAGCGGTGGCGGTGGCGGTAGCGGTCAGTTGGATGACTTGAGAGTTATAGGAACGACACAGACACACGCGGTGGCGGTGGCAGTACAAACAACTGACCGCCACGGCTGCCCGCGTCTGTCTGGGAGACGCTTTAGTCTCGAGCGAATTTACATTACAGCAAGCGTATCATATAGACACAGGCCACAGGAGAAATACGAAAGAGTTAGACCCATTCCATGGTAGTTGAGTAAAAATCCTATCTATGGTTGCTGTGCTTAGCTACCTTGTTGGCGGGGCTCTCCATGATGTCGGCGAGCGATGTGCCGAAGGCGGAGTCCGGGGCGAGGCTGTCGGCGGAGCGCCATGCGGCGTGGTACGGCGTGCCCGGCAGCGCTGACTCGTGCGAGCGACGACGACCGCGCGGCGGGTTGGACGGGAACTGTGGGGATATGGCAAATTGTAGAAGAATCACGCTACATGCCAATTTTCAGGGTCTGGCTGGTAATGTCCACTGATAGAGTCTGACTAACTCTACCACAATACCCAATGTAACATTAAAATGCTCTACAATATTTCTATAAAACCGACTAGCATATGTGTCGTCAAACTCCTCGCTCGGAACTTCATAAATAAAAGTACTCAACATGTTCTATCAAACTTGAAAAAGTCACAGACATTTTTCATGCACCATATGGGCCAGCCATGTTTTTCAACTATTTATGAGTTAATAGTTAAAGAAACTTTGAAAGTTTGACAGAAAGGAACTAAAAAGTGCTGGACGAGAACCAGAGAACGAAAACTATAATTATATATAGCTCAGCAGCTACTAGGAGTCTAGTACCGACGTGACGAGCTGATAACTCAATAATATACAGGAAACGACCAATAATAGATGTACAGTTTGTGGGTTCCCACGACTACATCAAACAATAATTATTAAGTATGTATAAATAGCGGCCATATTTTATAACTCTGTGGGGTGTCATTTGAATGTATGTCATGCGTGGGCGCGAAACGGAAATCGATGCTCTCAGATATTTATGGGACGAGGGTGAATATCAAAGTCGTGGTAACTACCCAAGTGATTTAACTACCTTTAGAGTTTAGGGCTAGATTCAATTTCTGAATCCATTTCTGAATTAAGTCCAGTTCAGGGCTTAGTTTTGGCGCTAATCCAGTTATAGTGAACGGTAGCGTTCAATCAAAAACTTTATATCAGAATTTCTACTAGACTCTAAAGTGCTCGTACTTAATTATGACTAGGTTCAGAATAATTAGATGAGTCAGCGGTTCACCGGTTGTGCTCTACCATACAGAGATATATTATGAGGCAGTAGAAGGAAAATGCAAATAGCTGATGTTCCCTTGCCCCAACGTTACCATAAAAGTGAAAATGAAATCTCACCTCGTTGCCACCATCAGAGAGGCTGAGCTCGGTCCTGGTGGTGGAGGTGGAGCTGGCCAGGTCGCCCCACGCGTTGTAGCTCGACACGTACGCCGTGGGCGGCTCCGAGCTCGTGCCGTCTGAAAACACATAACGAAATACTTAGGTAGGTACTAAGTAGTGCCCTTGCGCTTCGCTTCACTCGTCTCGGCGGCTCTTAGATTATTTATTAATTAGATCACGCTCTCCGTTGCGCCAAATGCGCATACACTTTTCCGGGACAAAAATTATCCTATGTCCTTTCCCGAGACTCAAAATATCTCTATACCCAGCAAAATCGGTTCAGCGGTATGGGCGTGAAGAAGTAACTGCACTTTCACATTTTTAATATTAGTATGGATTTTGAGGAGGCATTCTAATTTCTATTTCAATAACTAAGCGCGCCCTGTACCTTCCTCGTTAAACTTTTGTTTGAGTGGTCAATTTCCTGTACAAAGTTGGTTGTCGCTTGTTTTCCGAAGCACTTTAAAATATGAAGCGCGTTTTAAAGTGCCGATTAATTTTAAAATATTTATTTTTATTATCGTTGCATCTAGATCATTATCAAAGATTTTTTGCAATACAAATAAAAGCCACAAGTTATTAAAACGAGACATACCCTCTCTGAAGTTCTCTACCCGGCGGCCATCCTTGTCCCGGTGTGTGGAGTTCTCGCTGTGGCTGCCCCGGGCGCGCTCAGTCTCGTACGCGACGCGGTCAAGCAGCGCCTGCTCCCGGTCCAGGATCTCCTCAGCCTTCTGCCCGACCCTGGTCTGCCGCACCGTCTCCGTCGGCGCCAGCTGGTTCAGCTTTATCACCCGTTTCACTAGTTTCTCCTCCCTGCTGGAGCCATTGTCCATGATCTGTAATGGAATAATATACTGTTATATAATATTATAAAGCTAGAGTAATGCTCTATCGCTATGGTATATTGGTCAAACGAATAATTCGACGGTGACATTTTTACAATACCCTGGGGTAGCAACAGTGTGCAGTGTGCTAATTAGCACTTAGTGTTATCCACTATCGAGGACGACATTGACGTCCGTGCGATACTAATGGGGTTTAAGCGAAAGTCTGTCCGTCTGTTTTATTTAAATTTGGTGTGAATTTAAGCCCTGGTAAAGTTATGGATAGTTTGTATGTCGATAAAATGTATTGTACCAAATGATGATGCTGCTGAGCGAGGTTACGGACAAAACATCAATAATTATTATTAGTAGTTAGTATTTATGTTTTCCCTAGTAGGTTCTACGCAGTTATTAAAAACGTAACACTACCCGTTACGCATTTTATTTCCTAAGCGATTAGGAGACAATTAAAATAAAATCATCATGTACATAATATTATTGCCCCATCAACTGTTGGGCTAACGAATGGAGGTGGGGTGTACCGTGTATGGGGTGTGGGGGAATGGGGGGAAGCGTGTTGACACGTCCCCTATGTCCACTGTCCATGCTATTGACCCATTTGGTGTACACTCACAAGTCACAAGTCACGACTATGTAAAGGTCGTACACGTGCTTGGAGCGCGGAGGAGCCACACTCGTTATCGTTCAATATGTACCATCAACTGTCAAACTTTTATAGTCTAGGATCTGAAATTCATATTACTTAATAGTTTAGATTTCTTTACAGTCTAGGATTTAGCTTAAATAGAAGCTAAGTCTAAATCACTAGAGTGGATACTCTAGCTTTTTGGTACCCTCAAACAAGTGTATACTTCGGTGAAGTGTCACTGCAATAATATATCACCGAGAGGCGAGCACGAGCATGCGAGACTCGACGAATCGATACTGCCACATTTGACGGCTATAAATAGACTATAATAATTATTGACACACGAATAAATATCGTGGATAATCCATCGCGTGAATCAGACTGTAATCTGTATCCATACTACGCGACGAACAACTAGTATACAGTACGACGTGGGAGATTTACAAAGGAGTACAGATCAGCTGTAATCACTAATCAGTAATCACGTTACATCAAATTGCAAAAAAAGTTTTACATCACTATCACCAACCAGGTCCTGGCGATGGCGCTAAGACTATCAGCGAGACTTATCTACAAGTGTGACAACAGCTTTCGGTTTTTAGCTTCCCCTATTCCATACGCAGCGCAGCCAAGCGGACAATCTAGGATTTTTCAATACTCTACTTTATCTTGGACGACGACGCAGGACGATGGCTGCAGACAAAATTAAATCTTATCTCTTCAAACCTGCTACCCTCGCTTGCTGAATTTTCGCAACGCTTTTCAGCAAGGCCGGGGAACTCATATCGAAACCTTTATGAACCTGATTTGAGGTGGGCACAGGTGGGCGGCGGCACGTTAATGCCACGCCGATCGATCCTGCTCAATAATTCACGCGCGCCGTGGGAGCCCGCGCTCCGCCGCTGCTGCTATCTCTCTTGGTAAAGGACGAGGAAATTATGATCATCTTAGTTTTTTCTTTTTCGTATATTTAATATTTATGTCTTTGACTCCGCTAGTTGTGAATAAGGACTGCTGCAGAAGAAATGTATTTCGATTTAAATACATCTGTGGTAGAACAATTTGAAAGCGAATCCTTATCTGGAACAGCCATGAACTTTTGTCCATTAATCATCAGCCATCGACCATCACGCACACGCGAGGGTCGCGCCAGATTTCAGGGTAGCATTTTGATTATCGAGTGCACTGTAAATTTCGAGCTCACAGGTAAATTTACCGAAACAAGATCTAAATAACTGGCACGTCATATACCGATCTAAGTTATTCAAAATGCAAACCTTCAAGAAGAGAGCCTTCTTAAAAGGCCCGGCAATGCACCTGCCCTCCTTCAAATTTGCAAGTGTCCATGGGCGACGTTAGTTGCTTTCCGTCAGATGATCTGTCTGCTCGTTTGCCCCCCCCCCCATTTTATTTAAAAAAAGAATTACACTTGAATAAAATATGGTTCATGTTAAAATGCCACCTTTTTACGGTACGAAAGAAAATACAATGGCACATTTTCGTTTTGGTTTTAGTTTACAATAGGCTGATTCTGAACGAAGTTTAAATAAAAATAAGTAGGAAAGTCTGAGCATCAAAGTATCGTTGAACTTTGATTCCATAATGAGTACGCAAGCGACGTCATAGCATTAGTTATTCCGTGATCACACGTCAGAAGGTGGCATCCTACGGCCTACGAGTTACGACGACCCGCTATGACGTACATATACGTAGTAGTGTAAATATTTAATCTAATGAATGATTTAGCTAAGACGTCTCTGAGCGCCATATTGTCTAAGGCAGAGGTTCCCAAACTTATATGTATCACGCCTCCCTACTGCTTAAAATGTACTGTGTACATGCTTACGCCTCCCTTCGGCCCAGGGCCCAGCAAGTAGTAGCAAGTGGACTCGCCAAGCTATTGCAGTAAAATAAAATAATAAAGACCAAAAATACATTTTCAGATGTTTCATTATAAAAATATGTTTTTACATACTTATTATAAGGGGGCGACTAATCCAAAATTGACGATTTTAATATAATTCTTTGTCATACTTGAAATTAGGCTCCGAATTGTTTCATTTTCTAAAATTAAATACTACATTATATTTCCAAGAATCCGATCTGAGCAAAAACACGATAATATCATAAAATTTTTTCGATAGAAAAAAATCGCAATTCGCAAAGATGCATCTAATTTTCACGAATTTTTCATATATTGCCATAACCGTGCATTAAACTCAGTTAATATTTTAGCACATTGTAAAAATTCTGTCATTGAGAAACCGACCTACGGATTTTTAAAATGTTGTATATTTATCGAGTTATTGAGGACAATGTTTGATTTTTTGAGTTAGTCGCCCTCTTAAGAAGAATCAATGTGACGGATGAGCTTGCATGTTTTTGACAAGATTTCCAATTCGCATGTGTCGCGGGAATGCGCGGGCGTCTGGACTCTGGAGTAAAACCGCCAGTCGCCACCGGCGCCCGCGCCCCCCTCATCATGACGTCTTCGCGCCTCCCTAGTGGGGCGCGCCCCCTAGTTTGAAAATCAATGGTCTAAGGTATGTCTATACAGTTTCTGTAGCGAACTCAAGAAGTAAAGCTTCTGTTATGCAGACTATACTATTTTCCACTTGACTATTGTCTCCATACTAGCTCAATTATTGCTATAGGTATTATTATATTAATAACTATAAGTTTTGGTTAGATCAAAACACCGGGAGTAAAGATATATGACCATTAAATGCGTTAAGCCTGTAGTCCACACTGGTCTTAGTTATAGCAACGAGCCAATCTTCCAAAAAAACTCACATTTCTAAGGATAAAATACTCATTATGTAAGTAGAAACTATGACTAGTTTCTACTTACATAATAAGTAGATAATTTACTACTTCACTTACGTACCATCTAGTAGGTATCTATACTATCTATGTATCGTAATCGATACCGTATGATTAGAACCGGCGACCTCGCGTGTGTCGGCAGCCGCATCCGACCGCCGCCGCCGCAGCAGGTGAGAGCTGGAGGAAGGTCTGTGGTTGGGTAAGGTCGAATGCACTCGGCGAAGAAACTTCCAGAACAGTAATTAAGGTAGATTTAGCCTTTAGGAGACCACGTGACTCGTGAGCCGGGTAAAACATAAGGAAGTAATATTAATAACTAAATTATTGCAAGTTTCACAAAACATCAAAGTCAAAAAACTATAAGAGTTAAGGAGAAAAATGTCTTCCTACTCGTTTAAAAGTCATCCCAGTTTTGAGGTCCAAAATTACTTTCGCTAGTAATTAGAGAGGTGAATTATTATTAAATAAAAATTAAGTTATAAACATGAACTTACTCTGAGGTAGAGACTTATAGAGAGTATAGAGAGGTCGTCACACTCCCAAACATAATCCCTTTGTGACTTGCCGTAGTCGGGTAAAAGAGTTCCGGAATTAACAGGGTGCAATTAAACGTTCCTGCCAAATTTTGATATAAGTATTGATCCTTGTTAAAAATAAAAATATACGTATTTTTTCTTTTATAATCACTCAGTACTAATGTTGAGAAATAGCTTCCGAAAGTTATCCTAAAAAACTGGACACTACTCGTCGCTATTTTAAATGGGATAAAATATGTCATAAAAAAATTAAACACCCAATTTTTTCCATATATATGAACTCTCCTAATGATACCTAAGCCCTGGAAAAAATTTGGCAGGAAGGTTTAATTGCACCCTGTGACCCATACATGACGGTTTCGCGGAAAATGGATTGTAGAATGTAGAGTGCCCTATAAAGAGACTCTTTATGCATTATATTGATTGATAGAGCTTTTGCTGGAGCTTATTCTTGGAGACGATCCAAAACTGCCCAATATGAAAACACTAGTGTCCCGCGCGGCTTCGCCCGCGTCAATTAGGAATTTTACGAAAACCGTACATTTTCCCGCAGAAAAAAGCTTAAGTCCCTTCACGTGGTCTATATCAGTGCCAAATAATATCAAAAATGCTCCGGTAGTTCGTGAAATATACCCTTTCAAATAATTTTCTCGTGTTTTTCCACATTTTCCACTGTTTAATCGGTCCTGTTAGTCTTATTCCTCGATAAATTAGCTATCTAACACTGAAATAATTTTTTAAATCGGACCAGTAGTTCCTGAGATTAGCGCGTTCGAGCAAACAAACAAACTCTTTAGGTTTATAATATTAGTATAGATTTTTTAAATCGCTTGACAAACTCGGGTTTCGATCTAAAAGACGATGAAACATACCAATTTATTTATTTTATTTTATTTTATTTTATTTAGCACACCAACAGTACATATACAATAGCACATTTGGAAAACATATCATATACAATTTTATTTTAAACAGTATATGCACACAATAATAGGGTTATAAGTCATAATAGTTATAATAGGCTCATAATAATATAATCATGGGTTGATGCACGGTATAATATATTATGGTAGTGATAATATTATAATGATGATGATGATGATGATGATGATGATGATGATGATGATGAATGTAATTTGCATAGTAACATCTGCTTTCCGTTCTTAAAACAACAGTGAAACTCCCAAACTTGTATCTATATTCTATAAAGAGTCAGCAGTTTCCTCAGGACGCTTACCTGAAATTTACCTGAATACCTTTCTGGACTGAAATTTTTTAGGCAACCCACTTGCAATAAATTTATTGAGATACGTAATTAAATATAAAACACTTTTCATCCATTAACCAGCTCGGTGAAGGTTATTCTATGAAGGGATCCTAGGCCATTTGTATATCGTTATTTCGTTAATACAGTCGAAGCGCGACAAATAACAGGTAACTAACCATATTATAATAAAATGTAACATGAACAACAGTCTTTGTAACAAACACCTTATATTATGGCGACTGCTCGTCAGTTATAACTGGTCAATTTAGTTTCGATATACCTGTCGATCAGCACTGTAAATCATGAAGCATTCTCGGAAAGTGTATAAATAGTCCCCATCACCCTTGATGTTCCGCCCGCAATAGCCGTGACGCGGATTAGAACTACTAAACTATTGTGAGGTGTACTCAAACTATTACAAGCTGCATTAAAACTGTAATACCGTGTACTTATGCCGCTTTATGTACGAAACCTCAACCACATTCTAATTACGGCTCATAAATTGTTTATTAGTTGAAATGGTCAGCCTAAACACTACCGTCCTGCAAACCTTCATGAAGACAGCGTATTCTCTCGCGACGAACCTGCAAGTAATGCAACTCTCTTGATGTTGCGAATGCCCATAAGCGACGATGGTTGCTTTCCATCACATGACTTGTTTTCTCGTTTGCCCCTAATTTTATTTAAAAAATACCAAGTTATATAAAACTATTTTTTTTTATCACCATTCAGGATGCTAAAGACAGCATAACATTTTGGACGTCCTAATAATATTTTGAACCGACTTATTTAGAAATGTCTTAGCGGCTGGGATTGGTTTCCATGGGTCTTCCTTTAAATGTCTATGCTAAATTTAAACCAAATCGACTACTTTGGAAGCCAATTTAATATAATCAATGTAACGCTAACAGAATCTACGTGACTTCCTTCCGTCTAATGGATTTTAATTAGCCAACCATTGTATGGATTTAATCATAGTGATTAGTGGTTAGTTGGTTACTAGTGTATGTGAGTACTGAGTAACTACTACAAGTTGGACATATTATAACTCGATCCCAGAACTCGGCAGCTCTGCAGCAATCGTGTCAATTATCCAACAAAGGTGGAGCAATTTATTGCACTCAATACAGTTTTTGCGGTAAGTGAGCAATTCCACGCCTCCGCTGACGGACTAATGAGCGCGGTATTGTCAATGCTCTTTAACTACGCGGGGACTGGGTTGATGAGCAGACCTGAACTCTGGTAATTGTACGATGCCCGCGACTAAGTACTGACTAAGGAGCAAATGGTGGTGGCAAAAACTGGTGGACAGGCCTCTCTCAATTTTTAAAACACGCGTGTTTTATTATGTGGTCTCTACGTTGGTCCATGACAAACCAACACGTACAAGCGTCGATTACCAACGTGTATTTTCGTCTATGGTTGCCCATTTTCAATGTTGGCTGTGCAGGGTGCATGCTATAGAAGTGTGTATAGGCAGATTCGTTATAACTTATAAGTAATGATTTCCATTATACTGCTAACATACTATTTACTAACATTATAAATAGTTTCGACACAGGAGATAGTGGTGGGAATGTGTGGTGGGCCAAAGCCCGTTTAAAAAATAACATTATAGTAGGTATATGCCGGCAATCACAGTGTTGTTACTTGTTCATCTCTGTGATGGAGTCTCAGATCGAGCAAAAATTCCATGAGCCTGGAAAGCAGCAGGTGAGGTACATATTGTTGTAGCATCAACAAACAACACCGACTGTTGTTGCTCGGTCGTTAATCGGAGTTTTATCGTGGATCTTAACGTCCGTTTTTATGGAATCAATATGGGGGGAATCAATACGGCTATTAGCCTCGACACGGAAATTAAAAGAATTAAGTATTACCATAGAGAAAATAGTATTGTATTACTATAAATTCTCTTCATGCTCGGCTCGTGTTTACGGGAGACCAATGTTTGTTGTAGTTTAAATATTAAGAAGGAAAATATTTTTGAAAAAGAGGGGTTTAGGTACCAAACCTATAACAGTCATAGATCGCATTCTTTCAAAAGCCGATATTCATGAAAATACAGCTAACAGCCGTTGCCACAAAGCGATTTAAAATAAGTTAGCTTAAAATAAGTTTAAGGTATGTAGAAATTAATTTGGATCAAGTAGAGCGGAAACACAAATCTGCGACATCCAATTAGAGTTTTTAAACAATTAATTTGTTCGGTATATTTGTTAAAATAAATAAACAGAATCATTTTTAGGGTTCCGTACCCAAAGGGTAAAAAAGGGATCCTATTACTGAGACTTCGATGTCTGTCCGTCTGTCCGTCTGTCTGTCTGTCTCCAGGCTGTAACTCAAGAACGGTAATAGCTAGAGACTTGAAATTTTCGCAGATTATGTAAATCTGTTGCCGCTATAACAACAAATACTAAAAACAAAATAAAATTAATTTTTAAGGGGGGCTCCCATACAAAAAAAGTGATTTTTTTTTGCCTTTTTGGCTCGTAATCCATAATGGCAACAAAATAAAGTTAATATTTACTTGAACTTTTTACAAAATCCTCTATTTAAATATGTGTACTTTAATATTTAATAATAAAATTGAAATAAAATAAATAATTAAGGGGGCTCCCATACAAAAAACATTTTTGTTCCCTTCTTTCGCTCTATAACGGTACGGAACCCTTCGTGCGCGTGTCCGACTCGCACTTGGCCGATTATTACTGGTTTCTACCACTGCACCGGTTCGGGAACTAACCCGGCGAGAAGAGCCGGCGCGGCGTAATAATCTCTACCACTTTATACCAAAAAAAAAGTGGGAAACAATAATCTTTTAAAAATATAGTTTACAATAGTATTGTAACTTAACGTGTATCTGTGACATCCGTAGCGCCGTCAATAGTCAATAGGTAGTATTTGTTCCGAGTTTCGACTTAACCCGCGGTTCAGACACATGACAATGCCTCCGTAATTGTTCTTAGAAAAAACAACTGACACAAACATCTCGTCATACTGAGTGTGATGATGATGATGAGGCCTCGCGTATACATCATCTCACATAACTCATAAGTGAGCCCCACTCTCAACTCACAAGCCTCCAGTCTGCAGAAATCAAAAGTAGGCTGAAATTAGAATGAAAAATATTTTATTTTGAAGTTGGTTAGTTCAAACGAACACTTTCGCAATTGTACTACTTGATGCCTATCAATCCTGAACCTGAAGCCCAGTAAAACAGGTTGAAAATGATGATGATGACATTAACTGCCAGCGCTATGCATCATAAATTCATAATACATTAACTTAAGTTTGAGAGGAGCCTCTGCAGTCTGGGCACAGCCAATTCACAGTAGAGGAACAGGGCCCGCTATGGCATTAGAAGTTAGCGGTAATGTCATTATTTATAATGGTGATTAATGACTTATGACACTTCGAACCACCGACTTTGCGCTCATAATCACAATTCACAGCTCCGGGGGCCTATTGGATCACAGGAATCGGTGATGATGACAAATGTTGATGATGTTGATGATAGCACCTTTCTCCAGCATATGGACACCGTTAGCGCCAAGGCTTAGCTGTAGGATATAAGGGATCGATGATGATCTATGATCATCATCGATCCCTTATATCCTATATAAGGGATCGATATTGATGATGGCATTTTCCACCGCCATGTGGAGTGTGGACACATGGGTGACAAGGCCAGGTCCCTCCTCAAGGTGTAGCAGCGTGCCGCTACCTGCACTATCGATCTACTATTTAAACCTACACAATACACATACATTCAAAACCAATATGGAAAATGAACTGTAAAAAATAATTAGGTATTCATACAAACTATGAAAAGTAGACCGGTAGGGCCGATACATATAAATTAAGTTTATCTACTTTAAAATATTAAATGGAGGTTATTTCATCGCTTTTGTCCATAGTAATTAGTATGTTATATTTTATGTTTACAAGCATTTTTAGAGTTCCGTACCCAAAGGGTAAAAACGGGACCCTATTACTGAGACTTCGATGTCTGTCCGTCTGTCTGTCTGTCTCCAGGCTGTAACTCAAGAACGGTAATAGCTAGAGAGTTGAAATTTTCACAGATTATGTATATATCTATTGCCGCTATAACAACAAAATATACTAAAAACAAAATAAAGTTATTATTTAGTTAGGGGGCTCCCATACAAATAATCGGCCAAGTGCGAGTCGGAATCGCGCACGAAGGGTTCCGTACCATTATAGAGCAAAATTAGGCCATAAATTGTGTTTTTTGTATGGGAGCCCCCCTTATTTTTTTATTTTATTTTAATATTATTATTAAATATTAAAGTACACATATAACTAAGGATTTTGTGAAAAATTCAAGTACCTACCTGTTGATATAGCGCAAAAAAGGCCAAAAAAATCACGTTTGTTGTATGGGAGCCCCCCTTAAATATTCATTTTATTTTATTTTTAGTATTTGTTGTTATAGCGGCAACAGAGATACATAATCTGTGAAAATATCAAATCTCTAGCTATTACCGTTCTTGAGTTACAGCCTGGAGACAGACAGACAGACGGACAGACGGACAGACAACGAAGTCTTAGTAATAGGGTCCCGTTTTTACCCTTTGGGTACGGAACCCTAAAAACATGTTTTTTTTGCTTTTATTTTTTTTTCGTAGGTAATCCATGATAATGGCAACAGGTAGGCACTTGAAATATTCACAAAATTCTTAATTATATTTGTAATTTAATATAAACTAATAAAATTAAAATAATTAAATAATTAAGGGGGCCCTCGTACAAAAAACACTTTTTTTTCGCTTTATAACCGTACGGAACCCTTCGTGCGCGAGTCCGACTCGCACTTGGCCGATTTTTTACAAGTAACATTCCCCCAAACTAGGCGAGGCCTGTCCTATGGGAGAGTTTAAAAGAGTACAATATGTATAAGTATTATGGCTAAGTAAGTACTTACTTAACAAAAATAAACAATTGACTTTTACATAGAACAAATAAAATAACATAATATAAAATAAAATAAAAAATAATAAGTTATCAAGAATTAATTTAAAGAAACTGACGTCCTCTGAACTTACAGCGCTAACGCGGGAAACTCCAAAGACAATTTTCACACAAACTTACCTAAAATATTTTTTCTTCATCCATTTATTAAAAAGGATGATATCATAAACACTACACTGTTTATCGTCTATTGGATATTATTAGTTCATAATTAATTAAAAAGTCAAACCTAACTTTTAGAGTTGGTCACGAGCTCACGACAGGCCGCGCGCGGCGCGCGTTCGCTACCGACCGCGTTCGATTTTCAAATAAATTTTCCAACATGGCTAACATTGTGATTTGTGAGTAACCAGGTAGTGTTCAGTAAAATATTATTATGATAACTGAAATGAAGCTACAGCCGCAATAGACATCTGCTATAGCCAAGCCAAGCATATTTGGCTTAGCTGAAACTGAGAAATCATATCCAAACTTAGAAAAGAATGTGATACACTTTTTCAATCATCATTTCTCGACAGACTAAAGACAAAAGAGATATTCAAGAAGCAAGGAGGATAGGAAAGAAAGGAAAAGGAGAAGGAGCCCCGACCCGTCTCAGTTACATTCTCCCTATTAGGAACAAAAGCAAATATTTTAAAAAGAAGAAAAACTCTAATGTCGGCTGTACACTCTCGCCGAGAGCTCTCGGGCGAGAGTCTCGTGCGAGAGCCCCTTGCCCGAGTGCGACCATGTACATTCTCGCTTAGTTCAATCGCAGTTATGAACTCAGAGAAGATGGACCATTATTTTTCTCTATGAGATGGACGAAAACACTTCTCTTGCAGCTGCCGTAGCTCTCTATGCTATGAGCTATTTTAAATAGTTAGTAAATATGAAATATTTACACAATAAAAATACAAAAATAAAAAAAAATGGCGAAAACGTATCTACGATCAATGATCACCATTCAACATGCATCGAAAGATATCATATCATTCTCACAGATAATGACTGTTAATGACGTTTATTATTGTTATTTTTCTGTTCTGCATTGTCTAGCGGCGCGACTAGTAGTGAAAAACGCGAGAGTGTACAGTAATGCGCTCGCTTTCCTCGCGACTCGCGAGACCCTTTGACTCGGGCGCAAAATACCGACACCGGACCGAGAGGGTCCGAGACAGGCGAGACGAGGCGAGCGCACCCATTTACACTCTCGCACTCGCGCCGCCTGCCACGCTGTGTCTCGGCGAGAGTGTACAGCCGACATAAACAGTACGGAATATTACATCAAGGAAGACTATCCACAACAAATTATAGAAAAAAGAAAGATGTTGCAAGAACAATAATTAAAAATCGAAAAGGAGAAGGGAAACTCTGCTACAATAAAATACGATAAACTTAAAATATATGGGAAGAATGAAGACGGTTCAAGCAACAAAAAAAGGGCTCTAACACTTTCACCAGAAAATCTTAACTCCTACTCCAACAAGTCAAAAACACAAGCCACCAAAAAGATCAAAAACTCATTCAGGTTTAAAAAGTGCATCCGAAACCCACCTAAAACCTGGAATACTAAATTTCTTTAGTACCAAAAATGGTAACAGCTCTAACAACGATCTCAAAAAGAAAATGCACGAAATAGATTATAGAAACTTAAACAATATCCTCCAAGTCGGTTGGTCACCGCGGAGGATTACGACCAAAACCCTCCAGACGAAAGTCATACAAAAAATATATCAAATAAAAAGTCTAAGGGGCAGAACCACGAACCACAAACTATAAAGAATGCTAACGCATCCACGAACTATATATTGTCACCTACAATGCCAGAACACTTTCGTATATTATTATAAGTCTATGCTTTCAACCAACGAACGGTTTATAGAGCTACAAAAAAAAAATATCCACAGACGAACGTATAACCTCCTCGTTTTTGGAAGTCGGTTAAAAATGCGATAAAGACAATAAAATGCGACACCCGGCATGTATGGTGTGGGATTCATTTTGAATTAAAAAGCGGCCAAGTGCGAGTTGGACTCGCCCATGAAGGGATAAGGTTTATTTTTATGAAATTAAAAGGTTTTTGATTTATTTTAGTTATTTCAGTCGATTTAATGAAATTTAGATTAAGATTTACCATTTATGACGTATAAAAAAACTACTGGCTAGATCTCGTTCAAACCAATTTTCGTTGGTAGTTTTTGGGCGATTCCATTAGGCGGGTACAACAGTTTGACACACTTAAGGGCCCGGGTTACCCTCGAAATTTTCATACATTCTTAATACCAAAATCATTTTCTCATGCGAAAATATTTAACATGTTTGAGTTATTTTTCAGCTTATGATAGTAATTACCTAGGGTCCTGAGCAAATTTTTTTTACAAAATATTTAAATACTAAAAAAAAATTTTTTGTGTTTAAATATTTTTTAGTAAATTTACTACTAAATATTTAAACACCAAAAAATAGACAAAAACACTAAAAAATATATAAATAAATAGTAAATTTACTGCAAAATATTTAAATAATAAAAAATATTTTTTAAAGTTTAAATATTTTGTAGTAAATTTACTATTTATTTATATATTTTTTAGTGTTTTCGTCTATTTTTTGGTGTTTAAATATTTAGTAGTAAATTTACTAAAAAATATTTAAACACAAAAAATTTTTTTTTAGTATTTAAATATTTTGTAAAAAAAATTTGTTCAGGACCCTTGGTAATTACTATCTTAAGCTGAAAAATAACTCAAACATGTTAAATATTTTCGCATGAGAAAATGATTTTGGTATTAAGAATGTATGAAAATTTCGAGGGTAACCCGGGCCCTTAAAGCTTCCTACAGGCAAAATGAAGCATATTTATTAATAAAATATCCCTTGAAGGGATACATTTTAACTAGTTTAACAATGATTTATAAATGAAAACCTTCATCCAATGTTTGGAAGGCCACAAACAGGTCTGAAGTGCCATCGCCGGTGCAACCAATTTGACCCACCATTAAGAACTGTGATGAGTTCATATGTGAATACTGGTTATTCCGAAACTTTTACAAAATAACTTGCCTATATTTCAAAATAGCATAAAACAAAGAAACTATGTAACTAGATAAAAGTAATTATAATAATAAGTACTAGAAATTATTAACCATTTTACGATCGCGGGCGCAACATCAAAATTCTCAAATCTCTTAAAGGTGAATTAAATCGTAATTCTCTAACAAATTTTAAAATTTTCGATATGGAATATATAATTATACTAATAAGTTTGTAATAAAACTGCACCAAATTGTAGTTTTTTTTATTTTCAGTTGTTTATTGGCCTGACAAAATTAATCGTCTAAATCACTAAAAACGATTGAATAGTGTAATTTATACAAAAGATTTCGATATATTGCTGTATAACTATACTACAACTAAACATTAATTTGAAATATATGCTATTTTAATTTAAGAATATGGGAAAAAACATCGCGCCCCTTAGATGATATTGCTTAAAAACGCTCTAAATTATTCGAATTTCATCTTTAACCGATAAAAGTTGTTTTATTAGTAAATACACATCTTCTTACGTATATTCCAATTGAGAAATGTAATGAATGTCTCATTTTAAAAAATTTCGTTAAGGGCCGTCTGTAGCGGAATGGCCCTTTTATAGTAATCTACATCATATATTTTTTTAAGAATAATTATCATGCCCCTACTTTAGAAATTAGAGAGGGAGGGACACACATTTTGCCACTTTGTCAGAGCCTCACTCGCAAACTATTCAGGTTAGAAAAAAATGATAATAAGAGAAACCTCTATATGATTTTTGGAGACTTATCCATAGATACCCCACACGCATAGGTTAGATGAAAAAAAATTTTTTTGTTTCAGTTATACCTATAGGGACCCCTAAAATTTTTAATATTTTTTCCATTTTTGCATCAAAATCTTAATGCGGTGCACAGACTACATCTACTTACCAAGTTTCAATAGTATAGCTCTAATAGTTTCGGAGAAAAATGGCTGTGACATATGGACGGACGGACAGACAGACAGACAGACATGACGAATCTATAAGGGTTCCTTTTTATCTCATGAAGATTGTTGCCAGTTGAAGAAATTAGACGCCACTTTGACATTGGCAACTCACTACGTCGCCATTTTAAATAGAAGAAGAAGAAGAGAAGAAATTAGTTCCGCAACACAGCAATGTTCCGCCACTATATACTTTAATCTGTGTGTTCCGCAATAATTGTTCCGTAATATGGCGAGGTTTTTTATTTTATTGGTCGGGCTTAGATAAATCGTGTAGCTACTAGCTTTAATGAAAATGAATAAACTGCCTCCAAAACCCAAGCCAGTAAAATCCTTAACGAAAAGTGATTTTATGATTATGAATAAAAACGTAATATATCATTTTATCTAACTGTCTTCATCAACATAACCTCTACAAAACATTTATAATTGTTTATTGGTTTATTTTCAGGAATTAATTGACAAAATTATGCAGTTACAAGCACATAACACTCAATTGAAAAACGTAATAAGCAAATCTTTGTCAGACACTAACAGTGTTGAAGAACAAACTAGCAGTAAGAAGTTTGATTTCAGTAAGTATGTATCTTGTTCTACTGCAGCCTGCAGGCATTGCAGGTGAAAAATAATTGGTGGTGAATGAAAATTAAAATAATTGGTAATGATAACATTAGGTATAATGTCCTCGTTAAACAAGTACTTAATATTATTGGATGCAAAATGTTCAGATGCCACTATCGCCGAGTGTTGCTGAGGTTAATGTACTTCGGGTGGGACTACCAGGGTCTCGCTGTGCAGGAAGATTCTATCCAAACAATTGAACATCACCTGTTCCATGCTTTGACTAAATCATGCTTGATAGAGAGCCGGGAGACTTCACAGTACCACCGCTGTGGACGCACTGATAAAGGAGTGAGTGCATTTGGGCAAGTAAGTCATCAATAGTTTATTATTATTGGTGTATTGTATTGAATATTTTAGTTTGTACATAATATAATCCATCCATCCATCCATCCAATCAATTGTTTAATAATAATATGACCGGGCGTTTTTCGGAACAAAATGGAAAATAATATTGTGAAGTGCAACCAATGCAATATTGTGATTAGTGAAGTGTTATCCTTCATTCAAAATAAAATCGATGTAATGAATACTGAAAGCTTAATTCAAATCTGTAAAACATCTTTCTCTGAAGACGAAATAAAGTCTGCAAAATGCTTATTATTTCAAGCGATTCCGAACAGTAAGCATATGATATCCAGAAAAAGTAAGGGTAAAATGATGAGAGATCTTGAAGATATCATAAACTTAATCAAGCAGACAGAACCCGAAATCATTCCTGTATTTGTCGCGAAGGATCTGCAAAAACTCCCTCCGATTACTTTCGATCATGTGGATGTCACTGCACTACTGAAGACTATTTTGGTTCTACAATCGGAAGTAAAATATTTAAAAGAGAACACCGTTACCCTAAGCCAATGTGAAGAATTATGTACAAAGTATTTTGGTACTCAGAATCCTGCGCAATCGCCGATTGACACCTCGCAAAATATTAATATAAATTACCAAAGAGGTGCGTGTGTATTAGATGAAAGCTCCTACCTAGAGATGTGTGAAATTAAGCGTAATGAGCAGATATTATGTCGACATGTTAGCCCTAATAATTCTAAATTAAGGGAATCAATTCATAATGATCAGCTGATGCAGAACGTTGAATCAAATAGTTTTACATCTACCGCACATTCAAATAAAAGGTTGATGACCGAGCCGTCGCTCGCTTCGTCAAATCTCGTAAGCACGTCGTCCCCTCTCACTCTAACGCATGATGCGCAAGTTAGTGTCCCGCTCGCACGGACGACGTCGCAGGCGCAGCGCGTGGAGGCCACCGGGCGATCCACCGCGGTTTCGACGGAACAAAGCGCTTGCAACCAGCCTGCGGAGGCCAGCGCACCCGAGCACACGTCGGGCGCGGTCGGTTTGAATTTGAATGATGCCCTTCGGGTAGAAACGCGTGAGAAATCGTGGGCAAAAATTGCTCAAGAGGGCGAATGGAAGCAAGTTTTAAACAGAATTAAAAGAAACAGATTTAGAGGCAATAAAGGAAAGGCGTTAACGGAGGAGGATCATAATTTTCGGGCTGCTGACTCTAAAATAATGTTTTTTTTTTTTTTTTTTTTTTTATTAAATAAGGGGGCAAACGAGCAAACGGGTCACCTGATGGTAAGCAACTACCGTCGCCCATGGACACTCGCAACATCCGAAGAGCTGCAGGTGCGTTGCCGGCCTTTTAAGAGGGAATACGCTCTTTTCTTGAAGGTTTGCAGGTCATATAGGTCCGGAAATACTGCTGGTGACAGTTCGTTCCAGAGTTTTACAGTGCGCGGCAGAAAGTTACGCGAAAATCGCACTGTGGAAGACTGCCACTCATCAAGATGATGAGGATGGTATGTTTTTCGCGTGGGACGATGGCGAAAAGTTGCAGGTGGTATGATTCCGAACAATTCCTCAGAGCACTCCCCGTAATACAACCGATAGAGGATGCAGAGTGAAGCTACATCTCGGCGTAATTCCAAGGGGTCCAAGCTGTTCGAAACACTATGGCAGTCAACAATTCGAGCGGCCCTTCGTTGGATACGATCCAGAGGGAGCAGTTGGTATTTTGGCGCCCCTGCCCAGAGATGAGAACAATATTCCATGTGAGGCCGAACCTGCGCCTTGTAGAGTTGTAGGCGTTGGTCCGGACTGAAGTACTGTGTTTTATATTTATAATGTAAATCAAAACTGTACCGCGGATGACATCAAAAAATATGTCCTTAGCAAAACACAAGTTGAAATCGTACCCGAGTTAGTGACTATGAGACAAAGTAAAGGATATATTGCTTTTAAATTTTTGATTCCGAAAAATCAACTATCTATTTTTCTTGATGAAAACCTGTGGCCGGAGGGAATAGCATTTAGACAATTTATTACATTTAATAAAAATAAAGGTCAGACACTGAAACGAGACATAAACCTGTAATAATCGTGGTCATATTTTATAACTAATATTAACAATGGATACTATAAATCTTTTATCTTTTAACTGCAGAGGGCTGAAAAGGTCGCTTCAGTGCGTGCGTAACTTATGCCAAAAGGCAGATTTAATTGCCCTACAAGAGACGTGGCTTCTGCCACACGAGATCCCAATACTTGGTGACATAAGGAACGATTTCAGCTACTTTGGCAAGTCCTCTGTCGACACATCAAGCGGTCTACTTAGAGGACGTCCGTACGGCGGAGTCGCGATAGTGTGGAAAAAATCAGTGTTTAGTTCTGTCTCAGTGGTACAGTGCCATAGTAATCGAGTAGTAGCGGTAAAAATTATCAATAATGATAAAGAAATGTTAGTGTTTTCTATTTATATGCCGACGGAAGCTTCGGAAAATCTCATAGAATTTACAGAATGTTTGAGTGAAGTTGTGTCTATAATAGAAAGCTGTAATATAGAAACTGTCTTAGTACTAGGCGATTTCAATGCTCACCCACAAGGCTTATTCTATAACGAGTTGAGTCAGTTTTGTGATTCACAATCTTGGAAATGTGCTGATGTTATTAAATTAGGTCAGAATTCCGACACATACACATTTGTTAGTGATGCCCACGGCTCCAGGCGATGGTTGGACCACTGCGTGGTGACTGATGCCGCGTGGAAGTCCATATCAAATGTGCAGGTATGTCTCGGGGTTTACTGGTCAGACCACATGCCCTTGGCTATAGCATGCAGTGTAAATAATATAATTTCAAAAAAGTCTGATACGTCGATTACTAATAATTTTAATGTCCAAAACAAAATTTTGTGGGGGGAACGTAATAATAATCAAATTAAATGTTATGAAAAAATATGTAATAATAAATTAAAAACTATAGATTTTCCGAGTATATTTCAAAAGTGTGCGGACAGAGTTTGTAACGATGTAACTCATAGAACTTACATAGATAAGCTATATAAGGATATTATTGACGCCTTGACATATGCATCAGTAGAAAGTTATAGTTCTGGCAGGGTGCGAAAGGGTGTCAGTGTGCCGGGGTGGAACTCATTTGTAAGAGAATCACACAGGGAGGCTAGATCTCACTTCAAATTGTGGATAAGTAATAACAAACCTATGTCAGGTCCTATTTTTGACGGAATGAGAAAAACGAGAAATACATTTAAAAACAATTTAAGAAAACTTCAAAAGAATAGAGATCAAATACAAATGGACAAATTGGTCAGTCATCATAATAGTAAATCTTTTGTTAATTTTTGGAAGCAAACAAATAAGCTTAACCTGAAATCTAATATCTATACTACTATTATAAAGAGGAAAGATTTGATTTTTTGTTTGTTTGTTTGTTTGTTTGTTTGTTTGTTTGTTTGTTTGAGTCGAATAGGCTCCGAAACTACTGGACCGATTTGAAAAATTCTTTTGCTATTGGAATCTTACATTATTTCTGCTGAACATAGGCTACATTTTATTTTGGAAAAAAGTAGGGTTCCGTAAGATATTTGAGTTTTTCGGACGCAAGGTGTAAAAAATCAGCTAGAAAAGTTACTTATTTTGCGTACGCTGCCTAAACTATAAAAGATAGAACCATAAAATGTTCTAAGTAATTGTAGATCTTATAAATATCTACAAAAAAGTCCGCGACACACTATACCTATCTATGTCGAGTGAGGCACAATAACCATTTATTTATTTAAAAATCCTGATTTTTATTTTGACTAAATTGAAACGGATATATTTTACTCACGCTATTAATCCTTATCAAAATAAATTATTTTATCACTAAGTACAGTTTATGTAGATAATATTTGGTCTTTGAATGATTAAAATTGGACGTTTGGTTTTGAAATTATGGCGAAATTAAAATATTACGATAGTGGGCGTCACCAAAGCGCGTGCGGGAGGAATACAATTTCTGTTGTAGAAATTAAAACTCTGTACATAAAAGATATGAAATGACACCCGAAATTACACCTTTGTCACTACATCGCTAGAGAAGCCAAAAATGTGGTTAGTTTTTTGTCTGTCTGTCTGTCTGTCACTCTTTCTGTCTGTCTGTATGTTTGTTCCAGCATCACACGAAAAATACTGATCCGATTTGAATGTGGTTTTCGCAGATATATTTATCTTCTTCCAATTTAACATCTGGTGTATAAAATTTTTTCCCCCACCCCTCTAAGGGGACAAAAGAGGGGGTCAGATTTAGTATCAAACTTTTTTCTTTAACACGAAAACTACTGATCCGATTTGCATACGGTTTTCACAGATTTGCATACGGTTTTCACAGATATATTATGTTTGTCTTCTTCCAACTCAACATCCGGTGTATAAAAATCCTCCCCCCCCTCCCCTCTCAACCCTCTCTGGGGACCAAAGAGGGGTCAGATTTTGTATACAACTTTTTTCTTTAGTGGACTTACTTCATATTAGGTATTAACTGTGTTTTTCAACTTAACATCTGGAGTATGACCTTCCCCCCCACACCCTCTTAGGGGACAAAAGAGGGGGTAAAACATGTATCAACTGATGATGTAGAAAATATACTTTAAATGGCAAAACAACGTTTGCCGGGACAGCTAGTCCCTGCTAATGTGAATGGTCTGACTGATGCTGATGAGATTGCTAATATGTTTCGTGAGCATTTTACAGTCGAACCAATTTTGCCAGAACAACCTCAGATGCTCCAAGACTCAGTTACGGGCGGTGTTCCTCCTGATAGAATATCTGCAAACGATATTTTCAAAATAATTCGAGGAATGAAAAAAGGAAAATCCCCAGGACACGATGGACTGAGTGTGGAGCATTTGAGACATGCTGGCCCACATATAAATAGAGTTTTAGGTTTGCTATTCACTCTCTGTCTTAGACATGGGTACTTGCCCGACGATATGATAAAAGCAGTTGTGGTACCCATTGTAAAGAATAAAACCGGTGACGTCAGTGATAAAAACAATTATAGACCGATCACTCTGGCTACCACAATAGCAAAAGTTCTTGACGGTGTTCTTGACAGATACCTTACCAAATATGTTGTACTCGATGATGCTCAGTTTGGCTTCAGACAAAAATTATCTACAGAAAGTTCAATATTGGTGCTCAAACACACCGTCAAATATTACACAGATCGTAGCACCCCGGTTTACGCAGCCTTTTTGGACCTTTCCAGAGCCTTTGACCTTGTGGACTACCGTAGGTTATGGGACAAATTAAAAGCTACGGGTATGCCTGATGCTGTTATAAACATATTTAAATATTGGTATCAGCACCAGGCAAACTACGTTAGGTGGTCTGGCTCTCTGTCCCATGCGTACGGCTTGAAATGTGGTGTGAGGCAGGGTGGACATACTTCGCCTACCCTTTTCAACTTGTACATTGATGGGCTGATTCGTGAGCTCAGTGGCACCAACATAGGATGCTCAATACACGGCCAAATGATTAACAACATAAGTTATGCCGATGATATGGTGCTACTGAGCCCATCAATCAGCGCCCTTCGTAAGTTGCTACGAGTCTGTGAAAGATATGTGGGTGAGCATGGGCTCAAGTACAATGTCGGGAAAAGTGAACTGATGGTTTTCAAAGCTAGAGCTTTGAATCCTGACTTTGTACCACCGGTGACACTAAACAATCAACCGCTAAAGAGGGTGACACAGTTTAAATATCTAGGTCATATTGTGGACGAGAACCTCAACGATGATCCCGACATTGAACGTGAGCGCCGAGGGATGGCAGTTCGTTGCAATATGTTGGCCCGCAGGTTTGCTAAATGTTCTGTTGGCGTTAAATGTACACTGTTTCGAGCCTACGCCCAAACATTTTATACATGCAGCCTGTGGACAAATCATACGCAGCGAGCTGTCAACGCGCTCAGAGTACAGTATAACAATGCCTTCAGATATCTGATGCGTCTCCCCCGGTACTGTAGCGCATCTGGAATGTTTGCCACAGCCAGTATAGATAGTTTTCCAGCAATACTGCGTAAAAGATCGGCGTCTATGATGCGAAGAGTGCGGGACAGTTCCAACAGATATCTGAAGGAAATTGCTATCAAGCTTGAAAGTCCGATATGGAGACATTGGACTAATCTACATATTTATAATAATTATCACTAATTGCATTTTACTAACATAGTCATAAGAAATATTGTACTTTTACTAACTCTATATGGATCTGTTCTATGGTCTGAAATAAACTGATATTATTATTATTATTATTATAATAAAAGGTTAAGAATAATTAACCAATCCCGTTTTTGGCATAGCAGCAGTAGATTCATACACCTAGAAATAAAGTTAATTTTACCAAGCCTTCCATAAAAATTATATTCTCCTTTACAAACAACATATATTAAAATATTAATATTGTTAATGGACATTTGAATTTAATAGCAATATATCTCACTATAATATTGTAAAAATATTTCAGATGATATCAATAACACTCAGAAGTAAATTTGAACCCTCAGAGCAAGATCTTGAAAAATCTTTAAATACTGAGATGCCATATTGTAAAATACTAAACCGTTTGTTGCCCAAAGAGATGAGAGCGGTCGCTTGGATGGCTATCCCACAAGATAAACCAGATTTTAGTGCAAGGTCAGTTGCTTTGTCACAATAATGATAAAATGTAAAGAATACCCTTGCATACTTCATAATTTTTTCTCCTTTTTAGGGTTTCGTAGTCAACAAGGAACCCTTATAGGTTTGGTCTGTCCGTCCACAGTTTTGCTCAGAGGCTATAGGACCTGCTAAGCTGTAATTTGGCATGAATGCACATACATGTTAATGATGCCGACAAAACGGTACATGAAAACTTAAAAAAATATATTTTTTTATGGTACCTTCCCTAAACATCAAGCGGGGATGATTTTTTTTTCTCGTCCACCCTATCGTGGGGGGTGTCGTTGGATAGGTTTTTTAAAAATATTATGAGTATTCATTGATCATTTTCCGTATTTAGTTAGTAGTGTAAAACACGTTATAAATAATAAATGTATGTACATTCATTGACCATACAAAATTAAAAAAAAAAACTAGTGGTACTACGCAACCCTATATTGCGCGTGGCCCGACACGCACTTGGCCGGTTTTCATAAGCTTATGCTTATATATATGCTATTTATTATCAGGTTTGACTGTAAGAAGCGGCAGTACAAGTACTACTTTCCGCGCTCGGCGCTAAACATTGCCGCGATGCGAGATGCGTGCGCGCAGCTGGTGGGCTCGCACGACTTCCGCCATCTTTGCAAGATGGACGTCGGCAATGGCGTCACGGAGTTTAGGCGGGAAATACTGCGCGCTGATATATTGCCAGTGGACGAGGATTCTGATGATCGTGAGTCTTTAGAGTAGTAGTCTAAACACTGTTTAGAGTTTAGACTACTACTAGCTAATACATCAAAATATCCTTAGTTGAAGTAATATTATGGTCTTACTACAAACTAAGATTTAAACACCTTTTGATCAGTTCATTAGAAAAAAAATCAGTAAGTACATTATGGTCTCAAAACAACTGTTCAATAGATGTTTAGAAGTTAGATCTTTGGTGGTAAGACTGTTAGTTTTCAAACTTGGTTTTACAAATAACTGAACCCAATTAGTGTTGTTACCTACAAACAAGTTCCAAATCAGTTTTAACCAATTCAGCATATAAAGAGCTTACAGACAGACACACTTTCGCATTTATAACATTAGTCTACCATAAGTCGATTAATTAGGGAAGTAAATTGATTATACGGAGTCAGCAATATGAGTTTCTTCTTTTTTCAGCCACATGTATGTATATGCTCCTGATAGAAGGAAACGCATTTCTCTGGCACCAGATCAGATGTATAATGGGTGTATTGCTACTTGTTGGAGAAGGGCTAGAGTCACCAAAAGTTGTAGCAGACCTCCTGGATGTTGACACATACCCTTGGTAACTTTGTTATTATTTAAAACTGCCATTACAACCTTCGAAATCGATCAACATGCTCAGTTTGGTCGCGCGTAGCTTTAACTTTTAGGGAAACTGGAGTGGGCAATTAATGGCAACCAATAACGTATCGCCGTCACATCGCAAGCTACCATTATCAAGCCTTTCTAGTACTAATCTACCAATATCGAGTTTGTGTTCCATCCCTCTTGCCCTTGGCCCAACTAGAAACTTAGAAATCAAGCACCGCACTTATCCCTCTCCAGTTTTCTGTGGCCTTTAGCATTTATATCATAGTTCCGCAATCAGCTGTTAATAAAAAAACTGGAAAAAAATAATATTATAGACAGGCAACTCCGACAAGGCATTAAATGAACGTGGCGAAAAAAGGAACTAACGCCGCCGTCATACAAAAACCACATTTTTGACATGTTTTTACAGTTCTCCTTTACTGGCAGCGCCTCGCCCACATTCATATAAAGCCTTGTCGGTCTAAATTATTTTTTCTATAATTTTTTTCCAGTAAGCCGCAGTACAACATGGCGCTGGACGTCCCCCTCAACCTGTTCCACTGCTCGTATGACCTGCCCGAGCGCTGGGTGCACGACCGAGCAGAACTGCGCAGCATCATAGCGCATGTGCAGGCACAGTGGACGCTCGCCAGTGTCAAGTATGGCTGTTCTCCGTATCAAAGTTAATGAGATAAAATTAAATGAGAAATTAAAATAAACTTTAATCTTATATTTTCCTAATAACAATAAACAAGTAGAGTAATATTAATACAATGTATTTTACGTATCAAACAAAAGTGGTTTGACAGACAGGAACAAAACTTAATAAAGTCAAAAATATGTTACTGGCGTAGATACAATTCCACAATATTTTCCGTCCAATCTTGTGTGTGCAGTAAGACACGCACAAATATAAGAGGAGATATAGTTGATGCGTGTCTCTTGTGTGATGTTTTGTTGTCTTCCAGGGCTACCATGATGAAAGACACACTCAAACAACTACAGGATGTGTACAAGAACTTGCCGCTTGAGGCCTGCCAAAACGAGACAAAAGATAATAATAATACAAAAGAAGGGGACAGAATAAATACATACACTGACTGCTTGTTACAAGGAGTAAAGCCAAGGGTCTATACGCCACTGCTGAAAAGAGAGACTTGCTGTCAGTAAAATAAGATAATTCAATATTAATTAATTTTTGGGGACAGTTGAAAAAATATTGTAGTCTGTTATTTTTTCGCATATTTCGCAATTCATCGCTAGATGTCGCTAGTAGGCTTACCTAGGCAGTCCCGGAAGCCATGTTGCAGTTACCGGTCGCACTCCGTCCAGCGTGTCGAGGGAACATCGCAGTGTTTTAGTGGGTAGTGCATGTACCTTCATGGGTAGGGCCGCGGCTCCACCCGTCGCGGCGAGCCCCACATATCCGCAGCGGGAGTCCCCATCCCCTGCGTCAAATTCGTCACAGAATTTCACTGAGTAAAAAAAAAAGGCTTACCTAGGCAAAGATTGGCCCTGCAAATAATATTTTAAAATATTATAATTAGGTACTCTATTTTTTAACATAAACTATTACAACAAACTAATTTATCACTAACACAAACAGTAGCTAGTATTATACAAAGTATTTTATTAACCTGCTAGTGCGTAATATTTTTGGTATAGTGCTAAAAATTCAATTAATTGTTCCAGCAAGCTTAGAGGACCGAATAGAATATTACAAGAAGAAACGAAAAATTGAAGACAGCGAAAACCAATAAAGAAAAATATAAGAATTTTAAATCAATCATAATAATATTGTGTTTGTTTTAACCCCAAAATGTGTCTTGTTTTCATTAATTTTATGTAAAAAGTTTGGTAAAAAGCATCCGGCTTGTTACTTTTCTAAAATATTTTCCCATAAAGGAAATAAGGATTTACACCGTCGCGGTAGAGAACTATTGTGATCACCTACTTACCTACTAAAATGTGTGTCGCATAATGGAATACCTTAATTTTGAACAAAAATATACCTACCTACCAGGCTACACCAAAGGACAAAGGTACACTAGTTTTTTTGCATAGTAAGCGCATAATTGTTATTATAATGATTATGGCATTGTAGGTGCATTGTACTTCGTGCCTAAACCGGCCGCGCTGAGGCGAACGGACAAAATTTTACTATCTTACTGTACATTACGCACGCAGTGTTAGAACACTGCTAGTTACGGCTAGCGGTCTGCGCTCCGTACATTTCGCATACATACTATTTGTGTAAAGTTCATTATTATTCTGCTTTTTAATAGGAAAATTGAAAACTCATAAAAGTCTCGGTAAAATATTTCTGAGGTATGTTCGCGGGGAGTATTCGGGTGTGATTTATGTCATTTTTTTTCATAAAAAAAGTTGATGACTTTGACAGCTCATTATAAATATTTACAAATTGAAAATTGTAGTTTGTACTGTGCGAGAATCGAAAGTTATTGTTTTATAATAATCGACATTGCTAAAATCTGAGTAGCCAGTGAATTAAAAATGTGATAATTAAATGAGGCCAGATAAACCAAGGTTATAGGAATTATTTATTAGGTAAGTGCCACTGAAAATTGGATTTCTGGCTCGAGGCGAAGTTTAAGTTTATAGTTATTGAGGTATCTGCTCATATTATAATCAATAATGTACACGAATTTAATGCTTACAACTTACCCAACATTGTATCAAGTTTATGTTCATTGAAACATTTGAGTAACCTATGAAAAATGCTCAGGAAAATGTAATTCAACCAACACAAGTAGTTGTTTTATTATTGTCCTGAAACAATTATAGTTTTAAAAGACCAAATTTTTATTATTCCTGATACTCGACATTGGTGATACTCCAAACATACATTTCGTTATTGCCTAAAACAGAAACATTTTTATTAGATAATTTTCTCGCTCATGGTTTAGTGAAATCTGTGATGGAGATTTTCTTTTTATCTCAGTTTGTATAATTTGTAACTCCTCCTTATTAATTATTGTGTTATGATTTTATTGGGATAGGAAATACCATAAGATTGTTGTTATTGCACACAAATTAAGTATGATTCTCATGCAATAGCCAAAATGAAATACGAAAGTTGCCAGCGACATTCTGGCATGAATGTCTGAAAGTTATACTTATTATAAATATAATATAAAGTTATACTCTTGATTGTAAAAATGCTTTTCACATCTTTTTTGTTTCAGAATTTATAACACCATCGAGCAATGTGTAACGAAAACGAAATGAAGCTAAATATTAAAATGTCCTAACACTTGCTCCGCAGTTGACCCGTAGTGATGTAGTCCGTATGTATTTAGCAATGATCATGTGAAGTAAACTCTGTTCCCTACTCTAAGGCCAGTATTAGTTGTATGTAGGTTAGCTAGTGATATGTGTAATATATTGATGACGCTGGGATATGACGCTTTTCTTCCACATGTAAGTACTTTTCATTTATTTTATTTATACATTTATATCAGTATATAATAGGCCTACAGATAATATTCATTTTATCACTACAGCTATATAGAAATACTAGTTATATAAGAAGGAAATGTTGGCACTTTGTTTATTTCCCCCATTACATTAAAACTACTAGAGCTAGACCAATAATTTTGTTACCACTAGGATGCTTCAATTTGTCATCAATCATCATTCATCATCAATCACTAAACAGAAACAAAAAATATTTAAATACTGAAATGAATGAATTTTTTTCTCACTTTTTTTGGTAAAAAAGTGGGCCCCCTGCGAGTTTCTTACGCCGGTTCTTCTCGCAGGGTTAGTTCCCGAACCGGTGGTAGGCAACGTAGACTTCTGACGTTCAAAAAGTGTATCATGATACCTATTTTGAATAAAAAAAGATTTCATTTCATTTCAGAAGTATAGGTCTACCAGAATCTGATGGCAAAAAGTGAGAAAATGAATTGACTAGCAATACCGGGGTAATTGGAATTAAACATTTTGATCCTTTTTTCTTTTTATAGCGGCTGATTCTGTGTGTTAAACATGTAAATATAAAAAAAAATTATCCAATGATCAAGGATATTTTTTGAAAATCTGCTGTCAAAAATTGCCATCAGATTCTGGTAGACATATAATAGTTATAGGTCATCTAGGAAATAAGTAAATGGTAGAAATAATAATCTATTATTTAAGATTTAAAATTATCATAATTATTGGTTTGTGGATCCAGAAAGGTGTATGTTATGTTATTCAATGTAATCATGAATATCATAACTAATAGCAAGATTGAAGGTAACTGATCAAGAGAGGAGATTATTATATTGGTAACAAGTACTCAAAGAATTCCAACGCCTCACCACCTTTTACTAAATCCATACTTCCATACTAATATTATAAACGCGAAAATGTCTGTCTGTCTGTTACCTCTTCACTCCCAAACTGCTGAAACGATTTGTCCGCGTAAAATGAATTCTGGTGCAACGAGTTGGTTTTTCGGGCATCATCACTAGATGATGTTTGATTGAATTGAATTGAAATTTATTCACGAACTATCCTGAATAAAGTTCAATTAAAAAAAATCGCCGCGTGTCGTGTTTTGTGTCGTTTCGTTTGTTAGGACGTCATACATAACGTGTGTGATGTGTCTGTCCTCTGTAATGTATAATAAGGTAATTGCTTGTGTGTGTTGCAGCGCCGCCGAGCCCACACCAGACCGGAGGACGACACTTAATGGTTTACATGGTGAGTTACGGTTTATGTTATAAATAAAGCTGTATTCCACAAGGGGAATCACAACACTACTATTATAAAGAGGAAAGATTTGATTTTTTGTTTGTTTGTTTGTTTGTTTGTTTGTTTGTTTGAGTCGAATAGGCTCCGAAACTACTGGACCGATTTGAAAAATTCTTTTGCTATTGGAATCTTACATTATTTCTGCTGAACATAGGCTACATTTTATTTTGAAAAAAAGTAGGGTTCCGTAAGATATTTGAGTTTTTCGGACGCAAGGTGTAAAAAATCAGCTAGAAAAGTTACTTATTTTGCGTACGCTGCCTAAACTATAAAAGATAGAACCATAAAATGTTCTAAGTAATTGTAGATCTTATAAATATCTACAAAAAAGTCCGCGACACACTATACCTATCTATGTCGAGTGAGGCACAATAACCATTTATTTATTTAAAAATCCTGATTTTTTTTTTGACTAAATTGAAACGGATATATTTTACTCACGCTATTAATCCTTATCAAAATAAATTATTTTATCACTAAGTACAGTTTATGTAGATAATATTTGGTCTTTGAATGATTAAAATTGGACGTTTGGTTTTGAAATTATGGCGAAATTAAAATATTACGATAGTGGGCGTCACCAAAGCGCGTGCGGGAGGAATACAATATTCTGTTGTAGAAATGAAAATTCTGTACATAAAAGATATGAAATGACACCCGAAATTACACCTTTGTCACTACATCGCTAGAGAAGCCAAAAATGTGGTTAGTTTTTTGTCTGTCTGTCTGTCTGTCACTCTTTCTGTCTGTCTGTATGTTTGTTCCAGCATCACACGAAAAATACTGATCCGATTTGAATGTGGTTTTCGCAGATATATTTATCTTCTTCCAACTTAACATCTGGTGTATAAAATTTTTTTCCCCCACCCCTCTAAGGGGACAAAAGAGGGGGTCAGATTTTGTATCAAACTTTTTTCTTTAACACGAAAACTACTGATCCGATTTGCATACGGTTTTCACAGATTTGCATACGGTTTTCACAGATATATTATGTTTGTCTTCTTCCAACTCAACATCTGGTGTATAAAAATCCTCCCCCCCTCCCCTCTCAACCCTCTCTGGGGACCAAAGAGGGGTCAGATTTTGTATACAACTTTTTTCTTTAGTGGACTTACTTCATATTAGGTATTAACTGTGTTTTTCAACTTAACATCTGGTGTATGACCTTCCCCCCCACACCCTCTTAGGGGACAAAAGAGGGGGTAAAACATGTATCAACTGATGATGTAGAAAATATACTTTAAATGGCAAAACAACGTTTGCCGGGACAGCTAGTATTAAATATTATGAATTTGTCTGGTCGGTTCACAAAACCGACCAGACCAGAGTATGGACCATAATTGTTGAGTGATGAGCTCCCTTTTTACACAACACATACCAGCTTAGCTTCCGATTAAACTGAATTGGAATTGACTATAAAATAAACAGACGTATTGCATGATGGGAGGCGATCGGCGCCGTCAATAGACACTCAAGTCGCAGATTAAATAATAATTTTAAAAAAATATAAAAATAAACACGTTTTACTTATTTACATCTTTTATCCCCCCGTCCCCCCGCTTCGGTATCCGTGGTTAAGTAGGTCTTCTGTTAAGTCGTTATCGAACAGCTCATTCCATCATTTTTACCGCTCATTCATTTATCGAACCGCTCATTCCATCCTAAATGAAAAAAATGAATTCGAATAATCCTAAATTATTCGAATTCATTTTTTTTTATTTTAACGAATTATTTCACTATCATTGGCTCTTTAATACGTATGCAAAGTTTCGAATTAATTAGACTACTACGGAGATAGGTAAAAAATCGGCCAAGTGCGAGTCGGAATCGCGCAAACGGGTGGACCGATTTTGATCTAGTTTTTTTTGTTTGAAAGCTGACATGACTGAGAGTGTTCTTAGCTATAGTTCATCATCATCAGCCTGCTCATTGCTGAAATATCACGGTATATCTGGTTCGTGATAGGACGATTAGCAACTTGCAGTCGTTTGATGGGTTTTATATTTTGCATCCTGGTTCGTGACACTTAGGAATATATACACATTATTGGAAAGTTGGCCTGGTGGTGCAGCATCACCTGGTAATCAATAGGATACCCAACTCCTCACCAACTTAAAGCAGAGGATTCGTGTTTGGGCTCATTTTAATTGCGACAACCAGTAAGACGTAGATAAACAGTAAATATTTGCATGCTGCTGCTGCAGCATCACCTGGATTCTATAGGAGCCGAGCTCCGTATGAACCCAAAGTGGAGGTGTCATGTTTGGGCTCATATTGACGGCCTCATCCAAGAGGACATATTTTATAGATGGTATTCATTGGGATATGATCCAGTTGATAGGAATTACTCTGCACAAGTTTAAAAAGCATAAAATAAAATTAAATTAAGAAATAAAAAAAAAACTCCGCCAAAAAACTTTAAAAAGTAATGAAATAACATTTACTGACTTTAAGTTTAAATCATTCCTATGAGTAAAGTAATATTTTAGTCCATAATTGTTGTCAAGGTGTGTCGGGGGACCGCTAATTTAGATGTTTGATTTCACATAACAATATAGTTCACAGCGACCCGAATCGAGAGAATCAGCGACTATTATGGCGATACAAAATGCAAAAGTCGCTGTTGTGGTAGTTTACTTGGCGGTCCCCCGGGCCCCGACACACCTTGACAACGATTATGGACTAAAATATTACTTTACTCATAGGAATGATTTAAACTTAAAGTCAGTAAATGTTATTTCATTTTTTGGCGGGGTTTTTTTTAAATTTCTTAATTTAATTTTTACCGCTCATTTAATTATTTTACTGTTCAATAATGTTTTCAATTATCCATTTCATTATTTTTTACTATTCATTTTTGTTTACTTTATTGCTTAGTTTTAACCGCTAAACTAGTTATTGAACATGCCATTTATAATTTTTAACTTACCAAAACTGCAATTTACAACTGCCCCTTTAAATCAGTGCCGTAAAAAACGTGCTCAAAGATTCCGGTACATACATACAGCCCAAGCGTATTAACTATTTATTATAGTAATATTTGAAAAAGAGCTCTTATTTTTAATTTACGAACATTTGGCCGTGAAAAATTTTAATAATAAGCATAATATTATTACTTATACCCGAAAAACTTACGCCTCACTTCGAAAGAGCGCGCGGCCGCGCGTTGATGTCTTTTACTAGCGTGTAGCGCCCGCCGCCGCGCCGCTTCCGCGCCGCCGCGCCGAGTAATGTAGTTGGGCTGGCGAGCAAAATTTCGCACACAATATGGCAGATGTTATTAATAGTGATAATTATACCCTAAGAAACATCAAGAACCTCGTCTGCCACCATGGTGGCGCTGCGTTGTCAATTTACAACGTTTCAAAAATGTTGAAAAAAAGGTGGGTGACATTATATGCACATGTCTGCCTCTGGGGCTGATGATCATAGTCATCCTGTAAACACAAAAATTCGTAGAGGCAGACATCCAGGGCTCTGAATTTTGTAGTTTTCAATTTTTTAAGTTTTTTTTTATGATTTAAAAAACTTTATATGAAGTGCACACTTGGCAAATTGAAATTCAATAGTATAGCTCTAATAGTTTCGGAGAAAAGTGGCTGTGACATACGGACGGACGGACGTTCAGGCCTCTGATATTTCAAAGGCAGACCATTTGAATTTTTTTACTCTTTTTTTCACGTTTCATTACAAAAAGGAAGATAAAAATAGAGCCTATGTTAAAAATCTACGTATTTCGAATAAGTTAGAGTCTGTAATTCTTATTCAGATTAAATTCAAGCATACATTAGAAAAAAAAACATTTACTCTCTAGTTAAAATTTCAAACGCATTTCATTTTCTCTTGCCTTATAAAAGAATGTGATTCCATAGATTTCAGCTTCAGAAGAAGTTGAATCGTTACCGCGACTTCAGCGAATAATATCAAACTAAATAATAACAATAGACTATAAAGAGTAACATTAATCCCGTGCAATACCGCTTCCCCTTGATTCCGTGAATTTCAAACGGTTATACTTGACACTTAAAAATCAGTGAGCAAAATGTCTGCCAAATGTTTTTTTCATATCCACGGAGTCATAATGAATCGAATAGGCGCAATAAGAACCGTGTGCAAATTACTTAGTAGAGTTTTTTTTAACATTTTTACAACTCCACCGGGTGGAGTCCACCCCATAATAACCTAGAGCTCTGAATGCCTGCCTCTTCGATTTTCTTCGTTTCCAAGCTGTTTGTGACCATGAATCCCGGAGGCATACATGCGCAAATAATTTAAAATTTCTCAAATAATTTAAAGTTTTCGCGCAGCGACGTAAATAATTTAAAATTTACGTCGCTGCGTTTTCGCGGGACCTTAGGACCTTGATTGACTGGACCAAATCAATTCGTTATGGCGTAAACTGCAATCTACCTCGATGTGAAACTTGTGCAAATCATATACCTAAATGCTCACCAGCTCCCTAATTAATGTTATGTACATACTACATATGTCATACTTACCATTGTTTGTTTTGTGAGCCCTCGCTGCCCACTGATGAGCAAAAGCCTTCCTCAAGGAGTATTATTTTGACCACAAAAAGGATCTCAGAGGCGCCATTTAAGTGTCGTGGGATCCCATCCCCACGCCATAGATCAGGGGGTGGGCCGCGCGGATGTGGCGACCGACTTGTTGTATACAGTATAATATTATAATAATTAATGCTATACCTACGGGAAGTAAATAAATAAAATATCTTTTTATTCAAAATGGGTATCATGATACACTTTTTGAGTCGTAGAGAGAACGAAGAAACTACGTTGCCTACCACCGGTTCGGGAACTAACCCGCCGAGAAGAACCGGCGTAAGAAACTCACACGGGGCCCACTTTTTTACCAAAAAAAGTGAGAAAAAATTAATCTTTGAAAATAAAATAATATAACAATGTTTTGGCTTACAGCTATGTAACAAAAATAAGAGTAAAGTAACCTCCATGGAGCCACCCTATTCCCAAGGTGTGCTGTCCTCGATGAAATCATTGACTTTATAATACGCTTTAGCACACAAACGTTCTTTAACTGCTTTTTTAAATTTGTTTAAAGGTAGATTTTGAACATTTTAAAGTGTTTTTATTGTATAAAATCTCGTGCACGATATCGACCTTTAGCAATGATGCAGCAGGTCAGTCACAGTTACACACTCTATTTCCTCCGCGCTGCGGCAGTGAGCGGCGTCAAAGTGTATCGGGCTAATATAAAAAATCTTTTAAACCACGCCCGGCAATGTTGCTGTTAGTGTTCAGTACGTTCATCATCATGTCCGTCGTCATCGGCGGCGCCTTTAATGCCCTTCGGCATTCCACTTTGTATGGAAATGACGGACAATCAAACTTTAGGCAAAATTACCACTAGCCCTACTAGTAGAGCATCATGAAAGGAAAAGAAAATGCAATCCTTATAAGATCACTTCTGCCCGTCTGCCCCGTACATCCGCCTGCTCGTCTGTCTGTCTGTCAAGATCCTTAATTAAAATGTAATACAAGAAACACTGCTTAGTGTAATCGCGCCCAGAGGAAGCACATGCCAACAGCAACACTGCACGCTTGATTAGCACGCACAACCGCGCATGTGCACACCGCGTACATGCCCATATGTATATGTATATATTAATATATTTTATACATAAGTAATGCGCTGCTCGGCCGTAACGAGGGCTCGCGGCTCGCCTATGTAGTACATCGCCCGCCGAAACCGGCACCGGTATATAACTAGCTGTTGCTAGGATAATAAAGTTTAATAACTACCTGATGAAGCTCGTTTCTGTAGATCAAAGCATGCTATGTTACTTTCGTTGCGCACAAAATGTATACCTACAGGGTGTACCAAAACTAAGTGATAGGTTAATATAATGCTGAAAGAGCAAATCTTAAACTTGCATAGTTTTTTCGCGGGCGTTAAGCGCGGCGAACATGTAATTTTTTTTGGGATAAAATTGTCCTATATCACATTATGTAGGTACTCGAGAGTATCTCTTCCCCTATTTTCATAAAAATTGGTTTATGTCTTAAGCAGGAGGAGAAACCGCCACTAAATTGTCTACCGGAAGTCCCGACTTATAGTTGTTTCGCTATTCGCTACTTACAAGCTAAATCTGCAGATAAGAGGCAAAAGGAGTTTTGTTAATTATGTTACCTTCCTCTTGCTTACTCTATCCGTCGTTGAAAAATGCATACGAATCCGTTGGCAATCCAACGGATTTATATACCCTGGACAGTCGATAAGGATCTAAACAAAATAGTTCTGCATTTTCTTCGAATGTCACATTTTAACGAAATAGTGTAAGAGTTTGGTACAGCACGTCTATTCTGATCCTAGTCAAGTATCATACGGATATAAAGGCCGTCACAAACTTAGCTATAATATATATTAATATACCTTAATATACCGTACTAAACACACTGAGACCAGAAATATATATTATAGCTAAGTGTGTGGTCACGCGAAAATTGTATAGAAAATATATATTAATATGCCTAGCTATAAATATATTAATATATATTATAGCTAGGTCTGTGACGGCCTTAAATGATACTTGACTGTAGGAACAGAATAGACAGTAGACGTGCGTAATTTACTTCCAAAACTTAAGAATGCTCCAACTTTTTAATTAGCAGGTCGGATGTCTGTCAGTGCGAATATCGACGTTAATGACATTAAAATAAGATTCATATTAGCGCGCCTTGTACAGTGGCGGTTACGACGCTCGCCGCATTTTTGATGTGGCGAAAATGTATGAAAAAATTTGAGAAATTTTCTTATTTTTCTTATAACTGGAAAAGTTGTTTATTTTTATATAAAATTTTTAGCGGACTTTATAGAGGACTAAATAAGCAACAATTTTTTTGTATATTTATTTTCCCCAGTTCAGTGTATTTAGATATTAAGGTACCTAATCAGACCCCATTTTTATCATATTTTGCGATTATTGTGATGGTTAAAACGTATTTTATGTGAAAATTTTGTATGCGGCTATAGAATTTTTATGGTACAGTCGTGGAGATGAATATATTATCTTTCATTTGAAACCAAAATATCCTCGCAGTTTGACTCCTAATTCTTTAATAGGGTACCGGAAAATCGCTGATATTTGTAATAGCGTCCTTAAGGCTTTATATACAAAATATGATTTATTAGAGGGAGACTATATAATACACTAGCTGTTGCCCGCGACTTCGTCCGCGTTAATATAGTAAAATAACGAAGATGGATAGTTTTCCCTTTTTGTGGATCCTTATACAAAGGGTAAAAACGGGACATATTTAAGCAAACGTCAAACGCAAACGTCAATAAACTTTAATGTTTCTAACTCAAGAAATGACGGACTTTCATTCAAACTTTCAACCCCAATTTCACCCCCTTGGGGGTAGAATTTCAAAAAACGCTTAAATACTTAACTATTCATTTTTAATCAGTAGCCCAAAAATAAAGTTTCATGTTTCTAACTCAAGAAATAACGGATTTTCATTATAACTTTCAACCCCAATTTCACCCCCTTGGGGGTAGAATTTTCAAAAACGCTTAAATACGTATTCATTCATTTTTATTTAGTAGGCCAAAAATAAAGTTTCATGTTTCTAACTTAAGAAATGACGGACTTTCATACAAACTTTCAACCCCTTTTTCACCCCCTTCGAGGTAAATTTTCCCAAATTCCTTCCTTAGTGGGTGTCTACTTTGTAAAACAACCCTACTCACCAAATTTCGTGGCTGTAACTTTAAAAGTGCTCAGCGATGATGAATCAGTCAGTCAGGACTTGTAATTGTACATATATAGATAAAGATTGAGACAAAACATAACACACATGGGAGAGATAAAATTGAGAGGGAAGAATTCGAGAAGGACATGACTGTGTGAGCAAGACGAAATCTGCGAGAAAGGACATGTGAGTGCCTTAACCTCAGCTGATTTGCACCTGAACAAATGTTACCACAATAGTATTGCCAATATCCATTTATATAATCATTGTAATAAACTATCACCTTATAGTATTAGTAGGATTTTCCTTATAGTAGCTGCAGCACACATGTGCAGTCTCACGACGCGGACGCGCCGGCGCGGGCGACCATCCGCCCTCAAACCTTCACCCACAGCCGGAGGTCGCCGCGAGGTCGCACACTACTGCAACGTACCGACTACCGATACATCTTGATCTGAATGGAAATCAAAGTTAGAACGCACCAAAACTAAGGCTGCCCGAACGCTAGGGCTTTACGTTTTAGCGGCTACACCGCGAGATTACCTACAAGCAAACGTATGTAATGACAGCGCGACCGCGCCGCTATTTAAATAAATCGTTACATATTATTATTATATTTGCTTGTCACCTCGCGGTATAGCGGCCAAACCGCGCGTTCGTGCCGTCGCGCCGCTAAATACAGCTTACTGTGCCATTGAATAATGAATTTCTGCGCCCGGATATTGATATTCAAATTGCGTAACTTATCAATTACCAACGACGAGAAGAAAGTCCTATCAAAGATTTTGATGTGATTTGAAAGATCCCCAGAAATCGATCGTTTCAATTTTAGAAACAATTGCTCTAAGATACCGACAATGAAGCTTGCAAACACAAGTCATAAGGTCACGGAATATACAGACATAGACCGAGGGTACCTATAACATTTTACATAATACAGCAAGTGATCTAGCGCCAATAATTTTCCTCATTATCGTGTGCGGCGGACAGACAGACGGCCGTCGCCGTATACGGCAGCTGACAATCACCCGATGAGCTAATGAAGAGGTAAACCTCTGCACTTCCGCAACACGCCGGTGTCCCAATGCTCGCTGCATGTTTATGCTCGCTCCTAATACGGCATCTTGCATCGAGAGTTACAATTCCAAAAACCATAAACAAGCGCAGGTAATTCCGTTTAACGCGCAGCTGCGTAAGATCGTAATATACGAGAAACGAGAGCTGTGTGCGCGCAGCCTTACTTGCGTAACGTGTGCGCCGGCCCTTAGCGCTGCGATGGCCACTCGGGCGTATTCTTTTAAAGAGGACATTGTGCGGTGGTGAAAGCAAATGTTAGGTTCCCACGGTGCGCCGTCTCCCTCCCACCACTGCGCGCCGCGTAAGGGCGACAAGGACGTGCGACTGCTCCAATTCGGGCCTTTCTAACCCTCATCCTTGCGGCGGTTGCGTAAGGCTCCCGCGGGCATCTCTAGATTACATGCAGATTACCGCGCATACATTAATTGCTGCTTGTCTACCGTGCACCGGCTTCGCTAGTTCTTAAACATAATATTATGTACAACTATAGAAGTAACGATAGCATCATAAATTGTGGGATTCCCTAGGATTTACGCTAGGATCTACGATTTACGATAGGCTCTACAATCCAAAACAAACCACTAGCGACATAATATCGTAGATGGTGAAAGACTGTGCTTTTGCCGCCCGTCCAATGCCCATATTAGCTTAATATACTTTGGGGACTATAGGCATCATATTTAACTATTACAATAATATTCCTGATACAACCGAAATTTCAACAATACAAATTCACTGGAGGTCCAAAAAAGGCTTGGAACAGAGCACGTAGAATTTCGTATATAAGCTTATCGCAGCTGCCTGTCGAAATTCTGCGTGATCCGAGACTGCACTTTGGCTGATGATTGATGATGACTGATGAGATAATATTATGTTGTTGCAGGACGACAGAGGAGGCGCAGGGCGCCGCGACCGCGCCGTGCCGCCCCACACGATAGAGGTAAGCCGTAAGGATAACATCAACATTCAACACGTTTTACACGGCTAGCGGCTCAAGTCTCAACCAAAAGTTACTAAGCACACTATGTTCATTACATCTTTGTTCCAACCTCACTCCTCAGTTCCACCGTAGTCAAAGCCTAAACACCAATTAGGTTTTGTAAAATGAAGTGTGATTTGATCCGTATCCGATCCGATATAGCTTTGGTAACGCAGGCAATGTTCATAATTCGCGTCTATTGGTCGTCTTGTTGTTAAACCTTTAATTTTTTTGTTGGGGCACACTAATAATAGGTACTTATTTTAAACCTATAAAATCGTGCTAGGACTTGGAAGCTAGGTATTTAGGCAACGCGGGTCCCATACATCATGTCGGTGCTCTATTTACCCCTGGCAGTCGCGGTGGACTTTCATCGCCGTGTATGGATATCGGCGGTAATCTGTAAGTGACAAATCAATAGATCAATTACTGATATCTGCCCCGACGCGGCTGCCAGCTCGTTAGTAGCTGTATCGATTATATCGATATTGCTGTATCGATTATACTGATATCGATATTACCTACGGATAACGATTTCGCACGATCATTGAATCCTTGCTAATTATGTCGATTTATTACTTTAGTAGATCTTGCTCGCATCTTAGTCGACACACCGCGGAATCTTATACAGGAACACCCTCGCATTTATAATTTTAGCTATTAATATATTGTATTTTCTATTATTTATAACTGATAGTTATAAATGTGTTTATCCCCAAATATTATAATTTTCATCTGAAACAATGCCTTGATGAGACTGGCTAGCACGCTCAAAAGTGCAGAGCCAAGTTACTGACTCAGGTTACCATTATATCACTGGCAACATGTAAGCTATCACTGTATCGCGTGGATTATGCGATTAGTAATGTGCGCGCGCGCCGGCATCGCGGGCCGCGGCTCCCAGCTGATGGCAAAAACATCGGAAATTACGAAACGCGCCGCGCCCGCCGCCGCGCCGCCGACCGCCCCGACCGGCCCGTCAGCCGCGACACGCCTCGCAGGGATGGGAACGGAAACATCATCGACTATCAAGTTCTAATAATAATTGCCTCTGCACCTAAACGAGATAACATAAATACCTATGATTTTCGAAATGTCATATATTTTTACGGTAAACTCGAAGGTCTCAAACGCTAACGGAATTTTAACTTGAGAATTGAGATGTACTTATCATCAGATTTGTGTTTGCAGTGACACATAATATTACAATCAGTACCTATGGTTTTCGAATTTTTTGCTTTAAATACGAAAGTTATTTATACTTTGATTACTAGCAGTTGGCACAGAGAAAAATCTGTTAAAAAAATTTATGCTCCTTGTTGGTTGTTGCATTTAAATCGAATAACATTCTGTTCAGTACTGATTGGCCGAGCTGCTTATAACTGGCGGCGGAAAATTATGCTCCTAATTCCCAATAATACACGAACTAATCAAATAATGAGCGATAATGTTTTAATTGCATAACGTAATGAATAGTTAATGCGCTGCAAGTACGCGGCCGGTGCGTGTTCGCCGAGAAATGTTTGACGATGATGTATCGCCGACGAGGGGCAGGATACGGCATTATGTATGCGCTGTTGGCCAATTATTATGATACCCCTAAAAACGTTGCAAGTGTTCATATTTTTAGGCTCGAGCGCGTCCGTTCCGCCAGGCGCTTTCTCGATAAACTATCGACTGTGTCACGCACGCACGTCACTACTGGGAGTGTATACTTCGTTCGTGTTTATTTTACCTCCGTGAGAGTAAAGCTTATCTAAGTAGTTTAGTTGGCATAAAGGTCTAAGTTGCTTAGATGCTGTATTATAATCTAATACAACCTCTAAGCAACCTAGACCCATACATTTTTGGTTTCTAACTTTGATGTCGGTAATATCTGACCGACAGGAGACATAATAAATAAATAAATAAAAATGTTTTATTCTTCACACAACATAACTTACAAGTAACAAGATTTACATTATTTTTTATTTTTAACCCCCGACCAAAAAGAGGGGTGTTATAAGTTTGACGTGTCTGTCTGTCTGTCTGTCTGTCTGTCTGTCTGTCTGTCTGTCTGTGGCATCATAGCATCCAAACGGGTGGACCGATTTTGATCTAGTTTTTTTTGTTTGAAAGCTGACATGACGGTGAGTGTTCTTAGCTATAGTTCATCATCATCAGCCTGCTCATTGCTGAAATATCACGGTATATCTGGTTCGTGATAGGACGATTAGCAACTTGCAGTCGTTTGATGGGTTTTATATTTTGCATCCTGGTTCGAGACACTTATGAATATATACACATTATTGGAAAGTTGACCTGGTGGTGCAGCATCACCTGGTAATCAATAGGATACCCAACTCCTCACCAACTTAGAGCAGAGGTTTCGTGTTTGGGCTCATTTTAATTGCGACAACCAGTAAGACGTAGATAAACAGTAAATATTTGCATGCTGCTGCTGCAGCATCACCTGGATTCTATAGGAGCCAAGCTCCGTATGAACCTAAAGTGGAGGTTTCATGTTTGGGCTCATATTGATGGCCTCATCCAAGAGGACATATTTTATAGATGGTATTCATTGGGATATGATCCAGTTGATAGGAATTATTCTGCACAAGTTTAAAAAGCATAAAATAAAATTAAATTAAGAAATTTAAAAAAACCCCCGCCAAAAAACTTTAAAAAGTAATGAAATAACATTTCCTGACTTTAAGTTTAAATCATTCCTAAGAGTAAAGTAATATTTTAGTCCATAATTGTTGTCAAGGTGTGTCGGGGGACCGCTAATGTAGATGTTTGATTTCACATAACAATATAAATTAAGGGTCTGTTCACAGCGACCCGAATCGAGAGAATCAGCGACTATTATGGCGATACAAAATGCAAAAGTCGCTGTTGTGGTAGTTTACTTAGCGGTCCCCCGACACACCTTGACAACGATTATGGACTAAAATATTACTTTACTCTTAGGAATGATTTAAACTTAAGAGCGTTTACGTCGAACGCATAATGTCGAGTTTCATGTAATTCAGTGCAACTTTATTCACACAGAAGCAAGTGCGTCTGTGTGCGTGAGTTGGTTCATTATAGTCAAATCAAAAGATTTTGATCCGTGCGGAATGCGGATGCAATGTCGATGCGAGTCGGTTTATTATTATTGATTTACCACTACATTTTAGCATACTATTACTATTAATCCTAAATCCACTAATGCATTATGTTGAATGTTTTATGTTACTTTATAAAACATAAAATGAGTAATATGAAATTTTGGGCAAAGTTGTAATTTTATGTAGGTACAATAAGGTGATTGTCATAGTGAGACACAATTATTATCAGATGTTTATCATTGTATTAAAATAAAAAAATCGGATTTATATTATTTATTCAAGTGTAACCCTATTAATATTATGTACGCAAAAGCTTGTATGCATGGACATATTTTGTTACTCTTTCACGCAAAAACCACTGAATGGATTTTAATGGAACTTTACAACAATATAGCTTTAAATACATCAGAATAACACGCAACAATTTATAAACCACTGATCTCTACTATACAAGTACGCTGGATAGCTGATATCCTTTGAAATGACAGCTATTCCTTGTGCCTATTTGAAGCTGAATCAGCGCCCCCATTATTCGGGTAGAGAACTAAATCTGACGTAAAAATGACATTTGAAAGCCGCCATATTGGCGCTGATAGCAGTAATGAGAGTACTTGGAACTAATACTAGTGATGACAACTGTTGTTATTGGTTGTGGTTACGTCAAATTTAGTTCTCTACCCGAATAATGAGGGCGCTGATTCCGCTTCAAATAGGCACAAAAAGCAGGTGTGTATTAGCTATCCAGCGTACTTGTATAATAGAGATCAGTGTTATAAACACATCGTGAAAATCCAAGATGGCCGCCGCCGTAGCCGGCCGGTAGTTGTAAGAAAAATTGCAGATTACACATATTTCTTATTTCTACCTCAATATGGATATCAAATGAAAGGACTTGATTGGTAGAGAGGTAAAAAGCGGCCAAGTGCGAGTTGGACTCGCCCATGAAGGGTTCCGTAGTAGCAATAAGGTTTATTTTTATGAAATTAATAGGTGTTTGATTTCTTTTTATATTTCAGTCGATTTTATGAATTTTATTAGATTAAGGTTTACCATTTATGACGTATAAACAAAAGCTACTGGCTAGATCTCGTTCAAACCAATTTTCGTTGGTAGTTTTAATAGTAATCTACATCATATATTTTTTTTAGAATTATCATGCCCCTACTTTAGAAATTAGAGGGGGGGGGACACACATTTTACCAATTTGGAAGTCTCTCTCGCAAACTATGCAGGTTAGAAAAAAAATGATATGAGAAACCTCAATATGATTTTTGGAGACTTATCCATAGATACCCCACACGCATAGGTTAGATGAAAAAAATTTTTTTTTGTTTCAGTTGTACTTATGGGGACCCCTAAAATTTTTAAAAAATTTTCCATTTTTGCATCAAAATCTTAATGCGGCTCACAGACTACATCTACTTACCAAGTTTCAATAGTATAGCTCTAATAGTTTCTGAGAAAAGTGGCTGTGACATACGGACGGACAGACGGACAGACAGACAGACACATGACGAATCTATAATGGTTCCGTTTTTTTGCCATTTTGGCTATGGAACCCTAAAAAAATGATAATATATTTTATTATTTCGCAACATAACTGAACGAAATGTAGGCAGAAATGAGTGTAACTGAAATGGTATAGAATCTATACATATCTATACATATAATAAAATCGTAGGAAAGTCAATTCTGTACATTGAACATTTTTGAAAAATAATACTTGGGACGTGATCTACAATCGATACGGAAGCCAAAAATATAAATATAAATAAATATATAGTTTTTAGAATTTTTGTCTGTTTGTCTGTTTGTCTGTATGTATGTCCGGGATAAACTCAGAAAGTACTGAATGGATTTACTTCAAATTTTGCACAAATATTATATAGAGGTCGGGTCAACACATAAGCTATATATTATGACGATATCACCTAGGGCGGGGGGAGGGGCTCAAGTTTCAATATTTTTAGTTTTCTGCTCATATCGCTAAAACGGTGCGTTGTAAAGAAAAAATGTCCGGTACGTAATGAAAGCCCATAAAATTTCCTACAAACATGTATTTCACACTTTGTATCTATCTTCACTCCTTGCTATGCTATGAGCTTTTGTCTATCTTTTCTATACAAATTTCGAGTGTCGTTTGATTAACATGCTGCAGCTAACAGCTTTGGCATTGGTCTTTTCTTGGGGGGGGGGGACTTTGCCCCCCCCCAATCCCCCCCCCAAACCCTCCCTCCTCAAATTTTGCTTCAAACAAAGCGGTGTCGCGGCGTTATATATCTTTTTTAAGAACAAAGTTAAAAACTAAACTACACATACGGTTTTTCAGTGTCGTTTGTTTTGGGGGGGCTGCGCCCCCCCAAACCCCCCCCCCCTCTTATTCCTCATGACACTTTTGTTCATAATTAAAAGGTATCGTGGAGTTTGTATTGCGTCTTAATTATCCTTTTTAGGAACAAATCTATACATATTGTAATAAAATCGTAGGAAAGTCGATTCTGTACATTGAACATTTTTGAAAAATAATACTTGGGACGTGATCTCCTATACTAACGCGGACGAAGTCGCGGGCAACAGCTAGTAATTATTTAAAAATCAAAAGCACAACAGCTTTTAAATAGGTAAACTTTTTTATTTATGTTATCAGCTACATATTTATACGGAAATCGGAGGTTTGCATGATTTTTACGCTCTAGGCATTCCACTATAATCCCAATAAAGAATTCTAAAAAAAAAGGGAATTTATTTGATATATTTTATTATGATTTATGACGGCATAGCAAAGAAAAAACTGCCATTAAAATTTAAAATACGTTCAATTCAAGGTACCTTTTCTTAGTAACTATAAAAAATTATAATAAGAACATTGTAACCAATTTCTTGGAAATAAAGACTTACTTACTTACTTACTTACTTACTTAGTGTTGGTTTTCACATTCATCTAATATTCTTATTGTTTTTACCTTGGAAATCGGTTTAAATTTTTTGTTAAAAAAAAAAATAATTTCACCCTTTTTAGTTTTTTAAATATTAAATAACATAAATGTCAGTTGCAGATAGATATAATTTAGGCATGAAACTAGCACCTATTAACTGTACTTAATTTCGGAAGTCGGAAGTCGGTCAAAAAAAAATACTGCTATTCAAATACAATTCAAGGCACCTTTTCTTCGTGTTGGTTTTCACATTCATCTTTTTCCGTTGTTGTTTCTTCAGTTGATTTACTTTTATATTGCCTGAAATAAAAACACAAATAGAAAGCACACAAAACACGTTATTTCTAAGTAATTAAATGAAAAAATAAGTTGAAGTAAGGATAACAGTGATAATAGCAACCTTTTAGCCATTCTTGCCTTTTCCAAGCTTTCCAAATTTTCTACATTTTTGCGCTTTCTTTTTTTTCTTAAAAATATATTCGTTTTGTTTCCCATTAGTTCTGTAATGTAATGTGTTTTAATAGTAAAATTATTTTCCGCCATAAAAATACATACATAAAATGTATTATATTACTTACTAACAAAATAAAATATTTACTTACCAAACAATCAAGATTTTTCGATCACGCTATAAATGTTCACTACTCTAGTATGCGCGACAAAGGTCAACAGAGTTCATGCGCAGCAGGGAGCGATACGTCCACCCTCCAGCAAGCCTCGCGGCGGTCTGATTTCAATTGCTTTGCGCGCAGCGATTTATAGTAAGTTTTAAAATATTTGTAGAAAAAAAAATAACAAAGTATTTATTGATATTTAAAAAGTATACTTTTAATTAAAGTGTTCTTCTATCATATGAAGCTATTATTATATTGAAATAAGTAAGATAATTAGGTAAAAATAAGGTTTTAAATCCTTGATATTTCTCATTCTTTGAATTTAAATTACTTATAGTTAAATACCTAAATGAAATATTTTTTTCTGATAACTATTTGCTTAAGGATCTTGTCAATAGGTTATTATTTTTTTCTAATTAGATCTGTCGCTGGTTTCGTAAATTTGAGGCTTCGAAACTGATACTATAACGGAATTTAAGAAAACCTCTGTTATGGTATCGAGATTTAATGTACAAATACTCTATAAATCGTATTTTTTTCTCTGATAACTATATAGACAGTGAAATTTCCTATAAAAATAAGTTACCAACATTTTTATAAAGATAAGTGGTTAATGATTTTTTCAAGTTTGAAAAGTACAGTTTTAAGCCAAATTGAGCGTGAAAGGTGTAAACGCTCTTAAAGTCAGGAAATGTTATTTCATTACTTTTTAAAGTTTTTTGGCGGGGGTTTTTTTAAATTTCTTAATTTAATTTTATTGTACCACATATTTTATTTTATTCATAGACATCAAAGATAGAAACCAAAAATGTATGGGATTTGACAGGCATCACATTCACTGTTGCCCACTGCGATGCATTATAACCATAAAGTTAATATCACAGATTAAGGATATATAGGTAGATGTAGTCTTAGCCCGTCATCGCGTGGCCATTTTGTGCTTATTTTCATACAAGTAGTGTGCGTTTATTTTCTTGAATATTTCTATTTGTCGATCATTTCGAAGCACATTTAAATCCAGAAAAGAAAGTCATTTAGTTCATGATATCGATAAACTATAGTTCAAGTAATGAGAATCCGTAAACACACGTAAAAAGCTATGCAACTTTTGTAGTCAAATTAGTAATTAATGTGACATTTTTAGCACTAATGCCTTACATAGCACGAATAAGGGATTATTAAACTTAAATATTATCCTTTTTAGCTTACAAAAATACCAATTGAAAAGTCCAAAAAACGTTGTTCAAAACTTACGTATTTAATGTTAAATCCACGTGTTTGAGGCATTCTTTGGCCATTCTTATGGTTTATAATTTAGCGGAACCATAGAACTCAACAATATCTAGCATAAAATGTTCAATAAAAACCTTTATTATCACTTTTATTACATGAAATATGCATACCGACTCCTTTGTTATGTCCTAGTAAGTAGGACATAACATTACACGCTTTTGACGCTTGTACACTGATATAAGGCTCTCTCCTGCTATAGTATCTCAATGGTTAATATACCTAGCGGAATAGAGCAACAAACTCGAGCTGTCAAACGTAGCCGAAATTGGTTTTCATCAGCTGTGTGAAAAATATTATATTGTACTACGTATACACTTACACAAGCATGATTGAACATGAGTTCTATGAGATTAAATTGTCAACGGGGCTGATCCGGGCTGATGGACGTCAAAAAAGAGAGATGCTGTCATATATCACACGTCTCTTTTTACCACGCAGTGTTACTGATAGTGACATCTCGCTTGCTCAGGCCTTTGTTTCTCTATTCCGCTAGGTATATGAACTTTATTGTTATAACAAATCCTATACATTTTTTGATTGCTAAAGTACCATGTTGAAGGTAAAATAACTGAACGGAGTTCTCACGTGAATACTAGGTACTGCGAGTCAGGAACGATTACGTGGACGCGTGCTAGACCGGTCATGTGCGCTAGGTGGTCTAAGGCTGGACCTGAACGACTATGCTCAGATCCAATTTAAATCATTGCGTTATTGATACAGTAGCAGCCGCCAGTTTCACTGGATTATGGCGCTCAATTGGCAGTTATAATATAGAAATTAATGGATGCAAAAGGAATGGACAGAGATATTTAAAACATTGATGAACTGCCGCTCCAGCACATGGAATCTTTTGATGCTGATATTCGCTACTGCAGTTGAATTCAGCCTAAACGTAACCAAATGATAAGTAATGACTCATTAGTCATTACTTATCATTTGGTTACGTCTAATGACTAATTATATTCCTCCGATCTAAACACATCACTTTTGTGTGACCCTCACATACTTATTTTGCCTCATCCACATTCAAACCGAGACAAACAAGCCCAGCTCAAACACGCAGACAGGTTCCGGGTAGCCACTGAAACATACAGTTGAATATAGGTCCGGCGTACCACCTTTATAAACATAAAGGTGGTATTTAAGAATATGGACTAAGATCAAATAATTTCAAGCTGGTTATAATACATTTCGTACATACGGTCATTTCAGACTCCAATAATCCAACATGAACTTTAAGTAAATATATATTTTAATTGATCTTTAAAAAGGTAGCGCTAAAACCTTCTTATTCCTCCATTCCTCCATAAGACATTCGAAACATCAAATCGGTATATCGTTGTAAGTTAGATGCAAAAGTGAGAGAGGAGGGCGTGGCGGCGGTGCGCGCGGGCGCGGGCGCGGTGCTCACACGTCGCGGCCTTACGCAACTGATGCTCGTCTTCAGATACAGGGTGTGGCGCCAGTGGTAGCGGCTACCGTAATATAACTGTTCACTTATTAAGTCCGCCATTTCATATCAACCAAGCATAATATAAAATATATGTCCGAGTCTCTATAATATCATGTTTTATATATGTATGTAAAATTAAATTTGGTATTTTATTTTTTCCACTTTCCCGCTGGATGGATTTTCGTATATTTTGTATTCGTAGCTAGAAATTAATTAAGTATTAACTATTTATCTATAAAAGTGGTGTAAGTCCCTCTGCGTGACGCTAGCGACAGTGATGAGCCGATCGAGGACGGTCGTGGCGGAACGTTGCGCAAACGCAGCGCGCCTCACGACGCCCCGTCACTCGTGCCACGCCCGAGCGTGAACCCGAACATTATGTTCACATAGAACCTCATTTTAAGACCCAGTTGCACCAGCGTGGGCTAAAATTAATCATAATACTAGGTCTCTTGTTCTTCATATGTATGAAAAGAAAGTACGATATTTTGGAAAACCATTAAAAGTAACTAAACAGTAAACTAGCGTATATGGCGTTAGCATTTAACATTTTAACTATTTGTAATCTCAACTATTTTTATTCAAATCTAAACATCGAAACATCATTGGATGTTAAATTAGAATCGGTAGACTTTACTATTAGCTATAATATCATAGTAGGTCGCTTGTAAAGTGCAACAATGGTAAAGTTGTTATACTTATTAATACCAATGTAGACGCAGTATATTCTGTATTTAACTATTTACTAATTAAACGTCTGTCAATTCCTCAAAATGCTCTCATCTCGGTAAAGAGAAAGTACAGAGCTGATAGTGCAGTGCGAGGTCACGCATCTGTCTCCCGCGCTAGCATATCACGACCCGCGACACCGCGACACCGACACCGGGTGTGGCGAGCACGACCCGCTCACGTAACGAGCTCATCTTCATCTTCATAAAGGTGGGGTTCCAGTGCCAGCGTAAAGTGACTTATAGAAGCTCGTTCGGTTCTTTGTTGTTTGCTTCGAATTCGGGTTTGTAATTAAGCAATGCAGTAAACTTTATTCATTTACCGAATAGAAAAAGTGAATTCAGGCAGTAGCTGTTGTAGTAGCGATATAACCGTTACTCCGTCCTACACTTGGTAAAACATTGCAATTATTATTTAAATAGCTCCTTACATAATATAATTATGAACAGTTAACGCCGATACCAGCAGCACCATAATTAAATTTCCGTTAAACGGCGAGCTAATGATGTCGTGTGTGTCGTGTTGTAAGTGTCGGGCGTGGTGCGCGGCGGCCTTTGCACAACCGCGCCGGGTGTGGTGCCAGTATGAGCGGAGCGGGCACATAATTAATAATTATTATAAAATATAATAAGTGTCTATGCATAGTGTAGGCTAGGGCCAATGCCTATATATAGGAACTGTAATGCAAATAAATATTTTAGAAACTCAGATGGAATCAACTTATGTAATATAATAAGTAATAGTAGATAACTAAACCCATTTATCTCAGATCCGTCTAAGCATTTAGTATAACAAGTTTCTAAGTATATTATAATACACGAGTATGGGCAATTAACTCGGTCTATTCTAGCGAGCCTAGCACAATCTTCGCCTAGATTAATAGTTAATACGGTCCTGCATCCTCGTGTATAAATCTGAACTTTCTAACTGCAATATTGTCTGCGGAGACATTATGGCTATCACCATCGGCCGGCCGCTATAATATGGCGCGTGGTACGGTTTCTGAAATATTGTACCACGATAATAATTACAAACAGTGTTGCTCATGAGTCATCACTCATGATGTATAGCGATTAATCAGGGATTATTACATGACTGTATTAATTAAAACATGTTAGCAAAAAATGTCAAAAGTGTATATTGTTAAGGAATATCGGTTCTTCTCGCAGGGTTAGTTCCCGAACCGGTGGTAGGCAACGTAGACTTCTGACGTTCAAAAAGTGTATCATGATACCTATTTTGAATAAAAAAAGATTTCATTTCATTTCATTTTCATTTCATTTCATTTCAATAAATGAGGCTTTATTATTATTATTATTATTACATGTATTTAACAGTACATTGTCATATACCACAATGGTATAATGAAATAAGCCACACTCTGCTGGCTAAGCGTTTCTAGATATGGAATTATTGTTCTCTAACTAGATTAGATTTTTATTATTAGGAGCAAAGTTTGAGTTATGACTGTAGCAGTAAGCAAAGTGGAAAATACCGACCTGTGTTAATTATACCCCAGCTAAAATTAATATTTGCCTCATTAATTAATTGAATTAATTATTGTAGATTCATAACTAATCGGAAATAAAGCGTTCTCACGACGGCGGCGGCGCGTGCGCCACTCCTCGTCCTGTACTACACATACTACTTAGTACTTGTATAACGCGCTTAAACACGACAAATATAAATTAATAAAGTATACATATAGTGCATATTATAACATGTTTTAGGCACCCTGAACATTGTGTTTCTTTACCGATATTTTAAGAAACAGACATAAACTGATGGGTTATGATTTTCGTCAATGCTAAAATTAATAACTTCGGAGCTACGTTAGGAAAATTTTCCTCTTTTTACCATCAACTCGGAAACTGTTCTGCAATAACAGAATATTATTTAATTTATTCTACATTTCTTAAATTCGGCCCATTTGCAACCAAATCACACAAAAAAATATATTTTCTCTATTATATTATGTATTTAAAGAAATGAAGTTAAAATACCTCAGATTACAGATTTGTCGTAATACAATAAGACTATTGTCCCCAGGCTTGTGAGGCTCCGATCCAGGTGGAGCCTGTGGACTTGAGCGTGCGCCGCCCGCCCACCCCGCCCACGCTGCATGCCGCCCGCCGCCGCCCGCGCCCGCCCCCCACCGGTGAGTTTACACAGGCGAACACGACTGCAGGCTGATGTTGCTCATTATAGGGTATTCATCAGCGGGCTTAGTTGGTAACTGCTGCTGTGTGTTGTTTTAATGAACGTTATCGAAAGAGAAATGTATGGATATTACGATGGCACGTATCTCAGGATTATTATGGTGCCATTCGACATACAGTAACCGACCCTAGACTCTAGAGCATCGTATTGTCTGGAGGTTAACGAGATCAATCTCTACAACAATAGAAAAGCCTTCGTTATAAATGTCAATAAGGATTTAATCCTTGAAAACTGGAAGCTTAAAAAGTAGTTATGGTGACGGTGACGGTGAGCGTCGAGGTCGAGGGGACGAACCGCCAACCGGTGCCGGATGTGCACCAGGATCTAAGCGTTGACAACATCACCGAGAATACTACAACGTTGACTACATGAATATTTATGTACGGACTTATATGGAAATGAGGATCGAGTAAATCACACGAAACGTCACAAACGGTCGTTTCCTGAACGTAGCAGAGTCTGCAGAACCGAACCCGCGACCCTCGCGCCGCGCCGGTTTGATCTACCACGCGCTCAACCACTGAAGGCACAGAGATCGTCAATTATATGACAGGTACTAGATGAAGCCCGCAACTCCGTTGGGCCAAAACTCGTTTACTGCGCGGGAGCCGTACAATTTTCCGGGATATAAGTATCCTTTATAATATACCCTTTTCCGGGACTCAAGGTATCTCCATACCAAATTCAGCGGTTTGGGCGTGAAGAGGTTACAGATAGACGAACAGACGGACAGACACACTTTGGCATTTATAATATTAGTATCGACATTGGTTGTAATTTTTCTTATTGTCATCGAGCCCTTAACTTATTTATCCTCAAAGCTCTAGCTCAGCTGGACTGGGGGTGCTTAGTCTGCTGACGATGATGATGTGTGATGAACCCCGAGGCGAGCTAGCCGTGTGAATATTGTAATGATGTACCTGTCTGGCATTTGTTCGTTATCAGGGCGGTTGCGCAATAGTAGCTGCCGGCTGGTCGCGGTTCCTACTTCATTAACAGAGGCGCTGGTGAAAGGCGACGTCGGTGCCGCATGTCCGACCACACTTGTACACAGTACAGACATATCGGAGGCACTGTTGATGCTATTTATGTTTTTAAATAGTTTAACTATAATCAGATTCTGCTATTATTATATTTCATTAAAATCGATGTTGTTCTTATGCAGCATGTTATTAGAAGAATTACAAAATTTAATTTTTTGTAAAGATGAAAAGTTATAAATTATAATCAGTCCTTTGACGTTTCTTTCACTCTCTATTAATTAGCTGCTTGATATGGTGTAGTATGCTGCACTGAATTAGAGCTGTATTAATGTTGTAATAAAATATCATAATCTAGGAAGATGTTAAAAACTCTACAGTCTACCAGCTAAAGCACACAATGACTTGATGAAAAATTCAAGCGAAAGTATTAGGGCTGCGCGGGCGCATGTTACGGAGCAAGTGCGCGCTCGGCGTTTATGGAAATGGCCGTGTTGCTTAATTACTGTGATTTATGACGATGTACGTTTATGTGCCGCGCCGTGTACCTCAGCGTAATTAAACGAGGGCCCAGCTGATTGCGCGCGGAGTAAATGTCCCACTGTTATTGTTCATTGAGAAATGGCTGTATTTCCCTCGTTGGGAGAATTTTAGGAGCCTTAAACGTCAATCAGAATTAACGAAGTATATTAAGTTGGCGTAGTTCAAATTATGTAACTGGTAGCTCTACCCTATAACCAAAAGCAGCTGTGTCAGAACTCAGAAGTATGTCTATAATCTAGAGAGAAAAAATTTAGTTTGTCTTGTGCGATTTTCGCGTAACTTTCTGCCGCGCACTGTAAAACTCTGGAACGAACTGTCACCAGCAGTATTTCCGGACCTATATGACCTGCAAACCTTCAAGAAAAGAGCGTATTCCCTCTTAAAAGGCCGGCAACGCACCTGCAGCTCTTCGGATGTTGCGAGTGTCCATGGGCGACGGTAGTTGCTTACCATCAGGTGACCCGTTTGCTCGTTTGCCCCCTTATTTAATAAAAAAAAAAAATACATTGCTTTAATGAAGTCTAATGTATTCGTAGTTCTGGTACTATAACAATATAGGGCTTTTTAGGGTTCCGTAGCCCTTATAGATTCGTCATGTCTGTCTGTCTGTCTGTCTGTCTGTCTGTCTGTCTGTCTGTCTGTCTGTCTGTCTGTCTGTCTGTCTGTCTGTCTGTCTGTCTGTCTGTCTGTCTGTCTGTCTGTCTGTCTGTCCGTCCGTCCGTCCGTCCGTCCGTCCGTCCGTCCGTCCGTCCGTCCGTCCGTCCGTCCGTCCGTCCGTCCGTCCGTCCGTCCGTCCGTCCGTCCGTCCGTCCGTCCGTCCGTCCGTCCGTCCGTCCGTCCGTCCGTATGTCACAGCCACTTTTCTCCGAAACTATTAGAGCTATACTATTGAAACTTGGTAAGCAGATGTAGTTTGTAAACCGCATTAAGATTTTGATGCAAAAATGGAAAAAATATTAAAAATTTTAGGGGTCCCCATAGGTACAACTGAAACAAAAAAATTTTTTTTTCATCTAACCTATGCGTGTCTATGGATAGGTCTCCAAAAATCATATTGAGGTTTCTCATATCATTTTTTTCTAACCTGAATAGTTTGCGAGAGAGACTCTTCCAAAGTGGAAAAATGTGTGTCCCCCCCCCCCCCTCTAATTTCTAAAGTAGAGGCATGATAATTCTAAAAAAAAATATATGATGTAGATTACTATAAAAACTACCAACGAAAATTGGTTTGAACGAGATCTAGCCAGTAGTTTTTTTTATACGTCATAAATAGTAAAGTACAACTGAAACAAAAAAATTTTTTTTTCATCTAACCTATGCGTGTGGGGTATCTATGGATAGGTCTCCAAAAATCATATTGAGGTTTCTTATATCATTTTTTTCTAACCTGAATAGTTTGCGAGAGAGACTCTTCCAAAGTGGAAAAATGTGTGTCCCCCCCCTCTAATTTCTAAAGTAGAGGCATGATAATTCTAAAAAAAAATATATGATGTAGATTACTATAAAAACTACCAACGAAAATTGGTTTGAACGAGATCTAGTCAGTAGTTTTTTTATACGTCATAAATAATAAACTTTAATCTAAATTTCATTAAATCGACTGAAATATAAAAATAAATCAAAAATATTTTAATTTCATAAAAATAAACCTTATTGCTGCTGCGGAACCCTCCATGGGCGAGTCCAACTCGCACTTGGCCGCTTTTTTTTTTACTTTTCATCAAGCCGTCCAACTATATTCCGGCCGAATAATACACATAAGAAACTAAACTTTCTGATGTGCGCTATAGCTAGATGGCTTTCACTTTGAAATTTTCACGAGCACGGGTAGTTAGCGAATTGACCTATTTCCACGTCAGCCGCAACACCGTGTCGCCTGTCGCCGCGACACGACACCGCGACACCGCGACAAGGAGCGACCGGTGCGCACATTCCGACCGCACTTTACCGCGGGGTATGATTTATTAATTACCTTGTTAATTATTATGGGGAATGTAGATTTTAGAGCCCCGGCGTGGCCTCGTTTCGCCTTTGTGTTAGCGAGCGCGGTAATTGTTCGCAGTTGTTTATTTTATAATCGATTATAATTTACTGCTAACTGCGGTAATTTAATCCTGTTCTAGTAAATTATGCATTAATTAATGAGTATAGTACTCGTATAGTGAATGCTGGAAAGTATTAGCTATTAACTTTAACTTTTTAAGAAACTTACTGGTGTGTTCCTAAAAGTCACGCCGGATGTAAAATAACTAAGAATAAAATAAATACGTAAATTACTAGTAAGGGTCAATTCAGACCGCAACGCAACGCGTAGATGCATTTCTAAAGTATTGAATTAACCGACTTCAATTGCGTGAGACGTCACGCAAGTCGGTCAATTCAATACAAATTTAGAAATGCATCTACGCTTCGCGTTGTGGTCTAAACTGACTCTAAAGCTCTCGACTTTGATGACGCCTTGTACCAAGTGCTTTTGTGGTATGTACTCCTTTTGTGAAGCAAACAGGACTTGTAGAAATTACTCACTTACTCGCCTGTGGCTTGTAAAGTGTAATACAAAAGTAGGATAACTTTTCTGTACACAAATAAACAAAAACTATGGTATTTACTTGCAGAACACGAGTCTTGTAATAGAACCGTATGCAGGCTATAAATATAGAACAGTAAACCTCAGTATCCGATTTTACTATTTTGATGCAACATAATTTTAGCTTGGTTAATGGTTCCTCGTTCGATACAGTCTGAGGGTAGAGAGTAGAGATCATCAGAACATACATGGCTTCCAATTTGCCTACATTTGCATACCGTCCAGAGGTATTTGTCGATATATCGGCTATCAGCCACCCGTCCACGTGGTCATGACGTAGTCACTCCGCGACATTCCCAACTAATTGGTGGTATTGAGATTTACCTACAGACGCTCCAAGATTTGCCGTACCCTTGTTAACAAAATTGGACTGCTGATAAAGTTATACGCGATTGCCGACTCTACAAGCTCGTGATACGGATGCTTATCCCGTGTATGGAAACATGACAGAATGCTACCCTTGTTAGGACAATTAGGCAGCTGATGCCACATACTACAAGCTATTAGCGACTCTATATGCCGAAGTTACAGCTGAATGTCGTGTGCAGCGCGTGACAAATGCTACCAGTCATGAATATGCGAGATGAAGAGATCTATGATCTGTTGCATAACAGCCTCGTTAAACCCTGACGAATTCTAAGGATGTTTGGTAGCAGCGAACTATTTGTACTCGGTATTGGTATAGGTGAAGATTTAAGCGCTTACATGCTTCTTCTCATGTCTTCTCATTATACTTGTATGCGATTGTACAACTGGCCATGCAATTGCTTAGCTTATCACACACATGACACATCAATCAAAAACCCAACTCAATTTGTTGCTCTTTTCTGTCTATACTTCTTAATCAATCTGTATCTCTCGGAAACAGTGTCATATTATACTTTTACTAAACCTACGTCGTTCTTCTCTGCCAGAACACCGGACTTTTCTTGATGAGGGGAAAAGTAGGTCGCTTATTTCACAATGGCTTTCTAGTTTTTCCTGAATTATTTTACGTAGCTAAATAGCTATGTCCACATTGTGCCCCTTTCATTTCATTTCATCTTCAATTTTCATAATCTTTTGACACTTCGAATGTCAGAAGATTATGAAAATTGAAGATGAAAGGGAACAATGTGGACATAGCTAATGTCCTTAACTAGATGAGCGTCTGTATCACTACAAAATCCTGCTATAAGGTAGAGGGCTGGTTCACAAATCACGACTTCACCCTCTTTCAACTCAAGCGTTAACATTAGGCAACCGTACTTTTTGCTGTCGAGTTATTTTTACAGCGAAATATATTTACACTTATAAAACTGGAATCCGCGCAAGAAATAGTTGTGTTTCAATGCAACAGCGGCGCAATTACAATATATTATTAATATGTAGCGGAATACATTACAATATATTACACGCGCGGGCGGGAAGTTCGTTTCTATTGTCATTACAGTGTGCACTGTTGTCTGTAACGCGGTGTGTGGCAACTGGCAACAGGCAACAGGCAGTCGGCACTCGGCGGACACTTCCGATGTGGAGTTTTCATAAGCAGATCGCTCTAACGCCTTTATGAAGAGATTTATTTAAATTCTAAAGTGGAAAGGCGAGCACAACTTTTGTGTCTCACATCCTGGTTATAAAGTTTACATTTAGAGAAATCGCTATTTTCAATAAAAGGCTCACTTGTGACTTCGTTGCTGTATCTAAATGAAAAGAAGAAAATAAACTTAGTTTGCGTTAGAGACTGAAAACATCAGAATAACGAAAAACTCTACGTCTCTCCATTTTAAGTATGGGCACAAAACTACTCTATTATTACTCGCAGTACGAAATCTCGATCTAATAAACGAAATAACTCAAATTAGTATTAATATTGTCACGTAAATCGGTAGGTTATTTACAAACATTGGTGTCGCTGTCAGTGTTTATGTTCTCGCCGCTCGCCGACAGATGGCGACACTTGTATGCGGTTGCGAGGACCGCATTATGCCAGATAAGTGCAGCGCTATGTGACAATACATATTATATTATGCGGTATGATTAACGGGCTTGTTAGCGTCGCTGACAATTTGTGTCTTAATCCGAATCGGGAGGTACACGCAGGTGTACGCAGCGGGTAGCGGATACTTGTTGGTATAGCAGACTAGGAAAAGGTCTGTAATGCGGTTACGGTTATAATACTGTCTACTAGAACTGTCCTCGTAGCTCTCCTAAAATATTCGTACCTAAAAGCTTTATTTTTTGTAAAGAATGAGTCTTATTTATTAATCCATGAAAACTATGGATATATAAAATATTAATAAGGAATATGCATCGTTTTAATTATTGGGTTTTTGCTAGGTTTTCGAAAAAACTGTAAAATTGTTGTAATATCTTTACACTGGCATATCCATATTTTTTATGAAGTACTGTCATCACACATCAGTCATCAGTTATCACTTAACAGTTATCACAATTAAAAGTATAAACGCTCAGCGCTCTACATAACACGTATCCGCTCGCGCTCATGAGCATGTCCTCCCACTGGCCGTCTGTAGGGGCCGTTTAAATAACACCTAACTTACAAATAATTAGTGTCAGCAGACATTTGAATTCGCTGCTGGTGCGCCGCGCCGGCGCAGGACATTCGTTATACTCACTGCGAGCTTTACCTAATATGAAGCGGAGATATTGTAATATCAAATATTAATGTTACTGTACTAATGTAGCTGTCACCTTTATAAAACCGTTGTTAAACTCACTATTGCAATTCAAAGTGTATAAAGCAGCGCACACTCTATACAAAAACGAATAAAGAGCGACTTGTCTCATTCATTAGTCAAGAAGTAAAGACTGTGGTTATTAGATGAAAGGCTTTGTATATGAGCCCTGCCTTTTTTTTTTTGATGCGCAGGGGAAACCCTCATAGGTCCCCCGGGTTGGGTATGTGCCTCAGCACCCCGGGGGTATGTGAGACTCCTACTCACTAAAACCACCTGCGGTTCGCCTTCAGCCGTATAAAGGAGGGATGTCCCGGATCTATCTAACACGGGACGACCGGCCGGTCTACCTCAATAGGGACCGGACTTCCACCAAAGTTAGGGAACGCTTAGGCAAACTAAAGCATTCCCCTCGGCGTCGGGACTAGCTAAGCCGGGCAAGTTCCTATCCTGACCCGGAGCCCCGTGGGACGGAAGTTATTGAAGGTTCGCATAGCGACGCCTCCGCACTCCCGTCTAACGCCGGCGAAGCGGAACGGAGGAAGGGTCATCCTCTCTGTTCCGCTCCGCGGCCTCTTTTTGCGAAAGGACGATTTCGCTAAAAGAGACCGCCGCCTGCCAGGCCTCATCGCTCTCGAGCATGCAGCGAACCATGTTGGAGAGCGAGAGGTCCCGCCCAAGCACCGCCATGAGATCATGGCGCTGCACGGCTCATCGATCGCACACCTCGAGGGTGTGCTGGGCCGTGTCCTCCGCAGCGCCACAATCATGGCAGGCTGGCGTAGGCTCCCTCCTGGATATGAGCCCTGCCTGCCTCTAATACGCCAACGAGATATCTCACTCTACACGTTTCTCGTTGTTTGATAATTTGTATCTTCATCTCTATTGACCCTAGCATGACAAAGATTTGTTCTCGCGTAGATCTATCATCGAAATAACACATTTTTATAGAGTTTTGTCGAGATAATGTCGAGATTTTGACATTATGAGACAAGTAGTTTTTAATTATCTCGAGAGTGAGATATCTCGTTGGCGTATGGTAGGCAGACAGGGGTGATATAACTATTCCGAAAATACGAGTACCGTAATCTCTAAACGAGGTTCAACTCTGAAAAGCATGCAGATTACGATTCTGAATCTTGCCAGAAGTCATAAAATATTGGTCCATTTTTGTTACACCTGGGTGGGGTGAAACAGCACGGCCCACGGGAGGTGATATTATTTCTATTCCTCTATTTACGCTTGACTGCGGCGACGATGCTCATAAATCAATTCGCTGATCTGATTGAAATCGATAGCAAACTGCTAATCGAATTGATTAACGATACTCGATACAGTCGATACCGATCTCGGGTTTATCTCCGAGGAAATGTAGGCCTTAGACTTGTATAATGTATAGTGTAGTGTAGCGCAATGGTAACTGTACAAACGTACAAATCGATTCTCACACTTGTTACTCGATTTACGGCGTTGCGCCACTGCCCGCGATGTACACTCTGTTATATATACTGAATGGATGTATACTCTATGGAAATATATTCATTGTGAAAGTATAGTAGTACTATCTCTTAAAATCCAAGTTATAACCTCTCTCTTAACGAAAATATTAATTACTGAACGACAGTTATTAGCCAGTCTATTATTGTTTATGGTTTGTTAAAATATTATGATACATACTTAATTCATAATTGACTTTAATCCAGACATAATTATATTTTAATTTTTAACACTGCACAGAAAATCACTAGAAATAATCATATTATAGCGCTGAGCAGAGCATATTTTATTTATAGCGATATTAGGTATTTAAATAGCGTATTATAGCAGTACTTCTAAATATATAAAACTCAAAGATGATGACTGACATGGTGATCTATCAACGCACAGCCCAAACCACTGGACGGATCGGGCTGAAATTTGGCATGCAGGTAGATGTTATGACGTAGGCATCCGCTAAGAAAGGATTTTGATCAATTCCACAACCAAGGGGTTAAAATAAGGGATGAAAGTTTGTATATAACAATACTTCTTAACGCGAGCGAAACCGCGAGCAATAGCTCGTCATATTATATTTTTTGTATAAGATGTTTTTTTGAGAATAGTACGGTTAGCTACGGTAAAGTGTTAACTCTGTTACAACTTACAGCATATCGAATCGTATAAGTAACGAGAATGTGTTAATACGTTTAGCTATAACACATAATGGCCAATTCACATTTATTGAACAACTTTAAGACCTCCAGTAAAACGCTTCAATATTGTATTTAAGGTTATATTGTAGTATTTAAGGTTTTATACCACCACATTATATTACGAAACACTCACTACGTCTATAATAATTAACAACACAGTGATTAGTGCATACTTTCTGACACAGCATTTTAGTAAAAAAAAGTATTAAAGTAAAATATGATTATGTATACCTTTGATCTTTTTTTTTTTTTTTTTTCCGCTCACGGCGGAGGCTAAAGTCTTTCGACCCTTTGATCTTATATTAAAAGTGTGATCCCTTACTCTAAATAGTAAAATAGTGTATTGCGTAATGCGAAGTGCATCTGACGTCTCGGTAACCAATCAAATCTCGTCCATTCGCACTGGCATACAGTTAATTTCGGAAACACGCCTAAAGCTTGTTTTCACTGTTAAACTGAATGTTACCTTATAGAATCTGGAACAATCGTATTCCTCTGTATTTATTCGAAACAAGCGCTCAAAGAGAATGTTCCCAAACAAATCTAGCTCGATCGTTACGCGCATACAATAAACTCTGCTATCTCGGCTCTAACTTGGCGCGATCGCTCCTATATCTGCTGATGCCGTCTTCTTGCCTTGTAGCCGGACAGACTAGCTTAGCCAATAGCCGGATTGTATAACAGAAAAATTTTACATGTTTTTGTCGGGAAATATGTAAAATGATGATGTGTATCAGAGGTGGTAAGATTAAACCGCTGACTTAACTTAAATGAAGTTTTTGTGTTACTAAGGGCTTGTTTCACCACTTTCTGATAAGTGCCGAATAAGCTATCCACCAATTAACTTGACAGATCGAGTATGGAGAATCTGTCAAAAAAGTTGTGAATAGCCTATCTTTCACTTGTCAGTAAGTGGTGAAATAGGCCCTTAGAGTCCCTGGAAAAGACAATAGGATAGTTTTGTTCTGGACAAAAAAACACGCTTAAACTTAACGTTTCGCGTGTTAAATAACACTAAGTATCTATACGGCCACCATTAACGCTGTTCCCCCGCTAAGAGCTGCGCTATCTCCAGCTAACACTTTCTCTCCTGTCGCGGGATCGATTCTCATATTTATCTCGCCATATCGGCCTCTTTACTGTATCGCCTCTTTAAGCACCTATTAACACAAGAAAGTGCTTATGCTATTCGATTATATGGCCCATAATATATTCGTGGCTATTCCAGATGAGTTCTCATGTAGTATTGTAGCATCATTGGCTATAATGGTTCTAGTGAGTTTTAGAGATATTTTGATTATTGAATGAATAATGAATGAATGAATAATTTATAATTATTTATTAATTAATTAAATATTGCTTTCTAATGAGTCAAATTTTGATCCTATAGCGTCTCTGTTACCCAAAGGCAACAATAATTTATTATTAATTTCATACGTAGTTTAGTGGTTTTGGACGAATGGCTGTGGACCATCAGTTGTGAATTCGTGATATTTTGCATAATTTTTGTCAGATGTTTCTAGGGCTGACAAAATCTTAGGAGTAAGCAGATCAAATCTCACAAATATCAAGGCATTTCCTGTTGTAGGAGTATGCACTATGCGACCATGGATAATCTGTCAGTCTATACTCTATAGGTACTTAGGTAAGACTGGTATAGCAGCTCTGTCTCGGATCATCCATCGCCTCGCCTTAACTACACCACGCCCTAACACTGATCGTTATCGGGCGCCAGCAGTGTAGAAGCAGTATATCAGTTCTCCCGTTGTATCTCCTGTACAATTGGTTTACAGTTATTTTACCTTTACAACTTCTTTATGTCAAAGACATAAGGGCTACTGCAGCTCACGTGTGGGAGGTATTTACAAGAGCTAATATATTTCGTGTAACAATACAGCGGGGCTGTTTAGCTGACCCACTTAAAGTGTAAACTTCGATAAAGTCTGACATCGGTGTAATCCATGTATCACAGTCATCTAGCATTTATGTTCCTGTTTTTTCTTACGTTTCCTTAGGCGCATGTTTCTAATATAATTATTATGAGTGCTGGTAGAGATTACACCTATGTGCAATAAAAGTTTCTAATCAGTTGCTAAAATGTATGTCACACAAAAGCTTTTGACATTCGAAATGTCAAAAGATTATGAAAATTGAAGATGAAAGGGCACAATGTGGACATAGCTATTGATGTCCAAAGTATTTAAATACAAAAAACGTGATTGTTTTCAACAATTACTTAATTACACAATATATTTTGTACTCTCTTTGGTCGTTCTGTTCTCAATATTACGCTTGGTTGGATTTTTTCGGATCGTTGGAACAGCAACTTTTCAAAAGTATTCTAAGCTTTTCCGTGGTCATTTGTCATGCAGTCTGTGAGACGTCGCGCCGCCTCTCTACAGTCTACATTCGTAATACCACTGCCACTTCTAGTAGCCTACTAGACACCTGACTGGCTACGAATGTTGTGACATCTTCGTGGGTGTCTGTCGATGTCGAGAGCGGCCAGCGGGTGTCGGTGGAGTGACACGGGCCGCCACGCCGCGCCGCGCACGCGAGCCTTCGTGACGACTGACGCCTCACGACCGCGACACCACTTTTTGTGACCGCTCCATTTGGTGTACACTCCGCAGCAGATTTGTTGACGAGTATAGAGATCTCGCAGACTGGTCTAGTTGTACAAATTATGTTCCTGCATTAAAAAAATAATACGAATGTTCATAAAAAAGGTGTTAATAAAACATATTGTGATGTCTTCATGGGTTTAAACTTGCTGTCTAAACTGTAGTGAATACCAACAACAGGTGAAGCTGGGTGCAGCATTATGCCAACGCTGTGACTGGTACCAATTTGGTGTTGCCAAAAATCAAAATGGTACAAGTTTTAAAATAGATATTGTGCTGCAAATTTTCTATACGTCGCTCTCTATAATTTATAACTTGAACTGAAAATAGCAAAGAAACTGTACATTTTAAATTAACTTCAAGTCCAAAGACGGCGAATGCCTGACCATTTCTGTCCACCGCGCCGTGATTATTTATAATGAACCGCTCGATCGAAGTATAAATTATAAAGTATAACGAACAATATAAAACGCTGGTAATTATATTGTAATGGATGGATGTCTGATCGTGCAGCTCGATCGCCGAGCGGCGAGCATAATGTCGTGGTGTCTACAAATTGTATAATTATACACCTGAAAAAATGGATACAACTTATTTATAATAAAAATCATCCGACACGAACGCTGCACAGTGACAAAACTAGGTTAAATATGGAAATGCTGCAAAAACAGAGTGGATGCCAGACAAATGGTGGACGGTGGACCAATACGACCTTTTAGACATGAGCGTTTTTATGATAAAAGGAGCGTTTTATAAACGAAATAGGAACAATTTTTTTAGGTCTTCCGGTATCACCAGGTATACTTATCGCGTAAACTCTTTACATCCAGCGTTACTGATAATTTGGCATCATTTGTATAAAAATTTTGCGTGCGTGCATTCACACTTATCAAACGTTGAAGGAGGATGTACTATCAGAGAAGTTGATTCCTAGGAGAAGATGGGGGACCTACGTAGTTTGGTTCGAACCGACAGATTACAATAATTAACATTAAATTGACATGATCCAACCAAATTGCCCAGGAATCAATTTCCTCTATGGTACATTGTCCAAGTATACTATAGAGATGCATTGTCAAACCTCATGCGTAATAGCCATGGTCATAGTACGCTGCCGTAGCACTTCACTCGACCCAAGTCCAATTAGATCAGTGAAACGATCAATTACAGCAGATCCATCATAGCCAGGGCTGCCGCGGCCTCCGCGTGCTGACTGCTGACTACAGGCGGTCACGCGAGCGCCCGCGCCGGCAGGTGAATGGGGAATTAATCATCATTTACATAAACGCCGTTTTTGTTATCAGGTTGACGATTTGCGTCAAATGCTGTGTTGTCCTTTTAAGGTTGAGATTCAGTTGTGTTTTTACAAGGATACTGAACATAAGGCTGCGTAAAATTAAATATACATTACCCTTTGACTGAGTTGTTGTATCTGTTCCAGGGTCCCCGTGCTCCACCTCCACCAAGATGACCAGGCTGGAAGAACCCACGTCGGCTACACACCTCCTGTAAGTATATTATCCCGAACAAACATTGTCGTCAGTCTTTGAAATATTTAATATTTACCCAAGTATGAAAATAAATCGTTCGAGAGTGTTATTGCGCCGTTTCAAGGATATAAACATTTAAAAATTGATTCTATTACCTAACATAAAAAAATATCTTTAAATTCCAGGTCAGAACACACAGAACAGAGATTAAAAGTTGGTCCAGACCTCCGCAGCGCCCGTAAGGTGAAGCATGTTAGCAGGTACCACAGCTTTGCATATCTTATACCATACTGTATACTAACAGCTTATTAAATCTGATATAAAGACTTACCTGAACGGCAAACCTTCAAAGATCCCCTTCGTTCTTGCAACTTACTAAGAGCGAGGTAGCTTAATGCTATCGGAAACTCGAAGACAACGGCTTAGCCGTATGATCTTTGACTAGTACATAGGTTTCTAGTTTAAAGTCTGGATCTACATTAAGTAAATACCACTTTCATAGTTAATTGACCTCAGTATGTATACGATTTCAGAACCAAATCCCCGCTGGAGGCGCGGCCGCCGCAGCTCGATCTGGCCAAACCGTTCTTTCCGCTGCTGCCGCACTACATGGCGGCGCCGAAGCCGGGCGCGGCGGACGAGCTCAAGTCGCTGCTGCTGAAGTCGGCGCTGCAGTCGCTGGGTGGGGCCGCGCGGGGGCGGGGCGGAGCGGGCCAGGGGGCGGGGCCGGCCGACGGGGAGGACCGCCGCCGCCTGCACAAGTGTGACGTGGCCGGCTGCCACAAGGTCTACACCAAGAGCTCGCACCTCAAGGCGCACAAGCGAACGCACACAGGTATACAATTTTAGCTCTTAAGGTAAGCTCTAGAGTCTAGACTACGAAACTACGGACTACGGAATCACCTGTCTAAAGTGTAATATATGTGATCATCCTACAATGAAAACAATAAAATCCTTTTCATAGAAAGCTTGTTCTACTATAATCAAATCAAATCAAATCAAATCAAAATCATTTTATTTGCATAAGAATATGGTACAATAAGGTGTTAGCTTTTTCATTTTCCACATATTCTACTACAATGAGTGTGCAAATATTACTACAAACTACAAAGTACTAAGTCATAAGTTATAATTTTCCAAGGGTCAGAAGATATATAGCGATATATAGCGATTAGTTTCCACGTTTGTTTTAAAAATACAGACATTACAGCTGCTAACACCTGACGTAGTATTATTCGTGTACTTACAGGCGAGAAGCCGTACGTGTGCGCGTGGGCGGGGTGCGGGTGGCGGTTCGCGCGCTCGGACGAGCTGACGCGGCACACGCGCAAGCACACCGGCCACCGCCCCTTCGCCTGCCCGCTCTGTCGCCGCTGCTTCGCGCGCTCCGACCACCTCGGCCTGCACATGCGCCGACACTAGCTGCCCGACTCCCGAGCCTTACAGTGCGTGCGTGTGCGTGTGCGTCCACATGCGAGCGTGCGCGTCCACATATACGTGCAACGCGTAACCAACGTGCGGGTGTTCCTGCGTTTCAACATTATACATGTAAACCGCTAAATAATATGCGTATACTTGGCTTCTTAGCCGGCTACATGCATAATATAAATTATAATGCATGTAGACGTTCCAGCTACATCAAAACATGTTATTATGCGTGTGCGGCGCAACATAATGGTGTGACCCACAGGCCACACAGGCTACAGGTGTCCAGACTCCTGATTCATTGATTTCCTATCGACGCTGCGACATCTTAATAATATATGACGTTGTCTTTTGAGGGCATATTTACTTTTCAAAAAACCTTAAAGTATTTGCAATTTCATTCCAACCCGGTTTGGACACTTCATAAGTTCTAGCATAAAACGAGTAACGAAACGAGGGTATTTGCGTACTCAATTCTACCCTAAACGAAGTTGTATGTAATTCTTCGGTGCTAAGATGTGCCAAAATTAGATAAAATTAGAAAAAAACTTGTATTATGTATTTTAATTGGTTAGATTACAGCGTGTGTTTGTTTAACGACTACACCTGTAATGTCTAATTTTTGGATCTATTTGTGATATTATTCTGTTCGGGGTCTAACTTATCTCTACCCATATAATGAAGAGATATAAAACGCAGGATTTGTACTTAAAACATAAAATACCTTGAGTATTAAATGAGTAACTTATTATTTTTTAGTTTGTAAGGAAAGAGAAACTTTATGCTCAAAACTATACAGGGCGAGAGTGGCAATAATAGTAAGTAAAGATATAGTGGGGCTAGCAGGGACGACCAGCAGCTACGTATTCGTAGCGTTATCGAATGATAAATCTATACTTAGCTCTATTTATAAAATTCTGATTCGATACGAATACACAGCAGTCGATTGCTCCCGCTAACCCCACAGATGTTAGTTGTAGTATGTAAGTCAAACCGTAAGGTCAGTAACGAAATTTCGAGGAAAGGAAGGCCAGTAAATATAGTATATAACGTAGAAATAAATATGTGTAAGTAGATATATAAACTGAGGGCATTGGAGTCTAGACGTTAGGAGTAAGGTAACATAGTATTATCGTTATAAAGACGAGTGAAAGGTGGTATTAAACTGTAGTTTGAGTATTATTTTATTGTTAAATTTTGACATACTTAAATGTAACTTCCTTACTAATAAAGTGTTTACTAAGCGAGTACGTCACACAGATTTGCTCACTGCTGTTTGTCTCTAATACGTTGAACGAGTCATTTGATAGGCAGTTTTATTAGGCTGCGTTTCCGCCGGAAGCTCAGGAATGCGTTGCGAGGAATGTGTTTTACAAGAACCAATAGAATCGTTGCGCTGAACGTGGTCAGGCAAATGAAGCGTTTCTATTGGTTCTTAAAAACACATTCCTAGCAACGCAGCTTAGCTCAGCTCCGGTGGAAGTGCAGCCTTAAGCTGTAAAGCTGTGTTTTAATTAGTGAGAGGTTATTATATTTTACTACGAAATTGTGATTCGCTAATTTGATACTGAGGTATGTGATAGATAAGTAAAAAGTATATTAGGCACGAATTGCGAACAATTATTGTATATTACTTATTTATATTTATTGTTATTTTAAGGATACAAATTTTATTTTATTGAATTATCTATGACAGAAAAAGAGTATTTTTATGCTGTTTTCGGAGAGGCATCTGAGCTAGCGAGACACTTGCTATTATTTTTTTCATAGTAAATATTCGGACTTAAAATGTTAAAACTCTCGTGAACTCAATCATAAAGGCTTGTAACAATGGTTGGTTTATGTGCACATGACGATTTTTCAAAGTGAATAGACTAAAGTAACTAAACAATAAACAATACAGTATGTTCACAAGGATAGTTTTAAGAACAAAACTGAAAGTCGATCGTTGTCGTGTCACGTGTGCGATGCGAAGTAAAGTAAGGGTCTAGAGTCTAGACAATATATTTTGTTAGTTTAGGTAATAATTTTATACGATGTTATGTTTCAGATGTTTATGGCGGTAGGTTAGCGAAATTAACTCAAGTATTTGAGGCCAGTATTTTTGATATGTTAGAATATTATGAAAATGTACAGTTTCAACTGACGCGGCTGGGGGCTGGGGCGCGCCCGGGAGGAGGGAGTCGCGCATTGTCATCCAGACAAATAGGGTTCTAAGTTGTTCGAACTCTAATGGCCTCTTTTACCACTTCCTGATAAGTGCGGAATAGGCTATCCGCCACATAACTTGACAGATGCAGTATGGAGAATCTGTCAAATAAGTTGTGGATAGCCTATCCGGCACCTTATCAGGAAGTGGCGAAACTGCTACCTCCCGCGCGCGCCCCGTATGATCTCATTGGTAATCTTCTCTCTACATTAAATTGATCTCAACTCATCGACACTTTGACCATTCCTATATTTTTATGTAGATTGTAGGATTTCTCCTAATTGTTTCTCTCAGAACAATTTTTTTTTTGCTTAAAATTTTGTCTTAAATTTGAAATGATGAAGGAAGGCGATTTTTATGTTGATTTTTCTTGTAAACTTAAGGTTGAACTGTGATTAATGTATTCTAATAATCTCACTTAAAAATTAAGCCTGTGTACTAAGTTCGCTTATATTTTTAGTAGTTTTAAGTTTTAAAATGTTATTGTTTGTTAAACGTAAATCTCAAGCAGCGTTCAGTCCGTCCTTAAGGTGACTTTCCGATCTCTTCCGCAAGCGACAGCGACCGAAAAATTTAAATAAAATGCCACCTTATTACAAAGGCTATAAGGTTTCATGTTCTACCGACATTGGTCTAGCGGACGCGGTCGTTTGCGGTAAACATCAGAATGGTACCCTTAGCAGTAATTTGTTTGCCAATTTTAGAGTTTAGTCATTTAATTGTATATTTAGGAGCGATCAAAGTCGATATTATAGTAGTTATTGTAAGTGGGGATTCGCGCAGCATTTTGCCGGCCAGTTGATACATAGATATATTCCTATTTACAGCACACTAGCGCTAAGTTTATGTTGGTCAAACCGAATACACATGTCACATGTGTGAAGTTGGCTGCGTTTAAGAATGTGTGTTTAATTATTTAATAAATATTAATTAGGCACTCTAGATCCAAGAGTCTCAATACACACTTTGAGATATAATATATGTTTATATATATTAATTACATAAGTTAACCTCGATGCCTAAAATGTTATTGTTACGTGCTAAGGTTCGATGATTCGGAGAAAAAGACCTGGTGACTCTCTTGAAGACTTTTATTTACACTACACTTACACTACACTTACACACACTAGATCACTATGTCTAAACACTAAGCACTATCACTGGTTCACTCACTAAGTCACTTGTTTCTCACTTCCGAAGTCGCTTTGATTATCGCTCACTCGAAAACATTCGAAGACTGACTGGCCGGCCCGTCTAGCTGCGTATTTATACGGGTCGGGGCGAACTCTAGACCGTACTAGAACATTCCACAACATGTAAACAATCGTGGGAAAATTCCAGAGTGTACGCGCAAATAAACAAAAACATGCAAGTAGCGGCATCTGGTATTGAATAGGGGATTTACGCTGTCTGTGATGGTTTCGCCTGGTTGCCGCTAGATGACACTACGTGTCCGCATTCGTAACACTACTCCCCTCTTAGAGATGCTCGTCCCGAGCATCATTGTTACTGCCATGGTAACGCGCCAGACGGTCTATGTGTACCACTTTGAATGTCCCTCTTGGTTGCTTTTGAATCCTATAAGTCACATCATTCAATCGGGTAACCACTTTGTATGGGCCGTCCCACTTGGTCTGCAACTTTGGAGATTTCCCTTTTCGACGAGTTGGGTTATGCAGCCACACCAGTGTCCCTTCTTCGAAGCCGCTCGTGTTCGATTTCCGGTCGTATCTGGTCTTCATGTTCTCACTTGAATGTAACCCATTCTCCCGAACCATGGCGTGTATATAACGCATCTTTTCCCTCAAATCGCAGACATAGTCTTGTACGGTCTTTGGTTCCTCCGGTGACCCTCCTGTCAAGAGGTCTACTGGTACTCGTAGTTCTCTACCGTAATTGACATATGCCGGGGTAGCCTTTATGCTCTCATGCTCGGCGGTACGGTACGACAGAAGGAAGAGCGGTATGTACTTGTCCCAATCCTTTTGTTTGTCATCTACCAATTTCGCCAAATGCCTCTCAAGGGTCTGGTTAAATCTCTCAACCATTCCATCAGACTGTGGATGGTACGCGGTGGTCCTCGTTTTATGCATTCCCAAGATTCTGCACACTTCCTGGAAGACCTGCGATTCGAAATTCCTGCCCTGATCAGAATGGATTTCCAGAGGCACACCAAAGCGAGATATCACTTCTTCCACAAGCTTAGAAGCAACTGTCGTAGCTTCTTGGTTTGGTATGGCGAACACTTCAGGCCACTTGGTGAAGTAGTCCATGACGACCATGAAATACTTGTTTCCCGACTCCGTTACAGGAAATGGCCCAGCTACATCAACTGCAATTCGTTCCCACGGTGCGCCAACGTTATACAACCGCAGGTTCCCACGGCTCCTGGTTTGTGGTCCCTTCACTGCAGCGCAAGTAGTACATTTGCGGCACCAATCCTGCACGTCATCTCGACAATGCAACCAGTAGAATCGTTCCCGCACTTTTGTTAACGTCCTCTTGACACCTAGATGACCTCCTGATACGCCATCGTGCATTTCACGGAGAATATCTGGTACTCTCGCTCTTGGGACAACTATCTGAAGATGGAACTCTCTGCCGTTAGTCTTCTCCCATTTCCGGTAGAGTATTCCGTTTTGAAGTACCAGACTCTCCCATTGCGCCCAGTACGCCTTAGTGACAGCGCCCGTGGGTGCAACCTCACTCCAGATTGGTTTTACATCACCCCGTTTCTTCCATGTGATGATGTGCCGAAGGTCGTCATCTGTTTCTTGAGCCTCTCTCATAGCATCATTCTCCCATGGGCCCAAAGGACTTGTTCTCGTTAACTTTATTGTCACTTCATTAGATTCCTGCTTAACACAATGTTTGCAGTCTTCTGAACACGGCCTTCGTGAGAGTGCGTCGGCGTTCCCATGCGACTTTCCGCTGCGGTGTTCGGTCTTGAAGTCGTACTCCTGGAGCTGCTCAATCCATCGTGCTACTTGACCTTCTGGGTTCTTGAATTGCAGTAGCCACTTCAAGGCTGCGTGATCAGTTCGCAGTAAAAACTGTCTGCCGATGAGGTATTTGCTGAAATGTTGTAGCGTCTTTACAACAGCCAAGAGTTCTCTTCTTGTCACACAGTAGTTTCTCTCTGGCTTGGATAAAGATTTGCTGAAATACGCAATCACAACTTCTCTTTCACCCTGTTTTTGAGATAACACCCCTCCAATGGCCGTGTTGCTTGCGTCCGTGTCGACTATAAACTGACCTTCAGGTTGTGGATACCCCAGGATTGGTGTTTCACACAGATGTTTCTTCAGTTTCTGAAAAGAATCTTCAGTAGTCTCGTCCCAGATGAACTGTCGTTTATCTTCTGTCAGCCGGTGTAATGGCTTGGCTATCTCCGAGAATCCCTTAACAAAACGCCTGTAGTAGGAGCATAGGCCGAGAAATGCTCGCACTTCGGTTTTGTTCTTAGGGGTTGGCCAATTTTGAACTGCTTCCAGTTTCTCCGGGTCCGTCTGGATTCCATCACTGGAGATAACATGGCCGAGATAATTGACCTTACTCCTGAATAAACGACACTTTTTCGGATTCAACTTTAACTTGGCCCCCTCTATTTTGGCGAAAACTCGTTCTAAGTTTCGCAAATGGTCCTCGAAGTCGCGGCCAACAATGATGACGTCGTCCAAGTAGACTAAGCAAGCCTCCCCAACTAAGCCTGCCAGTACACACTCCATGAGTCGCTCAAATGTGGCAGGTGCGTTGCACAATCCAAAGGGCATGACGTTAAACTGCCATAAACCTTTACCGGTGGAAAAAGCTGTCTTCTCCTTGTCTTTTGGATGAATTTCCACCTGCCAGTATCCAGATTTCAGGTCCAGGGTCGAAAACCATTTCATGCCACTCAAGGTATCCAGAGTGTCGTCGATCCGAGGTAATGGGTAGCTGTCCTTCTTAGTGACATCGTTGAGACGTCTGTAGTCCACACAAAATCTTGTGCTGCCATCTTTCTTCTTCACTAATACCACAGGTGAGCACCACGGACTTGCAGACGGTTCAATAATTTTATGCCTTCTCATGTCCTCCAAAAGGCCTTCCACTTCCTTCTCCTTTGCAATTGGTATCCGTCTTGCTCGTTGACGAATCGGGTTCTCGTTTCCGGTATCTATCCTGTGCTGAACCATCGACGTTCTTCCAAGGTCACCTTCCTGACTGGAGAAGATATTCGCGTGGTTCTGTAAAAACTTCTTAGCTTTCATGCTCTGCGAATAAGTCAGATTACTCTTGCAGTCATCGAGTAGCTCAGTCACTAATCCATTGTTGCTGCTGTTTGCTAGGTCTGCGTCTATCGTCGAACTGCACTTTCTCATCCAGACAACTTCCTCGCACTTTCCAATGACGTCACCTTTGTTCAAGCGGATCTCGCGTTCACCAAGATTCAAGACCCGGACCACAGCGTGACTGCTTCCTCTAACAAGGGTTCTTGCCGTCATTAGTTTTCGTGCTGATGTCTTGGTGGGTGTGTCTTCGATCAACACGCATCTGTTACACTTATTCTTTCCAGCTGGCGGTAGTTTCACCAGCACCCGGGCTTCCGCTCGTCCAGGTATAATGACTTCCTTTACACATGCGACTTTCCCGCAGGCGCCTCCAAGGATGAAAATTTCTTCTTCGCCACACTGGAAAACTCCGTCAGCGACATTAATCCTGCAGTTGTGCTTCTTCATGAAATCCAAGCCCAAGATGCAATCATCCATTATTTCAGCCACGATAACGTCATGAGGGTATGAGGACCCCCCTACATTAATCATAACTGACATTTCTCCCAGGACGGGTATTGGCTGACCGGAGGCAGTAAGAAGCCGACAGTTAATTCTCCTCTTATGTCTCCTTGCGGCCTTTACCAGATTTGGGTTCACTATCGTTCTAGAGGCTCCTGTGTCTAGAGTCATTTTGCAATCCATCCTGTTAATAGTCCCCTGAATCACAAGACTATTCCCGCTGCTTGCTTGGGAGACAACAGTTATTGGGGCTTCCTCCGCGTCAGCCAGCACTCGCCCCTTAGTCCTGGCTTTTATTCGTTTCCCTGCTCCCGGGCGGGGGACGATGCCCCTTGCTTCTTCAGCTCCTCTATTTGTTCAATGCGTTCCTCGAGTCTTTTCATTCTTGCCATCTGAGTCTCCTTCTGCGGGCAGTTGAGCTGAAGATGGCCCCTCTCGCCGCATTTGTAGCACATGGCTCCAAAACTTCTCTTCGTAGGAGCCTTGACCTCCTTGACTTCCTCCGAGACCTCGCGGATTTTATAGGTCTGCCGTATGTCACGCCGGACAGCCTCGACCTCTAGAGCATGCGCCAACGCTTCCTTTAGCGAGGTGTGGTGACGTAACCTTACTGCAGCTCTGACTTCCAGGTCCCTGATTCCGTCGACAAAGGCTTGAATAATGTTCGAGTCAACCATCTTGGAGTCTGCTCCTGGATGTGCCTTCTTGACCAGTTTTTCAATCTCCAACGCCCATTGTTGTAGTCCCTCCCCTGAGCGTTGGACTCTGTCACGAAGTTGGGCACGGAATACGTGCTCCAGGTGTCGCTCCCCGTATCTGGATTCAAGCGCCTCCATCAGATCTTGGAACCCATTTCCTGTATGTGCTTCTAGGACCGACAAAGCTTGCCCTCTGAGCGCAACAGTGAGAGCGGTCAGGCATTGGTCTTCAGTCCATCCGTTGGCAGTAGCAACCGTCTGGAATTGCTGACGATAAGCGTTCCAAGAAGTAGTACCGTCGTACGGCGGCACCTTGACTTTTGGCCCTTGTACCACTGCTCCGGTAGTTCCACTAGACGTCGCGACTCCTGTGGTTTCCAGGCGCACTACTTTCTTCTGTAGCTCGGTGATGTTGGTTTTCACATTTTCCATATCCAATCCCAACCCGGTAACTCGTTCGTCCATTATGTCCACATCTTTGCGAAGCTTTAACACCGTGTCACTGACATCCTTTATCGCCAGAAGCGCCTTTTCTTGAAGATCCTTTTGTTGCTCTTGTGACTCTTGCATAGCGCCGAGCTTGCGGTCTTGTGACTCTTGCAAAGCGCCGAGTTTGCGGTCTTGTGCCTCTTGCAAAGCGCCGAGCTTGCGATCATGTGACTCTTGTGACTTTTGTAAAGCCTGAATTAACCCAATTAAACTTTCTAATTGAAGAGCCACTTGAGGTGCTGTAGAAGCTACGGGCGTGGCAGGATGGATGGAGCTAGTCGACGGGGCCTGAGCAGGCGGGGCCCAGTGGGCGGGGCCAGTGGGCGTGGCCTGAGTGGGCGTGGCCTGGTGGGCGGAGCCAGTGGGCGTGGCCACACCCAAAATGGGCGGGGCCTGATGGGCGTGGTCAGTGGGCGGAGCCTGGTGGGCGGGGCCAGCGGGTGGGTCCTGCCCCGCAGTGGGCGGAGCTTGGTCCCCAGTGGGTGTGGCCTCCGCAGCCGGTTGCGCCCTTGTCCTGACGCTTCCCTCGAAGTCCTCTCCCGGAGTCAATGGCATTGCGCCGGTGTCCTCACGCTCCCCTTGAACTCCTCTCTCGGAGTCAATGACAGCAGCTCGCTGTGCCCTTATCCTGATACTCCCCTTGAAGTCCTCTCTCGGAGTCAATGGCATCTCCAAACCTCACTTCCGACACCAGTTGTTACGTGCTAAGGTTCGATGATTCGGAGAAAAAGACCTGGTGACTCTCTTGAAGACTTTTATTTACACTACACTTACACTACACTTACACACACTAGATCACTATGTCTAAACACTAAGCACTATCACTGGTTCACTCACTAAGTCACTTGTTTCTCACTTCCGAAGTCGCTTTGATTATCGCTCACTCGAAAACATTCGAAGACTGACTGGCCGGCCCGTCTAGCTGCGTATTTATACGGGTCGGGGCGAACTCTAGACCGTACTAGAACATTCCACAACATGTAAACAATCGTGGGAAAATTCCAGAGTGTACGCGCAAATAAACAAAAACATGCAAGTAGCGGCATCTGGTATTGAATAGGGGATTTACGCTGTCTGTGATGGTTTCGCCTGGTTGCCGCTAGATGACACTACGTGTCCGCATTCGTAACATTATTATTTTTAAACAGAACAGGACTCCTAAGGATTGCGCAGCTGACTTCAGTCGTATATTTTGGTGAGACACGCTCAATAAAGTTAATTTTGGACATGTTGTGTTTTATTTTAGATATTTCTCTTCAATTTCGCTCCTAAATAATAATTGTACTTATTTTTTACCATAAAGAATTATTTTATTTTGTATTCTGACATTAATAACATCTTTCAAAAACAGAAAGTGTCAGTGAAAATGAAAAAATCGTAAAAAATCAATAAAAAATATATAAAAAATACAAAAAAACTTGCACAGTTATGGCGTAAGTATACAACGGGGAGATTATATGGATATTTTACCAAGCAATATTGTTATGTAGTTCTACAATATACTATTGTAGTTATTGTTGTTGTTGCCTGTTGGTCACAGCTGCTCACATTGCGACGCGCCGGTGTCAGCGAGCGGCGCGGCGCGGTACCGCGGCCGACTCTACCACCCGCACTGCCGCAACTGCTGTAAGTGTCTGCTTGGTTCTGAATATTGTAATGGTAATAAGTAATGCTTCGAAGTTGAAACCACACTGTCCACAGTTGACATGATTACCTTGCAGCGAAGTAAGTCGAATTTCGACATTTCACGTCCTATAGTACCTACTGGTCACTGGAGTGTCAATATGTCGCGTAGTTTCACTGCTGCGTAGTTTAATTTAACTCATTCGATTTCAAACCAAGAATATTCGGAAGTAAGGTCGCTCCGCTGCAGTGAAGTTATAACTACGTCTCGTACTGTCTCACCTGAACGATAAAGATACGGGGATGAGACTTTTACTACGGGGTTTGCCATAATATAATATATAATGTCATTTAACCCACCCGAAGCTGAGCTTACCTCAAAAACTGTAGAGGTAAATATGTAAGGTATACTTATTATACCGCTTCACTAGTAAATCCCTCTGTCTAGTCGTGTGCGGCGAGGAGGACCTGCAAGACGCGGAGACGTTCAAGGGCGTGATATTCTGCGGCGCGTGCGCTAGACGCATCTTCGCGGAGCGTGCGCGCCGCCGGCCCCGCGCCTCCGCCTCCCCGCGCGTGCGTCCGCCGCCCCGCACGCCCCGCACGCCCCGCCCGCGTCAGCGGGACCTGCACACGCAGACCGTGTACTACGCCAACACGTGAGACAACAATACATTTACTAAAACTCATAAAGTTTTTTGTGCTTTAATATAATAACCATTTACTAATAAATGATAGTAAATACCTAATTGTGATGGTTGGCTGTTCAAAAATCAATATGACATTGCTATAAATAAAAACTTGAATATATTAATTTCAGAATACCTGTATCAGTGAACGTGCCATCGCTGGACAAAGTCGCAGCGCTGGTAAGATGGCCATCGATTAATTATATATATAAATATACCTATTAATATAATGAATATAATATTATATTACATATTATTGTAATGAGTGAGCGTCCGTGGCCTATTGGGTAGACCTTTGAATTTTGATTCACACTCGCAGAGGGTGCAGGTTCGATCCCGGGTGGAGGCGTGTAAGTACCAATGAGAATTTTCTGATCTCATGTATCTACATAATACGGACGCTCGTACGGTGAAGGAAAACATTGTGAGGAAACCCGCACATGGTTGGTCCCAGACGTAGGTATTGACGCGGTCTTTCCTCTGGACTAGGCCGACTATGTTGCGAGATCAGAGTGCCTATGTGCTTGGGCAACCATACAGGCATTTAAAAGACTTGTCCCTGCAGGCACTGCACATACGAGTACTACATTTGAAAAGTGGTTACTTCGCTCTGAAAATACTTTATAAATCATCCCCAACTCTCTTTGAAACTTGGTTTACATAAGACAACATAAGTCATCACAAGACTACGATCTGTTTCAGGACGCAACGGACATGACAGAGCCAGCTGGTAAGCCTAACTTGATTATGTAATTATAAATTTTATTCAAAAGGAAATGCAAGCATACTCCTCAATACCTCATTCCTGAGGTCACAGATTGAGATTTTGATTATTTCCAGACGACAAGACGCTCGTTCCACAACACCCAGTCCAGGTACCTGACAGATACATCCAGCGGGAAACCGGGTAACCACTACTTGTGTTAACTTTGTGAGTCATCAGCGAAATGAAGTTTGGTATATGATTATTAAGTGATCCGAGTCGAGTGCAAACGTAAGAAGACGTCGAGCCACTGATCAATAAATTTAACATTTAGCAGATGTATCACTTTACACTTACAACAGTTTGACACGTTATACTCTATAGTCCAAGCTATAGTCTATACTCTATACGTGTATGGCGGCGTAAGGCGTACCGCGTAGGCGACGTGGTTTAAGGGCCGCGCGCCTCTTGGACCACGAGGTTTTTTTCAAGGGTTTACCAGTTTTGATATTCAAATATTCATAAATAAAAAGTTTTATAAATAAAAGTAAATTCTTCATCTCAACAAATCGGTCCTCTTGCGTCTTCCATCAGGGGGCCTCGCAAAAACTAAGCAACCTATACCATAGTAGTCTGAAATAAAGATATTTGTATTTGTATACTCTGTTGATTCTGTACCTACCTAACTATATTTATTTTTGTTACGTTTACAGAGACATGCCCACCGCCCCGGAATTACTGACCAACAAGAAAGAAAGTACGGTGAGATTTTTTTCAATTATAGATAATATTTAAGTACTTATTATAAAATTAATCCATTCTTATATTTGTAATACCTAGGTAATAACTAATTTGTAATTAATAAATAATAACTAACTAACTCCGTTGTTGAAACTGTATAGTGTATATTATTTATTTTAGGAGCACAAGTCGACGGCTGCGGACGTGGGTCTCGCAGGTATAACTGTTCACTTTTAAGCACAATTTATTACGCTCTTAACTATTCATTGCTAGTCTAACAGGGATTTTGTTCGTGTGTGCAGAGCTGGGCGCGTCAGTGGAGCTGGTGCAGGTGGCGCTGCGGAGATCCTCCGTCACCACGCTCGTTATCAAGTCCGGGCTAGTTTAATTTTGTATTTGAGGATCTATTGGGACTCTTTCGTCAGTACTAATACAAAATAGTACTCACGAAGGAGTCCCAATAGATCCTCAAAGGTTGCAGTGACGTCAGGGCTACAATGACCTGCCTCTGAAAAAAAATTGTACCCGTTATAAATCAATCTGTTTTATTAACAGCCTGCTTGATTTGAGTGCCTATATAAGAAGTAGCTGCGTATTTGTAACAAAACTCTATTATTTCAGTTCCGGCTTCAACCTCGAGAAAAACAAGAGTTTGTCACATGATTTAAAACCAGGTTAATATTTCATTTACTTTTGAACAATCAATAAAACACCGATGACTCACTACAAATTTAACGCAGTAAACTAAATTTATTGGTAAATGTAAAATCAGGTAAAAAATGTAATATCAGGTTTGAACCGATGAACCGATTTAACGACGCCTTGATAATTTGGCTGTAGCGATGTCGATATTTCTCAGCAATGACTAAGAAATTAAAGTTCACTGTCAGTATTCATCATCTCTTTGTCTTTGAATTACCAATAGCATAACACGATTGGTCAACTTTTATGACAGAATAATCAATCAAAAAGACCTCTTAAAAAAAGGGATTCCTATTTTGCCAACAGAGGAGAGTGATATAAGCTTCCAAAATTTGTATATAAATTGGTTCTAGCATACACTTTAATTTGCCCATAGCTTATATGAAATGTATTTATTTATGGTTTTTAAATTACGCGACAAAAACCATTTTATCGCTACGCCCTTACCATTTTTTGCTGTTCTATTGCTTGTTTTCTATGAGAGGCCGGGCCAGCCTCGCATAGAAAACAAGCAATCTAAAACACATCTAACACGGTTTTTTACTTTAACGTGGCGTCACCTTAAATGGAAGGCATGTGGTTACTTTTAGAGACGAGAAAGGACAAAGTGTTTGTGGGGCAAAAATGTACGGTTTCCGCACGATAAAGGACTCGACAAACTGAAGTTCCGGGCGACATCTAGTAACTAGATAAATACCAACATTCGATAACAATTTCTAGGCCCGTCAGGAAGCCAAGCTACTTCACCCAGCGGCTCAACCTATCAGCGGACGCTGCAGCTCGCGGGCGGCGGGTTGTGGCGCAACACGAAACTCGGCAGCGCGGTGAAGATGCCCTTCAAGTTGTGTGAGTCATATGAAGTTGTTTACAGTGCTATAAAAAGTCCTTTTAAAGGTGCCTGTTCACAATGATCCATGCTGGCCCATTCCAAGCCATCGCCGTTGTGTACACGGGGTAGTGATGTATAATAGCGGGCACTGATCTCTATTATACAATTGTACGCTGGATCGCTGATACCCACCTACTTTTTGTGCCTATTTGAAGCGAAATCAGCGCCCCCAATATTCGGGTAGAGAACTAAATTTGACGTAACCACAACCAATAACAACAGTTGTCATCACTAGTATTAGTTCCAAGTACTCTCACTACTGCTATCAGCGCCAATGTGGCGGCTTTCAAACGTCATTTTTACGTCAGATTTAGTTCTCAGCCCCTAATAATGGGGGCGCTGATTCCGCTTCAAATAGGCACAAGAAATAGCTGTCATTTCAAACGGTATCATCTATCCAGCGTACTTGTAATAATAGAGATCAGTGATGGCGGACGATGTCCAGGCGTGGCGCGCTATGGCGTGGCCTGCAGTTGACTATCGTGGGCCATTGTGTACTGACTACTTAAGAATGTCGTCTGTCACTTTAACGATCCTGTTTTTTCAGTGAAACAGAACATTCTTGACAAAAGATTCATCGTCAGCGTGCACAGCAGGACCGAGAAACAGTTAGTTTGAAATTCTTCTACTAATTTGTCAATTTCCGGATGTTTTTTTTGTTTTTTCGTCTAGCAACTTGACGCTGCTTAATCGAATTCGGTATAGTACTTAATAGTTGTAGATGACTAGTACCTACTTGGCCTAATTTTATTCCCAAAAATACAGTGTTGGCGTAAGTCAAAAGTAGCTAGAAGATTAAGAGTAGGTATATAGTTTTGAGTGAAAAAATATTAACTATGCTCAAAAACATAATTATTATATATTAATGTGTATTGTACACCATACAGAGCTCCACCTAGCGGCCTTCGTGACCTCTTCCACGACGAGATATCTATGCATCACCGTAAGATTTCGTTTACCTAGTTTTACCATAAACTGAAGAATCCCAGCCAAAAGCAAAAGAATCGTATTGAAAAATGATGTCTTTCATAATATTATGTAGAGCTACGGTTCTGACCAATAGACACTGGACCTCTATAACTTTACAAACTGTAAATATCTCCCTTGTCCCGATGTTCTTAACATACCTACGTAGATAATCCTACTGTTTGGAAGAAATATGAATTATAAATCACGTACACCCTGATACAAGTGATAATTAAGTTAACTCGCAGGTCGCGGCGAACGCGTGCTCTATACCACCATCAACCGTCTCTCCAAGCCGCACAAGCTGGGATGGTAAGTTGCATTCAATTAACTGTATTTTTTATACAAGGTGTAGCAAAATAAAGTGACAATAATATTTTAGGGTGTGTATGCGTCCTTAATATAGTTTAATGTGAAAATAGCAGCGCTGAAAGAGCAAAAATTTTTTTGTGATTTGTAAAGGCAAGTACATCATGAATTTTTCTAAACGAAGGTGAAAAAAAGATACTCTTTCAGTACTGCTAATTTCACAGCGAACTGTAAAGTATTATCACTTAGTTTTGTTACCCTGTATAAGTTTGCATTTAAATAGTATCTAGAAGTAATCTTGTATGTTCCAGGGTGAGTGCTGCTACGGGAACTAAGAATAAGAGGTAAGAAAGTACCCCAATTAAAAAACAATCACATAATCATCTTTTCAGTAGGTACTTATACGTGTCTCATTATTTGTACTTCTCTCTTGTCCCCCAGATGTCGTCACTACCGCGGGCACAGCTACCGCTGCCTGCGCGCGCACGTCATGCGCCGCGCCGGGCCCACACGCAGCGAGTGAGTCTACTTCCTTATGTTTATTTCTTGTCATTACTCATCATTAAGTTAACCATAAGCATCGAATTAATTATTATTGTTTACGTCCTCACAGTGTGAATAGGAGACTTACATAATATTAGCTTACCTACTTGTTTTCTGTATCTGCACAGCTTGCATCAGTTCCGTGGCAAGATCAAGAAGTTGGTGACGGGCCAGTTCGTCGGCCGCCTGCTGCGGGAGGCCAACCTCACTGTGAGTAATCGTTTCTATCTTTTTTTGAATTAAATCGTTGATATATATTGTTAGCTTGAACTATACTAATTTACCAATTAGATAAACACTAATATTTCAGAATGTTCGGGCTGGATGATGAACCCTGCCTCAATAAGAAAGTCATGAATACATAATATTCAACAGTTCATAATACAATAAACAATTTCAAATTTATTATATTTTTTTGGTATTAAGAAGCAAAACGAAGTATTCGTATTAAAATTAATTTATTAAAAAAACCTCATTGACAATTAATAACATATTAAATGTCTAACCGCCAAATATGTATACCTTTTTTTATAATACAAGTAGGTATCTACTAAGCTTTTTCAATTACACAGCAAATCACTTATAGAATCGTTTGTTTGTCAAGTAACTTTTCCAAATTTCAATACATCAGACAATTATACAAAACCATCAACTATGTATTCTTATCAGAAACAATTTTATCGGTGGGTCTACCTCACCTTACACCTGCAGAATTTCTCATTCAAGACTGAATACTGTCGAAGGCACTGTTAAAGGCAAATATTTAAGTCTACAACACTGGTGTGTTCGTTGCAATAATTAGGAATAATTGAAATTTTTAATAACTACAAAAAAGTAGGACGTTATATGTTCGGCTGTGTTTAAGCAAAACTTTACTTGTAAATGAACTAGTGTAGACTGTAGACATTACTTACAATACTTCTATAATCTATGAACTAAAACAAATTAAGTACTACATTAATGTGTCACCTAAATAAAAATAGTCATTTGTCTTAGCCCATATTTTAACTTATAACTGTTGTTCTGTGTGTAGTAGCTATATTATACAAGCTACAGTAACAACAATACAGATGAAGTTGATGTGATGAAAGCGATGTCTATATGAAGTTGTCATCTCCGGGCGCGCGTTTGTAGAAGGCGCGCGAGACGTCGACGGGCCCGCGCAGGCCGAGCCACGCGAAGTAGCCGCGCCGCCACAGCAGCATCAGCGTGAACATTATCGGCACCGCCAGCAGCACTCCTGCCAGACATCAACCACATTAGAAATTATTACATTGATTTACTGGCACTCAGTGACTGATTAACCCTTAATCAAATTAAGCAATTGCCTAGGGCATCACGTCAGAGGGGGCACTAGAAGAGTAAAAGTTCCCACAGGCATGGATTGCTTAGGGCGTCAAGTAGTCTTAATCCGTCACTGAGTGGTGCTAGACCTAATTTTATCTCAATCTTTACTCAAAATTGGTATTGTAAAATACTTCTATTATACTATCATGCTGCTCCCCGGTTCTGGATATTATAACTCTGCGAAAATAAAAATATAACGAATTAAGAAGCTGTAACTTCAAAAAGATTGTAAATTAAGTAATGACCAAAAGTAAAGTTGAGACTTCGGTGGTCAGGCACCATTGGCATATCCCTAAGCTATGCGTATAAGTATATTGCACTCACCGATGAGCACGCCCAGCAGGATGGAGCCGTCCTTCTCGGGACGGTGTCCGTACTTGTCGACGCAGCGCATGGGGCGGTGGATGTCGTGCAGGTGCCGCATCGTGTAGCCCCGCATCTCCACCGGCTCCTGGCAGCTGCGGGGCAAAGTATTGACTTAGATATATTCCCCTCGTAAGTTTCCATCGTTGTATCAATATTAAACATTGAAAATGTAACAAACCATACAGAGCGCTGTTTGGCTCGTCCTGAAACGTGCTTCCGATGATTCGAAGTTTTAAATCTGTGGACCTAGAATCTAGATAATGCAAAGGTGTTTGAGAGATGACGGTCCGTCTTCGTGTTTCCTATGTGGCAGTTGTGGCTCCACAAATTAAAAGTGTGGAACGTCTCCGCTTTAAAAGCTTCGTAGGCTAAATTTCTTAAGTCATTCTTACACCATATTCATGGAGGCATTGGGGTTCTTGGCGTCGACGATGGGCACGAGCATGTCGACCATCCACTGCGTGGAGCAGTCGCACAGGTAGGGGTTCTCCGAGAACTCCAGCACCTGCACCAGGTCCCAGCGCGACAGCAGGCGCGAGTCGATCTCAGACAGGTTGTTGGACTGAATGTAGATCTGGAAAAGGCAGGAATATATTTCAAAATTACATACCAACAAATTGTCCAAAATTATGTTATACAAAGAACAGCGAGACCAACCTCCTTAACGATCGGCCAGTCCCAGGTCTCGCCGATGTCGTCAGGTCTGGCGAGCGCGCGCGGGTCGATGTACCGTAGGCGCGGGTTGTGGCTCAGGTGCAGGCGCTGCAGCGACTGCAGGCCGGCCAGCGCCCCCGCGCCGATCGACACGAGCGCCGGCATGTTGCACATGTGCAGCTCCTGCAGCTTACGCAGCACAGGGAAACCGCTGAAAATATGTTTAAGTAATTTACTATACCTGTTTCATAATAATCACCTTCACTGGTTGGTGGATGATTATTTCCCAAATCCTTTGAGTTTAAAAGATTATACTTTTAACTGTTGTGCAAAAATAATAATTAAGTAGTTGTAAAAGTTTATTGTAAACGCTTTTCATTGTAAACGCTATACTTATGTGATATGTCTATTGTCTAGGCATCAAAAGGCTATATTCTGTATAATATCCGATATCGTGTTAAACTTACGGGTGGTCCTCAGAAGCCATGTCGAGCTCGGTAATGGGGTTCTGGTTGAGGTTGAGGTAGAGTAGGTTCTTGGTCTCGTCGAGCTCCTGCGGCACGGCGGTCAGACTGTTGGCGCTGAGGTCCAGCCGCTCGAGGAAGCGCGGCGTGTGCAGGAACTTGTCCGGGATCTCTGTCAGACCGCAGTCGCGCATGCGCAGCACCTGCAGCGGACAACGCCACAATGATGTAATTTAGTATGTTACTATTATTAACAAAATAATATATTATCCTAAGTAATCGAAAGGCTTTTTCAAATGTCGTTAAAATATATCTAAAACAATATCTAATTATTTACTTTAGGTATGTGGGTGCATTCTAAACCGACTTCCAAAAAGGAGGAAGTTATACATTCGTCTGTTTACCTATATATTTTTCGATCTCTGTTTAATCAACCCTTTAACAAAGGAATTTTAACTGCCGAACCCACATGGTATTCTTTCATAAATATCGGTAACGCGTCGACCTACAACTGGCACGAAAATCTACCTTGAGCATCTGCAGGCTGGAGATGGAGATGAGTGTGGGGTGGTCGAGCGTGGTAAGCGGGTTGCCGCTGAGGTCCAGCTCCGTGAGCTCGGGCAGGTGCTCGAACAGGTCCTGGTGCAGCGAGTGCAGTTCGTTGTACGCCAGGTTCAGCACGCGCATCGCGCCCAGCGGCTCGAACTCCTCCGGGGAGAACCGACCCTGGGAAAATAAGGATTTGAAACGATCGATTGCACAACTGATAGGCACATAAAAAAGTGTTAAAAATGCATTTTCTTTTACTTGGAAAACGAAAGAGATGAAAGAATCTATGTTTGGGCCAAAAACTACAAAACTAAGGGTCGATTCAGACAGACGCGACACGTAGAAGCATTTTTAAGGTACTGAATTGGCAGATTGGCATGTCGCCTCGCGCAATTTAAATTTATTCTGTCAAATCCATGCAAATGTATTGACGCCTCGCCTCGCCTCATCGCGTTGCGGTCTGAATCAACCCGGCGCTTACGTCGCATTTTTTCCTTGTCATTTGCTAAGGAGGTCACTACATAGGCTCTAGCTGTATGTAGAAACTCGTATGTCACGTCAACGCGACATCCGTTGCGAAGTGTACCTCGAAGGCGTGCGGGCTGAGGCGCTCTGTGGTGAGCTTGTTGTGGCTGAGGTCGAGCACGCGCAGCGCCTGCAGCTCGCGGAACGCCGCCGTGTCGATGCGCTCCACCGCGTTGCGTGACAGGTTGAGTGTCTGCACCGGCAGCGCCGCCAGCCGCGACACGTTCACCAACATGTTCTCGCTCAGGTCCACCGTCGTCGGCTTCAACTCCGATATATCTGGAAATATGCCATAATTGGATCAGATTTCAAGAAAATGTTTTAGCTCGTCATTATGTAAGTCAAGCCCGAAGGTGCGATGAAGGTTGGATTTAACACAGTGGTCTGCAACTCGATAATAAATACTGAGAAATGCTTCGTCTCACACTTCGACTAAATCTTATCTTCACTCGATTTGATTCGCGCCGCATTAACGTCATCAAAATATAAGGTCTACAAATACTTGATATGGTGATTGGTGGTAATGAATTAATATAATTCCTTACCTGCCCACTCCTCTTCCGTGAAAAATGTGGTGAGGCTCTGGTCGAAGCAGTCCACCTTCTCGTCCTTACACAGACACTTGCGGCAGATGCCTGTCTGCCGCCAGGCTGAGTTGCGCTCCGGGGCCGCTGTTGCACTCTCTGTAAAATGAGATCGTTATACTAATTTTTTTTTAATTATGTCTGTCTGTCTGTTTGTTCCAGCTAATCTCTGAAACGGCTGGAGCTATTTGACGAGACTTTTTTGGTAGATAGCTGATGTAGTAAGGAGTAACTTAGGCTACTTTTTAACCGACTTCCAAAAAGCGGGCGAAGTCGCGGGCAACAGTTAGTTTATAATATTTTCTATTTTAAATTATAAACTAAATATGGAATATTTATAAATATGTATTTTTACTAATATTAATGTTTTAAGGTCTTTATTAAAACAACACTCACCATCGCAGCTAACTCCGACGAGTAGAGTCGTCACGAGGACGGAAATGACTCGCCAGCCCATTGCCACTGAAACACAAAAGTGATTCACATAGAATAATTATCATCGACTATCTGTGCAGTGTTGTCGAGAAAACCGACTGGCTTTTATAGCTGACTGACGTACTTCCGAAATTGATTATTTACCTACCAAGACTTGTACTATTATCTATTCTGTGCCAAGACTACAGCTATAGAGAATGATGAGATAATGATGATGAGATAGTGATTCCACAACACAAAAACAATATTATTGAGGACACTCAGACTGCTCAACATTCATTTACTCTGTAGGTAGTTTAAGTACAAAACTATCTTTAGCCACCATGAGTCGTGCCCTACTAAGGCCTAGACTAGATAACGAATCTGCATCCGTTTGTATTGTATTAAATCCAAAGCCTTCCGGGAAATAGATTAAGCCAATCCAAAGTCCAAACGAAAACACTGATTTAGAGCTATATCTACATTTAGCTCGGGACAAAGAGCTGCCGGCAGGTTTGAAATCGTTTCAAATAAGTAACTCATTTTTTGCCCCAACATGCATTCAGAGATAGCCTAAAATTAGGTTCCTATAACTAGGTACTAAACATAGTCTAAATCACTATCACGTTTTTATGACTCACATAATCGCATTCCTTCATAAAAACACACATAAATAATTTATAATATCGTCCACTAAAATTTTACCAAAAAAAGATTATTTTCTATTGATTTTAAATCTTGAATCTATCGAGCTATACTATGCTAACCAGTTCACTAACTTACCCTGATACACTTTTTGTTTCTTTCAACAACTAACATATAAATTTCACTTTAGAACAATTGAATTACTTTCACGAAGGTGTTCACCAACGTTAGTAAATACTCGCTGTTCGTGTTTTGAGTACAAGATGGCGGCCTGGTATCTTATCATTCGGATTTTATCACCTGAGCGTTATCAGCGGGTGTGGTGCAGCTGTAAGCGGCGGAACACTTCTAAAGCGGACGCGGGCGCGAGCGGTACGCGGTACCTGAAATTTCTTAATGATAAGCTCTAAAACAGCTATCCTAGATACCTAATTCCTTTCCTGAGATCGAATCTAAAGCATCTTTATACCTACCAAGTTTTTCCCAAATCGGTATTATGATTAAATAATTGCTAAGGTTTATTTGCTAGTAATAGAACAATTTCAAGACGGCCAAGTGATTTTAAAGGTAACTCGTAAGTATCTACGAGCGGCAGTACCCAATCGCTTTCATAAACGCTAACACTACCGCCACACTGCACCGTGTTACAATCGATATTGATTCAATAAGATAATCATTTAGTGGTACCGGCACCAATTCTGGGAAAATATATGTGACATGACGCATTACCTACTCATTGTCTAGTGTATTACGTTACGTGGTATTACTATTTATACCTAGATACAATATTATAATCTATACATATAATAAAACTGTAGAAATGTGAATTCTGTACATTAAAGATATTTAAAAAATAATAAGCGGGGGGTGTTACTAGATCGCTATAGAAGCCAAAACTGTGGTTAGTTTTTTGTCTGTCTGTCTGTCTGTCTGTCTGTATGTTTGTTCCACTATCACACGAAAACTACTGATCCGATTTGAATGCGGTTTTCGCAGATATATTTGTCTTCTTCCAACTTAACATCTGGTGTATAAAAATTTTCCCCCCCACCCCTCTAAGGGGACGAAAGAGGGGGTCAGATTTTGTATCAAACTTTTCTCATTAACACGAAAACTACTGATCCGATTTGCATACGGTTTTCACAGATATATTTGTCTTCTTCCAACTCAACATCTATTGCATAAAAATCCCCCCTCCCCCCTCTAAGGGGGCCAAGGAGGGGGTCAGATTTTGTATCAAACTTTTTTTAATGGACTTACTTCATATTATTAACTGTGTTTTCCAACTTAACATCTGGTGTATAAAATCCCCCCCCCCTCCCCCTCTTAGGGGACAAAAGGGGGGGTAAGATTTTGTATCAACTGAAGTAGAAATACTTTAAATGGCAAAACAACGTTTGCCGGGAAAGCTAGTAGATACATATCTAGTAGAGTAGTCTCGTATTACTTGCTTATGAGTTATGACTTATGACCCTAGACCCTAGTTACATTTAATTAGCATTTTATTTATTCTTTTCCACCTTCTCGCACTATTGGCACCTACACAATTTTGTTTCTTAACACCTAAAGGTTGACTGGTAGAGAATGCCACCTATGTTTGTACCAACATTGTGCATAAAGTATAAATAAATAAAGAAATAATAGATAATATAATATGTATACTGCACTAACCTAAATAATTATTAAGAACGTATATTGCCTTTATAACATCAAGATACAAAATTGAAAACTATTGTATCGCCAGACTCACTCCATTATACTGTATACAGGGTGTCACAAAACTAAGCGATAATACTTTAGGGTGTGTAACACCGCGGTAACGCCGCGCTGGGTCGCCTGCCCATAAAAATCACAAAAAAATTGGTATTTCAGCACTGCTACTTTCACAGTGAACTCTCTACAAGGAACACATCATAGTACACACCCTAAAGTATAATCACTTAGTTTTGTTACACCTGCATTATAATATTATGATTTAAACTTTTAAAGGCAATATAAAAAATTGATGTTTTTTAAGAAGTTAAAAGATGATCTAATATACATGACACCAGCTAATAATTTATAGATTTATGTAGATGACATGGTAACAAAAAGAATAAGGCGTCTCCCAGACAGACGCGAGCAGCGGTGGCGGTGGCGGTCAGTTGGATGACTTGAGAGTTCTAGGAACGACACAGACACACGCGGTGGCGGTCGCAGTACAAACAACTGACCGCCGCCGCCACCGCCACCGCTGCCCGCGTCTGTCTGGGAGACGCCTAAATACGGAGTGTAGTTGCCTTAAAAATACAAAATTAAATAGTGGGTAGGTACTAGGTATACTGTACAAACGGTATTTTAATTATTGTCTTGTACTATCAGAGAAGTAGATTCCTAGGCAGATGGCGGACCTAAGTAATTTGGTCGCGTTACGTCAAACCCTGATGACCGATCACAGCTAACATTGAATTGACATAAGCCGACCAAATGGCGTACTAGATCCGTCAACTGCCTAGGAATCAATTTCCTCCTTGGTACATAGACGTCGTGTTGTACCTAGATGTTGAAAGTAGTGACTACACAATGTTTAACTCTACTAATTTACTTCATAATATTTCTAAAATAAATATAGTTATACATGAGACAATAAACCAAATATTTTTATACTTACATAATCACCAAAGCTCATTGCAACTCCCTGGGGAGGAGACGGAGGTCGATGGTCGTCAGGCGCTCAACGTCAATTAGCCACGATCATCTACTCGCCGCTAGATGGCGCGCATCGGATTACCGCTACCGCTCGCGTGTTCAAATTTATTTTACTTCTCACAGGAGTCTACTAACCTTTATTTTGACGACATAAGGTTGACTGAAGAGGAAAAGTTACCCCGAATGGAGTTGTAATGAGCCGACAAATGTTATAATTACGGTGAATTTTTTATACTAGGTAATTGATCAAACGAACTTACCAAATGAAGTTCGATCATTATTATAATAATTATATGAGTCGCTTCATTCAAAGTATTATTATCATCTATCACAATAATATTGTTCGGAGCCCTCGAGACGTGCCACGGGAATGTGGGCTCTATGTCGAGGGCGGTAGAGGCGAGGGCGGGCGGGCGGAGCGCCTGGCCGGGTAAGGGCCGCTTAGGGTCTGGTGACAGCTCCTAACAAGCCACACCATAGGGCTGCCGGAAACTTTTTTTGAAAAGATTTTTGTTTTATTTATTACTAGCTGTCCCGGCAAACATTGTTTTGCCATTTAAAGTATTTCTACTCCATCAGTTGATAGAAAATCTTACTCCCTCTTTTATCCCCTTAGAGGGATGGGGGGAAAATTTTATACACCAGATGTTAAGTTGGAAAACACAGTTAATAAAATGAAGTAAGTCCATTAAAGAAAAAAGTTTGTATCAAAATCTGACCCTCTCTTTGGTCCCCTTACGGCCGTTCCCAATATTTGATCTATCTCTTACTTGAGATAGGAATAGCTCACATTAGACATTAGCTCCATATATTTTATGTCAATTCTATGTCAGCTGCGATCGGTTGTATGTCAAACTAGAGATAGATTGAATATAGGGAACGGCCATAAGAGGGGCCTGGGGGGAAAAATTTATACACCAGATGTTAAGTTGGAAGGAGACAAATATATCTGCGAAAACCGCATTCAAATCGGATCAATAGTTTTCGTGTGATGCTGGAACAAACATACAGACAGACAGACAAAAAACTAACCATATTTTTGGCGTCTATAGCGATGTAGTGACACCCCCCGCTTATTATTTTTTGAATATCTTTAATGTACAGAATTTTCATTTCTACAGTTTTATTATATGTATAGATTATTTCATACATCCATATCTCATATTATCATAATCATTTCTTACGCCAGTTGTTATCGCCGGGTTAGTTCCCGAAACGGTGGTAAGCCTCATGTAGACGTTCTAAAAGTGTTAACTTTGTTAACCTATTTAGAAATAAATATTTTCATTTCAATTAACAAGCGTGTAGCGGCAAGTGGCAACCCTGCAGCTCCGGTGTCGGGTGTCTGCATTTCCGCCGCGCGCCGTCACCGACTTAGCGCTGTCATACATCTGCAGTCACCCGGCTGCCGGGGAGGCCAGGCTCATATACATAAATCGAGATTTATTCTGAGTTTACTTAGCGACAAAGACCTCGGCTGGTAGTGGATGTTATGGAAATACCTATAGAGCCCCTTAAAAATATTATCCTAAGGAATTATCTGATTAGTAGGTGTAGTAGACAATCAGGCGAGTAGGGGTTATCTTTGACTTTTATTTTATGTTTGCAGGGAGAGTCCTATGTAATGAAAAAATTAAAACAAGCGCCGCTGGAGCCTGATCTCATGAATTTTAAACTGTTCACGATATAATGTCATATTGTCAAAGTAATTCATAAAAATTATCCTTCAATCTAAAAATTCACATCGCTTTTTTAAAAGTCGATTATTATCAAGTCGAAAATTATTATCAAGATCTTAATATAAGGACGGCTTTACTTGACCTGACTAAACTCTATTCAGGTGTTATAATAAGTGTTTTTATTATAGATATCATCAGTAGCAAGTGTTGTGCGAGGTCGCCGTAGGGCTCCAAAGGTTAAGCACCCTCGTGCGAGGTGACATTCACCCCGCGCCCCGGGGGACCAAACATTACCCTGCTAATGTCAATTAAACACTTGTTACTATTTAGTAGGACCATTAACGTTTTATCATCATTTTTTACTCTATTGTGTCTATATTCAAGTCATAGACTTTTTTAAAATTTCAAATTTAAGTGAGCTTCATCGACAAGACAGAAACGTCATATTGTACTCTCTGTACCATCTCCTCCTATCTTGTCGTCACTGCTGTGGTCGACAATATTTCTCAATGCTCTCGTATCGGCTCACTCACCGACTACAAAGGCCTGTTCCAACTTCCACGGACCGTTAACTTGCGTCAAATTGTCTGTATTAGACGTAAAGGGCAAAGGCCAATAAATACTGTTGGGACAAAAACTTGGAAAAAAATTATTTACTATAAATTTTTTGTACTTACTTAAGTACGATACGATATACGATAAATTTGATCTAACAGCTAACTGATAATAATAATAATAAGGCATCCCACCGCCTCCGCTCGGCGTGGGTGATGTTATTACGGCGCACAAAGTGCTATATTGTCCTTAATCAATCTATTATCCTCCCTTTAATAAAGAAAATGTTCGTAAATCAACTCATACCAGATCAAACCAGTTTTAACCGAATCAAAGCAGCGCATTCCGGATTTCGGGCTTGTAATAACTTCGAATTAGGATCGCGCAAGTTTTTCCAACAGTTGATGAATCTTTTGGAGCTCCTATTGTGTGGGAATAGAGTCGAGAATCCCCTGGCAGTTGAGGGGTAGTCGGCAGTGGCGCCGGTCGTCACTTATAGGAACGCCATATTGAGTTGTCGCGGGGTTGGAAAGGGGATGAAATACAACTCTTTTAATTTTACGAACTGAAGCTTCTATGAAATGATTTGATTATATGTGGACGAGCTTATGTGACGAGCGCAAGTTATATTGTCTATATTATGTGGACGAGCTTATGTGACGAGCGCAAGTTATATTGTCTATATGTGGACGAGCTTATGTGACGAGCGCAAGTTATATTGTCTATATGTGGACGAGCTTATGTCACGAGCGCAAGTTATATTGTCTATATGTGGACGAGCTTATGTGACGAGCGCAAGTTATATTGTCTATATGTGGACGAGCTTATGTGACGAGCGCAAGTTATATTGTCTATATGTGGACGAGCTTATGTCACGAGCGCAAGTTATATTGTCTATATGTGGACGAGCTTATGTGACGAGCGCAAGTTATATTGTCTATATGTGGACGAGCTTATGTGACGAGCGCAAGTTATATTGTCTATATGTGGACGAGCTTATGTGACGAGCGCAAGTTATATTGTCTATATGTGGACGAGCTTATGTGACGAGCGCAAGTTATATTGTCTATATGTGGACGAGCTTATGTCACGAGCGCAAGTTATATTGTCTATATGTGGACGAGCTTATGTCACGAGCGCAAGTTATATTGTTTATATGTGGACGAGCTTATGTCACGAGCGCAAGTTATATTGTCTATAAATCTATTTTCGAACGGAAAATAGATAAGATACGTTTTTACTTTTTATGAAGTAGGTCGGTATGTTGATATTTGGGAAGAACAAAATAAAACAGGTATAGAATATAGATAGCAATAAAACCTGAATACATATAAATAGAAAAGATAATGAGCAATCAAATTATGATAAATAATTAATATAATGACTTATTGTAAAAATGCTTATAACTTTAAAAAAGAAACGAGTAATATAGATCGTTTTAATTTCCGGAAGCTATGTCTAACTCATTTCCCATAACTCACAAAGTCCGTTTAGCTCTTGTTTTCTTAGCACCTCGTAGCATAACGCCGACCAAACTTATCGGTAGGAGGCGCGGCGGGATCCTTTGAAGGTGTCACCTCCCCCGCCCCTCCCCCCGCGCGCCGCCCCCGCCCCTGCCCGCCCTGTCATTACACCTGATGTTGTTCCCTAGTTTGAACGTATTACACTTTATTACATACCTGTTGTTAAGCAATACTTATTATTTATAAATCTATTATAAAGTAGAAAGCTCTTTGAACTTTTTTATTTTATTAAAGTTATTATCGCAAAGCGCCAGTGCCTGCAGCGTCATAATATTGTATATTAATCGTCTTCTAGTTAACAAACTGCAAGAGAAGTAAGTTATGTATTTCGAGTGTACTGTGTAGGTAACAGATATATTTCTTTGGCACATTACAGAATAAGAGTAGGTTCACACGGCACAATCCTGCACGTTTCCTGCACGTTTCTTGCACGTTTTGCAGTATACGTCATAGACCGTAGTGGCGCATACAATGTATAATGACACAAGATCGTGCAGTACAATCGACAATCGTGTGAATGGTTCTATATTATACATAATACAATGTATCTCCCTCGCTGATCGCTCACTAATACATTAATCAAAACTATACAAAAGTAAATCAAAAGTTATTGTTTACAATATTATTGTGTACTAACTACTAACTCACCCCGAATATTGTGGTGTTATTAGATCAAAACACCCCACACTGAACAAAAGAGTCAATCGTCCGGCAGTTCGACAGTCGGCCGTCGGCAGCCGATAGTCGGCAATCGGCCGTGTGCCGACTCAGGTAATGTAATTGTCGGCACGTGGCTATGAACCGATGTAATTACGCGACTAATGCAGCTTGCTTACTCAATTAAACAAATTAAGTAACAAAATGAAACTCATAAGTCATAATATTATTATTATAGTCTGATGTAGGAATTGATTGCATTTAGGCTATTTAATTGCCTATAATTATTATTATTGTTTCTAGTCATAAGTCATAATATTATTATTATAGTCTGATGTAGGAATTGATTGCATTTAGGCTATTTAATTGCCTATAATTATTATTATTGTTTCTATACGCTTTGGACCGAGTTCTTAAGATATAGCTAATCGAAACTCTTATAGTAGGTATGTGCAGAGTATATAAGAACATTATTTATATTCTTGAATTTCGAATTTCGATGGATAACCTGACACTAACACGATCAGGCGCCAGAAAAACTTTTTGCATGCTAATCCAACGTATTTCCGACGTATCCCTTTATCTTGTTTAACGTGGAAATCGAACCCACAGTCTCCGTGTCGAGAGGCGCTATAGCAATATTGCTCCCCTGAAATGTGTGATGTTCTAACTTTTTCCATTTTTATTATTGACTAGAAGATACTCAAATTGCTAAAATTAAGCATGACGAGTCTCATACTTTTTCAGGACCCAGCATTCAGGGAAGGCGTATTGCCCCTTGTAGACCTAGCTATAGAGCCTTACACACTAAGTTCTATATTTTATAGAACCTGGGGAGGGGGGTGGGGGGGGAAAGGGGCGGTGAGCCAAGATCTTTTCTTTATCGCTTCTTTATAGAATCGCCGATCAAAATGTATGGAATTGACAGTCTAGTCGAAGGTCAACGTCATAATATTAAGGAATGCTTATTGTCAATTATTCCATACATATTTGTTGGCGATTCTATAACGAAGCGATAACAGTATGTTTTGTCTAAATGGCCTGAATACAGTGTGGTGTGAAGGGTGACAACGGACATGAGTCTCAAGACCGGTTTCTCCGATTTTTTGGCAGGAATTGCTAATTGAATCAACAGCGCTAGTAAACAGATAAAAAGGAAAAGTAACAGAAACCGGGCAAGGACCTTTTAATAGTAAACTTAACTAATAAAGTATAAATAAGGTATAGGGTGTATAATAACTGAACACGAGGTCTGTAATATAACTTTATTGAGCTCGTCTGTATATTCACAAAGCTACCACTTATCTACTGCTTAGTACTTACTGAATATAATATCAATTGCGCGTGTTTACTTGTTACAATAATTTTACGAGTTTCAACGAAAAAATTTATGTACGAGTTCTCTCGTAGCAGTTATGTAACAGTAAAGATGTTGCTCGCGATATTGCAAGCACAAACAATTATATACAGTCGTACTTATAATCTCCTCCTTTTTGGAAGTCGGTTAATATAATATAATCCCATAGCTTGATTATTCCTTGATAACAAATAAGTATGTCCTCTTCCATGGTCAATTTTATGTGCCCAATGTAACAAAATCTCAACAAGTTGTATAGTAGCATAGCAGTAGTGCTATAGCATTTATGTGCAAACGAACAAATCATGCCTTTTTGAACAAGTTCATTTTGTTCAGGACGATTTTACAGTTTGTTAGCTAAATAATATTTTGTTATCTCACAATTATACAGCACGACTGGTGAGACATGTTCAATATTCGAGGACGTGATATTTGGCTATTATATTAGTTGAAAAAAAATAATATAAAAAAATAATATCAATTGATCACTGAGTAAGGGCGACTTTTACCAAGCGGTTAAACATGTTTAAAATTTTATTTAAGCACAAAATTCTGTTTAACTACACAAGTTGTCTTGCACCACAAGTTAAACATGATTACTGATCTGTCAAATTTAAATAGCCAAATTTCGCTGTTTAAGCTGCTAAACGTATTTAACAGTTGAATTTGAGGTTAGATATTTTTTGGTCGAGAATAATTTTCGAAGAATTTATGTGTGAAAAGAATATTAATGAGTTTATTTGAGTTTCTTTTTGATGATATTGATGATGACGACGAAGAAATTATTGTCAACTAGGTATATGAACATATTAACTTGAGACGTCAGGGTTATTGAGGCAAGATCAAATTTGTTTGAAACCCTGACGCAGAAAAAGTTCTTTCGAAGATTTCGCCAAAAAGACGACGATGAATTTGCTATCTAGATTATTGTTTAAAACGGAAAAGTTACGGGGGCCACTTTTTATATCACTCATAATTATTTGTCGATTACTCTATTAACAGAACACCTGCACGAGTTTGTACAACAACCTAAAGTATGTGAAACAAAACAACATATTGTGTACAACGATACAAACATCTCAAATCTCAAACAAACCCTTGCGCGGGCGGCTGCCGGCCACAGACTACTAAGGGATACTACCTGCGGGCCGCGTCTGACCCATTGATAGAAAACTCGTTTTACGCAAAAAAACAAACCGAATTTCGTCAAACAACCGTGAAATACCATTATTTGTAACGATACTGCTCAAATCGTGAAATGGAACGCACAAGACATAATGCAGCAACACTCCAAAATGCGTTTAGTTAATTTCAAACTTCAACATCGTGGTGCAAGACAAACTTAAACAAGTTTAAATTAAGCGTGTTTACAAATGAAAACATATTTAACTAAATGCGTTTTAACTTATTTTAAATAAGGTTTGGTAAAAGCCGCCCTAAATGTAGCTTAAAGTTAAATAATTATTTACCCAACGCATGGACACCGCGCGCGGGAGTAGCGCGCGGCGCGCGGGGCGGGGTGGGCCGCGCCCGGCCGCATAGTAATTTACGAAGTGTCTATTATTCATTTATTTAAAGGGAAATTTGGTTAAAAATTAAGTACCTAATTTTATTACATAATTATAATGAGAATCGAGTACTGAATACTCTCCTTAATTATCGGTATTGTCTCACCAGTCATGCTGTATTAATAATATTAATGCTATTTAGGGCCTGTTTCACCAGTCACCACTTCCTGTTTAATTGCCGGGTAGGCTATATCCACAACTTATTTGACAGATTCTCCATAATCAGTCTAGTTAGGTGGTGGATAGCCTATCCGGCACTTATCAGGAAGTGGTGAAACAGGCCCTTTAATGTTACGTAACTGCCGTTTAAGATCACTCTGTCAATGTACCTATAGGTCTACCAGAATCTGATGGCAAATTTTGACGGCAGATTTTAAAAAAATATCCTTGATCATTGGATAAATTTATATATTTGCATGTTTCACACACAGTATCAGCCGCTATAAGGAAAATAGGATCAAAATATTTTATTCCAATTACCCCGGTATTGCTAGAGTCAATTTACTTTCTTAATTTTTGCCATCAGATTCTGGTAGACCTATACTTACTTTCTCTATGCGGGATGCCATGCAAAAAAAAAATTATTACGCTTCAGTATAATTACGGTTATTTGTATTTTCTATCTTCTGTGACTAAATATTTACACAAAAACTTTAGCAAATTATGTACACTTATATTAATAATAAATTAATACCCCTTCTGCTGAGCGGTTATTTGTGGAAATGTGAAAAAATATACGGGAGTAGGAAATAATATGCTGAATTTAAAAGGAAAACTATCACGGCTAAGAAGACTTCATATGTTTAAGAGTAATAAAGGAACATTTCGTTCAAATTCCTTTGGACGTAACTGGTGGTGTTGGTGGAGGTGATGTTGTTAGTAGTGTAGAACAAACACGTTCTTCTTACTTTAATTTCTGAAATTTCGAAACTCCCTCGTAGTTGTATCTAAAATAACCTCGACAGTAATATAGATGAAAATCTTGATAAATGTAAAACAAACTCTACAAATTTAAACAGTCAGTCAGATCTTAACGTTAAAGTCATCTTGTGCACCAAAAGGAAGGTCAAATCAGCTACAAGCGTGGGGTTGAAGACCGAGGTCTCTCTTTATGTATCATCAATGTTATTAAATCATCAAGTTCTATTACCATATATGCATTGCTTTATACGCGTCAACATATTTGATGGCAGAGACTTAGAGCGGCTCCCCGCCAGCACCGACTTACGATGTAGCTACGGACCCCCTACACTCACTCGCCAAACTTCTAACTTATATACTGGCCGCCGAAAAAACTCCGATAGCGCGATGCAGGACTCGCTCTATCATAGCCAAATGCCCCGTCCAAATAACGTTAAATTATATTACGAGAACTGGCAATTGGCTGTTAATGAAAATTAACACAAACGAAATAACATTAGTAGCGTACAATATTTTATTTTGGGATTACAACAATATAACATTTTCTTATTGGAATTTGTGTGCGTGCGATAGAGATAGCATGCGAGCTGTCACAGACCTGTGGAGCGCTATATTTGTGCCGGCCGCCGAACTCTACGTCAGCGCTACGTGAGATCATCGATCGCCAGACAGAAAGGGGAATATCGGTAGCGATGAGATAGAAAGAGACGTCTCTACATTACATGATTCCGCTAATGCTATGGTATTTGTAAGCAAAAGTACTACAGGATTTTGTACAACAAATATTATTGTTGTAGAGTTAATGATGTCATTAAATACTCTACAATTTTTAGGGTATCGTACCCAAAGAGTGAAAACGGGACCCTATTCATGAGATTTCGATGTCTGTCCGTCTGTCTGTCCGTCTGTCTATCTTCAGCCTGTATCTCAAGAACCGTTATAGCTAGAGTTCTGAAATTTTTACAGATTGTGTATTTCCGTTGCCGCTATAACAACAAATACTAAAATAAAAATAATATTTAAGGGGGGCTCCCATACAACAAACGTGATTTTTTTGTCTTTTTTGCTCGTAAACAATAATGGCAACAGCTAGATGCTTAAAATTTTCACAAAATTCTCAATTATATTTGTAATTTAGTTATTAATAATAAAATTTAAATAAAATAAATATTTAAGGGGGGCTCCCATACAAAAAACACAATTTTTTTGCCTATTTTTGCTCTATAACGGTACGGAACCCTTCGTGCGCGAGTCCGACTCGCACTTGGCCGATTATTTTTTTATTTTTTTTTATTTAATGTGAAGTCTAGAAATGAAAAAATAATGATAAATATAGTACTTAAAGTTGACTTAAAGAAAGTATTTACAAAGGCCAATTTTATTGAAGAAGGTGTAAAAACTTAAAACGACTTTGAAAACTCTACATTGAGCTCCGAACGACGTTTTCTATTTAAATATTCAGTATTTTGCATACTTTAAACAAACTTACAATCTAATGCTTTCCGAATGTGCAATAATTTTACTACACAGGAACCGTAATGTACGGTAAGAAAAATGTAGGTACGGTTCTTAATTATAATTATTTCGGAAAAATGATTTGTTTTAAACTATTTAAATATCAGTCCTGCTGGGATATAAATATCACCATAATATGATTTTATTTCTCTGATCGTCGTGAAGAGGCAACAAACAGACACAAAGACGACGAACGAGTACCTATAGTATTGGCACGGGAGTATGGATTGTGTTTACATCTTTAAGTCTACCAGAATCTGATGGCAACTTTTGACGGCAGATTTTCAAAAAATATCCTTGATCATTGGATAAATTTATATATTTGCATGTTTCACACACAGTATCAGCCGCTATAAGGAAAAAAGGATCAAAATATTTTATTCCAATTACCCCGGTATTGCTAGAGTCAATTTACTTTCTTAATTTTTGCCATCAGATTCTGGTAGACCTATACTTACTTTCTCGATGCAGGATGCCATGCAAAAAAAAACTTATTACGCTTCAGTATAATTACGGTTATTTGTATTTTCTATCTTCTGTGACTAAATTACACACAAAAACCTTAGCAAATTATGTACACTTATATTAATAATAAATTAATATAACTACTTACTTTACATTAATAGTTTTGTTATTGAGATCGACTGACTAGACTCTTTAGCTATTTGGTTTATACTGCGTGACTGGTGAGACATGTTCAATACTCGAGGACGTGATAATTTTGGCTATCATATTAGTTGGAAAAAAATAACATAAAAAATATAATATCAATTGATCACTGAATAAATGTAGCTTAAAGTTAAATAATTATTTACCCAACGCATGGACACTGCGAGCGGGAGGGGTAGTTGTGTGGTCTTTGGTAGCGCACGCCTCTGCACCGGCCGCATAGTATGCCTACTTGCCTAGCCGCGTAATTTACTTAGTATCCATGATTCATTTATGTTTGGGAAATTCGGAATAAAATTAAGAACCTAATTTTATTACATAATTATAATGAGAATCGAGTACAGAGTACTCTCCATAAGTATCGGTAATGTCTCACCAGTCATGTGTATACTAGGTGACTAGGTACGTAATAAAATATTATATAATTTAGGCTTAAGACAGAGTTACATACTGCGAACTTCAAACTGAGGCCGGTGGAACTACTTTTAATTTGATCTGAAACCTTAGGTGAAATGTAGAGCAGGTGGTCGGTGGATCTTGACCAATATATTAAAAAAGAAAGTTAACAAGTAAATTAACAAAATTAACAAGTAAATCTTCAAAGGAATGTATAGTAGGTACTTGATAGGTATTACATAATACAAGTATTAGAAATTAATACAATCATTATTTACTTAAGCACTAGATTTAATAAAACTATAATTTAGAAGTATTTAGAGACAGATGGGAACAGTTGACTATATTAACAGAGTTATCAGATAACAAATTATCAGATAACAAAATTACCATGACGAAATGACTTACTTTAGACAATCAAGTTTGATTTTTATCACTCTCTACGGTGTCTTCTATCAGAGAAATGGATTCAAACCTATTTTACCTAGCTGACAAGTGACAGATCATTACTAATATTTACTTGAAATAACGTAGATCCACCTTAGAATTATTTTCTCTGATAGTGCAATAACAACAAAGCTACTAGTGTAGTAGTGTGTGTGTCTAGGGCGGCATGGCGTAGTGGTGTGTGTAGGGGTGGTCGCCGACGATGTCGATGTCGCTGTCGCTGTGCTCGGTGTCCGACTCCGACGTGTGCGATACCGCCGACCGCTGCTCCTCCTGGGAAACGACCTAGTTACACCTACATAGTGATCACTTGTGCCAGTCTTAAGACAGACTATTTATCAATAATACAAAGTACTATGAGAGAAGTTGATTCATAGGCCGATGGCGGGCCTTTTTTTTTTTAATCGGGCTTTGGCCCACCACACATTCCCACCACTGTATCTCCTGTGTCGCCAGGATCGACAGCGGTATCCAACCACGAAAACCCTTTGATATGATCTCAGGGAGCCCGAGGGACATGCTAAAACTGTCTTGGGACCCGCAACGAAATTACAATGGCGGGCCTACGTAATATGGCCGCGTTATGTCAAAGCCGGCCGAATTATCACGAATTACTTTGAATTGACATAGTCCAATCGAATTTCGTTGGTCCACCATCTGCCTATGCATCAAATTCTTTGATAGTACATAAAGATGCGCGCATGACTTAGGCGTCTCCCAGACAGACGCGGACAGCGGTGGCGATCGCAGCGGCGGTCAGTTGTTTGTACTGCCACCGCCACCGCGTGTCTGTGTCGTTCCTAGAACTCTCAAGTCATCCAACTGACCGCCACCGCAGGCCGCGTCTGTCTGGGAGACGCCTTAAGTTGTAGGAGTATTTCTGTTCTGTGCTCAAGTTTGTCTTAACTTCTTAAGACTGTTGTGTCTCAACTCTCAATTAGTGAACGCTGGCCCTAAGTGATTGACGATTGTTACCATCGCGCCGGCAATAACTCGAAACTATGAGAGTCATGACGTCTTCTCCTGTTAGCCATTGCCGTTACCGATGTAGTGGAGATATATTTTTTTGGAAAAACATAGGTACTGTAAATCATTCCATAGTGAAATGTTATAAAAGTCTAAGCACTATTTACACGTTTTCATTTTTAATTGCTGTTAAGTTCATAATATAAGTATTATTATTATATTAAAGAATAATGAAACTAATAATAAATGCTTCATAATAAATACTGTTCGCTGTATATGTCGCAGTCATCTAGTTCAATCTTCGGTTCGATTGAACGACTAGCGCATTCATTAAATGACACCATTCAATTGAATGACTCGGCCGGACGTTGATTGGACAATCGTCACTCAACGTCCAACTAGTAATTAGCGATTTGTAACATAGCCCTTTGAAGAGAGCGGACATGAAATCAGTCAGGTAGTTGAATGTATTTATTTTTAACGGAATAGGAAATGTATAAGAACAGTATATAGTTTTTAGGTAATTAATAGCAATGTGTTGGCCCAATACGACTTGATTTGGTTAGGTTAGATGGCGGTTATTTTTTTGTGAACCACCCAGAAGTAGCCGTCGCCTCGTAATTAAAGTCATTTTCTAGATTAATCTATTATTTATACGCCACCACCAACAAATACTTTAAAAAAATTCCATTTAAAATTACATTCCATTTAACGACTTCACTATGATGACGTTTAGTCAAGACCGTAAACGTTACAGTCAACGTCTTGACTAGTTGTCCTTCAGTCATTCAATAAAACGGGGTCATTCAATGAATACGCTAGTCATTCAATCGAATCACAGATTGAACCAGATGACTGCGACATATACACTGCTCTCCCTATTGCGTGAGAATCAGAATATTCAAAAGACGTAATCATAATAAGTCAAACCCGTAGGTATCTTTATTATAATTACTAATTACTCAAATGTCAAAATACCTTTCCGTCGGAGGAGTGTGCCGGCCCCTTGTTGGTGAAGTCCACGGCCGCGGCGCCTGCAACACAATCATAACTCATAACTCGTACTACATAGTCTCTACATTTGTAGAGAACACTGGGGTAGGAGGAGAATAGCTGGCCTTATAAAAGCGACTGTCAATATTAAAAAAAAAACAAAAGAAACGACACGTTTAATATGTAACCTCAATTTATTTAAAGTCAGTTAAATAGCTTCTTATATCCCTAAAAGCTTGTACTGAAATTTCAAAACTCCCTTGTAGTATCTAAAATAACCTCGACAGTAATGTAGGTGAAAAACTTAATAAATGTAGAGCAAGCTCTACAAATTTAAACAGTGGCTCTTAACGTTAAAGTCGTCTTGTGCACCAAAAAGAAGGTCAAATCAGCTACAAGCGTGGGGTTGAAGACCGAGGTCTCTCTTTAATCCATTTTCTATCAATATTATTTCATCATGTTTTTATTACCATATATGAATTGCTTAATACGCGTCAACATATTTGATGGCAGAGACTTAGAGCGGCTCCCCGCCAGCACCGGCTTACGATGTAGCTACGGACCCCCAGCACTCACTCGCCAAACTACACCTTATATACTGGCCGCCAAAAAAACTCCGATAGCGCGATGCAGGACTCGCTCTATCATAGCCAAATACCCCGTCCAAATAACGTTAAATTATATTACGAGATCTGGCAATTGGTTGTTAATGAAAATTAACACAAACGAAATAACATTAGTAGCGTACAATATTTTATTTTGGGATTACAACAATATAACATTTTCTTATTGGAATTTGTGTGCGTGCGATAGAGATAGCATGCGAGCTGTCACAGACCTGTGGAGCGCTATATTTGTGCCGGCCGCCGAACTCTACGTCAGCACTACGTGAGATCATCGATCGGCAGACAGAGAGGGGAATATCGGTAACTATGAGATAGAACGAGACGGCTCTATGGTATGGTAATTATGAAGGTCTGGCAGAGGTTACACGATCAATTTTTCGTCAATCTGATCCATCAATCCGATCCAGATTGACGAAAAATTGATTGTCTAACCCACGGATTGATGGATTGATCATTTTTTTAATGTGGACTTTTTCATAACCATCAATATTCCGTCAATCAGATTGATGAAAAATTGATCGTGTAACCTCTGCCTCTAATGCTATGGTATTTGTTAGCACAATAATAATTAATACTGCAGGATTTTGTACAACAAATATTATTGTTGTAGAGTTAATAATGTCAATAAATACCTACTCTACCTCGGAACAACTTTAGTTATTGTTCCGAGTACTCTACAATTTTTTATTTTTTTATATAATGTCAAGTCTAGAAATTAAAAAATAATGTTAAATATAGTGTAGAAAGTATTTATAAAGGCCAATATTACTGAAGAAGGTTTAAAAACTTAAAACGACTTTGAAAATTCTACATTTAGCTCCGAACGACGTTTTCTATGTATTTTGAATACTTTAAACAAACTTACAATCTAATGCTTTCCGAATGTGCAATAATTTTATTGCACAGGAACCGTTATGTACGGTAATAAACATGTAAGGTTCTTACTTCTTAATAATTATTTAGAAAAAATGATTTGTTTTAAACTATTAATTAAATTTCAGTCCTTTGCTGGGATACAAATATCACCATAATATGATTTTATTTCTCTATAACTTTGATCATCGTGAAGAGGCAACAAACAGACAAAAAGACGACGAACGAGTATACTTAGTATTAGTACGGGAGTATGGATTGTGTTTAGGTATATCTAATTCGCCCATGGAGTAGGTAGGTACTTCATGAGCGACGGTAGATGGTAGTTGCTTTCGCCTTCGTGCGCGAGTCCAACTCGCACTTGGCCGATTTTTACTCTTTGGGTAGGTACGGAACCCTCAAAAAATAAAACAATGATTGTCATAAGTCATAACTCAACCACTAGATCCTTTGCCAGTTGCCACTATCATGCGGTCGATGGGTCGATGCCACGGAGTAAAACTAGTTACTAATAAGTATGAATGACTCATAATATATTTTGTAAATATAGGTACGTCTTACAAATTTTAAATTTAATTTTTACGAAGTAACGAACAGCGAAATAACAATACTGCCGTTGAAAAGTCTAGGTATTCCTTTTACTTTGAAGAAAGATCGTGACGACAAAAACTGTTTATAATTAACTGCATTAAATTATAATTAGCCAATTTCTACAAATTAGTACGGTATACGGTATGAACCCAACACAAGTAACAAGACGTAGCAAACTACCCCATCTAAGAAAGCGCTCTACTCTACGTTACATTCTGAACCTTAGAGACATAGTAATAAAGTTGAACATCGTTTGCGTGGTGAGCCAAGACGTTCATGTCGCCATGGCAACCAAGACGTCGGCCATCTTGAGCTGTAAGTCAATTACGTGTGGAGTTGCGGCGCGCGAGCCGGGCGCCCGCACTCGCTAACTCAATTCCCTGACTTTGAGGTTTGCTGTCGGCAATTAGGCGCTGTTTGCCGCCTCGATGATGGAGATGCGAGGCCTTAAGGCCGGCAACGCACTTGCGACTACTCACGGTGTCTGTTGGCGAAGATAATCACATTTAACCAACTAATCTGTTTGCCCGTTTGCCGATTACTTATAAAAGTAATAATAATACTCCCCGCACCGGTTTCGGTGACGGTGGCCGGTTTCATTGAAACCAGGCCAGTTACGCAGGAGTAATTTAAAGGAGTAACTTTATTTTAGTATTAAGGAGTAATTTTATAGTGCCCAGGTGTGTACGCAATACACAAGAACACTCTCTAGTCTCTTACTCTCATAACCCAGTAGGACGGAACGGAAGACTGGCACGACTGGCTGACTGAAGTCGGTCCCGCGCCTGATCTCTCATCAGGCGCGGGACCGACTTTTTACATGCCCATCCGACGCATGGATCATCTTACTTGTCAGACAATCAGGTGATCAGCCTGCATTGTCCTAACCAAACTTGGAAATAACATGTTTCCATCGCAGGAATCGAACCCACGACCTCCGAGTCAAGAGCGGTCAGACCACTGGACCACGGAGGCGTACTTATAAAAAAAATATAAGAGCAGCCACATAGACGTTATTTTAGGCGCGAGCTTCGATCTGTGTGATCTTCACTCGATGATATGATAACTCATTTTCTGACGTGCTCGCTATTTCAAATTGCACTTTTAAACCAAGCCTTAGTATTTACTTGGCTACTTAACCACTTGATATTGATATTATAATTTAGTAGTATAATATACCATTCTCTTACTAGTGTAATGATTTGATAGAGTAGAGCAGAGATAGAACGAGCAGTTTGCTGCGACATCATATTGTACTCCAAGTTCCTACTTAAATAAAATAAAATAAAAATAGCCTTTATTCTACTTAAATGCATAAAGAATTTTCCGATCTATCGGTAGCCGGTGTCGGGTGTCCCAAAACTATGGTATTTCCAGCTCTCCACTAGAAACGATTTCAACCTAATTTGATAGAGTACAAAAATCAATAATAATAGCTATCTATAGTTTATCGATTTTTGCGGCTTATAAAAATGGGTAGGTATGTCTTTACAATTTCAACGGACGATTTCAGAGGTGCTCTTTTAGATAAGAAAATGTTTAGGTCCAACATCTTTTACTTAGCTCATCAACACGGCTAACGCAAATTAATTACTCTTTACAAGTGGTAGCCAATTAGACCATAGCGGTGCTATGCGACCCGCACCGGGAACCGCACGAAGCATGGGAGTATGTAGTTTTCTGGTAATTTCGTGATTTAATAAATACCAAATCTATCATAAAATATAATTATGGTTCTTAGGTCAAAATACCTTAGACTACGTTAACACATAAATATTAACAACTTCGAAATATACTAGTCATCGCTATCATATTAATATAGTTAAGTCAATGAGTACCTACAGTGTTTATTGTTCGTAGATTAACGATCATGCCCGTAACATACTTAAATACTTGTATCTGCGGGTGGTGCTACGAGAGGGAAAATCTTCGGATTTTGTGGCATTGATAGCGTTTCTTAAGCGCTTACAATTATTGTAATTTTAATCGTCATCATCATAATCTAGGAACTTGTGCTAGGGGTACCAGATTGCTTAACATTACCAATGTGACTGACCTCGCTGCTGCTGCTGCTTGCGTAGCTGCTTCTTGTGTTTCATGCGGCGGTTCTGGAACCAGGTCTTGACCTGCGTCTCGGACAGGTTGAGCGCGCCCGCCAGCTCCACGCGCTCCGGCGTCGACAGGTACCGCTGCGACTCGAACCGCTTCTCCAGACCTAGCGCAGCAGGACAAAACTATTAGTTACTAACTTCCAACACTTTTTATTTGAAAAAATCAGTTTTGACAGAAGTTTTTAAGTCAGTTCTTGTAAAGTGCGCTCAATCGAACACATATGAGTTTATAATTATCCGATTTTACGTTGGAATTAACTCCTCATCCTGGCATTTCGATTCCTCACTTTAAATCAGTTTTATTTAGTATCTTCCCTGGTGCCGCAAACCACGTGCCACGTACCGTTTCGTTGCTTGTTCGTTGCCATTCCAAGTTTTATCTTCCTATCCTCTAAGTAGTAAGTAAGAGCTACTCAATAGTCAAATCAATAGTCGTGCTTCTGGATCTTGACAATATATCTTGTTTTCTTATGGAAATGGCAAATGAGGTATGAACGATGATGTCTATCGAGCTACAATAGTAAAATGTTGTTATATCGTGATTTACCAGTGAGCTGGGGGTCGGAGAAGACGGTGCGGGCCTTGCGGCGGCGGCAGTGCTTCAGCGCCGACAGCGACAGCTCCGCCGGAGTGAAGATCGCGTGATACGGCACTCCTGCGAGGACAGAACACACTTAGCTGGCGGCGGTGGTGCTACATATTCTGTCGAAGATATTCTTTGTCTGATAAAGGCCCGTTGCAATTTTTGTCACGTTAGTCTTAACTTTTAACTTAGTAACGTTGAATGTTCGCCCTTCATTAAAATATCGCATTAACAAGAAATAATCGGCCAAGTGCCAGTCGGACTCGCGCACGAAGGGTTCGAGTCTCGAGAGGATACGCCAAGTGCAAAAGAAATTGAAAATAGGTATTTGAAAATGTACTTATTGCTGTCTCACCAATCTCAAGTCTCCCACCGCATGAGCGATAGAGACAACACGACAAAAGTTCTAATAAAAGAACAAAAAATCATCGATTCGCTGTCCTCTGATTACTTCTCCAAAACTTAACCGGTTTAAGTACTTTTCAATAGAGATTAAAGAAAGGCTTGAGCTGTGTTCCTATGTTTTCTTTTTTTTGTATAATCTCGCCAAATCTGTTTTCTGGATGTTTGAATACAGCGGAAAATCTGGCCATTTTTTGGGTTTTTGAAGGTCCATACATTTTTTAATAACTAAATTATGAAAAAAAAAGAAAATATAGGGACATTGTATAAGTGGCCATAGATATTCAGGAAAAAAATTATAACTCTACCGGCATTATCCAGGGAGGAAACAGGGGAGAACGTTTGTATGGAAAAACAGCGGCGTGGACTCCTCATAAAGAGCAATTAATATGCCATTTGACGTTTTTGTGTGGGACGTTGACGTTTGTTGTGCCTCCCAATATTTATATATTTTAATTTTATTATTAAAGTACACATATACATAAAACTGCCACCGATATTACTTAGCTGTAGGTTTTCCATGTTATATAAATAAATATAATTGAGGATTTTGTGAAAATTTCAAGTACCTACCTGTTGCAATTATTGATATCGAGCAAAAAAAGGACGAAAAAATCACTTTTGTTGTACCTATGGGAGCTCCTTCAAATATGATTTTTATTTAGCTTTTAGTATTTATTGTTATAGTGGCAAGGTTGTGTTTTTCACACAATCTGTGAAAATTTCAGAAGTCTAGCTATAGCAGTTCTTGAGATACAGCCTGGAGACAGAAAAACAGACGGATGGACAACGAAGTCTTAGTAATAGGATCCCGTTTTTACCTTTTGGGTTCAGAATCCTAAAAAGATACCAATTACAAAAAAGAAAAGCGCGACGAAAACCTTTTTCCCTGGCAACTCGTGATGAACTAAACAACCCGATTATCAAAGTTTTTAGAGAAACAAGTATGTTCCAGCAGTCTAGTCTAGTTCTGCGTTAATAACGTTAAAATTATATAAAATGCTATTATGTCACAAATTACATAATATTATAAGCTGCAATTTAGAAAATAATGGATAAAAGATATTTTGATTAAATGCTCTAACATGAATACCTAAGATAATAATATGATCAATATTTTTATGTTATCTCCTTGGTTTGTATATTTGACAAAGATATTTAGATGAAGTGGTCTGAATCATCTGAATGTTCATATTTCATATCATTGTTCATATTTGACATAAGGATTAATAATGGTCAGTGAAACAATACGATGCACGTCCTCGCAGCTTTTCGTCATTTCACTCGGAACAGTGAACACCTCCGCACGATAATATAATTTTCCTTCTCCGGTTAATTTACAAGATGTATATTATGTATAATATGTGACGTGATTTATATAATACACCCGTTTAAGAATTATTCAGCAACAGTAATTTTGTTCTCTTCAACTTGTCCTCTGCGACAGAACGTTGAGGGTGCTTGTCGTGATGCAGTGCGCACCAGCAAACTTCAGGTAAAAATACGGTGGAGGTCTGCTCCTCACCAAAGTGGAGATTGACCATTATGTTCTTGAGGAATGGCCAATAAACGCCGTAGATATAAGTTATAATAATTTCATGGTACAATGGAATCCTGTCCATTATATCGTAAAAAAGTGCACGATAATAAATCTCTACGTAGAACCGAGGAGTCAAGCCTATTTGAAAGCCACTGATTCTAGTTAACATCTGTTAGATACGATCCAGGAACAGAAGCCATTAGGCCAGCTCTATTTAATTGAATGACAACAGTTTTTGTTTGTCTGTTTGATTACAAACTTTGGAGATGATACAGCTGGCATTTGCGTTCGAAGTGACATCGGAACTGAACCTCACATGATGCGTGAACACCATTCTATTATTGGCTAAGGAAGTTGGAGACAATGGCAGCTGCCATACTACCATTGGTACCTGTTTGACGGTGAACGCGCAAACTTGTTTCTTTGAGGGATTGATTCTGGCTAAATGAAGTATACACCATAGACTATAGAGAGACTTTCTCCAACGAGATCTTAATGAGTAATTTGCATCGTCAGTAAGGAAATATTGAGAAGTGTTACCTTGTGACAGGAAGTAGGGCGCCTCTACGGGCTTGTAGGCGGGCGCGTGCAGGTAGGCGCCGAGCGCGCCCATCGCCACGTGCAGATAGCCGTCGCGGCGCGGGCCTTCGCCCCGCCCCTCCCCGCGCCGTTCCCCCCAGCGCTCCTCGCCGCGGTACAGGATGTCCTCGATCAGGAACGACGTCTTGGCGCTGCCCCGCCGCCCTCCCGCCTCGTGCGTGCCGCCCCGCTCCGGCTCCATGCCCAATGACCACTACATGCTCCGACCGTTCAACTCATCTTAAGTTTCGGAGAACGCGAAAAAATCCAACGAAACACCGCCCGAGATTCCCGAAAACTTTCCCGAATTACTAAAGGAGGCCGGCGAATTCGACCGAAAGTTTGTATCGATGCTGATTAATCGCGCGCGACGGCCCGGGCTCGCCGATGTTAAGCGCTAATTATGACGTTAATAATTGTCGGTTTGCTCGTTGTTTGCCGAAACGAGGTGATTTGCTCCGCGGACCGAGGTAAACTGTCGTCGCGGGGCGCGGGTGTGGGGCCGACACCCGGGCTCCGCCCCTGGAATCCCCCGGCCGCCCCGCCACCCCTGGGCCGCCCCCCACGGCGGTCGTTTATTTTTCGCCGTAGATCCGTAAACCGATTTCGCAAATGCAATTCCGCGCCTGATGGAGGATCCGATCCGCTCGGAATCAAATGGAGCCACTTACTACACGAGCGGTACTGGCGGCACGCGGGGCCGCACGTGAAAATGGATACCATATTGAGGAAGAAAAGATCAGTACTAAAGACTTAAAATACATGTACGAAATTCTGTAACTAAAAACTTTTTTTTAAATTAATGCTCTACGTGAACACATATATTGTTTTATTGGAGCTCGAGCGTAATAAAAACTGTTAAAAATATTTGTACTTAGATTCCGAGACAATTCTTTGAGTGCTACATTACACGCCACAAAAAATTCACAAGATCTTGTAGTTTCAATTACTATAGTACATAATATTATATTGTCGTCATAACTCATAACAATAACACGTCGTCATTTGAAAAAAAATTAAAGACAATTTATTTTTTTGATAACTAAGCTAAATGCCGAAATTTGTGAGGGCTCTTTGTACTTTAATAGTAACCAAACCTTGACCAGGGTGGATCCAGGGGGGGGGTCATGGGGGTCATGACCCCCCCCCCCCACCCCCTGGGCTGGGTCCAAGTCCTAGGTGAACCACTAAGTAAAATAATAAAAGTTATTATTAAACATACTGATTTTATAGATTTTGACTTGACCACGACTATGTGACCCCCCCCCCCCCTGGCGCCAAAGCTGGATCCGCCCTTGAACCTTGACTGACCGATGATAACACATAATTATCTACATTCTATTATAAATAAAAATTACTATGATAAAGTACAAATTAATAGGCGTAATAGTTTTTCCGTAAAGTGTACTACAAAAGTGCTCAGGTATAATATCCCATAACCTGAGCTGATATATTATATTAGGGCTCGCTTCTCGAATGAGTCTCGAAGAAAATTGTCGCGTTTGACCAAGTTTCGTTCACGATTGAAAATAATACAACAACCGGCAACTGACCCCAGATTTGTCGCAGAAATCTGTAAGCGGAACTTTAATATGTGTCAATAGATTCAACAATATTTAAATATGTTTTTATTTGACGCTAGTCTATCTTCAATTGCACCCCAGATTTGAAATTTTGTGAAATCGATTTCAGTACATTTAACATTATATAGTTCATATGTATCGAGTTTCTAGGCTAGGCCTGGCCTGTGTACTGTGCATTGATCTATCAATCAATCAGCGTTGCCCTTTATAATATATGTACACATAATTGAAGACATGAGTGGATGAACGTAACTAACGATTTTAAAACTGCCGTTTTTTGCATAAATGGAGGGTGTAATAATGTTAAAACTATTTGAAATAAAAAATGCGGATTATATGCTATCCTGCTTTAGCTAGATAATGAAGTAGGTAAGTTAAACAAGGTTTGTTCAAATTTTACGGGAACAAATGAGTAATTGTTCTTATGTTGTAAAATGTTACCGGCTTATCCACTCATGTCTTTTTACACGATATAAAGTTATAAACCTTATATTATTGAAGCCTTTATGCGCGGACAAGATTGTTGAAGACAAGATTGCCGGGACCGTAGGTGTGTTACCAAATTAAAGCCAGATTAAAAATAACCTACATTCCTCTAACAGGCATAAATACTATGCCTGTTCCTTTTTAATCAACTTAACCACCTACAATATATACTTAACATATATGTATTAGCTGTCGAGTAGCTACAGTTCTCGCCAACTTAAGGTTATTATTCGTTAATATATTGTCGAAAACCGAATATTGGCTATAAGCGCCATAACAAAGTAGTGTATATAATTATTATGTTTTAAATATCTGCGCACATAATGTGCTGAATATCTATTATATCATTATATTGTCAATGGAAAAAGATTAATGGTATTGCGAGGCAGACATCAATACATAAGCGATGGATGCGGCTGTCGGCGGCTGTATATCCGACAGTATTGCTGATAATATGCCCCCCCATCCCAATGGGTGGGTCCACCTCACCACCTCGGTAGCCAGGGGATAATCCGCGTAGAGTGTAGCAGGATAGAGTGACGTTGATACTTGGCGCGCATTTTTAGAAAATAATTGTAAACCACTATAATAATACTATAGCATACTCAACATGACTTAGAATTTAGATGAACGATGATGGAAAGATGTAGCAATACAAATTCTATCTGTCTTGAATTTTATTCTTATCCTAATTTGTGTTTTCACGATGACTTATAAATTTGTTTCTCTAGACCCTTTAAAGTTATTGAAAAACTCTGCTGTGAAAATTTACAAGCATTATATATGTACTAGTTTATCACCTCAACATAATAAATCCCAAGTACCAAGCGAATACCAAAAAGATTATCTGTCCCCCACCCTCACCCTCGGGGCGTGTCTGTGGGCGGGGCGGGGAAGGGCGGGCGGCCAATGGCGCGGCGGGCGGGGGCGGGGGACAATCGTTGCTAACTGCGGCTTAGCGCCGAGCTCGACGCTGTTTGTGATGATCTTCAGGGTAATTAGTTCAGTTGGGATTATATTAGACATGATGGCGCTCAAACGGTACTTTGCGTACATTCATACATAATTAGTAGTTACATGTATAATTAGTATCATATTTAATGACGAGCTAATAATTATTATAATAATTAGTTGCTCTTCTTGTACTTCTATATGATACCATTGTTTTTATGTTGTTGAGTAAGGGAGTTGTTGTTAAAGAAAAAGTCTTTTAAATAGATGAGTGATACTTTTTGAGACAAATCAAAGGAATCGTTTGATTGGGTCGTTTAGTTTTACTACGGAATTCTTATATCTTCTCGGCTTCATCATCAGATCAGCTCCACGTTATCATAACATTGCATTCTCACGCGATATGCATATATTCGTGCAAAATTTTAACTCAATCGGAAACCGAAAAACGGATCAAATTTAATTTGCGAAATTCCATTACAAACGACGGGCCAGTTGAAAATAAATATGCACATGTAATAAACGTGGACATATAGACAGAATCGAGGAGGCAGCTCTCTTTCTTGTGTGCCTTAATAATGTAACAAAATATTATTTAAGTCAATTCTGTGTAGGTTACCTATACCCTAGGGCCTAGAGTATAGATTACCTACACAGGCACCTACCTAGGCAATCAAAAGGGATTCAGATTAGTGCGAAACTGTCCCTATTTGGTACTATGCGTACCAATAATATTATACCGATTTAAAAATATGTTATTAAAGCTTGACCGCTGTAAAGTCGATCCTCGTAGCATACTCGTAGCATACTAAATGTATGCTACGAGTATGCTACGAGGGTCGACTTTAAAGCGGTCAAGCTTTAGTACTAACCAATAACATAATTACTATTCTGTCTATAATATAAATAAGAATTAATATGAAAGTTGAAGTGATATGAAGTTTACCGATTGTATCTAGTCAACAGTTTATATTTACAAAAATAAAAATAAAACTGTAAGAAGCTTTTATTTATTTATCTTTTTTTTAATTAAATAAGGGGGCAAACGTGCAAACGGGTCACCTGATGGTAAGCAACTACCGTCGCCCATGGACACTCGCAACATCAGAAGAGCTGCAGGTGCGTTGCCGGCCTTTTAAGAGGGAATACGCTCTTTTCTTGAAGGTTTGCAGATCGTATAGGTCCGGAAATACTGCTAGTGACAGTTCGTTCCAGAGTTTTACAGTGCGCGGCTATCTGCGCTATCTGACCACAACGAACGGAGAGTTACAAATCATTATGTAACATATTATTATTATGTAGCCAATTTATCGTGCTTTAGTCGTTCAATACTTCTCTCCCAAGATACGCTCACTTACGGTACACACACTAATTTTATAATCTTTTAAGATCAGACGTAGACATAAACCTAGCTACTATCGACGTAGCACATAGAATCGCTACAGTACCACGTAGCCGTATGTGTTGAAGGTCTAAGATAATATTATACGTACCCAATATTATATTGTAGCAAGTAGGAGCACTACGGTATCCCGTAGCCCCGACGTAGTAGCGCTACGGTATCCCGTAGCCCCGACGTAGCAGCGCTACGGTATCCCGTAGCCCCGACGTAGCAGCGCTACGGTATCCCGTAGCCCCGACGTAGTAGCGCTACGGTATCCCGTAGCCCCGACGTAGTAGCGCTACGGTATCCCGTAGCCCCGACGTAGCAGCGCTACGGTATCCCGTAGCCCCGACGTAGCAGCGCTACGGTATCCCGTAGCCCCGACGTAGCAGCGCTACGGTATCCCGTAGCCCCGACGTAGACGACGATAAAACTCCAGAGAGCATCCTTAACTGGGGCATAATATGACCACTTAGTTTTTGTCTTAATTTAAAAATATGTATACATTGTACAGGTATAAATTAAGACCACACCATATTTAAAAATATTTTAATGCCGGTGCACATGGGGCCTGTTTAAGGGTTAAAACTTTTACGTCATAATTTAGAAAAAAACAAATTAGCTCCTAATTTGACAACACACTTATGGGAAGTGTAAATGAGCTGTCTACCGTTTATCCGCGGTCACGTCGTGTCTAGAGTGTTTGTTTGTTCGTTATCGGTAGCGATCGGCACTCGCGGCACACTCAGCCGGCGGCGCGCGGTGCTAGGGTGGCTAATTGCGTCCGATCGCCGATACGGCACGACCGCTGCTGCAGGTGAGGGCCGATTCATTGTATTAATTAACTCCTAATATTTTCTAACACTGTAATAATAATAATAGCTCCCACACGGGTTTCGGTGACGCTGGCCGGTTTCAGTGAAACCAGGCCAGCTACGCAGGAGTAATTTTATAGTGCCCAAGTGTGTGCGCAGTACACAAGAGCACTCTCTATTCCTTTACTATCATAACCCAGTGGGACGCAGGGACCGACTTTTTACATGCCCATCCATCGCATGGATCATCTTACTTGTTAGACAATCAGGTAATCTGCCTGCATTGTCCTAACCAAACATGGAAATAGCATGTTTCCAACGCGGGAATCGAACCCACGATCTCCGAGTCAAGAGCCGAGCTCTATACCACTAAACCACGGAGGCGTTCAAAACAATAACAAAACACACTGTAATAAAGCTAGATCGCTACTCGTTAGTAATAGGTAATAATAATCCGACTCAGTTCTAAAGAAGGGATGGTAGAGTACCATAATATTTGAGTATCACGTTCAGTACTGACATCTATTCAACTTTTGTTTTAGTATAGTTAGTTGAAAATTTTGTATAAATAATAAATATTTATACACACTGTTACTTTAATACGTAGAAGTTTTACGTTATGTTACGGTAGAACAATAAAGAAGAGGGAATTTAAGGTTACGTATCTTTTGTTGCGTAATTTGCAGACCGGTACGTTTTTTAAATCCAACTGATCTTATTATTATTGTAGTTTTCCATTTAATACAACTGCCGCACTCAGAGACGAATATACCTAAATTAAAGATAAGATTGAAAAAAAAAAAATAGTATGGATTTGACAGATTCGCAAGACATCTCACACTGACGACATCTGTCAAATCCATACAAATTTAGGTCGCGTCGCGTCGCGCCTTGCCTTGTCACGTTGCGGTCTGAATTATTGACCCTAAATCTAATGTGAATAAAATCAATAATAAAGAAACTTTTTTTAACATGTATCTTTTCGTACTACAACTGCAAAGGGAGTCGAAAACCAACTTCCTAAACGGACAAAATATGACAGTTGTCCCAAACTTTGGTTACAATGTGTAAAATTAACCCTAAACTAAGTAGTAAGTGTGTCCCACGGGAGCCCATCTGTGCGGTGAAGTGTCCTGGAGTATGCGCTAGCGGCTAGATCACTCATGCGTGTGACCGGCAGATTACATCGCGCACACTCAACAATATTGTACCCACGGACTATGTTTTAACTCCGGTCTCCGTGATTGTACCTGTGATAAGGTGCTTGTGAAAGTTTACCAAGCTATAGGTACTTAGAACTGTCAAGTGTCATTACTCATTCAGCTAGTTTATTAAGCTGGTTGATATATCTACCGTGTAAAAATTGGTAGCATCTTGAAGACTACTAGTTGTCCAAATCTCGCAGTGATTGTTGTTTAGTATTTAGATCAGATGTTTAAGTGCATTGTTAAGTATTCTAAACAATGAACACTGTTTTCAGATGTTCACTGTAATGTTGCCCCCCTCCACGTCACAGTACTCAATTACTACAATCACAACACGGGGCGCTGATTGCCGGCACGCGCCGACCGCCCCCGCCCCGCGCCCCTCACCGCCCCGACCGCCCCCGCCCTGCGCCGCCGCGTGCGCCGCAAACACAATCACCGCGTCTCATTACAAACAATTACACAACGGCGGCCGAGACGCCAAATTAAGTTTACAGCGTAATGCCCGCCAAATTAGATTCACCTACATAATGCGCGGCTGATTGCGCTCATGGGAATTTGTTGCGATTTCGTTTCGTTCGGCTTCCAGTTACACCCCCGTGGCTTATATGACGTGGCGTACATACGCCATGAAATAACAAACGTTTTTTTTAAGAAAAAATAAGTAGTGTGATCATAGAGTGCAGCGATAGACGAATTCTATTGTATTTTCTAAGCAGTAAACAAGAAATCGCTAGAAGGGTATTCCAGTAAATTCTTACACCCGTTTCTATAGAACTAATCAATTGACCCACAAGATTTCTCTTAAGAATCAAGATCATAAGGTGTCGCAGAGTTTCCTGCTAAGTAATAATAAATTCATCACATCATAATTTATATTTTTTGTCAAGTAGTTATTTTTGTGAAGTACCCACTCGGCGACACGACACCCTCTCCACACACAGAACACAACACGGATATCCTCCGTACACTTCATCTTAAACGTCGCGTCGAGAGCATCTTAGCGCTTAGACGCAGGAAGCTCCATTATAGTTGATTATGGTCCCTACAGAGTTCTTTTACCGTGGAGTCTGTGAGAAGGATCCTTATGTCGTCGGATTAAGGGTCCTGTCAGCAGTAAAACGGCTGCGTAGTCGGACAATGGTGACACCCGAGCCGCGCCACGCGCGCGCCACGCGGCCAGTAGCGGAACTAACCCCTTGATACGTTTTTTGTCTAATGAGCACGCTAAGCGGATTGTCAGAGGTTTGGGAGAGGTTTGGGCACAAGTCAAGTTCTAATCCTACTGTTTTGTTTGATATTGTGTATTAAATATTTAAGTAGTTTTACGTGCACTTTATATTAAGTAACTATTCAAGTAGGTACTGTGTTTTAAACTGTGATTTAAACTAAACAATAATTTTAAATCGTACTTACTAACATTACTAGTGGCCCTATTATCCGATGTAATTCAGAATTTGTCAGTAATTTATGCTTCATAATATTTATAAAATAAAGATAATAAGAATATTCAATTATTGTTTCTTGAATCTTGACATATTAACGGCCGTTCCCAATATTTGATCTATCTCTTACTTGAGATAGGAATAGCTCACATTAGACATTAGCTCCATATATTTTATGTCAATTCTATGTCAGCTGCGATCGGTTGTATGTCAAACTAGAGATAGATTGAATATAGGGAACGGCCATTACACAGTAGAGAAATGTTGAAATTGTCGGTCGACGGTGCTCGGGTGGTGGTTTGATGGTTTCAATTACTTAATTGATAATTCCGGTTTCTGAACATTTTAAAATTAAAGTAAATAACCTTCAGGCTTCAAATAATAAATTAATAATACTTATTACATTATTATCCAGGGATCGGTACAGTTTATTTGACGCTGAATCACAAAGCTCTATCTAGTATCGTATCAGTCAGTTGAGGATTTTTTTCTAACAAACTTTGGGCTGACAATTATTATTGTAAACGAAAAACACGGTGCTGCTCGCCAGTTCTGTTTTACTTGAACTTTTGGCTTGACACGCTAGAGTCTGGCCAGCGAAAAAAGTCCACAAGAAAAGGCAGCAAATTTAAAAAATCTGAATCTTGCAACACTGGCTATACACAGAATAAACAGACTTGATACTATGATATTGTTTATGTTTATATTCATGCCTAAAATGCTGCCAAAACACATATTTTACGACATGTTGAAGCAACGCAGCGTTGCGTCAGAGTATATTGTTCTGAGAGCACAGCGTGCTTGTTTTCATAATTAATTCATCCAGCCCCATACGATCACCGGTGACCGAGACACAATAATTATAGATATTCTATATTGTGTCTCGTTTTTCCACGATCGACGGATTAGTAAACTAATATTATTGATAGTATTTTAATAAGATAAAACCGACTTTAAAATTGTACGTCATTGGGACAGCGTTTTATATTACCTATACTATACCTAAGTATAGTGTGAAAAATACTTCATATTTTATTGAGTTTGGTAAGAAGGCAGATGAATAATAAAACTAAGGTTATTAAAAATCATTTTTATTATATTAAATGAGACACATCAGATGGAATACTATTTCGACTATGAATCATCCTGATTCGTAGTCGAAATTCTTTCCAGAGCTTTCAGTGAACCAACAATTTCCGCCACTTTGTGTTTTATTTCCAAATTGTCAATACTTTCTGAAAAGAATGAACTACAAAAATAATTAGGTAATTAAAATCGTTCAAAATAATGTTTAAAGCATCAAGACCTTTTCGTACAAACACTGACAGGCAAAAAGTGTTACCATAAATTTTTTTTCCAAAAAAGCCGTGGACAGCTTTCGTTGGGCAGACTCTACCGCGCGCGTGTCTAGATCCGAAACGAAGATAGCGTGGACACCAATTGCCCGACAGTGACAGTACACTTGCCCTGCGCGCCGAATGAGAAAACAGGATTTTCATCAATTGTACACATTCGTTAGTTTTGCTCCATTTTGTAGGAAATGTATTAAAACCCAATTTCAAATGGAAAATATTAATAATTACTACATATATATGCCCAAAAACCACTGTCACTCACCCCGTGTCCCCCATGGCCTGCGCGAGCAGAAACTAAGATTTTCGTTACAAGGGCCCGCGCGGGTCGCGGTGTTGGATGCGGTATAAGTTCTCCTACAAATATCTTCCCTGCCGTTAGCCGAAAACCAAGTAAAACCCATTAGCCTAGACTCTAGAGTGCCACGCGGGTCTCATTGTATTGACAAAAGCTAAGTTTGCATATCCGTTGGCCTGCCAGAAGGGTTTGAAGTCGACACTACATCGCGGTCATAATAATATGGTGTCCCCCACGGCCCGAACAGAACATTCTAGTGTCGCTCAAATGGTGCCCCCGATGGCCTAAACGGAAAGTCGTAGAATTTCGGTCGGCATTTAACGTGTTAAATAACATATTAGTTGGTAGTATTTTGTAAGAAAAATAAATATTGGTGTACTTAGTTTTTAGTTTTTGAATGAATCTTCTGGTGTCATTAATAAATATATAAAAGGGCACGAAATAAAAGACACATGGCATGCGATAGATTATATTTTGCTGCGAACTGTACACGAAAGTTATGGGGCGGGCTGCGGCGGCGGCGCGACGGCGCGGCGGGTACAGAATAACTACTGGAACAATCCCAGGAACGCGTAAGTATTACAACATTGTCCTAAGGACACAATTTTGACTCTTTAACATTTCGAAATTTTCCAAAACTCAGCCTTCGCATCGCCGCTGCAAGCCGCCCCCCGGCTTTGAAAAATACAAAAATTAGTAGCGATACTTTTGACTAGTATACATTATGCCTTACTCATAATCAACTTGAAATGTCTTTCTAAAAAAGCGTTACAACTATAGTATACACTACATGGACTTTGTTATTCTATAGCGGCCGCCCCCGGCCGCGGAGCTCTCATCATTCCTTGAAAATCGTATCATGAATCATGATAGATGCGAAATCACAACACGCATTACACTTTTTACTTCCAAATGAATCAGTGATGCTATATCGCTGTAACTTACACTTTTACTTTCCATCGTCATTAGCAACTGCTTTCTATCACTCGACAGCTGGGCTCCGCGGCGGGAGACGAGCCTATGTAACCACTTAACCTAGCGCGTGTATAGATAGATTTAAAATTGATAAAAATCTTTCACAATATTTTACGTATATCGTTTCCGTCGTATATCATGTCGCTTATCTACACTGACCGCGGCGGCCGGCTGACGGCTCGCCCAACGGTGGGCTTGCCCACTATCGCCTGACCACCCGACGTGGTCGTCATATTCTGCCGTCTTATATCGTTCGCGCGAGCGATTTTTTGTAGCGTAATATAGTACTGCTAAATTTTGAGACTGAAATATAAATATGCGGCAGAAGGTAGAGCTAAAATCTAAAATACGGTGGCGCTTTAAAATGCGACAGCACGAACATGGAAATACATTTTTTTTTTGCTAGCCTTTAAAAGCGCTCGTGCGAACGATGGCCTACGATTAATATTTATAATAATTATAATAATTGCAGTCGTATACAGGATCAAAACAGCTGCAACTTCTTCAGGAGCTGACGACAGTTTTATGTGAATATTGCCTTTTTACAAACAAATACTCAAATGACGAGACGTACACTCCGAACTTATACAATTGCTAACGACGCGACGCGACGTTTACATAATAACAACTCCGCTACCGTCAGCTCCTTCACCGAAACAATATTTTTATTTTAGTTGTACCGAGTAGGACGTGTACACCTACATAAAAAGTAAAAACAAAAGCGTATAGGTTTATAACAAACACATTATAAAATATAATTTTCAACCGGAAATCACAGATCACAGATAAACAATATTTTCGAAAGAATCTTATTTCTAGGTGTCTCGCTTGCAAAATATATTTAAAATGTAACATTTAAGATTGTAGTACAAAACTTATGCTCGATATATACGATATATTTCAATAAACAGTTGGCATGTTTTACAATTTTTACACATAATAATTATAAAACAAACTTCGAGTCTCATTCTCGTCAATATCGGGTTCTGTATAAAAATATTATATAAAATCAGAGCGATATAATACTTTACGAACTAAACCTATGAAGTATCAGTAACATCGTAAAAAAATATCAAATTTAACATAAATTTATATAATAATTTATACATTCTATTCCAACACAACTGTCAATATTTATAATAGGCCTATCAGTATACAGTAAAATGGAAGCGTCATAGTACGCGCAGCGCGGACGGGGGGGCGGGGGGAGCGGGGGGGGGGGGGGGGGGGGGGGGGGGGGGGGCGCGCTGCACGCAAATCATACGAACTAGAGTATACGTCACAGTGTCTTTTACACGTCGCGGCGACCGCAGGCGGCTGCGGCCCGGACCACGTACTAATACTAATTACTAGACACGTCAAATTACAAAATTTCGACTGCAATGCGACACCAAATAGAGATGTATCACTATAGAATACATCACTCGATGCACTTGGCGCGTCACCTCCGTTATTGCTGGCGTATTACATACTACGAATACGCTAAGATACTTACAGTTACAATAATTTTCTAATCGAATACTGTTTTTAAAATTTACATCTAGGTTTTTAAAAATCACGATATATACGCGCGTATACGAATTTGAATCGATCGGTCGGTCGGTATACGAGAGCTATCCTACGCTAGTATGGCGGCTTACGAAACGAACTTACTCGTACAAATAAATATAATTTGTCTATGGACGGTATTGTCTATAGTTTCATGAGATTTGGTTTCAAAAATATTCCTATGTCTATTTCACGTTCAGTCAATGGGCGGGGGGTGAGGGGCGGGGGATCTAACTTTACTCACAACCGGTCACGAAAATTGACGCACAAGCGAACGCTAAATTATATACATGATTAAAGCTTTGACGAATGATGGCGAATTATTACTGTAAAGTGGCAACATTCAAATACGTTTAACCTCGAGATAAACACCATGTGTGTTGTTGTCAATCATTTACAGAGAATGTTGCCACTTCACGTGGTACACAAAACTTTGCTCCTGTCTGATATCGGAAATATTTGCAAAATGAAGCGCACTACAATACACATTATATAGAGTGACAGCGCGACGACGTCGCTATAATACTGATCACTTAGTAATACGGAATCTGACTGCGGAGTGCGTATACTGCCGTTATCACGAGACAAGAGCGGTGCGATCACATTTTGAACAATATAGTGAATATAACATAACTGCCGTCGAACACCCGAACTCTTAGGAAGTGTCTTAACTTCTAATTATGGTAATCTATGACTGTAGTTTGTAGTAAGGGGCACAGTTTGGGAACAATCCGTACTAGAGACAACCGAAGCGCAGCGCGACGAAAACCACCTTTAAACCCTCAACGTAATAATGGTCACAATTCTTTCCTATTTTAAGAAATATTATCGTTACATTTAGGTAACATAAGGTATATTTATAAGTTATAACATTACAAGTATGTTTTTATAATTATTGACGTTTCGCTGCGATTCGACAACGCTAGTGTGAACTGACCTCAAGTGTAGCCGAAGTCGGCGACACACAAGCGCTACAGTAGTGAGGTAATATTTACGTATACATGTTCATTACGCTAACTTACTCTACGGTATACACAGTGTCTCACGACAGCCGGCGGCCGCCGGGCGCCGCTGCTGCCTGGAAACATACATAATACTCTTTTACACTACTGACAACAATACGAATTACTGTAGTAAGTACCGTCGAAAAAATTGAATCATAGGGCCAACCCACACGTACACGACATCGCAACGACAAAATGTCGTCGAGCAGTGGTTACGTGTGAATGGTGTCGCTGCAGCTTTTTGTAGTTGCGTTGTGGTGCCGACAAAATGTCGACGTGGTTGCGTTGTCGCCAGTGGTCACGATGTGGTTACGTACGAAAGTCAATGAAACGGAGGGAGGAGTGGTCGACAACGACTGCAAAATGTGGTACGTGTGAATGGTCCAGTTCATTTACAATGCGAAATATACGCCCGACCACGTGGTGTGGTTGTCGTGTGGTTGTGGTACGTGTGAGTTGGCCTATAGGCAGTTGAACGGATTTGGTTTGATTATGTCAGTACTCAGTTCAATATAAGCCGTCACAATTCGGCTGGGTTTAACGTAACGCAACCTAATTACGCAGGTCCGTGATCTGCCTATAAATCAACTTCTCTGATAGGGCATAATATCTAGCCAACAGCTATGAGCGATTACTTTGTGATTTTTTTTCATGCATTAGAAACTGTTACATTTGACAGTTTTTAATGAATCTTAATTATTCAAACTACATACACATAACACAATATAAACAATCATTAAATATATTATGTCATTTGAATCACTAAAAGGAGAGAGAGCAACTTTCAATGTACCATCTCAGAAATTAATGATTGTTGCCAGACAGATAATGAAGTCATGAATTGCAACGAGGTCTACATTTGGTGCATGACATAAGTCTACCAATATTTCACCAGTTGTAAATCCTACTCCCACAATCGAGATTCTTTATAAACCGAGCAGTACCTCAATGCATGGTCTGAGGCATGGAGTAGGCGCGTTCGCCCTCGTCGCCGGAGCCGTCCGCGCCGCCCTCGCCCTCCGCCCCGCCGGAACCTTCCTCCTCGTCCTCAGATGACAGCAGACCTGCAATATTAACGTTTTATGGATCTAAACGCGTGTGCAGGACGTAGCTTCCGCTTGTATTGTTCTACCTAGGTTTCTCATATTATGACACCTCAGAACAGAAAAAAAAATCTGTAGATGACACCGTACCACGTGATTCTAATAACCAAAACAGAAAGGTGTTACTTATATTTATGTATATAAAATATGATTAGAAAGGGAGCCAAGAAAAGCTTACAAAACTATGTATCAGATTTAAAATATTAACTTACGGATCTGAAGTCGGAACCTAGATGTGAAGTATTTAAGTTTTTTTAATGGTTAGCATGATTCTTAATACTTTATCGGTTATTTCGTGTATGTATTTGTCAATTTGTGTATGTATAGTGCATGTGTTTCTTGTTTTAATGAAGGGAGCGACCAAGACAACCGACGACTACAGTCCGGTCGCGAAGTACATAAAACGTTGTCCTGCTACTCGACTCTTCCACTCGTGTATAAACATATTGCTATCGTGATCCAATCGAAACGAGATAGCTACATACTCGGCGCGAGTGAAAGACAAAAGTAGCCAAGGGTCAATGTTGGAATTGGCCGTACTTCACGACCGGCCAGACACGTCATACAGACGACGCGTCGTTTGGCTCGGTCCCTCCCCGGCGGCGGGCACGTACCGGCCGTGAACTGCGGGTTGGTGAGCGCGTCCGGCCAGTACCGCTTGCTGATCGACGAACCGTTTTTACTTTTCTTACCGCCTGCAAGTATTCATTAAATTTAAAATCACTTATGTTCTCAATAAACATCGTTTTCAAATTATTTTAATACATTCACAAGAAATTTGTTTTACAGGCTTTGCCATTTTATGGTCAAATACATCAGCTATGTGTGAATAGTGCAACTCGCATAATACTGCGTATTTTGTGATCGTTAGTGTCTTCATGTAAGCATAGTACACACATATGTGTCCCGTCTGCGTTCCTATGCGAATAATTTTTCGTGGATAAAAGGCGTGCGTATATAAGTAAGCATGTAGGTGTACCCGGTGTTTTGATGCATTAGAGAACAACCTACGGGATGCAGAGACTGACGCGTGCGTGTTGTGTGTGTACTGTGTATGTGCCTGTGTGTGTGTTGGTGTCGTACATAATATTGTGACCCGTTTATGGCTTGTGAGTACTTCTGTCTTTTGCTGGCTTCTCACGCTATGTAATATTATCACGATTCGCACCGCGCCAGCTCGAGCCACGCGCCGTGTGAAGGGCGTGTTGGGGGTGGGGGCACGGGCTGGCTCGAGCAGGCGCGTCGGAGATATTACGCATTACGCGCCATGAGAAGCCAGCACATGTGTTGTGTGTGAGAGGCGCACGTGTCATGTGTGTGCGAGTACAGACCCGGTTTGTCGGCGCAGTCGAGCATGGGCTGCAGGATGCGGCGGCGCGCGTTGATGAACCAGTTGTTGACCTGCAGCAGCGTGAGCCGCGTCGCCGCCGCCAGGCTGCGCTTCTCCTCCTCCGTCGGGTACGGATGCTGAAAAGTGAAACACGGACGTACAGAAATGAGTATTGGTATATTTTACATGTTTTCATAGTATTCGTGTCATTGTGTATTTACATTCTAAATTAATACAAGATTGTAGAATATTTCAACTGATTTGTTGCAGAATGCTAACAAAGCATCTGCAAATATGTGTTGTTATTATCTTTATAGGCCAATAAACAGTATTCTAAAGGTATGTTTGACTAATTCCAATAGGTATAATACAGTACGTATTATACCTATTGGATTTCCAGTTAGACCTCACTGACTAGCAAACCGGATAGGAAAAAACTGCACTAACCACTAGATGCTGGAACAGCCAGGCGCGCATGACCTGCGTAGCGTGTCTCGGCAGCACGCCGCGCTTCCCCCCTTCCTCCCCCTCGTCCTCGCCCGCCGCGCCACCCCCCGCGCCGCTCCCCGCACCGCTCGGCGGCGGAGACCCCGACACAGACGAGCACGAGTTGGAGTTTGTGCCTGGAATACACATGGTAGTAAATTGATTATTATTTTTTATACATTATAAAGATGCGCGCCGCAGAAATGACGTTCCAGTGCACGCAGTACCATAGAAATCAATACAAAGCAACAAATCCGTCCACTCCGATTCCGATCCGGTGGACACGCACCTTAAACAGGTAATATTGACGTTTGGCACAAATAGAGAAGGAGAGGACTCATTTTTATTACGTATATAAAGTCACGGGCGACGTCTCAATATTTCATTATCTACAGAGTTTGACTGACTATGGAAAATTGTTGATTTTATGGAGTGATGTCGTTGGTAGTGCGTATCGACTATCGTGTGTCAAGTTCTATACAGTATACGCACCTGTAAACGAATCAGTAGGCAACAGGCCTGCTCCTATTTGGCTGATCGGAGTCGAACCCTGGACCACGTGGGACGCTGAAACGTAAGCATTGTGATATAATATTTATCTCACAAATAATAGAACACTGAGCCTGATGTGAAACCTGTTTTACTGCTGTTTGAGTTTTTATTCATGAAAATATTAAAGATTTCACAAGTCATTATAGAGTACGACGCATTTTTAAAAGCAGAAATCTTAATCTGTAAGAAAAGTCCCAAAACAACCACAAGGAGAGCCTGTGGCGGTACCCACATTCGCCTAACATTCCTGCATCGCGCTATCGAAGTTTTCTGAGCGCGGCAGTATATATACGACAGCTGAAATGAATCATGTGGGCTCCGGCCTGACCGAGCATAACACCTCGCTCGGTCGGAAGATCTTCCTTTGGGCCTCCACATTATCCCCACATTGGTGACCCTCGACAGAACACGCCTCCTTCATCATCATCACTCCCCGCCCCTCCGCACCGCGCCAGCCAGCATCGCCTCATCGGTTACATCGTCCACTAGCCGCAACGTACCGCGGCCTGGGCGACTCCGCATCGGCATCATCGGGCTTTCTCACTACACCGACCGGTCAGCAAGCAGAGCACATCTCTCCTGGTCAGCACGTAGCATCGGCCCCGCACGGCAGCTATCCGACTCACTGGATCCCGTGCAGCAGCATCACAGTTCCGACTCACTGGAACTCACTGGCGTCTGGCACTGGCAACTCAAGCGACAAAACTTCAAGATTCGACCTCCGGTCTTCGGGGGGAGTGATGTGGCGGTACCCACATTCGCCTAACATTCCTGCATCGCGCTATCGAAGTTTTCTGAGCGCGGCAGTATATATACGACAGCTGAAATGAATCATGTGGGCTCCGGCCTGACCGAGCATAACACCTCGCTCGGTCGGAAGATCTTCCTTTGGGCCTCCACGCATTATTCCCACAAGCCTCTCAGTTGACGAGACGTTTTGCCTCTACATTTCTATTGTAAGCGTCAACAACCAAAGTCAAGCATTAATAAAAGTAATCGCCAAGGGTTTCATATATTTCGGGTCATACTTTCAACTTATTATATTGTTCTATACTAACCGGCATCACGGTGTGCAGGGTGCGCGGGTAGTGCGGGGTGCGCGGTGAGCGGGTACGCGTCCGCCAGCCCGGGGAAGCCCGCAGCGAACGCGCCCGCACTGCCGCCGCCCGCGCCGCCGCCAGACTGAAATATTATTTAGAATTATCGTCAGTAAATGTAATGCTGTTGTTAACAACATACGTTATATCAGAGTTCACAGCCACTAAAATAATTTCGATGTTATAATGTAAAAGAATATAAAATATTAATGGTACCCCAAGACTGTAGAGTTATCGAACTTGTTATGGCAGCGATGAATGATGACGCAGTTATTAAATAATAATAGTATAGAAAATTTTGCCACTATGAATGATACACAGTTCAATAACAATTTTTACTACGATACTGCTAAATATGACAAATTGCGTTAGAGCTTCTGGACCTATGTATTTGACTGTCTATTAAATGTTAATCAGGGCGAGCGAAGAGAGCCCTGTAAATGTGTTAAAATCGGTCAATCAAGGTTTGGTTACTATTAAAATATAAAAAAAACAGCCTTAAAGATTATTACCACGCAGCAAAACAACGCGATCCCTCACAAAGCTCGGCTTTTGGTTAGTAAATAAGTACAGTAATGACTAATGAGTAATGACACGGTGCTGGTACCTGGTACTGCGGCGAGTTGGAGGTGCTGGAGTGGTCGTCGAGGCCGCCGGACAGGTTGTTGTTGCTCTCCACTCCGCCTGATCACACACACAGACAATACAACATGTTGTTACTCACTAATGCTCTAAGTTTGTATAGACATTATATTTCAGAGTTTTAGGTGCAATTTAGGATGTTATAAGTAACAGTCACCAGATTGAGTTCAGTTTTAAGTTATAAAATATTTCACAATATCAAAGTGCAGTCGCGGAGCACGTCTTCGTATTTTGTATTTACATTGAATCATCGCTACTTTTATATTTATTTGTAACATCGTAATAGTGTCAATCTACTTATCCGAATGTGGTGACCATATTTAGTTGAATGGAATGTACCCGGCGTGTAGTCGGTGCGCAGCAGGTTCTCGCTCTGCATCTTGGTCTTGAGGCAGGCGATGTAGCGGCCGCAGAAGTCCCGGCACAGCTCCTGCACCTTCTCCAGCTCCAGCAGGTGGATGCGCAGCACCTGACACACATTGGATCCTCAAAATGTTGCTTCTAAAATGTACCATCGAGGAAATTGATTCCTAGCCAGTTGGCGGACCTACGTCGTTTGGTCGGCTTATGTCAATTCAATGTTAGCTGTGATCGGTCGGCTGGGTTTGACGTAACGTGACCAAATTACTTAGGTCCGCCATCTGCCTAGGAATCAATTACTTGCACCTTGTACCTACTGGTGATGGCAGCTGGTTACATGAAATGATGTTCATATTTAACTGGTTTCTTGTTTTTTTTTTTTTTTTTTTTTTAAAGAAGGCAGGTCGCTGTAGCCCTGACGTCACTGCGACCCATAAGGATCTATTGTGACTCCTTCGCATTAGAGTATCATCCCCAGCCCAATACTGCTCATAAATTGAACGATGTGGTTGGGGTTGGTGTCACGAATTTCCTCAGTGGATGAGTATTCGTGGCGACCAAGATGCCTGTTTCTGCTCTGTAGTAGAGCAGGACAGTTGAGGAGAAGGTGAATAGGTGTCTCATCCTCCTCCTCACAGAATCTGCAAGTCGTTATGCTACAAATACCCATTCTGTTTAGGTGTTTGTTGAGCTTGCAGTGCCCAGTTAGGCTTCTGGTAAGAATTCTTAATTGGTTCCTACCCAAGGTGAGCACTAATTCTGATAGTTTCTTGTTGAAGCCAGGGATTAGTGCCTTGGAGTGTTCAAGGCCAGGGGTCTCAGCCCATTGCTTCCTGCTTAGACTGTGACCCCATTCCTTGAGCACTTGCTTTGTGGTACTGGGAGGTATACCACAGACTGGTTCCGGGCCATATATGAGACTCTCGGCCCCAAGCCTAGCCAGTTCGTCAGCGGTTTCATTGCCGGGGACGTTACTGTGGCCCGGGACCCATACTAGGCGGATGTTGTTGTTCCTGCCCAGCATGTTTAACGTCTCAATGCATTCCAGAACCAATTTAGAGGAAACTTCTGCGGCAGTCAGTGCTTCAAGTGCAGCTTGACTGTCGGAGAAGATAAAAACATTTTTATTGACTAGGGCCATCTCCAGGCTTTCTAGTGAGCAACCGAGAATAGCGAAGACCTCAGCCTGAAACACGGTTGCAAACTCACCCAAACAGGCGAATTTGCCTTTTGGTGGCCTGCCTCCGTAGAATCCGGCTCCCGCACGGTTGTCTTTCCTTGATCCATCCGTGAACCAAACTATATCGCTAGGGCGGACATCGATTGGGATTTCTCTTTCCCAGTCCTCCCTGGAAGGTATAAATACCTGGTATTGCTTCGAAAAGCTATACACCTTAATCATGGCATCTGATGGCATGGCCATGACAGGTGATTCGCAGAGAGACTGTTCTAGCTGTCGAAATGGGGTGGATACCCAATTCGTCCTGCCCGCCGTCCTGGCCCTGAGAGCCACCTTTTTGGCCTCCATCTGAACAAGCAGTGGAAGCGGAGTTAGGTTGATCAGAGCCTCGAGGGAAGCGGTGGGTAAATTTTTGGTTTCTTGTATAAATTTTATTAGAATGACAGGACTAATTTTGGGGACAAAGGGATAGACGTATTTTTCCCCCTGATACCTCAGCTCTACTATAATAGTCTAATAATGTAGAAAAATAGGATTCACGCACCTGCACCGTGCCTGCACCGTGCCACGTAAGGCATGATGTAGCTCTAAGCTCAAACTCTGGCAATGAAACGTGAATCATCAAAGATCCAATTTAAAACGCTTTTAAAATCACAATTATTATGGTTTCGAATAATTGTGCAAGGAGCGTAAAAGGACCGTTTCCAACAAAACAGCCTACCATGGTTTTCCCGAAGGTTAATAATATAGTCCACAACTCCACGCTGCACACACATTGCGTGGCTCTTTTACGAGTTAAGTTTGTATCCGCTCTCTGACCCCTGCGTGTACCGCGTGCGCTACAACTTTTATTATTTTACTTTGGTTCTCCACTTACGCACAACTTAGAGGGAGTTCGGGACCAATATCAAGTTGATTAATGTGGTAATTGTGCTATACATTTTTAGATCAATTTATATTTTATACTGATTATGTTGTTCCACGGTTAATGGATACTTTATGAGAATGGAGTCGACGATCAACAGAAAATATATTTTCACGGACACAGACAGAAATCCTTACAAGACGGTTAGTCCGCAATAAATATTCTTCGTAGTAAGTTCTATTTAGTCTGTGATACAGCCTAGCTTTCAAGCATATTATCGTCTTTCTTATATTGGTTACCTTTTTACCTAAAATTAGTTTACCTAAAATTAGTTCACCCTATCTGTGAAATCATATTGCCTTATAATATATTGTATTATCACAAGCGCGTGCCCTACCTGTATGCTCTTAATCATGAGTCCATCGATCTCGGGGTCGTCGACGAGGAAGGGGCGGCGGTCGCGGCGCTGGTGCTGCACGAAGGCCTGCAGGTCCGCGCCGAACGCCTCCGCCGCCGGCGCCTCCGCCCCCGCCGTCGCCTGCTCGCACCGCTCCAGCAGCAGCGCCAGCAGCGGGAACAGGGGGTGTCTGCAACATCACACCCCTACATTGAGACGCGACTCGCAACTAGATGGGTAGACGCCCAGCTATTTAGAGCACTTATGGCCGTTTGTAGATATGTACAGATGAGGAGATGTTTTGAGTTTTAGGAACATATTTTATGGGTATTTTGCCCTCAGCTGGGTTTAGACTTCAGAGATGAGCTCTAGCCCATTAGACTGCAGAGGTATTAACGATATCAAAATTATGTTTAGAAGATTCCTGACTTATGAGACTTTTTGAAAGTCTCTATTTTTGTTCAGTGGTGATATTATGCTGCTGCAAGAGTGTACTATGATGCTCAATTATATCATATACATCAAGCCTGCTCCGGCTGCTCCGGTATCAATTATGATGTCATTTAACTACAGTATTAACGAGAGTGCAACTCCTTACGCACGATATATCGTGCGTAAGGAGTTGCACTCTCGTTAAAAAGTATATTATGTACTCCACGAAAACCCCTAATCTATCTCACTGTTTTTGTCTACGTTTTTGTTACGTTGGAAAAGCCACTTGACAAACTATGTCAGTCACATTGATGTGACAGCAAATATTTTTGCTAAGGCTTCGTAAAGCCCATGGAGCATGCATAGGGTATGTGTGACGCATTACTTGTAGACGGCCCGCTTGTCCGCCTCGAACTGCGCCTGGTCGGCGTCCGCGGCGGGCGCCCCGCCCCCGCCGACCCCGCCGCCCCCGCCCTGCATCACGCAGATCACCACCGCCACCGCATCTGTAACACACAGGTACAACATTAGCATTGCTACTGTTGTGGATGACCACTGAAGTAGGCTATCGGATGCGAAATTCAGTTTAACTTCCTTAGCACGACTGACCATTGACCAACTGTATTCGATCTATCTCGCGTGGTCTATAAAGATATTATCGCAATTCGGACCTAAGAATGTAGGCTTATAAAGATTTTATCAACACCATGCGATATTAAGTGGCGCCTTCCCTAGTCAATATAAAACAAGGAGCCCCTATAGTTTATACCGCGAGGATACAAGAATCACAGCTGTATAAGACGGTCGTATAATTCGAATATCATTTGCGGAACATCTCCGGTGTTGGTCCCGCGCGGCGCACGTAGGTCCGCACTCCGCAGTCAATAAGCAGCGCGTCACAATACATACATCACGGTGCGGCGAAGGCAATAAAAACGGATATTAAAAACCAAGAGGAGCATTTATCGCAAGCGGCGCGCCACAGATGCGGAAGATGGCCCGCCGAGACTCGCTCCGACGCCGCTCGTGCCCACAACACAGTAGAGTTTACCCCGATTTACTGCTTGTGTAGCAAAACGAGCGATGATCAAAATCTTTAATATCATACTTAACAACTTCAGCTACTTATTTAAATAAAAGTATAATGTAAGCAAAACATGGATATTTTGGGCATACTCGCTTATCTGGTAAAGAAATTAGGACTTGTGGCACAAAAGTTTTGAAATTGAGTTTTCTTTATTATTTTGATACTGTCATCGTTTTACAAAAAACTTTTTTACAAAAAACAAAAAAAAATTAAACTGAGCTATAATATTATAGTGTCAATACAAGTAAGCATAATATGTTTTAAATTTTTTCATATTATAATAACTCTATAATTTCTTACAGCATCAAGTACAGAATTCTGTATAATAAATAATTCTTATTGCATAATATAATTAAGTATGTAAAATGTAGATCATAATAATCATGCTCAAATTATTTAACCATAATAATTTATGGTTAATTGAACTTACCTTAAGTGAACTTCAACCAAAATTATACGAGTTGCTGCATCCGTAGAGATTTAATAAACCTGTAGATGTTCAGCGCGTAATTGCGGAATGATAAAATACCAGATTAATTATATTAAGTTAATTAATTACGGAATTTAAAATGATATAACATTATAGATCATAACAATTTTTAGTTAATAAAGTATTGTACTTCTAAATAATAATACTACTTAATTAGTTTGGATATGCTATGAATCTGAATTTACATTAAAAATAGCTTCTGCGAAAGCTCTGTCTTGTGCTAAATCTGGTAAAGGTAAGTTATAAAACTTAGCAAAACAAAGTGATGAGCCGGCCCAGCCAGCGCATCGCTTGATAATGTCGACGGAGACTCCCGCGCAGCGCGCCGCCGACGTGGAGGCGTGTCGCGTGCTGTGCGCTGAATAAACGCCAATCTCTATGCCACTGTCCTTGAGGACACTCTTTATCCAGCGACTTATAGATTGGGAACTGGCATTATGAAAAGGCTTTCTAGTTGTTAAAATGAGCTTATCAGTAGCTGGGCCATTTCTCAGCTCTTTTGTCTTATCTAGGTAAATAAAGCTTTAGCTGGGGCTTGATGAATAATTATTAATAGTGATTACGATACGTGAATTTTCGGAATGAACGTCTTCTTTTCTTATGAGTGATAACGTCTGCACCCGTTGTCCCGTCGACAACGAGTTGAATTATTATATATAATTATTATAATATTAGAATGAGTTACAATTTTTTTTTTTTTTTTTTTTTTTTTTTTTTTTTATATAAAATTTCTAATGATAATAAGTATAGAATCTTACGGATAAAATTTAGATACGTACTCCAAAAGTTTATAAGGTTCCCTTAAAAATGAATACTTTAGGAAGCTGGGCTTACTCCTAAAGACTCCTTTAAAAAATCTTAGGATCGTTATTGCAACGGGATTTACCAATGATTAGAGACAAACTAGAGTCTAGACCTATAACAATTTAACATTCCGCAACTTGCTTTTTCATTAAGTTTTTCTGTTAAAATTTAAGAATTCGTAATATTATATCAGCTACGAATCCTTAATATAAATCAATTATTATTATTAATTTGACAAAAATTAAACCAATGTTTTAATCCTGTATCATACTGATTAATTGTACCTCCCGATAACGGTTTTAGTATGATATTGTCAATAGACATCTCCGGTATTCGGCGTCTTAGGTAGACTTTCCGCACAATACTGCGCACGCCAGAAGGTTTTATCTGGCCTAAAATAAATCTCGTCAGATTTGAGAAGCGATCAAAACAGTGGAAAACACGGCCGAGACATGACGGCCAGTACGGAACGACTAATTTACCAGTCGCTTCCTCTTCTATAATTTTCCTAAGACAGTATGAGCGCGAAGTGCGGAAAGGCATAGAAAAAATAATCGTGCCATGAAATTGTAAAAGCAAGGATGATGAAGGCACCTGGGTCTTGTTTCCAAGAGACATAATATCTTAGCAGATAATAATATAGCACTTATTACTAAAGCACAACGCGAGTAAGTACGGTATCAGCCATCAGGTTGTCAGGTTGACCGAAGTTCAATAAGATCTTTAGTAAGTTCCTATCGTTACGTTACGTACCTAGACGCCTGGTCAGCATCTGTGTTTTTATATAATCGATGTTGAACGGTTTGAACCCCTCATGGCCTCGATCTGTCTTGTTGTGTGACAAATTATAAGAAGCAAATAAATTATATATGCGTTGTTTCTCGCACTACTGCCATATATCTCTCGCGATTTCATTGAGATGATGAAATTGAATACTTCACATTATAATATTAATATAAGATAATATAATTATGGCAGTAGTATTATTTATTCTTAGTAAGACATTTAAAATATTATCACAACGATGAAATGAAAAATGATTTCAATCCCTAGGCAGCCAATAATTCGAGATAATTGATATGATGGCGAGCTTCATCCGCAGACCAATGGCATCTAGTTACTACTCCGTCGCACGCGACGCCCCAGCCAGTGAGTGACGAGTCTGTGAAGATCTCCAGCTCGTATAAACTTGTGTTTATTCTATTAAAAAGCTTACTTTATTCTATTAAAAATAATATTGCACCACCAACTGGTGGTACAAATAAGGTTTTACAGGCATGATGGAATCAAAATTATTATTACATTTTTGTGAAGCTAAAAACTCGTTCAAAGTATTTAGTACGCGGCCAGTTGTATCAAAGAATATACAACTACACGGCTGTATGCTATTGCTGGTCATGCTGAAATTAAAGTGCCAATGAACTTCGCGAAATCGCGCTTTGTTATGGATTTCGTTGGCTAGTTAGTTTCTGGAGTAACTGCATGACTTGAGTATTTAATATTATGTCAAAGCTAATATAATATCATTGGTCAAAGCCAATAAATCTACAAAGTTGTGAAGGCGTCATACTAGTTTTCTCAAAGTTGATAATAAAACCTAATTGTTTCAATTTTGACCTTAATATAATATTATAATATTATAGTAGCATAATCTTTAGATTTCGATTCGAATTTCGACCACTAGATGGCCCTGCTTTCTTGACCACATAAAAAGAGGCTTTTGAAGCTTTACAAATATAAATGGCACAGAACTTAAGCCGTACAGGAAGGCAGTTAAATTCACAAAGATTATCATGAAATCGAAATCTCAAAAAGAAATAAAATAATAAATTTATGTAATGTATGAATCGGCACACCGCACAAGCAATTCCTTGAGATCGATTGAGATTTGAGATTGAGATATGAGGAATATAGGCATTTGGAAAGACCAATTTTATAGCAGTGCGAATATCTTCCATTTTAAAAGTTGATTACGTGCAAATTAAAAATGTATTTAAGTAATTTTGAGTTGAATATAAATCTTAACCCACCGATACTTTTCGGTGTAAGAAAAATGTATGAAATAAATTGGTCTGGCAAATTTTCATTACATACTGAAATAGCACCTAATTGTTTGAGTTCACTTATTGCTTTGCTCATCTGACTCTTTGTAAAAGGTGGATTACTTGGTTCCACACGTTGGTAAGGTGGCTTACAGAAGGGACTTATAACTCAATGCAGAAGGGTATTTTATAATATCCTTTAGCATAAGACAGCCCTGCACCGTGCTGTCGGAGGTTATTAGAAGCCAATTGCGTAAAAAGAATTGGATGCGGCCAGCGTGAGGTACCTCTAGTAGCAGCGTCTCCTGTCGTTGCTCGGTCTGGCGCTCGCGTAGGGGCGGCCGCGGCGCGGGGGCTGCTGGGCCCTCCTCGCCGACGTGTCGACGGCTGCGGCTCGTGCGGGCGGGCCGGCGCTGCTGGCGCTGGCCTCGCGTACTGCTGACGAGGAGGAGCTCGGGAGTTGCCCGGCAGTGCTTGTTGCTAGCGCTTTTCACCGAAAAGGTAGACGTCGCTTTTTACAATTTACGCCTTGGATTGTATTATAAAAAAAAATTACCGGTTTTTGCAGCCTGCTGTAGAACTGCGGCTACCTCTTGATTGAGTTTAGGCGCTTGTGCCAGCGAAAGGTTAGTCGGTATAAGAATGTTCGCCACAAGCGACTCCTTGTATTCCTTAGCCAAACCATCGACCAAGATTTTACCCCAACGTTCAGAGAGTTCGGTGGGAATGCGTTCGCCTAGGGCTTTCTCTGTTTTATTGGCCTTGCCAAGAATATTTAGTATTTCAAGTGGTAACCTGGGAGTAGATTCTTGGTTAGGATCTACTGGCACGGTGACTTCTGGTTGGCTCAGCGGCGCTGATGTCGGCGGTGCGGCCTGCGGCGACGCCGGTGCAGGCGCGGCCGACTCCATATAATCCACGTCTTCGACGTCGGCTAAAGATTGTGGAGTTCCACAGCAAGATTGAGCCTCCCGCGCGTCGATGTCTTCATCGCGCCTTTTGTCGTCGGATGAGTGCTCGTTATCGCAGCGGCCTTCCCGGGAGGAAGACGCTGATGACTCGGATCTTGTCCGGTGTGAATAAGCAAAAGCATAAAGTTGCTTTCAGGATGATATCACGTATCATCACGACTCAGTTTGTAACCTGGATAATATCGCGTATTACCCCTTAAGGTACAAAAGGTTGACTATCTGGTTAATATCACGTATTAACCCGTTAAGATAGTCCTTTTTTAACGTATCGTTACCATGCCATAGTTTCCAATCGCCGTATTTTGCGGCGAATATGTTCGTAATCATCCTTATTCTTCCTTTTTCCAATATTATTCGGCGATTTACACTAATTATAACACTTTAACACTGTAGAAATTAGTTTAAAAAGGATAACGTGTTGACGATGCCGCACACGAAAAACGAATGACGGACGAACTAACACCGCCATCTAGGAAAGCAAGGCGGAAGTACTATAAAACCAATTGATTGTCTTTTTTCAGTTTTAAATTAAATAAATAATATCTAAATGGCGTGTGATGATGCAGTACCACAAAATTCGGACTACAGGTTTATTAAATCTCATAGGATGCAGCAACGAAGTATAATTGATTTTTAACTCGTATGCTATATCAGGTAAGCCGTAAGGATATTTGGTGTGTGTTGTAATCTGATAGGTGATAATTTTGTAGTTGCGCGGGCGGTGGGCCAACTTTTAAACCTTAAAAACCGTTTACCATTCGTTTTACTTTTTGTTTCGTGTACCTTTTCAATTACTGTAAGTCTGTAACCATAGTTAGGTTAAGTGGTTAGGGTACTTTTTCTCACAGATATCATAATATTATGTTACCAGAGTATCGTCCCTTGTATTGGACGGTTATCTTCGTCATTACACTAAACATTCACTGCAAACTTAACACAAATAGTCGAAAGGCTGCAAATGCAATTATACACGAAAGTATACAATATTTCGGAAATTCACGCGGGAACCGTTGTTTCTTTCTTACCGGGGGACTTAAAAGTTTTACTATACTTACCACATTTTATGTAAAAGAATAAGCGCGAAAAGGTGATAGACAGACAGACACACTTTCACGTTTATAATATTACAGTATTGTATTAATATCGGGCTAATGATGTTTGTTCCGGCGGCGCGGCGGACGGGAATGATTTGCGCGGGAATTGTATTAAGATGTGGCGTTATGTCCACAGAACGGCAGAAGCCGGCGCGGCGCGCGGCGATGTTGTACAGTGTTCATTGGTAAAGGCTGGGGCACACACAACCCTGTGCCTCTCATTATATTTCCTGCCCCTAAATAATCTTTGTAAAGCTGGAAGTCAATGTTTGTACATAAAATTTAGCCCGAGTCAACTTCTCCGTTTTTTCAAGTCTGTTTTGTAAATATAAAATTTTATACCAGTACGTAATTTCTTTTAATTAAATCTTTCCTACTTTACTAAGACCCAGTTTCATCAAGCAATGTTAAATATATAACGGCTTGTTAAATCAGTTAACGGCCTGTTAGAGCTATCGAGCGTTCCACCATGCCCTAGTGTCATGTCAAATCGCCTAACACGGTGTTAAAATTTTAATTTCTGCTGTGGAGATCCGTTAAATATTTAAGAGGCTGTTATATGAATCAAAACAACATCTGTCAAAGACAATCTATACATATTATAATAAAACTGTAGAAATGTGAATTCTGTACATTAAAGATATTCAAAAAATAATAAGCGGGGGGTGTTACTAGATCGCTATAGAAGCCAAAAATGTGGTTAGTTTTTTGTCTGTCTGTCTGTCTGTCTGTCTGTCTGTCTGTCTGTATGTTTGTTCCACAGTCCACTATCACACGATAACTACTGATCCGATTTGAATGCGGTTTTCGCAGATATATTTGTCTTCTTCCAACTTAACATCTGGTGTATAAAAATTTTGGCCCCCCACCCCTCTAAGGGGACGAAAGGGGGGTCAGATTTTGTATTAAACTTTTTTCTTTAACACGAAAACTACTGATCCGATTTGCTTCCGGTTTTCGTGGATATATTTGTCTTCTTCCAACTCAACATCCCCCCCCTCTAAGGGGACCAAAGAGGGGGTAAGATTTTGTATCAAACTTTTTTCTTTAATGGACTTACTTCATATTATTTACTGTATTTTCCAACTCAACATTTGGTGTATAAACCTATGCCTCTTGGATAACATACGACCATCGTGCGACTTTAACATAGCTCGACAGTACATAATATACAGTATTTAATATTATGTATTTGGACCCGATAATTTTTTATTAGAAATTCCAAAAAAACGCGTTACGCGAGTGTGCACCAGTCACCGCGATGAGCAATTAATCTGCTAATCTCGGAGTAACACCGCCCTTACAACAACAGACACGGCTTTTCCCTTTTTTGTTGAGACATAAACGAGGAATAATGGACGTGGGGGCGTCGGGGGGAGCGGTGGGGGGTGCGGCGGGGGGAGCGAGGGGTCCCGCGCAGGGGTCCACGCCGGGAATTAGCCTGATTACTTTCTTCATTCATAGACCATAGTCCGTTCGCAGATATTTCACCTCGGCTCTATGAATATGATCTTTACGTCGACGGTATAACGTTCTGTTGGAGGTAAAGCAACAATGAACGGTTTGTAATACTGACGGCCAAATAAACACCGCACCAACAGGGGAACGAAATGAGATACTGATCCCTCATCCCGAGCAAGATATTCTCGTGGTCAGATATACCTAAGCAAAGTTTCGGCCTTGTCATGTTCAATTTTGCGACTATTTGCAAGTCTTCAACACGGGAAGAGCTTTTTCTCACAGAGAGCTAAAAAGTCCTGATGCAGATTTCTTTAACCAACACAAGGGTTTGGATGTTATTTCAGAATTTAACATTCAAAATAAGTTCTTCATAGTTACAATTCACAAGTTTTCACAAGTTGTGAAAACAACCCCACAATCTTGGACAAGACGCCCAGCTCAGCTATCGGCTTATTTTAACGGTGATAACTTTTTAACCGGCTTCAAAAAAAGGAGGTTATCAATTCGACGTGTATGTATGTAATATTTCCAGAACTGCCCAGTTTTTGTATATGTTAATCTATAACAGCTTCTGAACAAATGTGCCAAATTTCAAAAGTGTATGTATGTATGTATGTATGTATGTTTTTATGTTTGTTCACGCATAATTATCTCCGGAACTACAAGTCCGATTTAAGTGATTCTTTTTTTATTGTACTAGGTATTATTCAACTTAGGGAATAGTGCAAGTTTCATCAAAATCGGTTCAGTCGTTTTAGGAAGTTTTAATTCTCAATTACGTACAATTTTGAAGTCGGTTTTATCTTTTTAAAATACAGTTATGGGATCTCAATTTTGTGTATTAAGAGTGCATCTGACCCTAACTTGACTACATTCTTAAACCTAGATCTCAAAATCTGTAAGGTGTAGAAAGCTGATTTTTTTACACAAGTAACTTCAGTTCATGAAGATTAAATGCTCAAGACGAAAACACGATTACTGAAAAAATGCTCGATAGTTTTTTTTTTACAAAATCCTTGTTTTATACACATTTTTGCTTGGATCTTCGAAGTTTGCTGTCTTTTCTTTAATATTTTTTAATATCTAAAAAGGCATTGATAAAACCTAAATTTGCTCAAAACAATTTTTTCATAATCATTATAGTTCGTCTTTTATTCAAGTAAAACTAACTTGGCGATGATTCCGCGTCGTCCTTTTTCACCTGGCATATGAAAGACGTGCGTGAGTGTGAAGAGAGAAGGACTATGTTTTATTTTTAGGGTCAGTATCCCTCTTAATACAAGTGACAATAATTATTGGTTTAATTGGACGTTAGAATACTTTAGTGTTTTAATTAAGGAACGCCTTATAATTTCCTGTTGCCTTGTACACTTACAAGTTGCAACACATTACACATTAGACACGCGCACCGAGTACCGACACATTACCATACGAGATCCAATACCCATTACCAGTTGACTCTTGTGTAATAAATAAAACTAAGGTCTAATATAATATATTAAATTATAGCATAGGTAACACATGAATAGATTAAAATGTCGCAGTTGCTAAAAAATCAAACAAGACTTTTCATCTCTGACCAACCACAGAGACAATCTGTGTCTCATGGAAGCTAAAGAGCTGAAGAGAAGCTAAGAAGCTTTTGAGGACAGGGTTGCAACTTGCAGCCTGCATTCGATAGTTATTAAATTAACGATGTTTGCCTTAAATTTCCTTGACTCGTTAATATCCGAAAAGGCCTTTAAAACAGAAAGTGTGAATAAATATCTATGGACTTGACTTGTGAGTTGTGGGGCTCATTAAAATCTAAAGACACATGACACCAAGTACTTAGAACTACAGGATGCTGAGCAAGCTTTTTTATTAATATAGTGACATTCATTATAGTCATCTGCCTTCTCTAAGTTCTGTCGTCCATCGCGGTGGTCCGCGGCCGCGAAAGTGCCGTTATGTGTAGACGCCGCTGGGCAAAAACACTTGACGTCGTAACACACAGCTCTAATTATACACCACCAAGTATTAACTATTAACATATGACCCAAGGGTACACATGTATCACATTAAAAATTATACGCAGAACGCAACTTGGCCGAGCCTAGCTGAGTAGCTGCCTTCTCAAACTGTCACAACTCACACCCAGATGAAAGTGCCAAATGACGAAAATATGTATTTAAAAAATATGAAGAAAATAAAATCCTGATGGCTGATCTTCACCAAATCTTCTTGAGATAGGAAAAAACTACGAACCTCTCCAAGTCTGTCAAGTGCGAGACCCTACACTGCGCCCTCGGTTGTCTGTACCTAAGCGTATTGTAAATATTCAAAATTCGAACACCCGCGCCCGCGCCAATGCGAGCGGCATCCAAATTGCCAACTTATCCGTCGCCTGATAGTGTTGTAGTGTAGCCAACTTATTGCGTATCGATATGTCGCACAGCCATCTGATTGAATGACTAATAAATTTATTAAATTATGAAACCATTGATTTTACTGTCAAAGACTTGACGAGTTGGCCTTTAGCAACTGAATTATATGGTTTCATCATTCATGATTCATCCAATGAATTAAAATTTATTAATCGGGACTTAACGCGACTTATTCTAGTAGTAATGCAACTACGTGTACAGTCCCCTCGTGGCCACGGCCGTTGCAACACGGCCGAAACGTCAAGTATGTACTCGTAGTAGAATTACTACTAGAATCATGTCCCGATTAATAAGTTTTAATTCATCCAATGAATTCGCTAGTTATTCAATCAAATAGCAGATTCGACTAGATGACTGCGACAGATATATCGTACCATCACTCACTGCTAAATGCTAATTGAAATGTTTGATCACTTCTTTATCTATTCAAAAATTATCTAAATCAAATGTTATCAAAATTATGCTAAGCGGAAACAGGATATCAAAAATAATTGTTTTGCAATAATTAATTCGTCAATTTTCATTCAAATCTTGAGGCCGTTGATAAGAGAGAGCGCACATCTGAGACACGACTGAAGTTAGACAATCTTGTTTCACATAGACAAGTCAGTCTAACTACAGCCTAAAGACAGTTGTGTCTATCACGTGGCGCACACCTAAGTCAAGAGTCAAGACTGTCTTGACTACGATGACGAAATGCATATTCATTCAGTAGCAGAATGGAGTTCACCGAAGCTGCTGTGATAAGCATCCTAGTAATGCGTGCAAAACGGCGCAGACAACGGAAATATTGGGTACACCCCATAAACAGTGAAAGATTGTTAAAAGGAAAGTTCTATTTATTGTTTGATCAACTAAGGCTTTATCCCCGAAAGTTTTTCAAGTACTTTCGAATGATTGTGTCTACCTTCGATAATATGTTGAAATTGTTGCAACCTTACATTACTTAAGTATCAAGACACTCATTTTCGCAAAGCTATACCGGCTTCTGAACGACTAGCAGTGACGTGAAATCTTTTTTTAAGTTTGTTAAAAAGCACAAAAAATGTTGTATTACGTAATACTTACTGAAAAATATATTTTGCGTCTATTGCGAGCAGTTCTGAAAGATTTTATAGATATAGATAGAAAAGTTCTCATTTGGATAAAAATAACTTCAAAAATAAACGGGAAAGACTCGACGGGAAAGATAGTACTTGGCTCGCTGGTCGTGTTCCTCTTTTTTGTCGTATTATTGTTTATGTTTTGACACATGTGATTAAAATTATCAGAATCTAATTTTGAAATCTATAAGTATTTAAAAATAAATTATGTCAGCTAGTGCGAGGAACATTTCAGTCATAATCTTAGTGAAACCCGACGAATTTGATATAATATATTGAAACCTGTCCCGTCCGTCTCTTTGCTTTGCAGTTGAACTACTGGTAGTTATGTCTATTGTGGTTAGACAGTTTTGTCGTAGATGTGCGCGCTTGCATACATTTCAAAGGGAAGCCGACAGTCGTTAGTCAGACTTGTCGCGACTCGCATTAGTCAACTTTGTCTATTAGACGTCTTGTCTCAGATGTGCGCATCTAGTGCATTTTGCTATGCGATAGTCTGTCTAACTACAGTCGTGTCTCAGGTATGCGGCCGCACTTAGATAGTAAAAAAGATATTTTTATTATTATGAATAATTTAATATGAAACCACTGACAAAATCCTTTATTCAATCAAAAAGATAAAAATTATCAAGACTCTAGATTCCAGCTGTTCACAGAACCATCGAGCTTGCAAAATGTCAATCGTATCGGTCTGCTGGCAGAGTTAACTAAGATAATATTGTACTAGCTATTTGACCGAGCTTTGCTCGGTATTCGATAAAACACGATTAAATGACATTTTCTAAAAATAATTCCTAGCTAGATCGATTTATCGCCCCCGAAACCCCCTATACACTAATTTCCGAGATTCCAATTCTATTTCTAATAATAAAACTGTAGAAATGTGAATTCTGTACATTAAAGATATTCAAAAAATAATAAGCAGGGGGTGTTACTACATCGCTATAGAAGCCAAAACTGTGGTTAGTTTTTTGTCTGTCTGTCTGTCTGTCTGTCTGTCTGTCTGTCTGTCTGTATGTTTGTTCCACTATCACACGAAAACTACTGATCCGATTTGCATACGGTTTTCGCAGATATATTTGCCTTCTTCCAACTCAACATCTGGTGTATAAGCTTTCCCCGCCACCCCTCTAAGGGGACCCAAAAGGGGGTCAGATTTTGTATTAATTTTTTTCTTTAATGGACTTACGTCATATTATTAACTGTTTTTCCAACTTAACATCAGTTTTCCCCCCACCCCTCTTAGGGGACAAAAAGGGGGGGGGTAAGATTTTGTATTAATTACTGATGAAGTAGAAATACTTTAAATGGCAAAACAACATTTGCCGGGTCAACTAGTATATAATATACATAATTATATATACAAGAATTGCTCGTTTAAAGATATAAGATTATGTTACACGGAGTCCGACAACTTTCTTCACAATATTGTCTTTCGATAACATTATATTGTATCGGCATTATTTTGTACATCACTAGGCGCTGGAGCTAAGCACACAAAAGTGAGATTTGAGCTGATATCCCTTGTAATAATTTTGTCGAAGTTTTTCTGTCATTTGAGATCACATAATATGAGTTAATATGACATAAGACACAATTTGTATCTTTTTTCCCTCTTCTTCTAATTTCCTATTGGATGATACCATAATCCTCGATGCATCATCGGCATGCTGGTCCCTGGTCAATGCTGCTGATTAGGAATCGGAACTCTTATAAAGTTTGGTCGGTTTTGCAGATGCTCCATCAAAGAATATAGTTATTTAAAATTGTTACTCTCCTCCACGGTTTCAACATTATATTTATTGTTTGTGCACTCAATCATAGGCGTTATAATATTGAGAGGGTGCTCGTCACATCTTTGATTCGAATCTGTACCTTGTAATCCAGGCGCTCTACCACTAGACTGCTACGGACGCTGCTAATGTAAATTGCATGTCACCAAGTGCTCATTAGTCATTACACACGAGCACTGTCTTCACGCGACAATTAAAAAGGGGCCGCGTTCTACTCCGGGCCGCTGCAAATTAGTTCAATTTTCAAACGGCGCTGTCGAGTGTCGCCGGCGAGCCCCGGTGCTACAACTTACTCTATTTTTCCCACTTCGATGGCAAATCATTATAAATTGAAGATGACAATTAAAACCTGAAGGAGCTGTTCGAGACAAATTAATTTTATTATACAAATTAAAGCAGAACGTAAAAAGTAGAATAAAATCCAGTATGAGCAATTCCTTGCCTCTATTTATATCTAACTAGCTGTCCCGGCAAACGTTGTTTTGCCATTTAAAGTATATTTTCTACTGTATCATCAGTTGATACATGTTTTACCCCCTCTTTTGTCCCCTAAGAGGGTGTGGGGGGGAAGGTCATACACCAGATGTTAAGTTGAAAAACACAGTTAATACCTAATATGAAGTAAGTCCACTAAAGAAAAAAGTTGTATACAAAATCTGACCCCTCTTTGGTCCCCAGAGAGGGTTGAGAGGGGAGGGGGGGGGAGGATTTTTATACACCAGATGTTGAGTTGGAAGAAGACAAACATAATATATCTGTGAAAACCGTATGCAAATCTGTGAAAACCGTATGCAAATCGGATCAGTAGTTTTCGTGTTAAAGAAAAAAGTTTGATACAAAATCTGACCCCCTCTTAATTTGTCCCCTTAGAGGGGTGGGGGAAAAAAATTTTATACACCCGATGTTAAGTTGGAAGAAGATAAATATATCTGCGAAAACCACATTCAAATCGGATCAGTATTTTTCGTGTGATGCTGGAACAAACATACAGACAGACAGAAAGAGTGACAGACAGACAGACAGACAAAAAACTAACCACATTTTTGGCTTCTCTAGCGATGTAGTGACAAAGGTGTAATTTCGGGTGTCATTTCATATCTTTTATGTACAGAATTTTCATTTCTACAACAGAATATTGTATTCCTCCCGCACGCGCTTTGGTGACGCCTACTATCGTAATATTTTAATTTCGCCATAATTTCAAAACCAAACGTCCAATTTTAATCATTCAAAGACCAAATATTATCTACATAAACTGTACTTAGTGATAAAATAATTTATTTTGATAAGGATTAATAGCGTGAGTAAAATATATCCGTTTCAATTTAGTCAAAAAAAAAATCAGGATTTTTAAATAAATAAATGGTTATTGTGCCTCACTCGACATAGATAGGTATAGTGTGTCGCGGACTTTTTTGTAGATATTTATAAGATCTACAATTACTTAGAACATTTTATGGTTCTATCTTTTATAGTTTAGGCAGCGTACGCAAAATAAGTAACTTTTCTAGCTGATTTTTTACACCTTGCGTCCGAAAAACTCAAATATCTTACGGAACCCTACTTTTTTCCAAAATAAAATGTAGCCTATGTTCAGCAGAAATAATGTAAGATTCCAATAGCAAAAGAATTTTTCAAATCGGTCCAGTAGTTTCGGAGCCTATTCGACTCAAACAAACAAACAAACAAACAAACAAACAAACAAAAAATCAAATCTTTCCTCTTTATAATAGTAGTATAGATATATTCCACAAAGCAAACAGCAAACACTATTCAGATCTAGACATCTAGTTAGAGTATAAACTAATTACTAGGTAAGGGTAACAACTTACTCACTAGTGAAACAAACAGAATATACAAGTCGTAGGACCCGGTAACTTGTTCACTACGACTACTTCGTGGCTCGTGCTGCTGATGCCTGTGGGCTGTGATCATATAGGCACACAGTATGTGTAACTATGTACAACGTAGCGTCTAATAATATATTGTAGGCATAGTTACATAACCGCAGTCCGCACTCCGCAGCCGCGGGTCGGAATTGTCGGAACCAATTTGAGCCGTTCTTGCGCTCTTGTATCGTTAATTAATAACTCATATTCCCCGCGGCTGGCCCGACTCACGGGCGGCCAGCGGGTCGGAGCCCACCCGCATATATTCAGTTTATTGATGGACAAGAATTTGTACGTGAAATCATGTGAAATACGCAATTTGGACGAAGTTTTCCTAAAAGTTTGGAGTGAGACATCGCGTCGGTCTTGATTACTTGCTTAAACTTTCTTCTTAAAGGATCCACAAGTCTCAAGTTCTGCATTGGATATACACGAAACGTCGACGAAAAAATGTTGGAAGTTCCGCTGGCGTCTATGGCTGGTTCCGGGCCGCGAGGGACGCGGGCCACACGCGGTCGCCCAACAAGTGATGGTAATTGACGGTAACCGGCGTAATGGTGTTAACGCGCACCCGCCTCGTTAACCGTTTAGCACCACCACCGGGACTCCACCGAGTACTAAATACATACGCTGCACAACACCAGAATAGATCAGATAAGAATTCCCCTGCCAGCGTCATCGGCGCTAATCTAACTGACCAAATCACTAGAACGCTTTAAGCTTTTTAATTGTCTGTGATAGCTGATGGTGGTCCTCTACCTTCAGCGCAAGCCGCAAATACAAAGACACGCGGAAGATCTAGTTCAAATGCCACAAGCAATTATAAGCAACGAACTTGGGATTTCTTCTTTTATTCTTCGAGTACTCACGAGTCACGAGCCACGACAAATATTATGCAACCGATATCAAGATTAGGCCGCAGAGTCGAACTTCCGAAGGGCACTCGTTCAAACAAAACTTTAAGAATAAAAACTAAAAAGGTCCTTTTGCAGAGCGACCGGCTCAGGGAGCGGGGAGGGCGGAATTTATGTTAATATGCGTTAAATAATAAAGCGAGCACGTATTAAGAAACAAATTCTTGTTCCGAGGGAGTTCGACCCGGTGAAAGGGTAAACAGGCCAGGGCTGGCCGCAGGGGACTCGTCGATGTCGATAGCGACGGGTTTTAGCTGACAGCGGCCGACGCTGAAACTGGCATCACACAACATAGGATATAAATTATAATATTACATTGCATCAAGAACAGATTATAAATAGATTATAGGTTAGAGATAAAATACTAAATAAAATCGTTTTAAAGTTTCGATGAATACCTACATAATTGATAAAATGTACAAAATGATTAATGATTTCAGACTCCAGTCTTATCTACAGCATGACTGGTGAGTCAATACCGATATTTAAGGAGAGTATTCAGTACTCGATTCTCATTATAAATATGTAATAAAATTAGGTTCTTAATTTTTTTTTGAATTTCCCAAAAATTTATGAATCATGGATACTAAGTAAATTACGCGGCTAGGCAAGTAGGCATACTATGCGGCCGGTGCAGTGGCGTGCGCTACCAAAGAAACACCACACAACTACCCCTCCCGCTCGCGGTGTCCATGCGTTGGGTAAATAATTATTTAACTTTAAGCTACATTTACTCAGTGATCAATTGATATTATTTTTTTATATTATTTTTTTCCAACTAATATAATAGCCAAATATCATGTCCTCAAGTATTGAACATGTCTCACCAGTCACGCAGTATAATAGCCCGACATTTAATAAGGCTAGGTAAATTTTTTTGTTTTGATCAAAACTAATATTATAATTATGCGTAAATGTGGAAGTGTTTAATAAATTGTAACATTTTCCCAACCGAATCAATCAATCGAGGGCATAGAAAAACTTATTGAGATTCGAGAGTCAGTTCCGATCGAGTATCGACACTCGTCCCACCCCTAGCTAGGGTCCCGTCGACATTTCCATGTAGGTCGCATAAAAATAACATTTTCGCACGCCCGCCCCGGAGCACATCTGCTTAAATATTGAGTCGCGCGGATCGCACGCCGCCGGAATAACACGGCCCGCGTCAATTTACTATTTACCTCCCGGCCCTCTCACTCCCTCCTCCTTCGCCCGCCGACTACTCAACTATTGATGGCCGGCACCGGACCGAGGATCATCTGTGATACACTCGGCGTGCGTGACCGACGGAGGTGACGGCGGCTGCCAAACACCTCACAAATGGGACCTCGTCCATGCATGTTTCATTCGGCCTCCGCATGCAGTCCAGCAGCTGCCCCCGACCTCCATTACTTTACAAAAACATACGAAATAAAAGGCTTTCGTGAGTTGGAACTTAGAGCATCGGCAACCTATGCCACAAAATTTTTAACCGACTTCCAAAAAGGAGGAGGTTATATTATGTTCGGCTGTGGATGTTTTTTTTTTAATTTTTTTTTTGTATGTTCAACGATTACTCCGCCGTTTGTGAACCGATTTTCAAAACTTTTGTTTTGTTGTATTAGATTGAGTACAGAAATAGTTGAGGTTTAGCCGAACTCTGAAAAGGCACTATTAGATAGGAAACATTATATTATAATACTTTTTAGTTCATATTAAAAGGATGATATTTATTATTGTTTTTACCTTGGAAGTTGGTTTTAATTTTTTGTTAAAAATAATAATTACCGATACATTTTTAACAATAAATTTTCTTGCTTATGTAAGCAGGAACGTACGTACCCAAAAAATATTCTGAAAAGATCGTTCTGCAGTTTCGTCGACTACGCACTAAATTATTTATTGATGAGATCAGCCCTCACAAAATTCGAGTTTAAAAATGGAGCATCCACTTAACCCCGAGATTGGAGTCAGCAGGCGGCGCTCGGCGGCGCTCGGCTGCGGCAATCGTCCCTTCGATACAATACGGAATTTGAATTCGCAGTGCGGAACGTTTCCGCCGGGGCCGGAGATAGAGAGCTTTTCAATATTTTATATTCCGCCGGCGTCCCCGGCTAGTTTTAATGTTGGCGCATCGCCTTTATTCTGCAGAACGCTCCCGCTGTCCGCCGCGCCTCGTAATGAGCGCCTCCGGGTCACTAAACAAGGAAAAATTCAATGTTTCCTGGAGATAATTAAAACCCAGATTACTGAATTTCATTCTAAATAAAAAGTATAGAGAAAACTGTTAGGATATTAATTGGAACGCAACACAGTACATAATATAGTCTGTAGTTTTACATATTTGCCGCTTTATTAACTGTCAATGTCACCGCTGACACTTCCCTTTTTGCTGCTCTGGCGCCTCTGTACATGTTTCATATCTTAAAATATACGTCGTTGCATTTTCAAGAGAAGTTTCATTTATTTCCACGCAAATATCAACATGGTAGCAGAGCGTGGTTGATTGCTAGTTGTGGAAATACAGAAGAAAAGGATAATACAGAAAACCGGCCGGCGTACTTTGTCCGTCATACATTTAGAGGTTAAGCGGCGTGGCGTCATCGGACCAAAATCACGTAAAGTAATAGAATATGTCGAACACGGGTTACAATCCGTTTCATATTGATAGATTAGTTGGAAGGGACAACTATACTACCTGGAAATTTGCAGTGCAAGCATATTTTGAACTAGAAGATCTTTGGAGTTGTGTGACCGGTACCAATACAGATCCTAAAAAGGAAGTCAAGGCAAAATCAAAGGTAATATTGTTATTAGACCCAATCATTTATGTACACGTACAGAATGCAAATACGTGTAAAGAAGTCTGGGAGTGCTTGGAACAGGCTTTTGATGACAGCGGGTTGTACAGAAGAGTAGCCTTATTAAAAGATTTAATTACAACCTCATTGGAAAACACCCAAAATATAGAAGAATACGTGAATAAGATTATGTCCACCGCTCATAAGTTAAGAAACATAAAATTCAACATCAACGATGAATGGCTGGGAACTCTAATGTTGGCTGGACTTCCGGAATCTTACAAACCCATGATTATGGGACTGGAAAGTTCCGGTATTAAGATAAGTGCAGACTCAATCAAAACCAAACTTTTGCAAGAAGTCAAAACAGAAGACTGTAATACAGCGTTATTTGTTGGATCTAAGTCTAGGAAACAGTATCAACACCAGCCACAGCATTCAAAAGGGCCAAGATGTTATAATTGTAATGGATATGGACATTTTGCAAAATATTGCAAGACAGGCAGGAGGGAGAAGACGTCTGAAAGTGAGAAAATAAAAGATTCTGGTTTTATTGCAGCTTTTTCAGCATTTTCAGATCATGTTTCCAAGAGATGGTTTATGGACTCAGGTGCATCCATGCATATGTCCGGAAATAGTCAATGGATGTATAATGTCACAGAGCCACCGGTAAACAAAATTATGGTTGCTAACAAGGAGCCGCTTACAGTTGCAGGAGTCGGAAACATAGATATAAAACTAGCCCAGGGTAAGCAAATTCAGTTAAAAAATGTGTTATATGTCCCTGACCTAGCTGTTAATTTACTATCAGTGAGTACTATTGCTAACAGTGGTTACAAAGTAACATTTACTCAAAAAGGCTGTAAAGTTCATGACTCAAATGGTAAATTTATATGCTCAGCAACTTTAAATAATAAATTATATACACTGAACACTGAGTATAGTCCTGAAATTGCAAATTTTAGTTCCAGTGAGAATAATTGTAATGATACTTATTTATGGCATTTGCGCATGGGCCACCTTAATGTTACAGATGTCAACAGACTGCCTGATTGTGTCAGGGGTGTGACACTGAACACTACAGAGAATAATGTGAGTAGCTGTATATCGTGCCATGAGGGCAAGCAATCAAGATTGCCATTCAAAAATACTGGCACTCGTGCAACCGCACCCTTACAGCTTGTTCACTCTGATCTCTGTGGACCTATGGAGAATTTAAGCTGCTCAGGTATGAAGTATTACATTACTTTTATAGACGACTACACGAGAATGGTGTACGTATACTTCATGGACAGTAAAATTAGAGTATTAGAGGTATTCAAGGACTATAAAAATAAGGTTGAAAATCAATGTTCTCAGAGAATAAAGATATTAAGAACAGATAATGGTACTGAATATTGCAACACTAACTTTAAACAATTTTTATCCAACAGTGGAATAATACATCAGACCTCCACCCCCTACACCCCACAACATAATGGACTTGCTGAGCGAATGAATCGGACACTCGTCGAGAAAGCCAGGTGCATGCTGTTTTATGCCAACTTACATAAGAGATTATGGGCAGAGGCGGTGGGGACTGCAGCTTATCTATATAACAGATCTCCTAATAAAGCTTTAAATGGTAAGACACCTTTTGAATTTTGGAATGGATATAAGCCTGACCTGTCTCATCTGAGAATATTTGGCTCTGAGGCCATGGTATTTATACCAAAGGAAAAACGCCAAAAATGGGATAAGAAGTCTAGAAAAATGATTTTAGTGGGATACTGTGACAATACAAAGGGATATCGTTTATTAGATAACAAAACATACAAAGTTATTAAAAGCAGAGATGTCAATTTCTTAGAAAACTGTAGAGATTTTGATTTAGTTAATGATACTAATGTTTCAGATTCACTGACTAACTGTCAGAAATCGCTAACAAATATACAGTCATCAGACAGTCAAAACACTAACACTAGTATTAACAGTGTTCCCGTGTCTACGGAAGCACTCCCGTCTGATGTAGAAAACCTCACAATAGTAATTGATGAAGAAACTACAGGTGTAACTGAGGATTGTGAGCAGGTATCTAGCGAGTATGAGACAGATGCAGGGGACTCAGATGAAACATATGTCCCACCTGTGTATGTGGACACACAGTGCGAGCAGAACATCACACTGAGGCCTCGGAATAGAACACAAAGAGTACACACAGAAGAAAACAGTATGTATTGTCTTCTTACTAGTTTTAGTGATCCACAGACGACTGAGGAGGCACTGTCGTCACCATATGCCAAGCAGTGGCGACAGGCAATGGACGAGGAGTACAATTCACTGATGAAAAATAATACCTGGAGCTTAGAAAAATTACCCTCAGATAAAAAGGCTTTACCCTGTAAATGGGTTTTTAAAACAAAAACGGATCAAAAAGGTAATATAATTCGTTTTAAGGCTAGACTTGTCATTAAAGGATATGCTCAGAGGAAAGGTACAGACTACGAGGAAGTGTTTTCACCTGTTGTCAAGTACAGTACCATACGCTACCTGATATCATTAGCTGCAAGATTGGGACTTCAGATTGACCAGTTGGATGCAGTGTCAGCATTCCTTCAGGGAGACATTGATGTGGATATATATATGCATCAACCTGAGCTTTACGAACAAGGAGCCCAGGTATGTCGTTTACATAAATCTATCTATGGATTAAAACAAGCAAGCAGGTTATGGAATTCGAAATTGAATACTGTATTACAGGATATTGGCATGGCACAGTCTAAGTCAGACCCATGTGTTTATTTTAACGTAGACAGGAATACTTACATAGCTGTATGGGTCGATGACCTTATGTTATTTACTCCTAATAATATAGAAAGAGACAGGATCAAAAACAGGCTAATGCAATGCTTGGAGATGAAGGATTTAGGAAATGCTAGTCAGTGTGTGGGTCTGAACATAACAAGAAATGAAGACACTATTATGATTGACCAAGAAAAATATATTAGAGATGTTCTTGCTAAGTTTGGTATGTCTGACTGCAAACCATGCAAGACCCCAATGGAAGTTGGTATAAAATTTTCTCAACAAACTGAGGACCAGGTAGAAGAAACAAATTTTCCTTATCAGCAAGCAATAGGTTGTCTTCTTTATATTGCACAAGGCACAAGGCCTGATATCTCTTTTGCCGTTAATACCCTTAGTAGGTATAATAAACAGCCGAGAGCTGAACATTGGACAGCTGTCAAGAGGGTCTTACGATACTTACAAGGGACTAAGGATCTGAAGCTTACTTATACCAAAGATGGTGATTCAGACATAAGAGGCTTCTGCGATGCAGACTGGGCTAGCGACAATTCTGACCGTAAATCCTGCACAGGATATGTTTTTATTTCTCAGGGAGGCGCAGTGTCCTGGTGTTCGAGGAGACAGCAAACAGTGGCTCTGTCGACGGCGGAGGCAGAGTATATGTCAATGTCATCTGCAGCACAGGAAGCTCTGTGGCTGCGACAGCTGCACGTTGAGTTCGGCCAGCCTCTTGCCGGACCACTTTGTATATTTAGCGATAACCAAAGTGCTATAAAATTGTCAACTAATGATTGTTACTTGCCTCGTACTAAACATATAGATATAAGGTATCATTTTTTGAGAGAGCATGTACTTAATTTTAAGATAAAGTTTAATTATTGTAAAGGTGACAATATGGTTGCTGATATTCTCACTAAAGGTACAACCGAGTATAAACTTTTGTATTGTATAGCAAATATGGGTTTGCGTTCCAGGGGTGGTTGTTAGGATATTAATTGGAACGCAACACAGTACATAATATAGTCTGTAGTTTTACATATTTGCCGCTTTATTAACTGTCAATGTCACCGCTGACACTTCCCTTTTTGCTGCTCTGGCGCCTCTGTACATGTTTCATATCTTAAAATATACGTCGTTGCATTTTCAAGAGAAGTTTCATTTATTTCCACGCAAATATCAACAAAAACGAATCCCAGCTAAAGAGGATAGGATTCGTAAAGACGCTTATGAGTTATGAGTTTACCAACATACTTTGGACTCATTCTAAACTACATAATACATATAAGCTGAAAAATAACTCAAACATGTTAAATATTTTCGTATGAGAAAATGATTTTGGTATTAAGAATGTATGAAAATTTCGAGGGTACCCCGGGCCCTTAAGTAGATAAATCAGTTTCAGCCATACGTATAATTTATTATCTCTACTAAAGGGCATTTTTTTTTAATGCGCAGGGTAAACCCATCATGGGTCCCCCGGGTCGGGTATGTGCTCAGCACCCCGGGGTTCGCCTTCAGCCGTATAAAGGAGGGATATCCCGGATCTAACAAACACGGGACTCCCTCCACTACTAAAGGGCATACTGTATCCAAATTTAATATCTGCTAACAGATTTTTTATTTTAATACGCCGCAGAAAAATAGAGACGAACAAGCAATAAGTTGAGGTTGAACGTTATTAAAATCTGTCCATAACTCGCGCTCGCCAATTATACCGCCGGCCGAGGCGTCACTTGGCAGTAATGGCGGCCGTTCCCGCCTTTTTCGCTGTCAAAGCGGTTTTTTCGCGGGAACACCACGTTTAATTCTCTGTTCAGTTTCTGCAGTTGCGACAAAACGTCTAGGTGTTATTTTATTTTAAAATTGTCGTCATATTTTGCTGGGAATATAAGATCAAATTTTTCTGATATTGCGTTCTCTGGAAATTTAAAAAATGATTCTAGCGCTGGCCAATCTGAAGTCTGGTCTCAGTTCTACTACTACTATTCGAATTTCATGACAACCATAGACAACACTGTACTACATAAATATACTACTCTGACTCTGAAGTCTGACTTCTCGATTCTCGCGATGCTGTATTTTAACGGAGTTTACAATGAAATTCCTGACTCACCCTGGATTCTGATGCTGCGTTTCTATGCTTGCCAAGGCTTGACCAGCGTGTTGGACGCCAGCTGATACTCTTTTTATACGCTTATGCGTGCAGTAGAGATATAGATAATCTGGCTTGGCTTGCGTGAGCTTAATGTGGACGCTTGTTTCCGATCCGGTGTAGTGTCGGTTTTTGGACACAGATCAAAGGGCGCTTGCTTGGATGTACGTAATACTTAGTGTATTCACAATCGTGTAAACGACTTCAAAATGCGAAGCGAGATTTGTGGACGCTTGTGCCTTGTGGATGCTTGCCAAGCCTTGGCAAGCATAGAAATCCAGCATTAAAGGCTAATCAAACGTTGGTCGACTAGCACTAAGCAACCTGCGCTTCTGGAACGCTAATCAGGATTCAATATGCGTTTATTGAAAACTAGATGTTGCCCGCGACTCCGTCCGCGTGGACTTCAGTTTATAGCGCGCGGTGGTTCCCATTTCCATGTACTGCCATGTAGGGTACATTACTGCAAAATTTCCACGACAGAGTTGCTTCCGCGGTACGCATACTTCAAACTTCAATTTTATAGACAGACCGGAGTACTATTAAATATTCTGTGTATGTAACTGATTGTACTGTTGGTTCTTGGTGGAAATTCATATTGAACACTAATGAAACACAATTTTCGTGCACTTTTTCCACTATATTTAAGAAATTATAACAATTTTAACAAATTACACGACCGGTTTCGAATTAAATCATCATCAGGTGTAAGTTTAACGTCGGTAGTTTTAAATAATTAAATACAATCAAAACAAACATTAGGGTTGTCAGCATCATGGTATTTTTTACAATTTGGTAGAATTTTTCTTCCAAATATGACTATTTTTTAATGATGTTAAAATTAATATTTAGTTGGATTTACTCATTTTATATTGATAAATTAATAATATTATGCTGGTAATGTCACATATACAGATTTCAGAGCCTAAAATTAAGTAATAATTGTTAAATTTCTAAATTAAAATTAAAATGTCACAAAATATCCGTAAAATTATTAAATGTCAATTAAATTAATATAAAAGATGTCAAACTAACAATAATAAAACTTAATAAGACGATACAATTGTCTAATTAAATCACCAGTAATTTAATTGAATTGCCCATAATATTAAAATTATAAAAATTATATCTATATGAATGTCAAATAAATTAAACTAAATTAAATTATGTCAAAAATAAATTAAAATGTCCATAAAATTTAATAAAATAAATATCATGTCAATAAATTAAATTTGCGGTGAAATGTAAATATAAATTAATGTATAAGTAATAATAGTTTAAATATCTTGTAACAATATTGAATTTGATAGGCATGTCTGGTCGTTTAATAAGTTCCCATATTTTTTGTGTCTGTTGACTTCAAGAGCTTCCAGTGCGTCCATTTTCTTGCTTTTGGGTAAAACATGTAGGTATTTAATGTTCTTGTCAGGTTCAAAATTATGGTCATTATTATTTAAATGCTCAGCAAACGTAGATCTTTCTGTTTTCCTTTTCCAAGCTGTGATATGTTCTTTTATCCTGGTTTTAAATTTCCGCCCTGTCTGACCTATATATACACCTCCACATGTTTCACAAGAAAGGCTGTATATTCCGCTATTGTCCGTGACGTTAAACTTGTCCTTGTTATTACACAACAGACTTTTTAGGGAACCCGTAGTGTAGAATGCTACTCTGGTCTCCTTGTTTTGTAAAATCCTTTGAAACCTATATGATAAAGGGCCGACATACGGTATTTTAACCCAAGTGCTATTTACTTTTTCCTTATGTCCTGAATGATCATATAGCAGTCTTTCCGCCATCCTTCTCCTAGCTTTTTTAAGGATTGTGTCAATAAGTTCACTTTTGTAACCGTTACTTACAGCAATATGTCTTATCGTGTCTAGTTCTGTCCTGAAATCATTTTCCTCTAAGGGTACATTTAGCAAACGGTGAACAAAAGCGTGAAAAGCGGCATGTTTGTGTTGGCGCGGATGAGAGGAGTTAGCATGAAGGACATTTTCACTATATGTAGGTTTTCTAAATATTTTAAACGTATGATGACCACGATTAATATCGATAGATAAGTCCAGGAAGTTTAAAACTTTATTGCCCATTTCTAATGTCATTTGTATTTTATTATTAATTGTATTCAAATAATTAAAAAATTCATATAAAATTTCTATTTTACCATTCCATAAACATATTATATCATCTACGTATCTATACCAATAAATAATATATTCTTTATATGAGGTTTCCAATATCCTTGATTCAAAATTATCCATAAAAATGTCTGCACCGAGAGGAGATAAGGGGCTACCCATCGCCAATCCATCCTTCTGTTTATAAGTTTTACCATTATAAATAAAATAATTTTGATCTAGGCAAACCTTAAATATGGCCTTTAAGTCAATTACTTCTTGTGCGTCTAAATTTGAAGTGCATAAAATTTCGTCGATAATATTTAAACATTCTTTGATGGCCTTTAAGTAATTGACTTAAAGGCCATATTTAAGGTTTGCCTAGATCAAAATTATTTTATTTATAATGGTAAAACTTATAAACAGAAGGATGGATTGGCGATGGGTAGCCCCTTATCTCCTCTCGGTGCAGACATTTTTATGGATAATTTTGAATCAAGGATATTGGAAACCTCATATAAAGAATATATTATTTATTGGTATAGATACGTAGATGATATAATATGTTTATGGAATGGTAAAATAGAAATTTTATATGAATTTTTTAATTATTTGAATACAATTAATAATAAAATACAAATGACATTAGAAATGGGCAATAAAGTTTTAAACTTCCTGGACTTATCTATCGATATTAATCGTGGTCATCATACGTTTAAAATATTTAGAAAACCTACATATAGTGAAAATGTCCTTCATGCTAACTCCTCTCATCCGCGCCAACACAAACATGCCGCTTTTCACGCTTTTGTTCACCGTTTGCTAAATGTACCCTTAGAGGAAAATGATTTCAGGACAGAACTAGACACGATAAGACATATTGCTGTAAGTAACGGTTACAAAAGTGAACTTATTGACACAATCCTTAAAAAAGCTAGGAGAAGGATGGCGGAAAGACTGCTATATGATCATTCAGGACATAAGGAAAAAGTAAATAGCACTTGGGTTAAAATACCGTATGTCGGCCCTTTATCATATAGGTTTCAAAGGATTTTACAAAACAAGGAGACCAGAGTAGCATTCTACACTACGGGTTCCCTAAAAAGTCTGTTGTGTAATAACAAGGACAAGTTTAACGTCACGGACAATAGCGGAATATACAGCCTTTCTTGTGAAACATGTGGAGGTGTATATATAGGTCAGACAGGGCGGAAATTTAAAACCAGGATAAAAGAACATATCACAGCTTGGAAAAGGAAAACAGAAAGATCTACGTTTGCTGAGCATTTAAATAATAATGACCATAATTTTGAACCTGACAAGAACATTAAATACCTACATGTTTTACCCAAAAGCAAGAAAATGGACGCACTGGAAGCTCTTGAAGTCAACAGACACAAAAAATATGGGAACTTATTAAACGACCAGACATGCCTATCAAATTCAATATTGTTACAAGATATTTAAACTATTATTACTTATACATTAATTTATATTTACATTTCACCGCAAATTTAATTTATTGACATGATATTTATTTTATTAAATTTTATGGACATTTTAATTTATTTTTGACATAATTTAATTTAGTTTAATTTATTTGACATTCATATAGATATAATTTTTATAATTTTAATATTATGGGCAATTCAATTAAATTACTGGTGATTTAATTAGACAATTGTATCGTCTTATTAAGTTTTATTATTGTTAGTTTGACATCTTTTATATTAATTTAATTGACATTTAATAATTTTACGGATATTTTGTGACATTTTAATTTTAATTTAGAAATTTAACAATTATTACTTAATTTTAGGCTCTGAAATCTGTATATGTGACATTACCAGCATAATATTATTAATTTATCAATATAAAATGAGTAAATCCAACTAAATATTAATTTTAACATCATTAAAAAATAGTCATATTTGGAAGAAAAATTCTACCAAATTGTAAAAAATACCATGATGCTGACAACCCTAATGTTTGTTTTGATTGTATTTAATTATTTAAAACTACCGACGTTAAACTTACACCTGATGATGATTTAATTCGAAACCGGTCGTGTAATTTGTTAAAATTGTTATAATTTCTTAAATATAGTGGAAAAAGTGCACGAAAATTGTGTTTCATTAGTGTTAAATATTCTGTGGACAGACAGACAGACAGGTCCAACTTATAACACCCTCTTTTTGCGTTGGGGATTAAAAACTGGTGTCTAATTTCAATCTAATTTAGCACTTCACAACACTTCTCAACTGGAAGTTCTCGAAAAGAAAAACCTTAAAGAGGATTAATTCTTCCATACATATTTTTGGGCATCTTAGACCAAGTGCAAGGCACGCAACGAAAGCTCTCAAAGATGTCTCAAAGATTAATAATTTCCCCGCTTTTTCCACATTTTCCTCTGTTTCTTCGCTCCAAGTCACAGCGTGATGTTATTATATTATAACCTATAGCCTTCCTCGATAAATGGGCTATCTAACACTGAAATAATTCTTCAAATCGGACCAGTAGTTCCATGAGATTAGTGCGTTCAAACTAACAAACTCTTCAGAATTATATGTTATAACTTGTTGTTTAAAAAAAAACTTGTTATGGTATAACATTAGTATAGATTAATTATGTGTTAGCTTTTATATCTACAATTTCAAAAATAGCAATTGGCACTGCTTTTGTTAACTCTTAAAGATAAGACAAGTTCTTTTCAATGCAATTCACATATTTCAACAAATTGATTTCACCGCCCATTACTTAATTAGCCTTTCAGAAAGCTTTGGTACAGAAAGTCACAAACCACATGTCAAGTCTTCAATCATTTACTGATGTGGCATAGACTACATATTAAAATTAAATTGAGAAATTAATTAGACACATGGAAGTAGCTGATACCGACGGAACTATGTAGATGACGGCACGAGTCACGACCCGCACGAGGCACGACGCACGTGGCTTGGAGCTTAAATGCGGACTTAGCGCGTAGGAATCTGATCGTAAAGTTACGAAATACAGAAACTGCAAGTTTCTCACCCTTTAGTCCAAGTGATGTTTAGAGTTCGACGGCCTCTTGAAGTTGAACCTAAAAGGAATCCACAACATTTCTAAGTGTCAAAAAACTGGGAATAAGGATTGCAATCCGGCGTCATTTTCAATCCGGAACGGATTTGACCGGGTTTCCGCCAATCCGGCCAGATCCGGCCGGATCCGACCGGATTTATGAAACTGAACTAAAAGGCAAAAATTATCCTATTTATGCCTTTTAGTTAAAAACAAAGCATTTTTACAAAGCGGTAATCACTTCTCAAATACTAAGGTTGGAGGAACATAATTTAAGATTTATAAATATCCGTATAGTTCTCCATAATTTTTCTGTTGAGGCCATCGACTCAACAGAAAAATTATGCAAGCGTCGCTGCTTGCCCCGCACCGCCCCCGCGGGTAAAGGCGAGGGGTGCAAAGGAGGGCCGCAAGGCTGAACATCTTCGACTCGGCAGGGACGAGAGCAGGAGGTGCGATGAGGAGGGCTTCGTTCTGGTAGAGAGGAGGAAGAAGAGGAAGCCCACCGTCCGCAACCACCGCGGCACCGCACCTTATGTGCCCGAGCTGCGCCTGCGTAGCGAGGTGCCCGCGACACCGCTCTACGTGTCGCGCCTGCACTGGTCCATGACGGTCGAAGACGTCGTAAACTACATTCGCGAGAAGACCCCATACACCTTGAGGGTGGAGCGTCTGCACTCTCGCCACAAAGTGAATTTTAGTTCCTTTGTGGTGAAAGTGCCGACTGTTTTATCCATCTTCGAGGTGGAGGAGTTCTGGCCCGCCGGTGTAGTTTACCGGAGGTTTCGGAGGAGGTTTCCCGAACGAAGCGCGCATCACGTCGCCGAAAGAGACTTTAACGTGATAAAGTGTAGTGTGATTGTGTGTGTGAATGTGAGAATAATATATATGTCGCAGTCATCTAGTTCAATCTGCGGTTCGATTGAATGACTAGCGCATTCATTGAATGACTCCGTTCAATTGAATGACTCGGCCGAACGTTGATTGAACAATCGTCACTCAACGTTCAACTAGTTAGCGATTTTTAACATAGCCCTTTGAAGAGAGCGGATATGAAATCAGTCAGGTAATTAAATGTATTTATTTTTAACGGAATAGGAAATGTTTAAGAACAGTACATAATTCTTAGGTAATTAATAGCAATGTATTTATTACTCCGTCTGTCCAATACGATTGGATTTGGTTAGGTTAGATGGCAAAGCGGGAGCGTAGCGCAGCGAAGCTCCCGCCTTAGCCATCATGTTTTTTTTTTTTTGTAAACCACCCAGAAGTAGCCGTTGCCTCATAATTGAAGTCAGTTTCTAGATTACATTATTATTAAGCCACCAACAAATACTTTAAGAAAACATAGCATTCCATTTAACGACTTCACTATTATGACGTTTAGTCAAGACGTTAAACGTTACAGTCAGCGTCTTGACTAGTTGTCCTTCAGTCATTCAATAAAATGGTGTCATTCAATGAATACGCTAGTCATTCAATCGAATCACAGATTGAACCAGATGACTGCGACATATATATTATGGATAAAATTGTTCGGCGTGCATCCGTTTTCTGATTGCCATAATACAAGTTTTTACTTTTTTTTTTTTTTTTCTTATTTATTAGGCTTGTGTCGAATCCGACAATGCCAGCCTCATAAAATACATCAAAATAATTATAAACTTCATTACTAACAATTTGCAAAAAGATACTAATTAGCTCTACACTTAATAAAATTTAAATAAAAATTCACTAGCCCCCAGCAAACAGGATCTTTCGGCTGAAAGTTTTTACTTAGCATGGGATTAGACGACGTGATGTACGCTACCTTGCTTTTATACTATTGTATATTATTGAATGATTAATAAAGAATTTGAATTTGAAAGTTGCCCACATACGCCATTCACGCAACATAGTCGACCTAGTCCAGACTCCAGAGGTCAATACGCCTGGAACTAACCAAGTGCCGTTTTCCTCCCGATGTTTCCTTCACCGTGCGAGAGTCCGTATTATTTATTTGAGATCTGAAAATGTCTCATTGGCTCACGCTACCGCCCGGAATCGAACCTGCGAATGCATCTCAAGTGCGAACCACAGGTCTACTAACGTCTAAGCCACAGACGCTCTTTTGGTCTATAAAATACTAATAATATAAAGCTAAAGAGTTTGTTTGTTTGAAAGCGATAATCTCAGGAACTACAGGACCGACTTCTAAAATTCTTTCACTTTATAGGTTCCCGCTCGAAAAACGAGACACGAGTTTTGGCGCAAAGAAATTGCGGACTAGCTGTCCCGGCAACGTTGTTTTAGCATTTAAAGTATTAATTCTACTTCATCAGTTGATACAATATATCTTACCCCCTCTTTTGTCCCCTAAGAGGGGAGGGGGAAAATGTTATACACCAGATGTTAAGTTGGAAAACATAGTTAATAATATTATTAAGTAGATAAGTCCACTAAAGAAAAAATTTGGATACAAAATCTGCCTCCTCTTTGGTCCCCATAGAGGGTGGGGAGGGGGGGATTTTTATACACCGGATGTTGAGTTGGAAGAAGACAAATATATCTGTGAAAACCGTATGCAAATCAGTAGTTTTCGTGTTGTGAAAAAACCAAACGTCCAATTCTAATCATTCAACGAACTTGTGTCTAAAATAGAGAATTTATCTGAATGGGGTAGACGTAACTTACTCCAATTTAACCCCGCCAAGACACAAGTCTGCGCGTTCACCACTAAAAAGTCACAAATGGTAGTATATCCTCGTTTTGAGGGCACATCTTTAACCATCTCCCCTAGCATTGAGATACTTGGCGTCAACATATCGAGCGAAATCCAGTTCTGATATCATCTAGAGGGTAAGGCTAAGTTAGCCTCGAAGAAGCTTGGTGTTCTTAACAGAGCGAGACAGTACTTCAGTCCGGACCAACGCCTACAACTCTACAAGGCGCAGGTTCGGCCTCATATGGAATATTGTTCTCATCTTTGGGCTGGGACGCCAAAATACCAACTGCTCCCTCTGGATCGTATCCAACGAAGGGCCGCTCGAATTGTTGACTGCCATAGTGTTTCGAACAGCTTGGACCCCTTGGAATTACGCCGAGATGTAGCTTCACTCTGCATCCTCTATCGGTTGTATTACGGGGAGTGCTCTCATGAGGAATTGTTTGGAATCATACCACCTGCAACTTTTCGCCATCGTCCCACGCGAAAAACATACCATCCTCATCACCTTGATGAGTGGCAGTCTTCCACAGTGCGTTTTTCGCGTAACTTTCTGCCGCGCACTGTAAAACTCTGGAACGAACTGTCACCAGCAGTATTTCCAGACCTATACGACCTGCAAACCTTCAAGAAAAGAGTGTATTCCCTCTTAAAAGGCCGGCAACGCACCTGCAGCTCTTCTGATGTTGCGAGTGTCCATGGGCGACGGTAGTTGCTTACCATCAGGTGACCAGTTTGCTCGTTTGCACTTTGCCCCCTTATTTAATTTAAAAAAAAAATTCAAAGACCAAATATTATCTACATAAACTGTACTTAGTGATGAAATAATTTATTTTGATAAGGATTAATAGCATATGTAAAATAAACGGTTTAAATATAGTCCAAAAAATTCAAGATTTTTAAATAAAAAAATGGTTATTGTGCCTCACTCGACAATCGACATAGATAGGTATAGTGTCGCGGTCCGCGGACTATTTTGTGATATTTATAAGATCTACAATTACTTAGCACATTTTATGGTTCTAGTTTAGGCAGCATACGCAAAATAAGTAACTATTCTGGTTGATTTTTTACACCTTGCGTTCGAAAAACCCAAATATTTTACGGAACCCTATTTTTTTCCAAAGTAAAATTTAGCCTATGTTCAGCAGAAATAATGTAGGATTCCAATGGTAAAAGAATTTTTCAAATCGGTCCAGTAGTTTCGGAGCCTATTCAGGACAAACAAACAAACAAACAAAAAATCAAATCTTTCCTCTTTATAATAGTAGTGTAGACAACGTTTGCTGGGTCAGCTAGTATGTTTATAAATATTATGTTGAAAATAAATCATAAGCAAATAAAATTTAGTTTTGACTCAAATCAACGCAAAGAATTATTATAGACGTTAAGACAATAATAATTAAGACTTAGCTGTAGTTAATAACGAGTTAATATTTATACTAGAACAGCTGTTAACGATTTTACTCATCATTTAAAAGTTACTAAATATCGAAATCGTCGCCACCAAAGCGTCATCTAGCAAACAACTGTGAATAATTAATCTGCTTATGGCAGAAGTCCCTTTCAATTTTTAGTAAAAGCACCTAAGTCAGTACTTTTTGCTTTTTACGATATTAAAATTAAATATAAGTAGTAGTAGGAATAGGAAGAAAGAATAAATAAATACTTTTATCAAAATGTATTCTTAGATTTCTAATGTGTGGTGGTGGGTGGGTCATTTCAGCTTGACATTGACTTCATTGAGCTTAAGTTATAAGTAGGAGAGTACTACTTCTCACTCCTCTGGGTGACAAACTTATTTTATCCGAATTACAATTGCTTATTCATTAAAGTATTAACTTTCAGACCTGGAAATTTTAAAAGACTTCATAGTATGAAGACAGTACCCCTAGTTTACGAAGCTTTAAACTAGCATATCGGAGTAATAGTATTTTATTTCTATTAGTGGTAGAATACAACACACATTAGCGTAATTGCAGGTTCAAGTAATTCGTCAATTATTGTCAAATGTCATAAGTTCATAACAGTGCAGAGCCGCGGCCCGCGAGGGCCGGCGCCCGCCCGCACCCGCCGCCGCGACCACGTGGTACGCCAAGGTCGAATTTATGTTTTCAACTTGTCAAGCGCGCCGTGTGATAAATTAATTCCACGAGCTGTTATCGCCCGCCGCGCACGCCGTTCTCGACTCTACCGCCCGGACGTAAGGCCCGGAGTCGCACTCACGGCCCGCTCACGCATAGTCGCCAACCCAGGCAATATATCTTAGGCCGTATACTGCCCGTGACAGTTCGTAAACAAACTGAAGCTACCGCAACACGAGTCCCGGGATGTTTACGGTGAAAAATACGAGAACGGCATGTTCCAGCCGTGCAATTATTTTAGGTTTGTAGATTTTACATATTTATAAAGAAGCACAAAGACAAAAACAACCCTACGATTCCCCAATATTCAGATAAAACGGACTCACCAGATCGAAAACGCCGAGGTTAACGTGATGCAGAGTCATCTGTAATACATCTTGCACTTATTGATCACGTCTTGCAGTTCTCAAAAACACCAAGAAAAAAGAATCGAGTGTGCAATAAAACCGCAAACACACGATAAAATATTCACTCTGCTTATCAATGACGCGGTTTCTAATTTACACATAAAGATATGGACAAGAATTCCCTAAATTCACTAAAATTACACGTTCAAAATTATTCACAATCAAAATAAAAATCAACAAAAGTGACTAGACGCAGCGTCGACTACCGCGCCACAGTCTGTCTGCCGTGCTGTCAATATTCGTCAAAATGAAAATGGCGACACCCTCGAGTCACTAATCTCGAGTCTCGAGCATTGAGGTCTCGAGTCTCGACAGTACGATCACCGTCACCGACCATTATAGGTTTATGGTCCATAAACCTATAATGCATAGACGAACAAAGAGTGCGAGAGAGAAGAAAATCCTTTATGGAATTATAACAAGATGAAAAGAGAGAGGCAGTTTAATGTGAACTGTAACCACTTTTATTTGACAGGTCGTCACAAGTCGACACGCGTTTTTGTGCCCTTTCAGTATTTGAAATTTATTGTTTAAATCGTTTGTTATTTTTAACAAATACTATTATATATAGCAATGATAACTTGTTCTGTGAGTGATTGCAGTGTAAATCATAGGAATAATCCTGAAAAATATACATTTCACAGGTAATTAATCTTCATGTCCTAGTTGCTACGATGTGTTTATTTTTGCTACATTCTGTCTTTAGTTCTGTATTTCAAATAAAATAATATCAATCCTCCCTTTTACTTTCATATTTTGCGTAACTAAAGGTACTATTGTTCTTAAATTACACAATTTTTGAAGAAAAATTTTTCATAAAATTTTTTTACATAAACGCTAGTGCTTGAATCAAATTTATCGATATACTTATCGGTATTTAACAATAACATAAAACCAATCTAAAAATGTAATAGGTGTGTAAGAGTATTATGATATGTATTTAATTTAAGAATAAATAAAATACTATGTGTGTTGTTTACTTTCAACATTATATTTGCATTTCTAATAATGTAAGGGCTGATTTTTCAGATAGCTTTTACCTGAGTAATAAATAAGTAACTTTATAATGTGTATATTATTTACCCTTATAAGAACCTCATGTCATAACATATCCGACGATTGAAAAATCACCCCAAACGACAATGTGTGTCTTAGATACTTTTCAATAGTCACCTTTTTTTCTGCCAAATAAAATATATGGTACCTAATTTGAAATAGAAAATCTGCCAAAGTTGTATATTATTTATTTCTCATAGAAACTCAGGTAAACTAACTCGAACGCACAGTGTATTTTTTGTCCAAAAAATTGGCCATGCCATTTTTATTACTTAATTTTATAGGATTTGTGATTATAAATGCAGGACGAGAGTACCTGACTGCCCAATTCCTATAGAAAAATGCAAATTAGTACTTGAAAAAAAATTCTATGATTTCCAGAAAAAAACATAGAAACAGTTATAGCTCAAAAGTTTGATATTCTTTTAAGAATTTATTAATTGGTCTAAATAGTGTCTTAAAAGCCCTACGATAGCGAAAAACATCCAGGCTTTATTTGTTCAAGATAACGTATTTATGACTGACTTTATAAATTTATGTTTTAATTTTTTTAACGTCATGTCTTTTCATATTTGGATTTGAAACTAAGACTGAAATATTCTTTTTATTGATACTTATAACCCAAAAAAAATGGGATCCAAATGAGGCGGGGCATCGGAGCTATTCAATTTTATATAATTTTGGATAGGGTTGTCACCGCATAGTTCACATAGTTTAATAATATTGGAAGTAGGTTTTTATAATATGCTCAAAAAAAACAAAGTTCAAATGAGTAAAAAATGTTGGTACAGAAATATTGACAACCCTAAAACCATAGTTACCAAGAAAACTTTAGAAGCCTTTAACTTCGGTGCCCTTTATTATTTGGATCTAAATTTTTTTACACGAATTCTTCTACATTTAAGTAGCAATTCTGTAAAATCCAAATAATTAGAAATACGTTCATAATAAATTAAAGAAAAAAAACATAAATCGTAAGTTAATCTTTAAACACTTATTTAAGAAATATGTAAATCAGGTTAAATTGTGTTTTTTTTTTATTATTGTCGATCAGAATAATCAAGAAGACAATTAAGTAAATATTTAAAAAGTTATGGCAGTTTTTAATTTTATTGAAAAAAAATTAAAAGTGTTTTTTTCAAAAAATACATTGTGGAACGGACTATACTATCGATAGTAAAAGATACATCACTAGCACACGCACACATTGACAGATCGAAAATCGTCACGCATTTTCGGGTTGTCAGGTGGTCTTTACGTCAGTATATTATAAGTCTATGGACGCGACAGCCTGTAGGTAGTATCGCCGCTCTCGCTCTAATGCGTGGGAAAGAGGAAGATACACGACCAACATGTGTTTTTCGACTTGACCGAATGATATTTTGTGATGTCACGCCACCGATCTCTAATAAACAAGACGTACCTACGCTGGATTGCTGATACAGACCTGCTTTTTGTGCCTATTTGAAGCGGAATCAGCGCCCCCATTATTCGGGTAGAGAAATAATTTGACGTAACCACAACCAATAACAACAGTTGTCATCACTAGTATTCGTTCCAAATACTCTCACTACTGCTATCAGCGCCAATATGGCGGCTTTCAAACGTCATTTTTACGTCAGATTTAGTTCTCTACCCGAATAATAGGGGCGCTGATTCCGCTTCAAATAGGCACAAAAAATAGCTGTCATTTCAAAGGCTATCAGTGCGGGTGCCTATCAGCAATCCAGCGTACTTGTATTAATAGAGATGGTTAAATTAGGGTGGCGCTACAGTAGCAACAGGGTAAATTTAAAATCATTAAATCAAGTCTATGGGTTACGCATAAAAGATAATTTGTCAGGTGGACCGTGGAGCTATCCCTGTTGGAATGTCAGTCAACAGGCCGACATCAGACATCTGCCGTGGAAAACGCTCAGTACAGGCCGAGACAGGCGTACACAGGCGGGGCGGCGCGGCGCCTGGCGAGGCCTGTCGCCTAGCGGGCCGTGGGAACCCAGCTTAAGATAGTTCTCCTGCATCTACCCTCCATACTGCAAATGAAGTATGAACATAGCTCACTCATTAGTCATTGGTCGGCAACACCAATGAGTGAGCTATGTTCATTTGCAGTCCTGCACGGCTGTACACGGCGGACTGCCGTGAATGGGCCAATGAATGGGCCCTTTTAGAGCCTTGTCGAGCTCGAGCTGTACCTTTTATCTGTGGTCTGCGGTCTGTCACTGTCAGTGGTCTCTCAAACGTCAACGTCATTTTACAACATAATTTCCACTAATTTCAAGAATCATCATTCATCAATCATCGTACACCGTACACGATAGAATCTTTGTGAATTGTTGATTTATTCTGCTGCCTTTTTTGGTTTTTAGTAATTTTATTATAAAAAGTACATTTTCCTGATAAACTATGGCCGATAAACAAAAAGTGGACCTCGGCCTGTTGGAAGAGGACGACGAATTCGAGGAGTTTCCTGCCGAAAGTGAGTAACTGTTGTAATGTTGAGCATCATCGCTATAAACTTCACGCCTGTTTTATGAATTATGATTACGGACCACCTCTGTGTATAGATTGGGGAACGGAGGACGCCGACGACGAGAGCGTGTCAGTGTGGGAAGACAACTGGGAGGACGACATTGTACAAGACGACTTTAACCAACAGCTAAGGTTAGACATTATCATTTAACATATTTTTATTTAACTATTCAATTTATCTTTTTTAGTCCTAGTCCTCTTTGAGTCATAATACATTTTTGGTTTGTATGTGTCCCTTGTAAATTTACTATAATATGTATAAACTATAAAGTTTACTATACAGTAATGCCCCGCTTTATGCCCCCTATATCGGTCTTAATGATTAAACTAGTCAAAATTTAATAAAAAAAAGCTCACTTTATACTCACTTTTTCGAGTAGCGCTATGATATGAGCGCGAAATTTAAATTTCGCGTTATAGTGAAACCGCGCAAAACGGGATCGCGTAAAGCGGGGTAGGTATTAAAACTGCATAGTATTTAATTAACTTTAAGTTTCTACTAGGCCGAAGTTACGCGGCGTAAATTCCGCATGATTACGCCCACAATGTCAAACGCATACAATATAGTATATACGGACGGTACGCGACGGAATAGTGTGTCATCGGTAATTTAAAATACATATTGCGGGCGTAATCATGCGGAATTTCCATCGCGTAACTTTGGGCCTCCGGCCTAGTGTGTTTACTGTTTAGACACTAAAAGTGGACAACATTTTAAGTTTAACATGCATACACTCCCTTACCAATAAACTTTGTTTGCCATTGTATATTTTTCAGATATTAAGAGTGAGTTGCATCAACCTACTTTAACTATAACTTTAACCATAACAAAATGTGAAATGAACTGTCAAATCCCTAGCGAGTCACCATAATTGACGATAACCTTAACCTTAATTACGCTTCTGGTGCAATTCACCCTAAATGTTTACTTATTGTTGACCTGTTTTGAGATTAATATAAGCCCTTTTTACAGGCAACAATTGGAGAAGCTGAGGGAACAGAACAAAGGCTAATTTAAAATAATTAGATACTAAACAATAACAATAATTCTAAGATCTTTATACACTGTTGGTACAAAATGTTGCATATATTCCATAAGAACTTTTGTTTTTTAAAACACCACTGAGTTACTTGGCTTATAGATACTTCATTATTAGTCACTTAACAGTATCACTTCATTTCCAACTCTGTATTACATAATTATATTAAAGAAATAAAAATGTATAAATTGTTTGGTTTTTAGGGTTCCATACCCAAAGGGTAGAAACGGGACCCTATTACTAAGACTTAGATGTCTGTCTGTCTGTGTGTCTATCTGTCTGTCTGTGTCCAGGCTGTATCTCAAGAACTGCTATAGTTAGACTTTTGAGGGCAAAAAAAGCCAAAAAAATCACGTTTTTTGTATGGGAGCCCTCCCATACAATAAACGTGATTTTTTTGGCTTTTTTTGCTCACAATCCATAATGGCAACAGGTAGGCACTTGAAATATTCACAAAATCCTTAATTATATTCGTACCTATAACCCGTTCGCGCTAAGTTTGCCGCTGTCATCGATTTATATGTATCGATGACAGCGGCAAACTTAGCGCGAACGGGTAGTACTTTAATATTTATTATAAAATATAATAAAAATATATTAATATTTATAATAAAATTAATAATTAAGGGGAGCTCTCATACAAAAATCCTATTTTTTTGCTCTATAACGGTACGGAACTCATCGTGCGCGAGTCCGACTCGCACTTGACCGATTTTTATATATTCCTTTACCGAATATATTTTCCAATTCCTTCCTGTCACTAGAGTGCAGAGTGCAGACCAAAGGTCTACTAGGCCATGGACAATAATTGGAAATTCTCTGTTACCTCAAAGACGTAAGTAGAATAGTTTTCATTGTAAAATAAATGAAACAATATGAATAATAAAAAAAATGTTGATTTATTAATAAGAAAAGTATGGTACAATTGAATAAACTAAAATAATATTAAAAACTAATGTATAACTTCAACACAGTGAGGCCAGCTCAATCAGATTGTGTTGAAATATTAAAGGTTTTTTAAAAGGCACCTATCATAACGTCTTATTAACCGATTCAGTGCGGTGTTATTTTTTGCATCGAGCCCCACCCGCCATGAATTGTAATTTATTGTTGTTTCGTCTGTTTCCAATTGTTTTTCTTTTAGTAGCAACCCAACAGCGAACGTAAACGGATTAATAGTTCGTTTCAAGTATTTAGAAGTGATTATTTAGGTGTACAAACAGAAATGGAAGCTAAGTGACTTATTTTTATCAGGTGTTGTAAACCTTTGGCTATGTTGATTAATTTATTTTCGTTTTATTGTAGAACGGGATATTACATGCTACTTGCTAGTCATATATTATAACGCCAAAAAATGTATATATCTACTTTTTACAAACAAATAAACATTGTGTAAGTTGTAGTTTTTGAATGAAATATGTTTCTTTCATACCGGTGTGAAGCAGGGGCGGGCTGCTAGTTAATTATAAGAATAAATGTGAGATTTTGCTGGTGTTGGCGTTATATATTTATAAAATAGTTCGTCGGCCATATTAATTACCACCGTGTAAGTTTTTATGCAATATCCTAAAACTAACACTATACATGTAAAATACGTGACTTATAGTCACTTTCACTGAGGGGAAACCTCTGAAAAATGTAATTTTATCATAGTTTTACAGGTAAATCTCCTCTCGGGCGTCACACGCCATACAGAAAAGATACCTATGGTGCCTCTGCGGCGACATTCGCACGGAATCGGTTAAACACATGCGCATGCTTGACCACAGTTTTGCTCGCGTATTCTGGCATGTATGCTGAACATTATGCGTGTAGTTGGTAAAACGGTAGTATGCGCAAGCCTCAAAGTTTGGCTTGACGGTTTTTAAACTTGCTTGGCTGTTGTTTTCTGAAACTTGTCTGCGCGTGTGGTTGGACGTTCAGTGTTCAAGCCAAGTTGTTTGAACGCCGACGATCTCGGCAAGAATGTGGCTTGCGCATGCGTAACTGTGCCGTGTGGTTGATAAGTCAGTCTTCCGTCTTTTCATGCGAGAAGCATGCGCCAGCATAACTGTGGTCAAGCATGCACGTGTGGTAGGCAACTTACAATCTAGAGGAACGTACAAATTGAACCTATACATCAGTCTCAAAAGTTAAAGTTGTCAGTGGCGGTGGTCCCGAACTGGTACTCGTTGCCGTTCTCCTGCGGCTGCGCGTTCTCGTCGCCCCCCTCCGCGAAATAGTTGTCCAGAATGTCCAAGCACTTCTTGTATATCTGGGAATGAAAGACCAACATTTTAATAGGCATGTTTTAAATTAAATCGTGCTACGAACTGAGATGACTAATCCGAAATTTAAAATTGAATATTTACTTGACATGGCCTACCACCTATGATTCTTGTAAGTACTCATAACCACTCAAACGTCCGGGCGACTATAGTCGCCCAAAACTTTTTGCCGTCAACCGTCAGGGCGACTAGAGCAGCCCAGATGACTCGCTCCACTTAAACGTGTTTTTATCTGTGGTAGTGTTAAACTGACTTCTGACAGCACATATCCATACCTTAAAATTATTTACTTGACATGTGCTACCACCAAATTTGCTTTTAGGTAGCCTAGTCTTTTACTAACAACTTACTAGCATAGTCTTTTACTAAAGAATATTTGATAATAATTACCTGTTCATTCTCATGCTCCTGCAGCTGCTCTATGGTGTCCAGCGCGCCGATCTCCTCGAGTTTCACACACAGCGGCTCCACTTGTCCAAACTTGGCAGCGGCCTACAAATAACAGATACAATATAAAATATATTGATAAACATACACCACGCTAAACCTATGTGTGTGTGTGTGTGTGTACCTGCAGGAGGTTGGCGAGGCCGTCGAGCACGACGGTGACGGCGCGCTGGTCGGGGGCGGCGAGCAGGCGGCAGTAGGGCTCGAGGAAGCCGGCGCCCACCAGCGCGTCCAGCTGCGCCGCCGACCCGCCCAGACACAGGTTCGTGATCGCCCACGCCGCCTCCTTCTGGCACCTGCCAAATATACACAAACACATTACATAATATGTAAATGTAATATTATTATGAACTTTGTAGTGATTATGCTCCAAAAACGACAATTCTTTTGTCACAGCTCCACGCGCTTTATCGATTGGGATACCGCAATGACTCTTCTCGTGTTACATTGGTGACTTGTTCTTTTTGTTTGAGCTTGATAAGCCTTAGTTTTGAGAGAGACAGCAAATCAAAATGGTGTTTCAATTAATTTCTTAACCTGACAAAAATTCTTCACATCTCTTTTTTTGTGCTGAAGGCATGTCAAGTAGCCCTGATGTCACTGTAACCCTTGAGGATCTATTGTGACTCCTTCGCGGTAGAGTACTGTCCCCAACTCAATGCTGCTCATAAATTGAATGTGGTTGGGCTTGGTGCCACGAATTTCCTCTGTGGATGAGTATTCGTAGCAACCAAGCAGCCTGTTTCTGCTCTGTTGTACAAGACAGTCAAGGAGAAGGTGTATAGGTGTCTCATTCTCCTCACAGAATCTGCAAGTTGTTAAGCTACCAACACCAGTCCTATTCTGTTAAGGTGCTTATTGAGCTTGAAGTGCCCAGTTAGGCTTCTGGTAAGGATTCATTGTTGATTCCTACCCATGGTGAGCACTATTTCTGACAGTTTCTTGTTGCACCCAGGACTTAGTGTCTTTGAGTGTTCAAGGCCAGGGGTCTAAACCCATTGCTTTCTGCTTAGCTCGCGAACCCATTACTCGAGCAACATCCCACTCACTTAATATCCTCAGTGGAGAGCACTTCCACTAGCGGCACGAGGATGCCCTTGTCGATGGCGGCCTGGATCTGCTCCTTGGTGCCGGCGAGGATGTTGCTCACCGCCCACGCCGCCTCCTTCATCAGCGCCGGCTTGCCGCACCGCAGCAGCACCGCGAGGTCGTCGATACAGCCCGCCATGATGCACCGGTCCGTCTGCAAATGTTGTTATTGAAAAATGTGAATAAGGTGTGAATAAGAAATAATATTGGTATTGCACACAAATAAGTAGGTTTATACACGTGGGTTAGCCTCGCTTCTTGTGACGCATGAACAGTGGTTATAGTGGCTAAGCTGGATAAAAACGACAGCTTCACAGAAAACGCAATGTTTGTTGTCGAGAGGGAGAAGAGATCATCAGACACAGGAGTCCTGCCGCACATAACTGCGAATTCGCATCGCATCGCAAATGTCGAGTCGCAGTCGCGTCTCAGACTAAGACAAAACCATTCAAAATCCATATTAAAAAAAACCCGCAATAAATCGGATCCTTGACTTTGCGTTAGACATTTTTCCATTTAACTTCCCTGTTGAATCTAGCAAATACAATACTAGTGAGTACTGTGTATAACAATGAATGCGAAACCTGCACGTCGGAGCCGGTGAGCATGTTGCCGAGCGCGCGCAGGGCGGGGGTGCGCACGGCGGGCGACTTGTGCTGCAGCAGGCGTGTGAGGCGCTCCAGCAGCTGCGGCGTCGCCTGCACCGCCTCGATGCGCTCGTTCGGCCCGTCCGTCAGGTACGACAGCGCCCAGCACGTGTCCGCTACACATTCAGTTCATGTACTATATATATGTAATTACTAATTTATCATGTATGTGCAACTTGCGTAACATGAATTGGCGCGCCCGCTCCTTCACTAGTAAAATTTTGTACGGAAATACGGATGAAGGACACGTCATCCAGTTGGACAAGCTTTAACAAGGTCCTTGAAAAGATGTAAAATGAAAAAATAAAAACGTTAGTAATAAACGCTGGTGGCAAGTAAGCATGATCACTACACTTAATACTAATTGCTTTGCCTGAAAAAAATACCAATTACCACAAAAGAGAGAAGATATTAGTGTTCATTTCCCCGGCCGCACCTTGTCCGAATTCTGATCCGAAACAGTTGAATTCCGCCGGACCGCCACCCCGCACATTATCCGAAATATCCTTCCAGCGAATTCTAGCTCACTCGGCTTGACATACAAAATGTAAGAGACAGCACGGACGTTCAACTGTTTCTGATCAGAACTGTCGTACAATGTGCGGCCAGGCTTAATTGCTTTGAATATAATAAAAACGTCACTCAAAAATTATTTTCCTATAAATACAGGGTGCAATTAAATCTTCCAACTAAATTTCGATATATTGATACTAGTTGTTAAATAAAAAAATACACGTATTTTTTCTTTTATAATCACTCAGTACTAAAATGTTGAGAAATAGCTTCCGAAAGCTATCCTAAAAAATCGGCCAAGTGCGAGTTGGACTCGCGCACGAAGTTCCATACCACTATAGAGAAAAATAAGAAAAAATGTGTTGCCCCCCTTAATAATTTTTAATTTTATTTAAATTTTATTATGAATAATTATTAAATTATAAAACTGAGTATTTTGTGAAAATTTCAGGTACCTGTTGTTATCATGAACACCGGGCAAACAATGTAAAAAAAATCATGTTTGTTGTATGGGAGCCCCCTCTTAAAAATTTCAACTATCTAGCTATCACTGTTCTTGAGATACAGCCTGGAGACAGGCAGACAGACATCGAAGTCTCAGTAATAGAGTCCCGTTTTAATAACACCACAATTAAATGAACACTATGCCTCGCCGGCGCGTGCCTTTTGCTCCTCCCTGGCACCACCCCCCGCGTCACCCCCACTCTACCCACCGCCGCGAAGTGACCGTTCTGCAACGATTTTAAGTGGGATAAAATATGTTAGTGTAAAAATAACACTCTATTTTTATCGGTTAAATGGACTCTCCTTATGATAGCCGAAGCCCTAAAAAAGTTTGGCCGGTAGGTTTAAATTTTAATTGCACCCTGTATAAGCATAAAGATATTATATGTTGGCAGTATGACATAAGACTTTAGCTGACCTAAAACATCGGCATCTTTGACATCGAGCAGCTCGGCGACGTAGGGCAGGGCGGGCGCCACCATGTCGAACTGGACCAGAGGATTCTTGTTCCTGAACAACAAATAAACTTTGTTACTGGTTATCTTCTCACAAGGCCAGTTTCCAAACGTTTTTATTACAATATTTATACTTACAAAACATTTTTTGTATAATTTGATATAAACATATTATTATTATTTACTTAAGCTTATTTATGTGATGTGGTATTCCGTATTCCATACATAGTACACCAAGTACCAACACAGGATGTTTGGCGACCCCTTACAAGTTACAACTGACATACAATATGTCAACACTCAACATGCACGACATATTGTGTATTGAATATCTCTGTGATTCCCACGATCGAGGTATCGCTGACCTGCACAAGTTGCTGAAGGTCCATGCGGCAGTGCGCAGCTGCGTGGCGGGCGCGGCGGGGGCGAGGTGCGGCAGCAGCGCCGGCAGCGCGCCGTGACGCAGCACGGTGTCGCGCGCCGCCGCGCCGTCGCCCGCGATGTTGCCCAGCGCCCACGCCGCCTGCTCGCCCACCGCGCCGCCCGCGCCCAGCAGCGCCACCAGCTTCGGTACTGCCCCAGCCTGGTTTTAAGACTTGTTCACTGTAATATTCCACTATCTCTATCTTTTGGGAATGATGCATAAGTATATGGACAAAACAGTGATATTTTAAATTATGCAGGTGTAGGTACGTAGAATGTAGATTATGTGAATGTGCAAGAGTCAGCAATTTTGTGACTAGTGAGTAGTGATGCGCCGAATAGTGATTTGGCCGAATAACCGAATACCGAATATTCGGCCTTTACCGAGCCGAATATTCGGCCGAATTATTCGGTTTACCATTATTTTATTTTGCCGCGTAAACAGGTTCTATCGTGTACTCTACGTGCCGCTGCTGGCTAGCTCGGAGCGAGCCTTCTCTCGCGAGCGCAATGCAATCGCAATTATTGCGCAATAATTGCTCCAAAATCGCAGTTTCGTATCACATACCAGCCAAAAAAATACGATAGCAACGAGCGACAGTACTCCCTCTGCTGAATAATCAAGGAACTATAATTACATTTAAATCGCTAAATCTCCATACTTAGACCGATAGCTCTAGGTTTTTTGGTTTCAAAATTCTAAAGTTTCTGATTTTTTGCGTATAGGTTTGGGACCACTAGGTAAACCTAAAAAATGATTTTGTGTCATTTTGGTCGACAGCTTCCAGAGATATTTAGGTATTTTGTTTTTTGGTCGCTATAGGCCGAAAAAAATATTAAAGTTTAAAATTTAGCTTTTGTGATATTAGCAATATCACAAAAGCTAAATTTTAAACTCTCGGGCAGTAACAAAATATATGCAGACACGTTTTGTGTCAGATTCATCCACGAGTTTCCCAGTAATTTAGCAAATATTAGAAACGTCGCCTAATTGCGTCGAAAAAATATTAGAGTTTGTAAAAATGGTGTAAATAATGTAATATGGTTTATTTTATTGATGTCTGTTACTGTTAAAGTTTTGTGTCATATTCATCCACGGGTTTTGAAGAAATTTATATTTTTGCTATCACTATTTGCTATACTGTTGCATTTATTTCGTATCACCTAAGCTTTTGACAGCAATGCGATGGCAATCGGCGAGCAATTTGAACTGTTAAATTATAGCGATCAGTGATCACAACAAAAGTGATTTTTTCCGATTGCTTGTTTGTCGCTGAGTGGTTAGTGGTGTTTTACGTAAAATTTTAAACTATAAAACGTATTTTTATAACATTGGTGCACACAGTGCTCGTATTAGAAGCCATTCCTGAAGAAGAAAGCCAGAAATACAGTTAAATAAGACCTCGCAATCGCAACCGAGCCCAGGCACTGGAACTGTCTGACTGTCTGTGAGGAGTTTAACACATTGACAAGAAAAACAATGATTAACATCTGTGCAGTGTTGCGAAACATTTGCAACAACCATCGCCTGCCAGTAACGACGATTTCCAAGTGCTTCAACAAGTTTAGAACCACACTTTAGCCATTTCAGGATGTGTGTGTGTCTCAGAAAAAGTGAGAACCAGGTTTTAGTGAGTGGCAGACCGCAAAGAACTTGCAGAGGTTGTGATCTTTATTGTAGTTTTAAATAAAACTAAGTTTTGTAAATATAACAGAGCGCAGTTCATTTCGAGAGATTTTTACAAATGGAAGTCTCAAGACAATATGGAGTCCGGATATGGAAATTGACTTGTCTGTGGTCATAGACTAAAAATGTTTCTTTTTTATGTGAAAAAGCAATAAGCTAAGGTTCAAATTTCTATTACAACATTAATGAAGTGAAAAATAAAGCAGTAAAACAGTGTTATTTGTTTCATTTGCATGTAGATTACTATTAACTATTAAGTTATTGTTATTTGTCTTCATGTAAGTAGAATTAAATGGAATACATACCTTTAATACTAAAATACATAAGAAGCAAGGTTTATTTTAAGTAGTAAAACATTTTCTTTAAATGACTAATGATTTTATGCATAATCTCCAATATAATGAACTGTGCAACAATAAATAAAAGATTTCATGTATTATTTAATAATAACAGAAATATATTAAAACCAATGTTAAAAAGATTTATTAAAGTCAGAATACTGCTTAAAACCCATCAATCCTCCAGCGGCAGGCGGCTGCCGCATAACAATTGAAAATCTATTGTGTGTGGCGTTTGCGACACCCACAATGGAGAGCTCAAACCTCTTATGCATAATATTAATTTCTTTATTAGTTTTTCATCGCGATGTTTTATAATAATAATAATAATCATTTATTGCAAGTATCCAAGACTCATAATATAAATAGGTACAGATCAAATTACATTAATAAAAGTCTGAGTGGATTCCTTTTCGACGGTTTGAGCATTGCACTACCTACCAATTTATCTCTAAATGCTTTGTTTATTTAAAACATTATTGTCTTTTTTCTGTTTTTTATTTTGTTTTATGAATTTGTTGTTTAAAGAAAAACACACATTACTTACATAATATAACAGTTATTATTTTAGCCTGTATTCTGCATGCATATGACAGCAGTGACTGATATACAGGTCATCAGGGCGTTCACAGAGCGCGGCCAGCATGCCGTTGGAGCTCCCCCGCATGCGCTGCACCAGCGACGATGTTCGCCTGCGCATTGTGGCAAAGAAACAGTCCACTCGTGCGCACGCGAACATCGCCGAAGCGCTGCACCAGCGGGGGAGCCCCACCAGCATCCTGAACGCGTTATTATATTGGACGCGAAGGGCACTGTAGGCCCTTTGCGTATATGCTGCCCAGAGGCTGCAAGTGTAGAAGGATGTACAAAAAGCTCTAAACAACGTCATTTTTACCTCTAACGAGCATCTCGCAAACCTCCTAACAACCATATTCGCCCTAACCGACAGTGCCCTTCGCTCCCTTTCGATATCAGTATCGTCTTTCAAAGTGGACGTCACAATGTGTCCTAGGTATTTGAACTCCTCGACTCTAGCTAAAGGAACACCATTGAGTAAAAGAGTCGGCACTGTATCCACCTTTCTGGTACCACCGTGAAAGACCATGTACTGACTCTTTTTACTATTGTATATCAGCCCATGCTCCGCTGCGTAACGCTCACAAATGTCAAGTAGCTTTTTGAGACCACAGACCGAGGCACTCAGCAAGACCATGTCATCCGCATCGCATAGTTTATGTTATTGAAACATACTCCATCTATATAACAACCGATATGCTTCATGCTGAGCTCCTCAATCAGTCCATTTATATAAAGGTTAAATAGGACAGGTGAGCTTAACCCCCCCTGTCTCATGCCACATTCCAGCTTGTAGGGATCTGACACCGCACCAGCCCATCTAACAATATTTATTTGATTATCATACCAATATTTAAAAGTATTAACCAATTCATGAGGTATATTCGACTTCCTCATCTTCTTCCAAAGAATGTCATATGACACGAGGTCAAAAGCCTTCGAAAGGTCGAGGAAGCAGGCGTAGACGGGCGTTTTTCTTGTATTATAATACTTGACAGCACTCTTAAGACACAATATTGCGGACTCGGTGGGAAGGCCAGAACAAAAGCCGAACTGCGCATCATGACATCTAATATATCTGTTTAAATGTGTATTAAGAATGCTGTCAAATACTTACTTTTGCAATGATAGTTGCTAGCGAGATGGGCCTGTAATTAGAAATATCTGATAGGCTTTTCGTTTTATTTTTCGTTACTGGGACCACAACAGTTTTCATCATATCGTGAGGCAAGTAAGAATGCGATATACAGAGATTATACAGCAAGGCCAAAACTCGCGATATATGAGGGCCAGCATATTGTAGGTGTTCAATGCTTAATCCATCGTGTCCGGGGGATTTTCCCTTGGATATTGATTTGATTGCCCTCACTACATCAGAAGCCCTAACGTTTACCTGTCAGCTATCTCTTTCTGGTCACTCGTACCATCCACAGACACCGGAAGACCAGGGCGGCTTCTCAGCCGCCTTAAATAGCAATATTGTAAATATTAAAATGTAATGTGTAATATTCATCAATATTATTGGACTTTAATTTTGCTGCCTAGTGCCTAATGTTGTGTTACATGATACTTAGGAGCTGAGCCCTGAGTGACATAGGCTATGTATGTCCCACGAGCGAAGCCGGGGCGGGTCTAGTTTTTAATATTTTGAAAAAAATAAAACCGAATATATTCGGTAACTGAGCCGAATAATTCGGCCGAATACGAATAGTGAAAAACATGCCGAATACGCCGAATACCGAATACGAAACGAATATTCGGCGCATCTCTACTAGTGAGGCTTACAATTGCTTCCTATTGATAATAACACAATAACAAAGCAAAAAAAATCCCTATTGAAATTAGGAAAATATTTATTTGCACACAATGTGATACTTACATTCATGACGGCTAGAGTCTGCTCGTGTGTGCCAGATGCAATGTTGGTGAGGGCCCATGCTGCTTCAAACTGGACATCTTGGCTAAAACATATTAGGAGTTTTAACAATTCATATTATAAGCCTAGACCAATATTAGAAGCCAATTGACAATAAAAATTCTATCAGTACTCTAGATGTTGAAACAAAAAATAATTATTATGTCCATACAATATACAGTTGAGTAAAAACATGACAAGTTAGGTTGAAAAGTAGTAAACTAGATCTCAACCCCCACACATACCAAAAACACTGCTAAAACAATTGTCTCTTCATTTGGCCTTACAAGACCAAATGAAAGAAAACCAATATGTACCTATACAGTAACAAGTAACAGAGATTTTTGTGTTTATTCTCAGATGTTGATACAATTTTCTTTCTGGCACATTAGGATAAGAAGTCTACTTACCATTCAAATAAGTCCAATGCTGCGATCAAAGGCTTTATAACTCCAGCATCCACCAGCTTTGCAATGGGAGGGTTCTGCTCCTTGGACAGAATGCGCCGGGCAGCTCTAGCGCACACTATCTTTGTGGCAATGTCTTCAGACTTTAGACCTGTTATCACAATTATTACAGTAACAGTACATAATTATTATATATTTGCGGATAGTATGATAATATTCTATAAAAACTTTAAAAGATAGTCCCATAAAAATTAGAATAAGGTAAGGAATAAACTATAAAGAGATAAATACTAAAATTTAATTTTAATTAATAATAATTATTTGGCTTAAAAATGGCAAAAAATGTTACAAGTGTACCTCTGACAATCTCTTCCGGGGACATGACTTTCTCTGTGTCCTGAGTGATGTCCTCACCCTCTGTGGGTGACATGGCCCGGCGCTTGAGCAGCTGCTCATCGCGGGCCTGTTTGCGCAGCGATACGCTGAGCTCAGCCCGCTTTCTGCGGAGCTCCTGTAATAGTTATGACTTATGTAATTATGAACTTTATACTCCATACAACTTTAAATTTGACTTTCTTAGTTTTAATTCTATCGTAAGCATTATAAGGTTAGACGACAGCTGTTTAGGATAATAGATAACATGAAATAAAAAGTTTTCAAGTATAAATTGCACCCTTGGGAACAAAGGATGTGCGAAAGATTAGGCCGAGTGCCGATTTTAGTTTGAAACACGTTTTCTATGAATACATTGCATCAGTTTCAGTTGAGTCTTCCGACTAATATTTCTTTCTATAAAGGTATACAAGTACAAATTGAATAGGTACCATGCGCAAAATCACTTACCGTCGCACCCTGGCAGGCATTTTTGTACGAAGCCAGCCTCGATGTCCGAGTTTTGTCTGACATATTATATATTATTAAAGTAAATAAAATATCACAAAATATTCTTCAATGATAAACGTGTAAAATTATAGCAAGATCCAGAACTTTTCAATCTAAAAATATTTAAAATTATCTCAAACCAACGGACGAAACCATAGACAAAATGAAGTGTCAGTTCACAGTTGTCAAAGTCAATATTTTTTTCTATAAATGAATGTGTCAATGATGTCAAAAGGCGCTGCTGGTAAAGGAGAACTGTCAAACACATGTCAAAAATACCGTTTTTGTATGATAGAAGTGCTTAGTTCCTTTTCTCGCCACGTTCATGTAGAGCCTTGTCGAACTATAATTCGGGTATTTATTATTAGCCATGGCTGGCCTGGCTAGTGTCGAGTATTACTTCTAAAATCTGTGGTCGAGTAGGTATAATAATAAGGCCAAAGGCAAAAGCTATGTCCACATTGTGCCCTTTCATCTTCAATTTTCATAATCTTTTGACATTTCGAATGAAAGGGCACAATGTGGACATAGCTATTGACCTATTTCTTATGTCATTGATTATGGCGGGAAAACAATATTTTATTTGTCTAAGTCTACTCTACTCTGGAATGGAGACCAAGGCTGGGAAAACGGGGTGTAGGTCGACCTCCAACTAGGTGGGACGACGATCTCCGTTTAGTCGCGGGTCCATGTTGGATGCGAGTAGCAGGAGATCGGTCATCTTGGCGTTCATTGAGAGAGGCCTATGTCCAGCAGTGGACGAACATAGGCTGATATGATGATATGACAAGGATGTTTTTTGAAAATCTGCTGTCAAAAATTGACCTATTATACCTACTGAAACTTTAATAATAATCTTTATTTCTCCTCACAATACAATTAGTTCATACATAGTAATAATTTAGACAGATTTTTTTTGACAGTCAGATGAAATTGTGAGGAGCTGGTGTCCATTATAGGTCATGCCTGTATTACAGATCACCAGGTCCTCACCCCAAGGAACATTTAAATTATTTAGGTTAGATTCCGATTTACAATATTAATGTTATAACAGCATTATGAGAAGATAAAATAATAAATATATCTGTTTTAACAAAAGTAAATTAAAGCAGTACAATATTAAATGCCCTATAAAATAAATTTGTGTGTGTGTGTGTGTGTGTATGTGTGTATGTGTGTATGTGTGTGTGTGTGTGTGTGTGTGTGTGAGTGTGTGTGTGTGTGTATGTCAGTATATGCGTACATCAATGCGAGGGACTGAACGTGGGTGGATGGATGCAGTGGGAGTTAGTGTAGTAAGTTTTCTGTCATACCGTAATCCAAATTTAGTAGCCATTGACTCACTACAGACTTACATTTGTGTTTTGTCAAGGGGTAAATTTTTAGACACTCTATTGATTTTGTTATACTGCGTGACTGGTGAGACATGTTCAATGCTTGAGGACGTGATATTTGGTTATTATATTAGTTGGAAAAAAATAATATAAAAAAATTATATCAATTGATCACTGAGTAAATGTAGCTTAAAGTTAAATAATTATTTACCCAACGCATGGACACCCTGAGCGGGAGGGGTAGTTGTGTGGTGTTTCTTTGGTAGCGCACGCCTCTGCACCGGCCGCATAGTATGCCTACTTGCCTAGCCGCGTAATTTACTTGGTATCCATGATTCATAAATTTTTGGGAAATTCAAAAAAAATTAAGAACCTAATTTTATTACATATTTATAATAAGAATCGAGTACTGAATACTCTCCTTAAATATCGGTATTGACTCACCAGTCATGCTGTATAAGTAACAACCCTGGTAATCGAAGAAGCGTTGAGCGAATGAGGTATTGCATTGTGGTAAATTAAAAACTCTGTCTTTTCTGCGCCGCTTTTCTATTTTATTAGGATCGAAGGTGTGAAAGCAGTGTTTTTTAAGTATGGTCTGTAGGACATAAAGCTGGCGAACAGTAAGTACTCTACTTGTTTTATAAACCTCGTTAGTTGGATAGAAAAAGGAAAAGGAAAAACCTACTTTTAGTACTGCTCTCTGAGCTCTTTCGAGTTTTAACATATGGTTCTTTGCAGCACCTCCCCAAGCAGAAATACAGTAGCTCAGCTGCGATTGGACCAGCGCAAGATAGACAGATCTTACAAGCTCCTTAGAGGCAACGTGACAAAGGTTTTTAATCATATACATCAGTTTGCGTGTTCTTGCTGCTAAACAATTAATATGTTCACGGAAAGATAAGTTTTTATCAATTACTATTCCTAGGTATTTAATTATGTCGGTCTTCTCAATTTTTGTACAATCACAGCCTCGGTTGCTGTACTCGAAGCATTCATGAGATATTATATTGTAATGCACGTTATTATCCTGTTTGTTTCTTAACGAGAACGTAATGTATTTAGTTTTGCTTGTGTTTAAAGTTAAGACATTTAATCTTAGCTATTCAGTTACTATATTAAAACCACTTTGTGCATACGTGTAAGCATCAGTCCAATTTTTACCGCTAAAAAGCAAAACTGTGTCATCGGCAAAGGTTATAATTTTTGCATGTGGTATAGCTAATTGGCACAGGTCATTAATATATACTTACCAGGAATAGTGTGGGGCCTAATATACTACCCTGGGGCACTCCGAAACAAATTGTCAGGTCGTCGCTTTTTAGGTCCTCAATCTTTACGCACTGTGTTCTATTAGATAGATAACTTTTAAAGAGTCTTAACTGTAGATCCCTAATTCCCAAGCACTCCAATTTTCTTAATAATATACGTACATACTTTCGATGGAGTTTAGGAGGAACACTTGAAAATAGCACGTTTTTGGATATTGCATTACTTTCCTACACGTTTTGTGAGCCAACTTTTTCAGCTCTACCAGCACCCTGGGCGCCGCGCCGAAGAATTCTCGTCCAGGGCGCTGGTAGTGCTAAAACCTCGCTAAAGGCCGTCACAGACTTAGCTATAATATATATTTAATATACCGTACTAAACACACTGAGACCAGAAATATATAATATTATACTTAGCTGACTGTGTGGTCACGCGAAAATTGTATAGAAAATATATACCGGTAAAGTGGGGCTATTTGGGACACATTTTACACTATTTTGGCTTATATTTCATTTATTTGTTCGGGTAGATTCTTGCAAAAATTACAAATGGATTCCTGAGCGCATGTTTTTTGCATATAATAATAATAATAATAATAATAATTTATTTATTGTGAACAATACATACATCTGCTACAAAATATTTTACAGGTACATTAAATTATTTTAAAATTACAGACGTTTTACTGCCGAGTTTCTTTGATGTCTGCACTAGGCTGAGCCTGTCCTGCAGATCACCAAAATAGCATCTTAATTAAAAATGAAAACAAAAGTTATAATTGAGTGATTAAAGTTACTAAAATTTATAAAATTTTAAATATCATTACCGCGCTGTGTTCTGTGTGTGTGTGAGTATGTATGTGTGTGTGTGTGTGTGTGTGTGTGTGTGTGTGTGTTTGTGTGTGTGTGTGACTTGTGTGCTTGTGTGAGTGTGTGTGTGTGTGTTTATGTATGTGATTATTTCTATCCATATATCTCTCTTAATATTTGTTCTTTCTCGTCATAGTCTAGAGCTTTTAGCCATCTTGTTACTATTTCTTTTACTTCTTTTAATGAACTGTCTTTTATAATGCATTCCCTGTTTATTTTATTATATATGAAGTTAGCATTTTGACATTTATCTATAGAGGCCAGTAAAAATAAATAAATAAATCTAGTCCCAAATATCGCTTGAATGGGGCGATTTGGGACAGCTTTCAGATTTCATAGTTAAATCATGGTTTTTAGTTAAATAACTGAATTAAAAATATTAACGCTATTTGGGACGCAAAAACATAAAATAAAATATGGATTTGAATTGAATCTACAATTAAATTTAGGATTTTTCGATAATAAAAGCACTTTTAAGAAAAAATAGATTTATTAGAGTTCCATAGGCTACTTTTGAACAAATTTTCTATTAAAAACAGATCAAAATGCGTAGTATAGGTCTACCAGAATCTGATGACAAAAAGTGCGTAAGTAAATGGACTCTAGCAATACCGGGAATTATTGGAACAAAACATTTTGATCCTTTTTTTCCTTTAGCGGCTGATTCTGTGTGTTAAACATGCAAATATATAAATTCATCCAATGATCAAGGATATTTTTTGAAAATCTGCTGTCAAAATTTGCCATCAGATTCTGGTAGACCTATAGAATCATTTAAATAAATGAACATTTAACCTTTCCATAAAAATATAATAAAAAACATCCTAGAAAAAGATTTGGTTTTATTTGTACTTAGTTACATAAATTGTTTATCAAACGTAGCTCTATCTTAATTTCTATCAATATAATAATCTGCCTAGGTACTAATCAACAATTTCTTACGTAGCCCATTACCCAAATAACCCCCACGATGCCGTCCCAAATAACCCCACGATGCCGTCCCAAATAACCCCATCTAAATTTGTCTACAGAAGTCGAACAAAATGTACGATAACGTTTCAATATTAAGCAAAATAATCCACACTGAAATATATATATATTTGAAATACGTAGTAAATAGTTCGCTTACCTTTTAGAATTGTGTATAGGAGAAGTTTTACCACCAAAATTTTTAAACTAAAATTATGACATGTGAAGTTCGTTCAATTGTAACGATGTACTGTGTCCTAGACTGACATTGACAAGTGTTATTTTGACAGCAACTATCATACTATTGGCATGATAAAAAAATATTTCTACCGATTAGAAAAAGAAAGTTATACACATTTATGTCCTAAATCCTGGGGTGTCCCAAATAGCCCCCAAAATCTCAATTAGCCCCAAAATACGGTATTTATATGCCTAGCTATAAACATATTAATATATATTATAGCTAAGTCTGTGACGGCCTTAAAACCGTCCCTGAGTTTACCGACATTATACTCTCGATTAAGATAATATCAAAATGTAATAACTTAATATTACTATTAAAGATAATAATATGGTAATATGAAAAAAACAAGACATTTTAGAAAATAAATTAATTTATTTATAATATTATTTATAAATAACATACCTAATTATTATTGACATTGGTATATAAGTATAATCGTACTCTTGGTATACGATACAAATTAATACAAGTAGTAAGTAGTAAATAATAATATGGTAAATAATATGACTTTCCATGAGTTTTCAAAACTCTGAACCGTTAATCCAGAGGTAGGTAGCACTAACACGGCTACCTTTGTAGACAGCCGACAAGGCTTTAAATGATCGTGGGCGGGCGCGTTGCTGGTAAAGGAAAACTGTCAAAAATTGCGTTTTTGTACTCAGATGGCAGCGTTAGTTCCTTTTTTCGCCATGTTCATTTAAAGCCTTGTCGTCTGTCGAGCTCTACAAACTTCTGCCCTGGTTCCGTAGACAATCGCCGACTTTTATATAAGAGAAAATCAGACCTCGGCATTGTGTGTCTAAAACCCAATACTAAAACCTTAATCTAATATATCACAAAATATCACATCATAATATTACAATCAGACTACAAGATCTATATTATAATAAAGTCAAATAAATGTTAGGTATGATTTACATTAACAAAAATCTTATAATTCTTTAATTGGATACTAATATTATTTTGTATTTTTAGAGGAACCTCGCTACTGAGACCATGCCATAAAATTGTGTTTAGTAGCTAAGTTGCACCACTTGCACCCGTTTTCGACTTCACTAAAGCAAGGAAAAATTTTGAAAGCTTGTCGAGAAGGAACTTTGTCAATTTAAACAATGTGTAAAAAATATTAAAACGGAGATTTATTTATTTATACACTCCAGCTTTCGTAATTTTAATAAAATCATTTGCTTGCCTCCTTGCCGCAGCTCTGATCAATACCTAAGGCATTACGAATTGCTCTTCGGGTATAGGACCTAAAATTAAAGGATCGCGGAGCACATAATAATATTGATGTTAATAGCAAATGTACTTTTACGCCCTTACATGTGGCATTACAAGGCGATCAGCTAAAAATATACTTCTATTTACCGGTAAGGCCGGTTTAACTATACTCGAAGAGCAGGTAGCTTCGGAGGGTGGGGGGTATGTCGAGGTTCGGGGCGACCCTGACGAGGGCGGTGCCGAGCAGCCGGCGCAGCTGCACGCGCGCCTGCGCCAGCAGCGACAGCGGGTCGCGCGCGCGCCGCACCAGCTCGTGGCGCTGCGCCGGCGTGAGGCAGGAGGTGCGCTTGATCATGCACAGGTCGAACGCCTCCGCGGCGTCCAGCAGCAACGCGAACACGTGCTGCGTCTCCGGCGACGTCACGTGCTGCAGGTGGTTCAGGATCCCGTCCGGGTCGCGGAACTGCGTCTTCATTATTACCTGCAATGGAATCGTAATGAATATCGAATCGTCGCATGTGTCAGAACTCAGAAGCCGGAATAATCTTGTTGGAAATTATTAATACAGTGCGTTAAGGTCTTAAGGATATTCTAGCGCTTGGATTGCACGAATGTGGATGATCCACACGGTGGATGCAAATCTATAAGGTGACGTTACGCCGGTCGTTTGTTGTTGTTTTATCGACAGTCGTGCATGTCAATAAATCGGTCTTTCAATCGATTTAGAAGTTGGCGTCTTCGCTAGATCGATTTTTAGGGTTCCGTAGTCAACAAGGAACCCTTATAGTTTCAGCCTGTCCGTCCGTCTGTCCGTCTGTCTGTCCGCGGTTTTGCTCAGAGACTATAGGACCTACAAAGCTGTAATTTGGCATGAATACACATATTAATAATGCCGACAAAATGGTACATAAAATATCTAAAAAATATTTTTTTATGGTACCTCCCCTATACATCAAACGGGGTTGAATTTTTTTTTCGCGCCCACCCCATCGTGTGGGGTGTCGTTGGATAGGTTTTTTAAAAATATTATGAGTATTCATAGATCTTTTTCCGATTTAGGGATCCATTTGTGAAATATTAAGTTTTAAAGTGGAAAAAATCGTTAAAGTCCAGTGTCCCCCCCTTCTACCAGCTAAACGGTTGCTTCTGGAAATGTGTAAAAATTCACGGGAGTAGGAAATATGCTGAATTTAAAAGGAAAACTATCACGGCTAAGAAGACTTCATAAGTTATTGAGTAATAGTCGATCAACTAAAAAAAATGTATTCGGCGAAGTATAAGGGAACTTTTCGTTCAAATTCTTTTGAGATGATGTTGTTAGTAGAATAGTAGGGTTGTTGAGGAAGTGATTATGAGGAAGAGGAGGAGGAAGAGGAATTGTCACGCGCAAATTTAGAGGATGCGGATGAGGAAGAGGATGTTTTTTTGAGGAAGAGGATGCGGATGAGGAAGCGGAAGAGGAAGCGGATGAGGAAGAGGATGATAGGAAATTATAAATACTAGCGGACCCAACCCAAAAGTCTTTGTCCTGTCTGTACATAACTAGGTACATACTGCATACATTACATAAAAAAATAATAAAATCGGCCAAGTGCGAGTCGGAATCGCTCACGAAGGGTTCCGTACCATTATAGAGCAAAATTAGGCCATAAATTGTGTTTTTTGTATGGGAGCCCCCCTTATTTTTTAATTTTATTTTAATATTATTATTAAATATTAAAGTACACATATAACTAAGGATTTTGTGAAAAATTCAAGTACCTACCTGTTGCTATTTTTGATATAGAGCAAAAAAGCCTAAAAAAATCACGTTTGTTGTATGGGAGCCCCCCTTAAATATTCATTTTATTTTATTTTTAGTATTTGTTGTTATAGCGGCAACAGATATACATAATCTGTGAAAATATCAAATCTCTAGCTATTACCGTTCTTGAGTTACAGCCTGGAGACAGACAGACAGACGGACAGACGGACAGACGGACAGACAACGAAGTCTTAGTAATAGGGTCCCGTTTTTACCCTTTGGGTACGTAACCCTAAAAAGGGCATTTCCCTAGTGGACCAAACTATGAATCTAAACCATTCTCAAAACACACATCACATAAAGAATCATCAAAATCAGCCCAGCAGTTATAAGGAGGAGTTCAGCCGACCTAGCATACGCCAACGAGATATCTCTCTCTACATGTTTCTCGATGTTTGATAGTTTGTATCTTCATTTCTATTGACCCTAGCATGACAAACATTTTTTCTCGCGTAGATCTATCATCGAAATAACACATTTTTATAGAGTTTTGTCGAGATAATGTCGAGATTTTGACATTATGAGACGAGTAGTTTTTAATTATCTCGAGAGTGAGATATGTCGTTGGCGTATGTTAGGCCGGCAGTAACATACACAAGTCACAACACACGCACACAAAAAAAAGATGAGTGAATGATACAATTCACTGGCTCTGGCCTGTGTGTTGCAACATTGATTGGATAGATGGCCATACGCGACGCGCATGTACAGTGAAATTCCTCATAAATTCCTCTTAAATTTTGAGGATGCGATAGCGGAAGAGGATTTTTTTATTTTTATTTATGAGGATGCGGTAACGGATGAGGAACCCAAAATATTGCAGAACTTCCTCATTATGAGGAAGCGGAAGAGGAATCCTCAACAACCCTAATCTCTAGTGTAAAACATGTTATAAATGTACATTCATTGACCATACAAAAATTTTCAAAAACTAGCGATGCTGCGGAACCCTATATTGCGCGTGGCCCGACACGCACTTGGCCGGTTTTTTACAATGCGCTAAAATTAAAAGATCATCGATGGGCTGTTATGTAGTAGCCGTTCTGTCTCGAGCTCCGCTAGGAGTAAATGTGTTCTATGGTCTCGACTCTCGAGGTCTAATTATGCAGCACTGGCCTCCTTGTGACTGTGAGTATAGTATTCGTTGGCACTGGCGCTTTGTTGCTGTTGTTTACGCTTACCCTGGCGCCGTGTCGCAGCAGGGCGCGGACGAGATGCGCGCGGGGCGCGGGGTCGGAGGCGAGGTACTCGGCGAGGGGCGGCCGCAGTTGCGCGCCGTCCTCCGCGCTGTACACCTTCAGGTTCGGCTCCGCGCCGCTCTCCAGAAGCACCTGTCACAAGATGACGTCTTTAACATTTTGTCTTTGGGTGTCATTGTTGCGTATCAATACCGGATGCTTTTGCATCCGTAGACGTCCAAGGACGAAATGTGCACATTGATAGGCTCAATTCAGACCGCAACGTGACAAGGCAAGGCGCGACGCGACGCGACCTAAATTAGTATGGATTTGACAGATGTCGTCAGTGTGAGATGTCTTGCGAATCTGTCAAATCCATACTAATTTAGAAATGCATCTACGCGTCGCGTTGCTGTCTGAATTGACCCTTAAGCCGCATCCGTCAGCCGCGACTTATGAAAACGTCCGATGATTTGTTCCTAGCTGACTTTAGCAATGTAGTCTTTAAGCCAACTTTAAGCTGTAATAACTCCTCGGCTCTACTATAATATATTGCAGTCTCTGGGTTCGTTGTCTGTCCGCAGGAGATCACTCACCCGGACGATCTCCCGTCTGTTGGTGATGCTGTCGGAGCAGGCGACGTGCAGTGGCGTGCCGATCACCGAGCTAAATGCGTTTACGTCTGCACCTGAAATAAATAAACAACAATATAGTGGAAACCGATTAGAATTCACTTATGGAGCGATACAGATTAATACAAACACAAACTAATATGGTAGCTTAATCTCGTTTTGCTCGCAAATAAATCTCGATGGTAGGTAATGTAGTAGCCAGTAGGTTGAGGTTTACCAGCAGACAGCAGCAGCTTGAGCATCTCGACGTCGCCCTTAAGTATGGCGAGGTCGAGCGGGCTGGGCCGGTTGACGTCGGGGGCCTGGTAGTTGACACGCGCGCCCTGCTTGATCAGCAGGTTCACCATGTCCGGGTTGCCTGGAAAATTTTAATGTTAAACGTCCCAAATTTCACATAAGACAACGACGACAAGCGAACACTGAAATAAACGTGAAGTGTCAAGTGTGTGTCCGGCCAGCGCGTGCGAGGTTATTCAAAACCTTAATAAATTCCAAAGTTATCGCGCAGGTTTCTAATTTCTAATAATAAAATCCGTTTGTTTGTAACATACCGCTGAGTACGGCGTAGTGCATGACGGTTCTGTAGTCGTTGCGGGCGTCCGTGATCGCGTTGACGTCGGCGCCGTAGCTGATCAGCAGCAGCACCGATTCTATGCCCTGGAACATGTTAGTACACGGATTATATGAAAAGACTAGCCAGCTAGGTTACAGTCCGATGGGTCAAAACATGGGAGCTAAGGCATATTTCTGGAACCATCGATTTTTTTACCCTACTGCCAGGAGGATATGTTTTTTACTACGACATTGCCTCTTGTGTGTACAATACCAAAGAGTTAAATTGGACTCCGAGAATATAAACAGGTTTTTAATATTCCTCGTTGGTCCTCAAGCTACAATATCTAGACTGGAACAAAGACTACACAAACCTACACAATGCATACAAAGAACAGAGAAAGCAGGTCACCTGTCTCTGTCTTGCGGCCTTCATGAGCGGCGTGAGGCCGGCGCGGTCGCGCGCGTCGGGGTGCGCGCCGAACATCAGCAGCAGCTCAAGGTACTCCGGCTCCGACACCAGGTTGATCTCCGACCCGAAGAAGTAGCGCTTGTTGGGGTCCGCACCGTGCTCCAGCAGCAGACGAGCCACGTCCTGTAAAGACCCAGTCTTGTTACAAGAGCCTCGTCTTGTCTGGTGTATGGGACAATGTGTGGTGGGCCAAAGCCCATTTTAAAAAAGAGCCTCGTCTTACTTAAATAACAATATGTTTCGTTTGGAAGAGCACCGTCCGCAAAGAACAGGTTTTAATATTTACACCATCCCTGTCATCCAAATGTTTGATGATTGATCAGACTAGTTTCATCCTACCGATTTACATTGGTTTTCTTATACTGCACGTACTAGATGGTAGAACTCTAGACGCGCTCGCAAGCAAGAATTGAAGCTCACCAAACTACTCGCCTGGATTGTCCAAATGAGCACGTGAGACGCACGTCGACCACGCCGCACAGGTGATCACTCCACTTCAGTATAGAAGTGATCTCAGCCCGGACCAGCGTGTACAGAGCGTTCAAAGTCATTTTACCTGAGAGTTCTCCGAGAATATATTTTAAACCGTCGGCATAAAGGTCCAGTCAGAGGTAAAACGACTCTGAACGATGTAGTTGGCTGCGGTCCAGTCGGCGCCTACGTCCGTCAGCGTGGCCGCGACTGAGCGTGTTGACCCGAATATGCTAAGTAGTCAGTAGTAGTAACATACAATCGTATATGATCATGTTGTATTATTCAAGTGATGTCTATTGTTGTTTCAAAAATTTGCTTCCGAGTGTAAATGTCCGCCAAGACTCCGACATGCTTGATGTTTGACTTGATTAATTGTGATCACTGATCAGATTATGTAATAATGTTTGAGATTACATTATATTGTGTTATTAAAATATTATAACTACCCGTAATCACGTCTCACAGGGTAAATTAAACTAATAAAATTACTGAAGTGAACATTGGAATAGTGTTGACTGTCGAGGGCGACACGCTGCAAAACCCGGGGGTACCTGTGCTGGTACTACAGAAAACTGCTGTTACTGGCTGTATAAATTGAAACGAAACGCCTCCGTGGTCTAGTGGTACAGAGCGTAACGCCTCCGTGGTCTAGTGGTACAGAGCGCGGCTCTTGACTCGGAGGTCGTGGGTTCGATTCCCGCGTTGGAAACATGTTATTTCCAAGTTTGGTTAGGACAATGCAGGCTGATCACCTGATTGTCTGACAAGTAAGATGATCCATGCGTCGGATGGGCATGTAAAAAGTCGGTCCTGCGCCTGATCTCTCGCCGGTCGTGTCGGTCTGCCGTCCCACTGGGTTATGAGAGTAAAGGAATAGAGAGTGCTCTTGTGTACTGCGCACACACTTGGGCACTATAAAATTACTCCTGCGTAGCTGGCCTGGTTTCAATGAAACCGGCCACCGTCACCGAAACCGGTGTGGGAGCTATTATTATTAAATTGAAACGACTGAGGTGCATACTAATGTTTCGTATCTAACAAGTCACAAAGTGTGTTGCAGTATACGTACATAGTGCTTGTTCCGTATGGCGAGTCGGAGCGGCTCGTCGGTGTGCGTGGTGCGGGGGAAGTCGTCGGCGGTGTCGGGGCGGTAGGAGACGGCGGCGCCGCTGGCCAGCAGCAGGCGCACCAGCTCCGTGAAGCCGCGCTCGGCCGCCAGGTGCAGCGCGCTGTAGCCGCAGTCGTCGGTCGCGCTGGGGTCGCAGCCGCGCACCAGCAGCAGCCTCGTCGCGTCCGCGTGCCGCTGCCACACCGCGTAGTGCAGCGGCCGCAGACCCTGCGTCACCGGCTCGTTCACCTGGCGACATTAAAATATTATGTAAACACTTTGTAGACCAATTTTTATCTAAATGCGTGTTTGACATTTAAAAATAATGCATTTGCAACAACACGTAGTACGATCCGAACTCCAACAATCAAAAGGCGATCGACGAGTTTTGATCTCGTGTATTTTTTAACAAAATTTGTGTTTGAAATAATTATTATATACTACCGGGAGTCAGGCGCTACAAATACCTTTATCATTTTATCCTTCGTTGTCAGGATTTAATTTTGCGTTTGAAAGTCAGACATTATTTGTTCATTTTTTGCTTAGAAATGAGGAATTGTTATAATGTTGTGCTAGCGGTTATTGCGACATGTACCGCAGGCTGCAACACGCACGGACGCACCTTGGCCCCGCACGCGAGCAGGATGCGGATGTCGTCGAGCGGCACCATGCGGATGATGGAGTCGGCCAGCTCGCGCTGCAGCGACTTGTCCGTTATCACCTCCTGCGGCATCCTCCGAGCTTCACACTCCTGAAATAAAACGAACTACACTTTAGTCTAACTGCATACCTATTATGCAATTGAAAGTTTGCGAGTTACATTCCAAAACTTGATAGCAAACTCAAACAGACGCAGATAAAGATTAGATTATAGGCTACATGCAAAGTTTATTGCGACAGTAAGTAATGTTCCCTAGGGATTCGCAGTATATGTATACAAAATCGCTACATAATATTTTATTATAACATAACTAGGTACGCAGAGAACCTACACAAAAGTGATCATTTATATTATGTTAGCTAACAGATTGGTCGAATTATACCAAAGGTGATCAGCCGGCGCGAGTACAGATCACGTGTATTGACAATCATCGTGGTGTCTGGTGAGTGGTGAGTGGTGAGTGGTGAGTGCAACAATCCCGTGACCCGGTACTGCAACACACCGGAGACAAAGATGGCGGAGTGCCAACCGCGACAGTGCCGCATCATGTGCCCATCGACGCGTAGCCCATGCCACTTTCTACTTAGTTCAGGGTCTATTCAATCTTAACGTAAAATGAAATTCGACGAAAATAATGTACCCCTACTTACTGGTACCTTTTACCAGTAGGTACTTTTTATACGGTAAATCGGTGCCTCATCAATTAAATGATTTATGAATTATGAATTATATGCCATTTCATTTTGGTAACATTAATATTATTAGTTCTACAATATTATGTTTGTTTACATTTAGATTTAATAGTTCCAATAATAATTTTAGACAATAATTTTAGAGCGTAAAATAAAAGTTTTGAAATATCACGTCGTAGCAATAATATAAAATATTCCTACAAGAATTGTTCCTGCTTCGTATTTAAATTAATTCTTGCGCAATAGCATCATATCGTGGCGTAGGGTCATCATGATGCTAACGCCAAAACACGCGTGTAACTGCCAAATATACCGGCCCCATTTACGCCGCTCGGGCGCTGAAGTTCATGGACAACCGGCGCGGCCAAGTGCGTGTCGGCCACGCGTCTACACCTGCGCACGCGCACGGAGTACCTACTGTCTTCTTTTAAACGGATAGCGCTCACTAATCTTGTCTTGAAGGAGTTTTGTCTCATATTATAGAGAAGACCTCTTTCAATTTGTATGAAGTTCCGTATATCAACAGAGAGACTTCTTTAATGCAGTGTGCTTATACATACGCACGGCATATTATAATATCATCAAGACGAACATACTGACTGAGGAGAAAAATCTATACAAATTGCCCAAAATGTATTTCTAAAACAATCAGTTACGTTAAACCAGTAGGTAACAGTTAATACTAATGGCCGCTACCAGAACAATGGCTGCTTAGCAAGTTTAATGAAGAGTACAATATAAGCATTCGTGATTTAATAACGTTTAGTGCTCGAATGTGCAAAAAACCAAAATGGTGTTCAGATAACAGAGCACAGACACACAGATGTTGTGTTTTGTTTTTACGTTGTGAAATTTGCATTGTAATTTTATAACGTCTCATATTATGTAGTATGACTTTTATGGATACAATAATAATTAAAAAATAATTAAATACGACTTGATTTACTTGTTCGAATGATTGCTACGGCGTAGAGTGGGTCTACGCGCGGGTCTACGCCGTGTGGCGGTGTGTCGTAGAGGCCCGCGTAGGCTCGTAGACCCACCGCCTACGACGTAGACCCACCGCCTACGTAGTAGACCGATTTTGTGCATTTTAGAATAGTTCAAATCAGAACAGTTTTTTTTCGAGCTGGTAACTTTTTTATACGTTGGTCTTTGGTTTAAATGATGTATTTTGACATATTTTTAAGACTTTATATTTTATCTATGCTTTACTAGCTAGTTTATATTAGCTAGTAAAGTAGTGAAAACAATAATTTTCTCACGTCCATCAGCAATCAGGAAGCAACAATCTCATAAATCCTGTCTGTCTGGCCGCTGGCGTCCGCGGACCACGCGGAGCCTGCCAAGTGTCACTGCCAAGTGCCACCATCATCAGCAGTCCAACACGGTAACAAAGTCAAAACTGACGGACGAGGGAGGCACAGTGACGGATTAACCCTTAATCAAATTAGGCAATTGCCTACTAAGGCATCACGTCTGAGGGGGCACTAGAAAAGTAAAGATTTATAGACCGATTCTAGTTGACATACGGATAGAGGGGCCCACAGCATGGATTGCTTAGGGCATCAAGTTACCTTAATACGTCACTGGGGAGGCACTCTCGTTTGTATGAACCCTTTCGGCAACTCTGTTACTGTATTAATGCAAATGAACTAAATTTATACGTGGGAGAGCCATGCTTCGGCACGAATGGGCCGGCTCGACCGGAGAAATACCACGTTCTCACAGTAAACCGGCGTGAAACAGTGCTTGCGCTGTGTTTCGCCGAGTGAGTGAGTTTACCGGAGGCCCAATCCCCTACCCAATTTCCTTCCCTACCCTCCCCAAATCCATCCCATCCCATTCCTACCCTCCCCTATTACCCTATTCCCTCTTAAAAGGCCGGCAACGCACCTGCAGCTATACTGATGCTGCGAGTGTCCGTGGGCGACCGAAATTGCTTTCTATCAGGTGACCCGTTAGCTCGTTTGCCCCTTATTTCATTTAAAAAAAATACCTATTGCGAATAACTAAACAACCAAAATAAAAGTTAGGTAACGTAAAACAAATTGCCATGGTCAGTTACGGTACACCATGAATCAAAACATTGCTACGGTAGGTTACATTTGCATTTGGAAATAGGAGGTTAGGAAATCTCAAATGTAATACAGGTGCAGACCTGTTGACCCTTTCATAAATATTATGAGTAACTTGTTTTTGACTGTTCCTGTTTGCCCCACGGAAGTCACGACTCACGACCCTCTGTAATATTTGGAGAAACCTGTTGCCGACTGACGAGTACTATAGTTATTTCTATTCAGTACTAATTACTACGTAATAGCTACTAATTCTAACTAATTCCACTCAGTATCGGCAACGGTAGTGCATTCGATAAACATAGTTTAATTTTGGCGTGGATGTTTTGTGTTTTGAATCGGCGTGCAATAAATTGTGGCGTGCGCTGGCGCACAACAAGATGGTTCCCAGAATAGCAGCGGGGAACGCCCGCCCCCGCCGCCCTTCACCCCACTTATTTATTTGGGTTGAGATTTCCCTTTGTGCGCACCGTTTTTGTTTTCACGAAAGTAAAAAGCACTCGACTTTCATGAAAACAAAGACAGTTCAATTTATTTGACGCTTATTGCTTTTTGATCTCAATGTTTCTTACAAAGAATCCAATTGGGTCGGAAATTTCGGCAAGTCACAGTTTTTAAACGGCCTTTTATTACAATGAATAATAAGATTAATAGAAATGACGTTCGCTATACTAGGATCTATAGGAGTCGAGTCGGTAGCTGCTTAGTCTACTGTCGAGTCCGCTTACACTGGCTCCTTTGGAAGTACGTTATGCAGTTTGTTCAGTGTCCGGGTATTTTTTATTAAGAATAATTTTAACGTTACTTGTCGTTTAGATGCCTACTGCCTAGATATAATTTTATTATAATGTAGTAATTAATGTTTTTCCATTTTACTTATTAAAATGTTAACTTCAAATGGTGTAAAATAAAATAAAAACTACTTGACGATCAAATACAGAATCAAACATAGACAAATTACTTTAATATACAAGAGATATTGTTTGTAAAAGTATTTATAATCTGCCAATCCAAGGTTTAGTACGAGAAACTTAATACACGCGTTTAGCTTATGTGTGTGTTTAATTTGGGGGAAGTAGGCACTGCATTTACTCGTATACGTATATTGTACGTCATCAGATTCTATCAATCGTTTCTACATCATTTGCTACGACCGCGACAGTGAGTACACGACAATTATACTTATGAATGATTGATCTGTTATGATCGGGGCCGCGGGCGGCGGGGCCCAGTATTGCCTTGTGAGTTGTGAGCGAGCGGGGCATTGCCAAGTGTCTGTCACATTACACATAGCTGCGCGAAGGTTCGTGATTCGTCTGTCATCAAAATGTAATTGTATCGGATATTAATAATCACATTGTGTATATATCAGTACCTCAATATTAATGTTATGAAAGTCGCTACAATGTCATAATTTCAGCCATTGTTTACTAACAAGTAACAAACAACATACCTCTTTGTTTGAGTTCCACGTGAGCACTGCACTACTCCTTGGTTCTCTTTCCTCTTCAGCTCCGCTGTTCTGAATTCTATCTTCTACGCTGTAATCTTTTAGCAAACACTGTACAATAATATCTACTACTGTATTATTATGCTTTAAGCTTGTAATATATCAGTCGTAAGTCCACAGTGCGTGATGGCGGCGTGCGTCGTACTGCGGCCGTGTGGGGGCAGTGGGGGAAGCCAGTGCTGGGCCGCCCGCGCGACGCCGCCCGCCGCCCGCCGCCACCTGGCACGCCGCCAACTACGTACACAGGTGAACGGTGCACTTGTTGCCACATTCGGTTCACAATCAGTTTGATTTTAATAATGTAAATAAAAGTAGGTTAAATGATGTTACAAACTGTCTTTCACTTTGGTAGGTTGAAAAATGTTTGATTTTCTAATTTAGATTTTAGATGATGATTGATGACAGAAGAAGCAGCCTGTCTATGAAAATACTAAACACACGCCAAACGGGCCTTGAATATCTCAGATACATGTTTCTTCGCAAGTACAAAATATAGTCTATTATACTTAGTGTCAATCTCAATAGCTGGTGACTTTACCTGACAGACGCGTGCGTGGCCACTGGCCGATCACGTCGACAGACAAAGAAGCACCTTCGTACACAGCTATTGATAACAATTGATTCCTGTTTACGACGCGCGACGGACAGACCGACAGACGGACAGACGGATTGGGAAAAACAACAGAAATTACGCGCCACTACGTAGTAGCTAATACTTAACAGTACCTACGCAGTACGCATGTTATCAACACTAAACATTTTTAGGGTTCCGTAGCCAAAATGGCAAAAAACGGAACCCTTATAGATTCGTCAAGTCTGTCTGTCTGTCTGTCCGTCCGTCCGTCCGTATGTCACAGCCACTTTTCTCCGAAACTATTAGAGCTATACTATTGAAACTTGGTAAGTAGATGTAATCTGTGAACCGCATTAAGATTTTGATGCAAAAATGGAAAAATTATTAAAAATTTTAGGGGTCCCCATACCATAGGTACAACTGAAACAAAATTTTTTTTTTTCGTCTAACCTATGCGTGTGGGGTATCTATGGATAAGTCTCCAAAAATCATATTGAGGTTTCTTATATCATTTTTTTTCTAACCTGAATAGTTACGAGAGAGACTCTTCCAAAGTGGTAAAATGTGTGTCCCCCCTCTCTAATTTCTAAAGTTAAGATGATAATTCTAAAAAAAATATATGATGTAGATTACAATAAAAACTACCAACGAAAATTGGTTTGAACGAGATCTAGCCAGTAGTTTTTTTTATACGTCATAAATGGTAAACCTTAATATAAATGTCATTAAATCGATTGAATTATAAAAATAAATCAAAAACATTTTAATTTCATCAAAATAAATCTTATTGCTGCTGCGGAACCCTTCATGGCCGAGTCCAACTCGCACTTGGCCGCTTTTTTTATTTTAGCACCAATAACTTAAGGGCATCACATACGGCGAAGATACTTTAATATTTCATCTTAAGATAAAATATCGCTCGCCATACAATTTATATGAACCATCACACACGACGAAGATAATATATGTCGTATCCGGTCATGAATACAGACACGAAACGAAGCGCAAGTGCGCCACCAAGCGGCGAATTGGTGCAACTTAGAAATGGCGCGCTTCGACAGAGTCGTAAAGCTCTGGTGGGGTGGAGCGTCGTTCACTTTCGCTCCAGCCGTCGACCAGTCAACAAGTGCTTACGAAACTGTCCTACGTTTCGCTTTGTGTCAGTGTAGTGTAGTGTACAGTGAAGTGTTCGAGTATAGTGTCGAGAGAATAGTGATTGTGTACAGTGTTATAATAATTTAGTGTTCTGAATTGAAGACAAGACTTGATTTTTACAAGTTTTGTTCTTTTGTACGATACCCATGTAAGCCCACAATGTCTGAAGGTTCTGATCTAAACTCTGTCCTTCCGACATCAGAACTGGGATCAAATCGTGCAAAAGACGCAAATAACCTTGACAAAAACGAAGATCAATGGCGGTTACTTTTTGAAATTCAGAATCAACAAATCCGTGAATTGATAAACATTGAGGACCCCAGCTGTGAGTAATAACGTTATTTCGCCAGAATTTAATCCGGATAGGCAAGACGCGGATGCGCGATCATGGTGCGCAACGGCCGATCTTTGTTTGTACGGTGATGTTGTCCAAGGCGGGCAACTGATTATGATGCTAAGTAAGGCGTTAAAAGGCTCCGCATCGGCATGGCTGCCACAAATTACCTATCCAGGAATTACTTGGCCTCAGTTTAAAGGGTTATTCACGTCTAGATTTGTAACCGTTGAAACTTCAGCGGCTACCCTCATAAATTTGAATAACGCAAAGCCAAAAGAGAACAAGACCTATTCCGCCTACGCCAGTCGTCTCATAATATCGCTGCTCAGCCGATGGAAGAATGTGAGCGTAGAACAAATTGCAGTGTCAACTGTGGTCGCTTATTTGGCACAAATTGACAGCCGCCTGTAACGACTCGCATTTACAACGGAGCTAACAACGCGCAGTCAACTGCAACAAGAACTGCAGGCCTTTTCGTTTTTAAAACGCAAGGCTCCAGTGGATTCCCGACATGACGTAACGAACGAGAAACGTATGAAGCAAAAAACGTTTCCGCAAATCAAATGTCATGCGTGTGGTGAGCTCGGACACAAGCAAGCACACTGTCGCACGCAGAAGAATGATATTAAGAAGCCTGCGTCTACTTCTTCTGCGTCAGGGGCGGTACAGCGTTCTCCAGCCAGCAGCAACGCTATCACCTGCTACAAGCGTGGCAACCTTGGCCACATCGCCAGCCGCTGTACTGCGGGTGGATCTAGCGCTGCTGCAACCCCAACAGTGAAGCGTGTCGACCTGTGTGAAGTCCCCCTTCAACCCCATCTAGTACCTGTAAGTCACTTTGTGAGTGTTTTAATTTTCAATTTGATTCTGGTGCCGACTGCCGAGTGTACATTAATTAAAGAAAATATTGCTAGTAACGAGGTAAACGACTAAATAACGTAATTTCTTTAGTTAGTATTGGCAATAGTAACATTTATAGTACGATTCAATTATTGTGTCCAGTTCAAATCACCGATTTAACCATGGAAATATTATTTCACGTTGTGCCTGAAAAATTTTATACGCAGTGATATTTTGTTAGGACAAGAAATAATTAATAACGGTTTTCGAGTAAATATGACTGAAACTGACTGTTTTGACGCGAGACAAAATTATTGTTAACTCATATTCCTCGACTGACCTACCGTGTGTAAATGATTTAAATTGTATTGACACAGATATTCTTTCTAATAGAAAAATCGAGCTTTTAGATGTTCTGCAAAATTATTCTTGCTCTTTTATAACTGGTTTTCCAACCACTCGAGTTAACACTGGTGAATTAGAAATACGATTGATAGACCCAAACCGTATCGTCCAAAGACGCCCTTATAGATTGTCCCCAATCGAGCGTCAAGTTATGCGAGATAGGGTTAGTGAATTACTTCAGGCAAAGTGCAAACATAATAAGACCTAGTAAATCCTCATTTGCTAGCCCTGCCATCTTGGTAAATAAACAAGATGGTTCACAGGGTATGTGTATTGATGATAGGGAGTTGAATTCTAACCGAGAATATAAGTACGCTCATGATAGATTACGCAGAATGCCCGAAAATCAGAGTATAACTGACGATTTTGAGGAACTAAATAGTAATGATGACGTAGAGACTGATAATTAAGTTTACAAATTGATAGGACCGTACCAGAGGTTGTCGTGTAGCCGTAGCTCGATAGAAATCGGTGTCAACTTTGAGTTGTCCGTGAGTACGCGGTAAGCAGTCAACTCTGGTGGAGGTCGGGTTTCATTGGAAACCAGGGAACCCTAGGTTTAGGGTAATGAGATGTGGTTGCAGACCACAGGGCTGTGTGTTGACAGAAATCAATTATTGTAAGACTTAATTATTGTGTGTAGTTGTAACAGACTTGTGGTAGCAAAATTGTCAGTTGATACTCTGGAATGATTATGTGATTGGATCTTAAAATTACTTTAAGACTTAGTGATTATCTTCAGTGAATGTGATTAGTGATTATAATTAATTACTGACCAAATTTCAAGGTTATATGGTGTCAATTACTTCATAAAATTGGACTGTGCCAGTGGATTCCATTAATACCTGAACAGGCAGACTCGATTGAGCGTACCACATTCATTTCACCAGAGGGACAGTTTGAATTTTTAACAATGCCGTTTGGTCTCAAAAATGCTATTTTAGTATTCCAAAGATGTCCGAAAGTCAGGTCACCTATTGAGATTGATGAGGATAATGAGGTGGAGATTTAAGAAATGTTGCCAGAGTCAAAAGCTGTGTAGGGTTCACATTCAAAAGTGTGGAGACTGTACCAGGATACTGTAGCCGTAGTCCGGTAGAAATCGGCATCTGCCCTATGGGTAGTCCGTGGATAGGCGGTATTGCGGTAGTCCTGGGTGGTACAGTCGGATCATGCCGTGTAGCATTGATCATTGAGTCGTGGTGTGACTCGGGCACTCTGTATGAGTTGCTGTGTGTGCGCAGGTTTGCAAACCTATGAACTGAGAATGTGGATCCTAAGGCTGTCATTGATTTGTCATTGAATTTATTTTGATAAAATTTATGATTCTCAAAAGGTACATGATTAGTTAGTCGTAACTTAGTAAATTACTGTTAGAAGAGTTGATTAGTTTAAACCATTTTTAATGCTTTTTTTTTAATAAATCTAATTGCTAAGATAAATTAAAAGTAGTAAATAGTCAGTTTTCATTTCTCTCCATAGTTGTGATTTTGTTTGGGACGTTTGGATGGAAAATGAAGAACGTAACCAAACCAAATTGCATGCCAAATTTAGAGGTCCATTTCAAATTGTAGAACTTTTAGATGATGACCGATATCTTTAAAAGTCGTTGACGAACAAACGTACTTACAAATTCGCTCATGATCCTCTTAGAAAAATGCCTGAGTGCGAAGTACCTATTGATGTTGTTGAAGATGTTTAGTGCATTTGTTTTAGTGGTGTTTTTCGGATACTCGGTTCGTTGGGTCGGACTTCGGAGACCATAATTACCATTGTACTGTAGCCGTAGCCTAGTAGAAATCGGTATCGACCCTTGTGGTTGTCCGTGGGTACGCGGTGAGCAGTAGCTCTGGATGCTGTGGTCGGGTCTAGCCTCGAAGCCAAGACCATAGAGTCATGTGACTGACTCGCTTTGTGTGTTGTGAATCTTGACCACGAATGAGTAACCGAAGTTAAATGTGATTTTTTTTTGAGAATACATCTCATCAATGGTACTTGAGCGTCTGGTTTAATGCTCTAAGACTTGAGCCGTTTTCAATTATGATCTTGAGTTTTAGTATTAGTTAAGAATCAAATGATGTCTTTAGACTAATGCTGTCAATTTTTGTTTTTAAGGTTCTTTTGCGAATAGAATTTATGGTTGGTTATAATAAACAAGTTTGATTGATAAACTATGAACTTCTTTCAACATACATTGACAGCATTATGAAGCGTCAGGAATGGTCGAGCGCATAGGTACTGTGCTTGTTTCAATACTGTTTCAGATTAACGTGCGAGGACGCACGTCGTCGCAGGATGGCCGTGTCGTATCCGGTCATGAATACAGACACGAAACGAAGCGCAAGTGCGCCACCAAGCGGCGAATTGGTGCAACTTAGAAATGGCGCGCTTCGACAGAGTCGTAAAGCTCTGGTGGGGTGGAGCGTCGTTCACTTTCGCTCCAGCCGTCGACCAGTCAACAAGTGCTTACGAAACTGTCCTACGTTTCGCTTTGTGTCAGTGTAGTGTAGTGTACAGTGAAGTGTTCGAGTATAGTGTCGAGAGAATAGTGATTGTGTACAGTGTTATAATAATTTAGTGTTCTGAATTGAAGACAAGACTTGATTTTTACAAGTTTTGTTCTTTTGTACGATACCCATGTAAGCCCACAATGTCTGAAGGTTCTGATCTAAACTCTGTCCTTCCGACATATATATTTCTATGTTACGATATCTTAAGATATCGAGCGATATGTTAGGATATCTTAAGATATCTTAAGATGTTATCTTAATATACGAAATATATCGTAATATACTATCTTAAGCGCATCACACACGGCGAAGATACTATAATATTTTATCTTAAGATGCCCAAATATAAAATATTATAGTATCTTAAGGTATCACACAAGTTACGATAATATAATATCTTCTTGAATCATTCTAGCAAAAGCTTCGCTAGGGTTCACACGTATATTTCTACATTTAATCTACATACAGGGTGATCTAATATGAACAATACGGTCTTACTCTTAGATAAATATTAGATAGCTCATCTGATGATGATTCTGACTTTGAAAAATATGACTTCAAAATTTCTGCCGCACATGTAGGTTCACCCGCATGTAGGTACAAATTACAATACTTTTATATTTACAACTAAAAATAAGTATTTAAAATATTAAAACTAATCAACACAAAAGAAAAGGAATTTATTAAAATTACTACAAAATTAACAAAGAAAATGGCAACACGGACAGAGTTTAAACGTAACGAGCACGCGAAAATGTGAGGAAAAAATGGACGAGTCGACGGGCGCGTTCGGCTTATATAGCCCGATCGCGTGACGGGAAACTGGCGTCTTCTTTATCTCGATCGGTAGAGGGCGCAGGCGGCGCAGCTAACACGGCCTCTCCTGACGGGCCGGCGTCCTCGCTGGCTTCAGACGAGACCCTCTCGACGATGGCGGTGACTTCGATAACCCATGTGACGGGTGTCTCCGGGGCACCAGTGTCGGAGACGGCTGGTGTTATAGGTTGAGGCTCATCGTGGTCATCATCTGTAACAGTAAATACAAACATTTGAGTCTCTCGGTCTTGGTCCACGGGTCACGAACCACATAAATAAGTGTTGTAGAACCAGTCAAAGCAATGCTTTCGAGATGCAAATCAAAGCTTATTTTATTGTTCTCACTGTCCACACTTAGTTCCCTGTGGAACTTACACGACACGCTAGGATTTATATAGGTCTTTTCTTGTGCTGCAGCTTGCAAGTCAACCTCAATACCTTTATCTGTGGGATTCAGGATTTACGATGGTCTTTTCTTGTCGTGAGTCAACCAAATACCTTTATGAGCGTACTGCAGGTTTTACAGGGGTCTTTTCTTTCGCAAGTCAACCCTTTACCTTTGCTCACACTTTCGACCAGGATAAGAACAATAAATAAATAAACAGATCTCAACAGGCAAAGCGTCTGAACTTAAAATTACAATTAACATTAAAAATATTAATAATAAAAATCTTACTCTCGAAAAACGCTGAGCACGTCTCGGGTGTCCACTCGCCTCGCCATGGAACCATGTACTCGGCAGCGGCCTGAGTGGTTTTTCCGTACGAACCAGCGATAAGCCTAAGTTCGTACCGTCCATTTGGCAAGATTTTTATTACGCGATATGGACCCCGCATACCACTATCAAGTTTCCCTGCACATTGAGAACGTTTGATTACGAAAACTGAGTCGTTCAGTGCAAATGTCTTAGGTGGCGTGCGATTTCGATTAACTCGCGCGTCTTGGGCCGCTTGATTTTGCGTGAGTAAATTCTCAGCGCGCTGGCGGCGCAGTTCGCGGCGAGCCTCACGGTTGGAGCTGCTACCGGTCGAGGCTAAGTCCCTGACCAGAGACTGTATGATCGGCGTGGTTGAATCGGTTCCGATCAGCAGGTTGAGGGCGGACGCCTGTGTTGTCTTTTGTTTTGTTATATTAAGTGCTAATTGTAATTTCCACAGCACGTCGGACCATAACTCAGACCTGTGATTTACTTCCACCCGTATCATATTCAAGACTGTCCGACAGTAGCGCTCGATTTGTCCGTTAGACTGATGCATTTCGGGGGTGATGAAATGCAATTCTATGCCAAAGTTTGATGTCCAGCTAGCGAACTCGTTACTCTCAAACATCCGTCCGCGGTCACATACTAAGGTACGTGGTGTGCCAAAAATTGAAATAGCGTTGGTAATTACACGTACAAGTTCGGCACTATCTTGCCTATAAATTGGATAAAGAAGACAATATTTTGAAAAAGAATCGATTAACATCAAAATAAACTTATACCCGTTGGATTCGGGTAGAGGGCCAAGTACGTCAGTATGTACTGTTTCAAAAGGAGTGGACGGTTTTGACCATGATACGATTGGTTGTGATGGGGAACGAGGCACTTTTTTATGGGTAATACAAATTATACAATGTGATATATATTTTCTTACAAATTGACGTATACCAGGAAACCAAAAGTGTTTCAAAATCAGATCTAAAGTTTTATCGGTACCGATATGTTGGTGTTCGTCGTGGAACGCGCGCAGTAAGCTTAGTCGATAAGCTTTAGGGACATAACAAAGTAGTCGAGAAGCTTCGCCGACCGGACTATACTTGTAATAAAGAATGTCGTCCTTCCTAACATAACGTGAACTGTCTAACAGTCCCTCCTGTAGTTTATTTATTAATAAAAGTGTCTCCTCATCTGCGGATTGGGCTAATTGTGCCCAATTAAGGGGTTTTCTGGTAGTGACAACGTTCACGGCATTACGACTGAGATAGTCCGCGTGTGGTAGCATAGCACCCTTCCTATACTCAAGGACAAAATCGAAGTCCTGTAGGTACATCCACCAGCGTGCCACTCTAGGTTGGAGATCCTTTTTACGCTGTGTCATTTTTAAAGCGTTACAGTCTGTTATAACTTTGAAATGCTTTCCAATCAAATAGTGACGGAAATGTTGTAACGCTTTGACAACAGCGAGGGTCTCCAACTCGTAAGAGTGGTACCTTGGTTCTGCGCCAGTCGTTACTTTACTAAAATACGCTACCGCGTGCTTTCTGCCGTCGGAGTGTGTTTGTAATAAAACCGCGCCGTAACCTAACGAGCTTGCATCGGTGTGCACCTCGGTCTCAAGACTCGGGTCGAATATTGTTAGAACGGGTGCGCTAGTGAGATGGTGAATAATTTCACGCCTAGCACGTTCCTGTTCATCACCCCAATGAAATTTTATATTCTTGCGGGTCAAGATTGCTATAGGAGCAGTTTTTGCAGCGTATCCCGGGACGTACCTTCTAAAGTAGCCGGCCAGGCCAAGGAACTGTCTAACTTGTTTTACATTTTGAGGCTTAGGAGATTTAGTCAAGGCCTCGACCTTATGGGTGCTCGGCCTTACCTGACCGTTACTTATAGTCCTCCCGAGATACTCCACTTCATTGGTCAAAAACGAGCACTTTCGTAAATTAATTGAAAATCCGGACTCCGTTAACAATTTAAGTACGGCATCTAATAATGACAGGCCTTCATCAATGGTGTTACTAAGCAACAAAACATCGTCGATATATACTAAAACTTGTCCCGATTCAATGAAAGGTCGTAAGGTACTAGAAATAATTCTCTGATAGACAACAGGTGCGTTCGCAAGGCCGTATGGCATTTTTAGATATTCAAAGTGACCTTCGGGCGTCACGAACGCAGTTTTGTCCACAGAGTCCTCACTGACCTTGATCTGATGAAATCCTGTCACCATATCCAACGCAGTAAACAATTTGCACTTCCCGAGTCTATCTATATGGTCATCGATCAGTGGAAGCGGGAATCTATCCTTTATCGTGATGTTATTTAGTGCCCTGTAATCAACTACCATTCTATCCTCGCCATTCTTTTTCTTTACTAAAAGAACTGGGCTCGAGTACGCGGATTCAGACTCGCGAATTATACCTTTCTGTTTAAGATCGCTAACAATGGCTCGTACTCGTAACTTTTCATCGTGGGACATTTTATAAGGACGGTAATTAACGGGCACGTCACTCGTAAGACGAATATGCATCTCCCCAGTTTTTACCGTAGTAGTAGCCGTCCCACTCAGAAAGAAGTCTGAATATTTCCGTAATACATTGTTTAACCGTTCCTTATCTTTACCACACAAAGGGGTGCTTAAACTATTTAGGTCGTCAGTATTCAAAATCGTTACATTATTAACAGAGCCGCTATCTCTCATAATACGCTGCGAACTACCCGTACGAATGTAGGCGATTCCCGGCCGGTTTAACACATCGGTGCCGATTAGCACCGGCGTGCTTAAACAACCAGCGGGGACTACATGAAAATCAATCTCTAAAGTAACTTCGTCGAACTCGATTGGTAATGTAACATAAAAGTCGGATCGTACTTCCGTACCGTTCAACCCGTATAATATTTGTGTATTACGATTCAGCCGGCAAGAAAAATGTTTTAATAAATCTTTTGAGATAAGCGATATGCACGAGCCACTGTCGATCAAAACATCTGTGGGTACTCCGCACAAAACCGCACTAATTACATCCTGATTGTTATATTTGTTTACGATTTCGCGGCAAAAATTAACGTTCGCTTTATTACGTGAAAGTGACCTTTGTTTAGTAAAACATTCTTCCTCCGAATGACCTATTTTTTTACAAAAGTTACAATAAGGCTTATCTTGAAACGATCGGGGGGCGTCTTGATTTGAATTATTTACGTTAGTCGCGATATTGGAATCTGAAGATAATTTCAAACGCTTGCTACAATTAATACTTTTATGTCCAAATTGTTTACAGGTGTAACATTTTAATAATCTAGCACTGTCGCTCGAGCTTGCATTGCGCTTCCTATCTTTCTTATCGCGGACAAGCGTACCGAAACGGGAATGACTATTGCGCGCACTATTATAATTATTACTTGCACTTGAACGACTCAGCGGCATAACATACGTCGATAAAAACTCCACAATAGATTCGGGCGTCAGCTTTGCGTTCGTAGCTGAAGCGCGAATTTGAGGATCTTTGATCCCACGTACGATAATTGCACATAATAAGTCGTCGCTTAGACCATTTACAATACGCAAACGTAACAAGGACTTACGTGCATAGTCCGCGTATGTGGAGTATTTATCAGATTCGGTACACATAACATCAAACAGTATATTCGCAATGTCAATTCGTCGGGGACAGAGGGCCTTTAATTCGGATTTAAAATTAACCCAATTTCGATCTGTACAACCCCAATCGCGCAGCCATGCACGTGCATCACCCCTTAAACAAGAACCGACGCGAGCTAAACACTCTTTTTCGTCCCAATTATTTTGAACACGTGCACGGTCAACCTCGTCACACCACGCGTTGACATCGTGAATACTCGGATCGAAATCAGACACATAATAATGGGTAGATCTCACCGGATTTAAGCTTCTTAGCGCCTCGATGAGACGCTCCGTTGTCGGCTCCTGGCTCGACGAAGGCGTGGCGGTGGTGCAGCGTGGCGAGGTAAACAGCTCGCTCGGTGCCATGGAGCTCGCACGTGCCTCGATCGGCCGCGGCGTCGAGCTGGCCTCGGTGCCGACGACAGCGCTCGTACTGGGGCCGGGCGCCGGTGCGGGCGCCTGTTCGGCGGGGCGCGCCGCTGCATCGGGAGGCGCCTCGGGGCTCGTGCGCCGCTCCAGCGCAGTGAGCCGGCTGAGGATAGCTTCCATCGTAGCGCCCAGACGATCTGTTCCTATAGGGGGAGGCGTGCGCTCTCGTTGACGTTGTTTACGCGAACCACTCGACATTCTAAAAACTTGAACTTTATTTAACTACGCAAAATCAGAAATGACACTTGGCGGTATTGGGGCCTCCGAATCCCAATTCTGATTTTATATTTACAACTAAAAATAAGTATTTAAAATATTAAAACTAATCAACACAAAAGAAAAGGAATTTATTAAAATTACTACAAAATTAACAAAGAAAATGGCAACACGGACAGAGTTTAAACGTAACGAGCACGCGAAAATGTGAGGAAAAAATGGACGAGTCGACGGGCGCGTTCGGCTTATATAGCCCGATCGCGTGACGGGAAACTGGCGTCTTCTTTATCTCGATCGGTAGAGGGCGCAGGCGGCGCAGCTAACAATACAATGTTTATTTTTTATGAAATATTAAGGGTGCAAACGGGTCACCTGATGGAAAGTAACTTCCGTCGCCCATGGACACTCGCAGCATCAGAGAGCTGCAGGTGCGTTGCCGTGCTTTTAAGAGGTGATATGGTAATAGGCTAGGCGAGGGTAGGGAAGGGAATAGGGGAGGGAAGGGAAAAGGGGAGGGTAGGGAAGAGAATAGGGTAGGGGATTGGGCTTCCGGTAAACTCACTCACTCGGCGAAACACAGCGCAAGCGCTGTTTCACGCCGGTTTTCTGTGAGCCTGTGGTATTTCTCCGGTCGAGCCGGCCCATTCGTGCTAAAGCATGCATCAAAACGTGGGAGAGCTCCCACGTTTTGAATGAGCGAGAGGAGACAAACACGCCTCGCACCCCGCAAAACAATCACGTGGTCTTTTAACATTCCTGCACCCTGCGTTCCACACCGAAAACAAAACAACCTGTATAAGCATTACGATATATTGTTGTATCTTAAGATAGTATATTACAATATATTTCGTATATTAAGATAACATCTTAAGATATGTTAACATATCGCTCGATATCTTAAGATATCGTAACATAGAAATATATTTATCTTCGTCGTTTGTGATAGTTCATATAAATTGTATGGCGAGCGATATTTTATCTTAACATGAAATATTATAGTATTTTCGCCGTATGTGATGCCCTTTAAGATACAATAATATATCGTAATGCTTATAAAGGTTATATTACAGATACGGGGAGGCCGATTGTTCCGGTCGGACTGCCCACAGGCGGACCTGACTACACTCATTTTGTGCATTCTCGTGAGTATGGTTAAGACGAAAGTAATCAGACATACTCGTAGCAACTTACTTTGGTTGCCCAAAGTAAGTTGCTACGAACGTAAAAGTCGTGGTGTGTAAAGCAGATACCACATACGACATATCGCATCGTCCGGTGTCAGGCGGGTTTAAATACCGTTTAGTAGATAAGATTAGCTTATGAAGGTTTCTGGGTTGAGCTGCGGGTACACCGAGCTCATCTCTCTTAAAATAGAATAAAACATTGAACAGTTGTTAACTCCTTTCTTCAACTAGAAGCTTTAATTATTACTGTTTGAAATAAAAAGCAAACGCTTTCGCCTTTCTTTAAATTGACCTGGCCTTGGAGTTATTAGTCTGATATTTTTCCTGAATTTTTTTATTTTATTTTATTTTATTTGGGAATCTTACAGCATTTCAAGACTACAGTAGGTTACATGTTACAAAGCGATATGCCAATTACAAGTTTCCACTAGTGTATTATAAGTATGATAATTAAAAAATCCAACATCAAATAATGACGAATACAATGGTATGATCTAAAATCTGTGGCCCTAGTGAAAAGGGGTTTAAGTCTAAAATTACAACTTTACAGGAGAGGCAAAAAACATTCAGCGCGCAGAAATTTCGTGTTTGTCCTCGTGTAGCTTCTTTAAACTGCTAGCTAAATAATACATGTGATATTTTTATTGGTAAACAAAGTATGCTCTTTATTATTATTAAGTTGTTTTTTATGTAAATTTAATATTTTTCGAGATAATGACTTATACCCACGAAAAAATAAATTCCTCAAGGGTATAAAATAACTTATACCCTTTATCACATTAGTAAATTGTGAATTCTGTTATGTGAAAAGGAATACGCATTTGGAATAACTTTTATGATAAGTAAGTAATTAAAAAAAATATTTAATGGCTCACTTAATAAAAAGTATACAGTGTTTGACTGTGTACTTTAATTCGACTCAAAAAAAGTCAAAATTATGAAAAAAATATCTTAGCGTCTTTATCACAATGATTTTATTCGTGGCGTGTGGTATATCTAGACTTATATGAACTACTTTGTGCAACTTATATCCATGATTTTAACAAAAAGAAAAGAAAAGAATACAAAATTAATATACTTACTTATATTTTGATATTTTACAAAATAATTAACTTAAGATAACGTAGTTAAGTAAGTCTCTTTTGTAGTACAATACAAAAATAATTTGAGAGTAACTCGCATTTCTCTCAACTAAAAATAAAATCAATGTTATTTAAATTAATGGCCTGTTTCACCACTTCCTGATAAAGTGCCGGATAGGCTTATTTGACAGATTCTCCATACTCTATATATCAAGTTAAGTGGTGGATAGCCTTATCAGGAAGTGATAAAACAGGCCCTTACACTCACAAAATCACAAATTGAGTTGAAAACAAAAGAAAAAATGCTCCTGAAAATGTTTTTATAGTACTTATCTATAACCGCTTAGTGTAGAAACGATCGGTGTAAAGGATAGTGTCTGAAATTATGGAAAAAGCTAAATAATTCCGTAATTTACCGTATTTAAAGCCTTACAAACTCATTATTTGAAAGCTACAAAGTTATAATAAAAATACATCAATAATCTTCAGTATATCAACATTCCTTTCCCCGTTTTATTTTTATATTTTTGTTTATTATAGGTACTCATGATAATATGAGCTTCCAAAGTAAAACCAATTTATTAAAATTTAAGCATACATTCAGCATCCCCTTTGGATTTACAAATTACTTTTAATTGAAACACACGCCAATAGATCGACAATATCATAAAATACACATTCCCCGTTTTTTTAGGGCAATTTTGAACTAAGATGAATAATAGATGAATAATAGGGTTTTGGTGGGATCTCGGCAATGCGGCAAATGTATGGCCAAGGTCGTTTGCTCGGAGGACGGCCTTAAGTTACAACAGTATTGTAACTTTAAAGTAAATTACAACAGTCAAAAGAGTTTTCATATTGATTAAGTTTATATGGAAAATTATTTATAGCAAGTTAACTAAATAAAAATATTAGGAAATCTCATCTGAACAGTCATCATTAAGAAGAGGATGCTGATCATCGTTATCATCACTTATGTCTTAATAGATTTAGTAAGTATAAAAAGATCTGACACTCATGGGTTTATTAATGGGAGAAGACTAAGTCTCGCTTTTCTCATTAGAAATTGCAAACGGCCCGTCATAAGCGGTGACTTTCCACATTTTCAATAAAATACTGATTAAGAAATGACCAATATAGAATTGAATGACATATCAATTTCTTCCTGTTCTATCATTGTATGTGGAAAAGAGACCTACCTGTATAGCACTGTATTTGTTACAGGAAATCCCTTGAAAGACTTCGCACCTTTCTGTGTTGCCAGTTTTGAGTTCTGTAGGACCCAAGAGGTTTTTTATGGCCTTGATACTTGCATTTTGGATTATCATGTAAGACTGTTCCATAATACCGATTTTCTACCGAAATCTACTAAATGATTTTACACTACTAAATCAGTTCAATTTGCCTCCAATCAAAAAAAGTAGAAATCTACTAAAAGTTGTCACGCTGGCGCGGGCGCACCGCGCAATGCACCCTCCACACACCCGGTGCGGACCAGTCCCCCGCATCGTCGATTTATATCGTTTTACACGTAAAATGAATACCATTCGTAGGATAGCGTATTGTGAATACTGATCTAAACTGAGTTATACTGGACTTTTGTCATTTATTTTGGTGAAAACAGATTGATGTCCAGTAACATCATTACTCACTAAGTCATTTTTAAGGACCAACTCTTGTTGTATTGGTAAACACCAAATTTTATAAAAAGGAAGGTAGTTTATGCTAATTTAGATCAAAAATCACATTTTTTTTTAATTTTTTCAGTTTAAAACAATACATATGTACTTGGATCCAACTTATGTAGTTTTTTTTGTGTTAGTTAGACCCATATACACCAAGAAACTTTTTTGTTTTTAAAGATAGCTTAGATCCGTTTACACCAATCGATAGAGCATTTATTTCTCATCATTTTGGTATAATAAACTCATTTTCGACAAAATCGGACTTGTACCCCTTTTCACTAGGGCCACAGAAATAAGCTACATACATTTAAAAAACTGTCACTAACAATAAGCAACGAAGCTTATTAAACCACAAGAAAAGGATATAATATTATATGCGAATTATAAGCAAGCGCTTACTTATACGCTTAATAATATTATTATACTTACGGTAAATGGAGCTATTTAATAACTAGTAGATTACGATAAGAACGAAAAGAAAAGAAAATTAGAGGATTCGGATTTAGACTGCTATTGAGTTTACCAAATAGAATTAAAATAGGTACCTATCAGTTAAAAGTTTTCTTATTTTATTTGGTGTAAGGGAAAATATTATGTCTTCAAGCGTATTTGTATTTAGAAATTTGTTAAATTGTGCACTCGACCTTAACACAAACGAATTCCTACGGTAGTAGGTGTTGAAAGGTGGGACATATAGGGGCATAAAATGACGAGCGTTTCTAAAGGGGATATTAATATTAAATCTATTGAGTAATTCGGGTGTATCTATTTTATTATTCAGTACTTTACTAAGATAGGTAAGGTCGCTAATGTTCCTTCGTTGGCACACCGCACAGTGGAAGAAAATGGAATTTTTTGCATCTGGCGTCGTAGTTAGGAAGAAATTGAATGCATTTGAACTGGAGATATCTAAGAAAGCGTTTTTGGATAGACTCTAATCTATCTATGTATATATTGTATGCAGGGTTCCATAGCTCCGAACAGTACTCCATGATACTGCGAACATAGGTATACAATACAGGACCTTGACCGCTTTAATAGATTTGAAATTTCTGCACGATCTAATTACAAATCCTAAGGCTTTCGAGGCCTTGTTAATAATATACTCTATATGTTCGTCAAAAATTAATTTTGAAACTACGATAACTCCCAGATCTTTTATAGATTTTTTGGATATAAGAACCTTATTCTTAAGCTCGTAATTATATTTGATTAAATTTACCTTACGACTAAAGTTGATAGCAAAGCATTTAGATACGTTAAGATCTAGCCTATTACGCACACAATATTCAAGAATAGATTTGTATTCAAGTCAGATCATTGATAGATGTCACGATGAAGATAGAGGTACGTGGAGCGTGCTGCGTGACTGATATTTTCCAAATGAGTATTTCGTAGTATTCTAAAAATAATAATATAGTTTTAGCAGAAAATGACGCCATCTCAATCAAGACTACACGTCGCACGTGAAGATTGCGCAATATGCGTTTCTCTGAGGAAAATTCTGAACCCACTAAAACTATTAAGGCCAGGTAACAATGAAATAGCGCGTGGACAAGTTTTTTGATCCTGTTTCATTCCTTACATTATCATCTAAAAATTTTGAAAAAATTACGACCTTTACTTGAGGATATAACGTATTCGGCTTCGCATTAATTGACACAAACAGAAGAACTTCACTCGATAGAAAACAAAGCCAAAGTTACCTCTTTTTAAAATCTTTTTTCAATGCTGTGCTAAGAATACTGAACTAAGCGACCTATTTTTTATAGCTTTAATTAGATAAAATGATTATCTATCCGTATTCGCAAAAATGGAAATTGTAGCATTTATTTATTGATGCCAGTGACAAGATATCTAGAGAATTCGCGTACGCCGCGGCTTACCGAGCTCCGACAGTCGCACGGTGGCCCATACAAAAACATTTTGAGTGATAGATGCCCTTAAAAGTACACTTTCTTATCTGTATAAAACTAACAAACACAAGAGATGATTCTCACGAACTAAAAAAATCTACAAAAGCTATAGTGTACAATATTAGTCCTTATGTAACCAGTGCTGTTTTTGTGATAATATGAGTGCTTTGTTTAAGACAGCTTTTATTATAAGTAACTGGAATGTACATTATGTAGTAACTGGAACACTTAATAAAATACTTTATTACGTGTTCCAGTAACGACATTACAATGAAAATATATTCAAAAATACCTATAACGTAGCCCCCAAAGCGCCCGGTGTGTCCCAGCCCCCGGGGCGAGATCACCCCGATGGAAAACACAGCGAGGCCGTACTCCGCGCTGACACCCCGAGCCCGCCGGTTCGCCGCCCTAGCCGCCCTCAGCCGCCCAACTGACAGATATCTCATTCATTACGGTAATCACTTTATCACTTCCAGCTAGCTTTACGACCGACGGTTATATGATTGCAGGCTAAACTAAATGTTTAATGATACACGTAATATTCGCTAATGTGTATTGTATGGTGAGGGTCTGCATTTATGAAGTACAGCTAGTCTAGGAGCCGAGTTAATGACTTCTAAAGTATCAACAGTCCTTCTCATCATCGAACACTTCGAGTGAATTGTACACGACGAGTGAGAGATGCCCATATCTAGACAATTAACCATCAGATGGTGTTCGAACGTCCGGAGTCGCTGGCGCTACCGACGGTGTGGCGGCGGTTCAGCGCGCGCGGGTCGGCGCTGCGCGTGCAGGATCTCACGGACGAGCAGGTGGAGGACGCCGTGCGGCTGCTCGCCACGCACTTTACCGCCGACGAGCCGCCGTGCAAGTACATCGGTCAGTACACCCCACGCACACCATTTTATTTTTTATACGCTTTTTATTAGCTTCACCTGTATATTTGTTTGTAACCGACTTCTTTGAGCGCGATTTTGACCCACTTTAAACGGCCAGATTTCGTTCAAACTTTGTAGATTTATCGAGGACCGATGACAATACACTAATTTGATATAATTATTCCATTTTTCAATTTGTATGTTTGTATGTTTGTTTGTAACCGACGCTTTATATAAAAAGCGTGTTTTTAGTTTTTTTAACTATTATTCTTCTTGTTGGATTTGAAACCGGTAATGACTCAGTAACCGGTAATGATAAAAATGCGATTCGATGGAGTACCGTAGGGAAGATTACCGTTGGGCAGATTGTATAGGTTTATATTTCTCTATGGGCAGATTTTAAACTGTGCCAAAAATCTGTCTAAGTTTGAACGTCAATTATTCTTTTCGTCTATTTGGCTTGGGACCCCCGTACATAAAGTTAATATGCCTTCCGCTAGGTATATTAACTTTATGCCTCCGTATTCACGACATAACTTTCCTTCCACGGAATCGACCACCTGCTAATAATGTAGGACGTAGGTAGTCGTTGTCCATCACCCACTGGCCACTGCGCATCATCCAGCTACTATATTAATGATGGACGATGGTACAGAGATCCAGAAGCACCCAGGCGCGATGCGGGAGCTGGAGGCGCTGTGGCGGGGCGCGCTGCGGGACCGCGTGTCGCTGGTATGTGTGGAGGACCGCGATGACGCGACGGAGATCATCGCCGTCAACGTCCTCACCGTCGCCTCCAAGACGGACAAGGACGAGGCCTTCCAGGTACCGTGTGGGACATATTAGGAGACAGGATACTGACGACAGGAAGAGCTATGTTACGTTTAAATAAAATTAATTTAATTTAGGCTGCCTTCACATTAAGTCGCGAGTAGTGCGGCAGCCGCGCGACTTCTATACAAAGAGTGAGTTGTATCATGGACCAATCATACATACATGTATGATTGGTCCATGGTTGTATCAACCTACTTAACTTAACTATAACTTAACTATAACTGTAACTTTAACCATAACAAAATGTAAAATTATCCCTAGTAAAAGTCGCCATATTTGACGATAACCTTAACCTTAACTTTAACTACGCTTCTGTTGCAATTCACCCTAAAAGTTAAAACAAGTTTGGCGGCTGCCGCACTTCTCGCGACTTAATGTGAAGGCAGCCTTAAAGAACACAAAATTACGACAGAATTTGTCACTACAAGGTTTTTTGATACGTTGATGACATCGTTGTGGGCGAGAATAAAATATCATAAAGCTAATGTACCTAGCGGAATCGGGAATAGAGAAACAATCTCGAGCTGTCAAATGAAACCGAAATTGATTTACATCTGTGTGTAAAATATGTGTACGTATACACTTACACAAGCATGACTGAACTTGTATTCTATGAGATTAAATTGTCAACGTGCCGATACGTGCCGACTGGACGTCAAAAAAAGAGTCCTGCTGTCATGTATCAGATGTCTCTTTTCACCACGCAGTGTTAATTATATACTGTATTATCTATGATGATAGTGACATCTCGCTTGCTTCAGGCCTTTGTTTCTCTATTCCGCTAGGTATATTAACTTTATGGGATAAATGGAGGATATTATAGTTCGACAAGGCTCTACATGAACGTGGCGAGAAAAGAAACTAAGCTATTATAACACAACGCTTCATCAAACAAAAAACGTCATTTTTGACATAATATGTTTGACAGTTCTCCTTTACGTCCCGGCCGCATCTGCGTCTATCGTCCGAAGCTTCGTGCAATGAGACAATACTATTGGACGATACACGCAGATCGTCCAATAGTATCGGTTTTAGCGCGAAGCACCACGCATATGCGGCCGCGACATTACCAGCAGCGCCTATTGACATCATTGACACATTCATATAAAGCCTTGTCGAACTATACAAGATAATGGTAGGCAGTTCCTTAGAGCACAGAACAATGTTAATCCTATTCCTTGTTTAGAATTCTAAAACTCCCTGTAGGAATTTTATGTAACCCGGTAATTAAGTTACAGTGTACTCGTATTGTCAGACGGACGACCCCATCTGGGCTCAGCTGTTCGGTGCCGTAGACCTGGTGGGTCGCGGCGTGGACATCTTCTCGCGGTTCGGCGTGGAGCAGTACCTAAACGCGTACGGGCTGGTGGTCGCACCGCGCTGGCGGGGAGCCGGTATCGGCAAGGAGATGCTGCTGGCCAGGTGAGCACCAGTCACCTGTCGTCTGCAGCGTCGGTGCATTCAGATGTATATTACCCCTGACAGGAGCTTTACGTTAGCTACATAAAAATCGCTGTTGAAGAAAAATGGGTCTGACGGCCGCACGCAGACACATTTATGATTACTTCAGAGTTTGACAGATAATGTATTATGCCCGGGCCGCACTTGCGCTTATCGTCACGAAGCTTCGTGACGATAGACGCATGTGCTTGTGATCTGTTATTTTTGGAACTTAGAAGCTTTTTTTTGGTTATTTCTTTATGTCGTGGCCTTTCCATTTCTTTATTGATAATGATTAAAATTTCTTTTGTACCTAGTTTATGTTAATGTTTTGCGAGTGTTTTGCCATTAATTTTCAGTTATCTCAAAGAAATGTTCGAGTCCTAAAATAGAGATAATGGGGAGATGTTGAATGAGGCAGGGCGGCTGCGGTCGAGAAGGGGGGTAGGAGGGGGAGGAGGGGGGAGCGGGCGCTAATGACAAATAACAAGAATTCCCACCGCGGCCGGCGGCGACGAGCTCGCTATTGAATTCCGCCGGTACACATTGCGGCGGATGCCTGCGCGATTATTGGATTCCGATCACACCGGCTCATCACTTTTAGACTTTATTAATAAACTACGAACATGTTTATTTATTTATTTATTTATTTATTTGGTCTGCCAACAGGTCTACATCTTATAAAAACTTTTTCACTAATATTACAACACGAAACTTATTAAGGTGCAGACCCAATTACAGGCAGACTCAGCATGCAAAACATATATTTATAGCGAAATTGTTTTTTTTTTTTTTGGGGGTCGATGATGACAATATCGCACATTACGTTGGGTAGGGGATTTCCGCTAGCACTCTCCTAAAAGGAGCAAGTTTGTGAGCGGTAATGTCAACATCGAACTCCTTGTACAGCTTGTTATGGTCTCGACATATTCTCGGTAGCATGCTATGATGGCCTAAATTGGTTCTGTAACCCTTTACAGAAAACACCTCTCGCTTCCTAGAGTTAGGTCTAGGAACAGAAAACATTATTCGTGACAGGAAGTCAGGATTGTTATATATGTTATTTAACATTTTAAAAAGAAACACCTGATCAGTTATCCACCTACGATGCTCAAGTTTCTGAATATTGAAGTATTCTAATCGTTTGTCATATGTATTTAAAACATTATACTTTTTTTGGTGAATTCTTAAAAATAATAAGAATTTTCGTTGAACCGCTTCTATTCTATTAATATGGCATCGATAGTGTGGACTCCAGACCGGGGAACAATACTACAATACCATTCTCACAAGCATAAAATACAATAATTTAAAGGGCGATGACGTTTTAAAATCTTTACAGTTCCTCCAGATAAAGCCCAGCATCTTGAGAGATTTATGGCCATTCCCTATATTCAATCTATCTCTAGTTTGACATACAACCGATCGCAGCTGACATAGAATTGACATAAAATATATGGAGCTAATGTCTAATGTGAGCTATTCCTATCTCAAGTAAGAGATAGATCAAATATTGGGAACGGCCGTAAGTCACTATGGTATCAATGTGGTTAATAAATGTTAAGTTTTCATCAATAATTACACCTAGGTCTCGCACCTGGGATACCGATACCGATCAAGATTTATATAATTAATGTGATAAGAAAAAGCGATACTGTTCTGCTTTTTCGAGAATTTAATAAAATTACATTTTTTAGCGTTTAAAGGAAGTTTGTTAATTTCGGTCCAAATATGTATTTGATCTAGGTCTAGCTGCAGTTGAATGATGTCAAGGTTGTTCGTTATAATTTTATAAATCTTAAGATCGTCAGCGAAAAGTAAAAATTTACAATATTTGATGACGTTAGCAATATCATTAATAAAAATCAAAAATAGTAGGGGTCCCAAGTGCGAGCCCTAAGGCACTCCAGAAGTTGCAATAACTTGCTTTGATTCATACCCATTTGTAGTTACTTTTAAAATTCTAGAATCTAAGTACAAAACCAAAGCAATAAATTACCATGAATCCCTATTCTTCTCAATTTTCCAATAACAGTTTGTGGTCCACCCTATCGAAAGCCTTGCTAAAATCCATATATATAGCATCTACTTCTAAATTCTTGTCTACAGTATTACACAAATCATCAATGTATGAACTAAGGTTAGTTAGGGTGGACATTCTGTTACGAAATCCATGTTGTTCAGATTTTAACACCATATTTAGATGATTGTTCAAGTGTGTGAACCAGTGATTCTAGTACTTTGGCAAACACGGAATGTAGGGCTATTGGCCTATAATTTTGTATATCCCTAGAGTCACCTGATTTAGGTACAGGAACGATGTTAGCCTGCTTCCAAAGTGTTGGAAAAATTCCACTGTTTAAAGATTTATTATAAATAAGTGTTAATGGTTTGGAAATGGAATCTGCGCAACGAGAAATAAAGATAGGTGGAATGCCATCCGGTCCAGTACTTTTATTTAGGTCAAGGTTTTTTATTTTTTTAATTATTGTTTTATTATCTACCTTCATATTGGTTAGCGTGCTAACTGGTATTGAGTCTTTACAGCTTCTTTTAGTAGACACTAGCTACTGAATGATCGCACTGGAAAAAGCGCAGAGAGGAGTACTGAAAGTAGCACTCTCTACAAAAAGCCAGGTATACGATGAGACCAAGGACCATAGCATCAGAAAACTTTATCTAGTGAGAGTGTTTGAAGCAGTACATAAATCTATAGTTAAATGTCAACATACTTACGACCAAATGCTTAAAAAAAGAATTTTTAAAGTCCCTAATGTCTCTGTATCCACTTCTTTCGCCTACCGTTTTGGAATTTTTCTGTCTCCTTACATCTATTATCTATAATAGACTTGCAAATCTGTCTGATTTGAAACTACACTCTCTACATAAAGGAAAAAAAGTTTTTACCCAATCACTGCAGGCTGTCCGTCATACGCCGAAGCTGAAAACCACACACACACACACACACACACATTTTATACATTTATACAATTTTTATTAACAATAAGGATGATTTTTGTTTGTTTTCTTCATGTAAATTGTTTATTTTTGTTCTGTTGTTAATTGTTATTAGCCGCAATTTTTACTGCACTCAATTAAACTCCCCCATAGGGACAGGCCTCGCCTAGTTTGGGGAACCGTTATTTGATAAAATCGCAGATTTTAGAAGGATAAAAAGTTTGTAAAATTATTATGGTGAATATAAAGATATATTTTGTACTTGTATTTGATGTATTTGTGTGACCGAGTTTAAAAAAAATCCAACTGAAGTTTGGATTTCAAGATTGACGCCCATGCCCACAGATTAAGTATACACCTCATTGCCCATGCCATAAACCTATAATGCATAGACGAACAAAGAGTGCGAGAGAGAAGAAAATCCTTTATGGAATTATAACAAGATGAAAAGAGAGAGGCAGTTTAATGTGAACTGTAACCACTTTTATTTGACAGGTCGTCACAAGTCGACACGCGTTTTTGTGCCCTTTCAGTATTTGAAATTTATTGTTTAAATCGTTTGTTATTTTTAACAAATACTATTATATATAGCAATGATAACTTGTTCTGTGAGTGATTGCAGTGTAAATCATAGGAATAATCCTGAAAAATATACATTTCACAGGTAATTAATCTTCATGTCCTAATTGCTACGATGTGTTTATTTTTGCTATATTCTGTCTTTAGTTCTGTATTTCAAATAAAATAATATCAATCCTCCCTTTTACTTTCATATTTTGCGTAACTAAAGGTACTATTGTTCTTAAATTACACAATTTTTGAAGAAAAATTTTTCATAAAAATTTTTTACATATACGCTAGTGCTTGAATCAAATTTATCGATATACTTATCGGTATTTAACAATAACATAAAACCAATCTAAAAATGTAATAGGTGTGTAAGAGTATTATGATATGTATTTAATTTAAGAATAAATAAAATACTAAGTGTGTTGTTTACTTTCAACATTATATTTGCATTTCTAATAATGTAAGGGCTGATTTTTCAGATAGCTTTTACCTGAGTAATAAATAAGTAACTTTATAATGTGTATATTATTTACCCTTATAAGAACCTCATGTCATAACATATCCGACGATTGAAAAATCACCCCAAACGACAATGTGTGTCTTAGATACTTTTCAATCGTCACCTTTTTTTCTGCCAAATAAAATATATGGTACCTAATTTGAAATAGAAAATCTGCCAAAGTTGTATATTATTTATTTCTCATAGAAACTCAGGTAAACTAACTCGAACGCACAGTGTATATTTTTTTGTCCAAAAAATTGGCCATGCCATTTTTATTACTTAATTTTATAGGATTTGTGATTATAAATGCAGGACGAGAGTACCTGACTGCCCAATTCCTATAGAAGAATGCAAATTAGTACTTGAAAAAAAATTCTATGATTTCCAGAAAAAAACATAGAAACAGTTATAGCTCAAAAGTTTGATATTCTTTTAAGAATTTATTAATTGGTCTAAATAGTGTCTTAAAAGCCCTACGATAGCGAAAAACATCCAGGCTTTATTTGTTCAAGAATTCAAGATAACGTATTTATGACTGACTTTATAAATTTATGTTTTAATTTTTTTAACGTCATGTCTTTTCATATTTGGATTTGAAACTAAGACTGAAATATTATTTTTATTGATACTTATAACCCAAAAAAAATGGGATCCAAATGAGGCGGGGCATCGGAGTTATTCAATTTTATATAATTTTGGATAGGGTTGTCACCGCATAGTTCACATAGTTTAATAACATTTGAAGTAGGTTTTTATATGCTCAAAAAAAACAAAGTTCAAATGAGTAAAAAATGTTGGTACAGAAATATTGACAACCCTAAAACCATAGTTACCAAGAAAACTTTAGAAGCCTTTAACTTCGGTGCCCTTTATTATTTGGATCTAAATTTTTTTACACGAATTCTTGTACATTTAAGTAGCAATTCTGTAAAATCCAAATAATTAGAAATACGTTCATAATAAATTAAAGAAAAAAAAATATAAATCGTAAGTAAATCTTTAAACACTTATTTAAGAAATATGTAAATCAGGTTAAATTGTGTGTTTTTTTTATTATTGTCGATCAGAATAATCAAGAAGACAATTAAGTAAATATTTAAAAAGTTATGGCAGTTTTTAATTTTATTGAAAAAAAATTAAAAGTGTTTTTTTATTGTTCATAATAAGAAATTAACACATGTAAATACTAATAAATTACTTACATAACATTTCTGTTCAAGATTTCCAAAAAAAAAGGCATGGCCAATTTTTTGGACAAAAAATATACTGTGGAACGGACTATACTATCGATAGTAAAAGATACATCACTAGCACACGCACACATTGACAGATCGAAAATCGTCACGCATTTTCGGGTTGTCAGGTGGTCTTTACGTCAGTATATTATAAGTCTATGGCCCATGCCACTATCCACAGATCATAAAGCAGTGTATTGTATGCATAGAGCACGGATGCATAGAGTTATTATGTACTATCAAAAAACTATTATTATTCGTAGACTACGTACTACTTGTATTATGTCAGTGATTGTATGTTTATTTTTCTCTATGTTTATATGAAATTTAGGAAAATTTCCTTTTGTCGAAATGATTTAGCATAAAATATGACAGAGACCACTGGTAAGGGAGGTATATTCGCGCGGCGGCGGACTCGCTTTGCGGACACGTCGCTGTCGGTCACGGAGTTCAACGACATCCGACTGGGCCTGCTGGCGGTGCGGCGCGCGGATGGCACGGCGCGCCTGCCGCTTCACGGCCGCGACCTGCAACAGCGGTACGGCGCGCGCCTGGCCGACGTCGACGTGCCCGTCGTCTGCTTCCACGTCCGCGGCAGCGCGCGCCGCGTCACGCACCTCGACCTCAGCTCCAACGTCATCACCGACGCCGGCTTCCTCGCACTGCTCGAGCACCTGCTCGCGCTGCCCGCGTGCTCCGTGACGCACCTCGACGTCGCTAGCAACGAGCTGACGGGGGTCTCCATCGGGCACCTCGTGAAATACGCCGAAACGATAGGGCTGAAACACCTGCGGCTGGCCGGCAACCAGTTGGGCCGCGACGCGGGAGAGCGGTTGGCGCGTCTTCTCATGACCAACGACACCGTCGCGGCGCTCGACGTCGGCAACACCGGCCTGACGCTCGCGGCGGTGGCAGCGATAGCAGCCGCGCTGCGCACCGACGGCGGCCGAGACGCCTCGCTGCGAGCGCTCGACCTCAGTCGGATCCTGCCCGCGAGTCGGTGCTACCCCCCGGAGACGAAGTGGCTGGCGTACCACGTGGAGCTGCTCCTGCAGCGGAACGATACGCTGACGGAGCTTCACCTGCGAAAGAATGCGCTCTCCGGCCCCGACGTGGAGGCCGTGGTGCGCGGGCTGCGGCACAACAGTGCGCTGCTGCTGCTGGACCTGGCCTCCAACGGCATCGGCGACCGCGGCGCCGAGCTGCTGGCCGACTACCTGGGAGCCGGCCCGCCGCTGCGCGTCTTGAACGTGGCCGGCAACGGGATCCGCGACCTGGGGGCGCGGGCGCTGAGCCTCGCCCTCCCCTTCTCGAGGGTCCGCGCCCTCGACTTCAGCGACAATCGTATGACGGACGACGGGGTCCTGGACGTTCTGACGACCATAAAGAAACCGTACTACGTGCAAATTCTGAGGGTGTGGGGGAACGAGGTGGGGCCGAGGTCGTGCACGGTGATCGAGCGGATGTTGCGCAGCGGCGTGCTGGCGGCGGGCGCGCTGGACGTGCGGGTGTACGGGGAGGAGGGGACGTGGCGCGCGGCGCGCTGCGGCCTCGCACCCGCCGCGCACCGCACCTGCGGCGGCCTCCTCCACTGCGACGGACCGGAGTACGGCTGCGCGCAGCCCGTGTACCACATTCGCAGGGAGGCGGCAACCGAGACACCCCACAAAAGTTTACTTTAGTATGCTTCTTTTAATTTTTATTTATTGTTGATTTCTTCCTTATGCTCAAACATTATTTTAACTAATTTGTTTTAATTTTGGGTCTTTATGAACTTATTTGAACCATAAATTGAGTTATTATTTATTAGTTAAACTAGCTTTCCCGGCAAACGTTGTTTTGCCATTTAAAGTATGTCTACTTCATCAGTTGATACAAAATCTTATCCCCCCTTTTGTCCCCTAAGAGGGGTGGGGGTTGGGGGGGGTTGGATTTATCAACAACTGTAAAGTTGGAAAACACAGTTAATAATATGAAGTAAGTCCAAGAAAAAAGTTTGATACAAAATCTGACTCCCTCTTTGGTCCCCTTAGAGGGGTGGGAGGGGGGATTTTTATACACCAAATGTTGAGTTAGAAGAAGACAAATATATCTGCGAAAACCGTATGCAAATCGGATCAGTAGTTTTCGTGTTAAAGAAAAAAGTTTGATACAAAATCTGACCCCAATTTCGCCCCCTAAGAGGGGTAGGGGAAAAATTTTTATACACCAGAGGTTAAGTTGGAAGAAGACAAAGATATCTGCGAAAACCGCATTCAAATCGGATCAGTAGTTTTCGCAGGGCCCCCGCTACCATATGTGCAATGTGTGCAATGCACACGGGCGCCATCCTCTAGGGGCGCCAAATCGCCATCTTTGGGGGCGCCAAAACCAAGGACCTAAAAAATTCGCCTAGAGGGGCGCCAAAATCCTTTTTTTGCACACAGGCGTCGGTAGCCCTTACGGGGGCCCTGAGTATTCGTGTGATAGTGGAACAAACATACAGACAGACAGACAGACAGACAGACAAAAAACTAACCACATTTTTGGCTTCTATAGCGATGTAGTGACACCCCCCGCTTATTATTTTTTAAATATCTTTAATGTACAGAATTCACATTTCTACAGTTTTATTATATCCCACCAAAAACATAAATGTAAATGGAGAGCCAAGTTCCATACAAACATTATTCTTGTCTATGGTCTTCGCCGTAAAAAGGATGGAGATCTAAATAAGTGCGAAGTTTCATGGAAAATCGAAATATATGTATGTATAGGAACCAAATAACATTATGAACAAATAATAGAGTCTATTTCTTTGCTTTATTGAATATCTATAACAATTAATGTTATTTAAATAATGTGAGATCTTAAACTAGATTAGATTTGACTTGGCCAGTTTTCATTACATCAGTCATTTCATAAATTAGTTATTAAACATTTTAATTCTGATGAAAACTAGCCAAGTCAAATCTAATCTAGTTTAAGATCTCACATTATTTAAATAACATCAATTGTTATAGATATTCAATAAAGCAAAGAAATAGACTCTATTATTTGTTCATAATGTTATTTGGTTCCTATACATACATAATATATTTCGATTTTCCATGAAACTTGGCACTTATTTAGATCTCCATCCTTTTTACGGCGAAGACCATAGACAAGAATAATGTTTGTATGGAACTTGGCTCTCCATTTACATTTATGTTTTTGGTGGGATATCATTACTTTTTGTCAAGAAAACTTTCCGAGCAAGGGTAGACACCTTAATCTTCCCAGTTCAAACATACATAATATTCGACTATAATATTATTCAATCGCAACCTTAAGGGGCAAATTCACCACTTCCCGACAAGTGTCGGATATGCTATCCGCAAGTTATCTGGCAGATACTTATTCTATCAGATAAGTTGTGGATAGCTTATCCGAAACTTATCAGGAAGTGGGGAAACAGCCCCCAAGCCATATTGAGTATCAGACGAATAAAACAAAGAAAATCCAAGCAAATGGAAAAAGCAGCTACCATCAGGAGGCATTGGAATAATACGGTATAACACAATTGTATTTTCAACCATTAACTATAGGGTACAACTTATTGTGCGGAAGTGTAGCTGTTTTTATAGCTATCTAACAGAGAGACAGACAGATGGATGGATGGACGGATGGACGGATGGACGGACAGACGGACAGACGGACAGATAGACGGACAGACGTACAGACGTGTTAAAAGAATTCTATGTCTATTCCCAGGACTCAAACTATATCTCCATACCAAATTTAAGAACAATCGGTACAAGCAGTTTGGGCGTGAAGAGGTAACAGTAAACGTACAGACAGACACGCTTCATAAGGTCACCTTCTATTCATTTCCTAAAGTTTTTCACTTCACAAATAAAATATATTTACGGGGAGCTCCCATACAATAAACGTGATTTTTTGGCCTTTTTTGCTCAATCTGTTATGCTGGAACTTGGCTGGACACGCGACCGCGTGTCTAGATGTATAGATAAGATAACGACAATATTACCAGTAGGTGACACGGCACAACTCGCATGTCGCAGGATTCCGCTGTGCAAGGCGCTGGGTGTGCGCGTGACGGCGACGGTGTTCACGGCGGCGGCGTCGCAGGCGGTGGCGGCGCGCGCCGGCTTCCAGCTGCTGCACGAGATCTCGTACGCCAACCTCGCCGACCGCGGCTTCCGCTTCCCCGGCGTCGAGCAGGACACACACTCCTCCAAACTAATGGCTTTAGTCATCGACTAACACAACACAAATATTATTCGTAGCTACCTGGCGTAGCCTATTATTGCTTGTAAAAAAAAAAAAAATTCTGTAATGTATTATACTCCTGGCAATAACTTATTAATATTAAAATATTATTCATCTTCATTGTTTATTTGCTAGGGCTCCCACACTCACACATAACCAAAGCACATAACAGCTGCGAATTCGCATCGCATCGCAAATATAATATCTGCGACAAAACTCATAATTTAGAGAAAAATAAACATCCGGACTCCAGAGACTCATAAGGCGTCTCCCAGACAGACGCAGGCAGCGGTTGCGGTGGCGCGGGCGGCGCGGCGTGGCGGTCAGTTGGATGACTTGAGAGTTCTAGGTACTATTATCTACCGCCACCGCCACCGCTGCCCGCGTCTGTCTGGGAGACGCCTAATAAAAATGATATTATATTGCGTAGTGATTGGATATTATTCCCTTTGTTGCGATGCGAATTCGCACGAATTCGCAGTTTTGTGTGAGACTCTGGTGTGGGAGCCGTTCGTAAACTTTTCTTGAAGAATAACAAGTGGCAAAAACCTTTAAGAGTAAAATACAAATTAAATACATCTAGTATTTAATTCAAACAAAACATCATAATCTTTACATAGTCGCTCCACTTTGTTTCAAAGATTAGCCTGGTTTTGGAATTAAAAATTACTGTTTCTATTAAATAAAAGGCACTATAAAATTACTCCTGCGTACCTAACTAGCCTAGTTTCATTGAAACCAGAGTGCTTTTGTGTATTGCGCACACACTTGGGCATTATAAAATTACCCCTGCGTAACTAGCCTAGTTTCATTGAAACCAGAGTGATCTTGTGTATAGCGCACACACTGGCATTATAAAATTACTCCTACGTAACTGGCTTAGTTTCATTGAAACCAGAGTGCTTTTGTGTATTGCGGCACACTTGGCACTATAAAATTGCTCCTGTGTAACTAGCCTGGTTTTATTGAAACCGGCCACCATTTTAGTCTAAATACTTGGATAATGTAATGGTTTTTGTATCCCACTAGCTGTCCCGGCAAACGTTGTTTTGCCATTTAAAGTATTTCTACTTCATCAGTTGATACATATCTTACCCCCCCTTTGTCCCCTAAGAGGGGAGGGAAAAATGTTATACACCAGATGTTAAGTTGGAAAACACAGTTAATAATAATATGAAGTAAGGTCCACTAAAGAAAAAAGTTGGATACAAAATCTGACCCCCTCTTTGGTCCCTAGATGGTTGGGATTGGGGGATGATGGGGGATTTTTATACACAAGTTGTTGAGTTGGAAGAAGACTCTGTGAAAAGTTGAAAACCGTAGGTATGCAAATCGGATCAGAAGTTTTCGTGTTAAAGAAAAAACCACCCCGCCTTGGTGACACCCACTATCGTAATATTTTAATTTCGCCATAATTTCAAAACCAAATGTCCAATTTTAATCATTCAAACACCAGATATTATCTACATAAACTGTTCTTAGTGATGAAATAATTTATTTTGATAAGGATTAATAGCATAAGTGAAATAAAGACGTTTAAATTTAAGGCCATCACAGACCTAGCTATAATATATATTAATATTTTTATAGCTAGGCATATTAATATATATTTTCTATACAATTTTCGCGTGACCACACACTTAGCTATAATATATATTTCTGGTCTCAGTGTGTTTAGTACGGTATATTAAGGTATATTAATATATATTATAGCTAAGTCTGTGACGGCCTTTAGTCAAAAAAAATTCAAGATTTTTAAATAAAAAAATGATTATTGTGCCTCACCCGACATAGATAGGTATAGCATGTCGCGGACTTTTTTGTAGATATTTATAAGATCTACAATTATTTAGAACATTTTATGGTTCTATCTTTTATAGTTTAGGCAGCGTACGCAAATTAAGTAACTTTTCTGGTTGATTTTTTACACCTTTTGTCCGAAAAACCCAAATATTTTACGGAACCCTATTTTTTTCCAAAGTAAAATTTAGCCTGTGTTCAGCAGAAATAATGTAGGATTCCAATGGTAAAAGAATTTTTCAAATCGGTCCAGTAGTTTCGGAGCCTATTCAGGACAAACAAACAAACAAAAAATCAAATCTTTCCTCTTTATAATAGTAGTGTAGATAAATGTACGGTTCCTGCTCGAAAAACTTTTATCTTTTGCGGCTTAACCGCAAAACCGATTTTGAGTAAAGGTATGGATAATTATGTCATATTAGTTTAACAAATGTACGATTCACTTGAGGATTTTGTGAAAGTTTCAAGTTCCTAGCTGTTGTCATTATTGATTACGAGCAAAAAGGCCCAAAAAAATCACGTTTCATTTCATGTTTGGGAGCCCCCCTTAAAAGGGCCCATTCACGGCAGTCCGCCGCCGTGCAGTGGACATAGCTCACTCGTTGGTTCACACTCGGTGTTTCCGGTCGGCAACACAGTGTGATGGTGTGAACCAATGAGTGAGCGGACGGCGGACTGCCGTGAATGGGCCCTTTAAATATTATCTTTATTTTATTTTTAGTATTTGTTGTTAAAGCGGCAACAGATGTTTATATATACACAATCTGTGAAAATTTCTGAAGTCTATCTATAGTGGTTCTTGAGTTACAGCCTGGAGATAGACAGACAGACGGACAGACGTCGAAGTCTTAGTACTAGGGTCCCGTTTTTACCCTTTGGGTACGGAACCCTAAAAACAACACTGATATTATGTTAAGAAATATAATGTTTTCCACGCTAGAATCTAGATGGCAGCAGCAGCATAGACATAGACTATAGACATATCTAATGCCGCGGCCGCATATGCGTAGTGCTTCGCGCTAAAACCGATACTATTGGACGATCTGCGTGTATCGTCCAATAGTATCGTCTCATAAGTCATAGCACGAAGCTTCGGACGATAGACGCAGGTGCGGACAGGCCGTCATAAGTGCTTATTCCATTTGACTAAATTTAGAAGTTCTAATTAGAATCCTAAAAAGAAGACTAATTAGAAGCTTCTTAATCCACTTGTCCTAATTTAGTAACTAAATCAGTTGTGACGACGACGCGGCGATTTTGGCCAGACGTCTTCTTAATTTCTGTCAAAGCAACAAAAAATTGGTTTTCTCATAGGCTTAGCTGTTGGCTCAATGAAAATCAAAATAAATAAAAGGTAAAAAAGATGGTTGAAAGAATTTTTGCTCCACGAAAAATTATGAATTATGAACTTTCTGAACTAAGTACTTGGAACCAGCAGACTTTAGAAATTACCTACGAATGGATACCAGATCGTATAACATAATAATAATATAATATATTGACTTTAATACAGATTTAGCAGTTCCCACTACAGATAAAAGATTGAAAACATCAGCTGGCAACACTAATTTAAGTGCTTATTCTATTTGACTAAATTTAGACGTCTAAACTAAATTTAGTCAAGTGAAATAACATTTATGCCGCGACCGCATATGCGTGGTGCGTCGCGCCAAAGCCGATACTATTGGACGATCTGCGTGTATCGTCCAATAGAATTGTCTCGTCGCACGAAGCTTCGGACGATACACGCAGATGCGGCCGGGCCGTCATAAGTGCTTATTCCATTTGACTAAATTTAGAAGTTCTAATTAGAATCCTAAAAAGAAGACTAATTAGAAGCTTCTTAATCCACTTGTCCTAATTTAGTAACTAAATCAGTTGTGACGACGACGCGGCGATTTTGGCCAGACGTCTTCTTAATTTCTGTCAAAGCAACAAAAAATTGGTTTTCTCATAGGCTTAGCTGTTGGCTCAATGAAAATCAAAATAAATAAAAGGTAAAAAAGATGGTTGAAAGAATTTTTGCTCCACGAAAAATTATGAATTATGAACTTTCTGAACTAAGTACTTGGAACCAGCAGACTTTAGAAATTACCTACGAATGGATACCAGATCGTATAACATAATAATATTATAATATATTGACTTTAATACAGATTTAGCAGTTACCACTACAGATAAAAGATTGAAACCATCAGCTGGCAACACTAATTTAAGTGCTTATTCTATTTGACTAAATTTAGACGTCTAAACTAAATTTAGTCAAGTGAAATAACATTTTAATTTTATTTTTATTTTAACGCGACCGCATATGCGTGGTGCGTCGCGCCAAAGCCGATACTATTGGACGATCTGCGTGTATCGTCCAATAGAATTGTCTCGTCGCACGAAGCTTCGGACGATACACGCAGATGCGGCCGGGCCGTTAGAAAGCTAGGATCCTAATTAGTGTACTAAATCGGAGAAAGTGTGGCTTCTGACTGACTAACAGTGCTGCCAGATGGTTTCAGTATATTATAAGTCTATGGTTTCAACCACATTCAACCAACCTTTTATCTGTAGTGGAAACTGCAGTCGTGTTCGTTTCGTTTTCTTCTTCTTCTTCTTCTTTTTATTATGGCATTTCAATGCACATTGCACATGCGCAATAGGGACCGTGCAGAAACTATAGAGGGCGTCGCAATTCGACAGCAGCGCCACGATGCGAGTAAAAGACGTAACTTGTGAGTGACTTTGACTTCGCATTCTCCTTGACCCTGGCTAGTTTATGAGTGTTTTTTTATGTTTTACACTATAAAATGATATAATACTTACACTCCCAAGTGGCCACATGCGGCCGCGAGAACATCCAAGAATCCGCGATCGAAATATTAAAGTTAAAGACTAGATGACGCCCGCAAATCCGTTGCGCCAAAAATCATTTATCGCGCGAGAACCGTACATTTTCCCGGGATAAAAAGTATCCTATGTCCTTTCCCGGGGCTTAAAGTAAATCCATACCAAATTTCAGCAAAATTGGTTTAGCGGTTTGGGCGTGAAGTGCTAACAGACAGACACACTCGCATTTATAATATTAAGTATATTTTTATAATATTAAATATAATATTAAGGGTTTCTACTTTCTACCCGTAAACAAAGAATGGAAGAGTGAATAAAAATGTATAAAGCTTATCTAGTTAACTAAGAAAAAATCTGAAAAAGTAATTAATAGCATCCATCAGCATAGAGAGTAAAAACTTGATAAATATTGCAATAAAATAATGAAGCTATGCAAAAATGCTTATATTATTAATTACTAAAAATGCTTGTGGTTAATAAAATAAAACAAGTTCACTAAAATAAATGCTTTTATTTCAACCTTCTGCGATTCGATCCATACCATCTTCACAACTTTTGTCTGTCACTATTTTTAACTAATTTCAGTCTGGATCTCATAAGTGTAAACACCATTTAGGTATGTATTCTTTAAATAACACAAAGACTGCACTACTAATCTTTTTCTTACTTCAAGAATCATCCTTTTGAGAACCAACACTTTGACAAAATGGTTCAAGTTCAATACTATCCTCAGTGTTGAATTCCTGGCAGGACTTCTCCAAATAATTATCCTTACTTTTGATGCAACTTTATGCCAATTAAATGAGCGGTGCCTATGTATGTATATCAATTAAGATGGAAGCCAGTTTGGATGTTTACTGAAAGAAAGCAATGGTTATAGGTTATGTTCATATTGTGTTCATAAAAAATTAATTTACGGTTATAATCTACAAAATTTAGTGTTTTTACTAGTCTACACATAACACTCATGGAACTTTTTAAATACTTACGTATATTTTTACCGCCTTTTATCCATTTCTTTCGTTTTTCAATAAGCAAAGCCATGTGAATATTTTGGAAGAAAAATAGTAAAATTTTACATCGTTCGATTTGCCATTATATTTCTTGGATGTATTAGAACATCCGGGAACACAACAATACATTTCAATTCTTGAAAATACTCAGAATTTGTTAAGAAATCTTCTAATTTTCCGTAGCTTCACTAGAGCTTGACAGTAAAATTTTCGTAAAAGTTTCGGCTATTCGCCACTTGTGGCAGTGTCGTCGCTCTGCACGGTCCCTATATTAAAAAATTATTAGTGTCAGTGTAAATGTCATGTTCTAAAATCTGACAGAAATTGTATGAACATGACACAATTATGAAGTTGACACTTGACAGGCAGCTGCCAAACTGCGAAAAAAGCCGCGCATGCGTAGTTGAAAAATGAAACGAACAGCTTATGTCTATCGTGCATTTGTCTATGGTTGTATTTCAGATGGTTTATAAAAGAATTGGCTTCGGCCTTCACTATCATTCATTGAATGGAGAAAGCATAGAAATGGCTGTATGGGCATTTGGGCAACGCTCCCTTTGCCTGTCCTGACCGGGATGAATTAAACAAAAAATGTCTATGGTTGTCATTGAGGTAATAATATGGTTGTCAACATAAACCTATAAACCTATAATGCATAGACGAACAAAGAGTGCGAGAGAGAAGAAAATCCTTTATGGAATTATAACAAGATGAAAAGAGAGAGGCAGTTTAATGTGAACTGTAACCACTTTTATTTGACAGGTCGTCACAAGTCGACACGCGTTTTTGTGCCCTTTCAGTATTTGAAATTTATTGTTTAAATCGTTTGTTATTTTTAACAAATACTATTATATATAGCAATGATAACTTGTTCTGTGAGTGATTGCAGTGTAAATCATAGGAATAATCCTGAAAAATATACATTTCACAGGTAATTAATCTTCATGTCCTAGTTGCTACGATGTGTTTATTTTTGCTATATTCTGTCTTTAGTTCTGTATTTAGATTTATTTTGTAGAAACACATAATATTATTATTATTGAAGAAAGCTGTCCTATTCATTGCCTAATATGGTCAAATATCTTCTGATTGGTCAACTTACCCGTGGTGTTTTGCTATCTCCCTCGCTCTCATGGGAGATCTTGGTTACCTTTCTCTTTCATGATGCAGCCAGCAGCGCTTCCGGCGAGGGCTTCCTCATAGGAGTCTCCAATGAACCAGCAAGCGCTTGTTCCATAATATTATGTGTTTCTTGTCCATATAATATCTGTTTTGTTGTATTGCAAAACAGTTTTATTATATGTCCTACGAAACACATAATATTATTATTATTGGAGACCTGTTTGATTTCTGCTGGTGAAAGAGTAGAATTGATTATTCTTATCTACTAAAAAGACGCTATGTGATTCTGAATTCAATATTTAATAAAATGTACAATGTCCTTGACCTTCTTCATTCATCCTTGAACCTCTTTAAAGCAAAAATAATGTTATTTATCCTCTAATATTATATTCCTTAGCATCCAGATTCCTTTGAAAATTTGAAGATAAACATGGTAAACACTAAAAAAGGGGAGAAAATAATTTACATAACTGGTAACCTACTACCTATTATGTTCCTAAAATCCTTCTGGTCCTCTGCTTATTATTCCCTTATATTCGAATAATTATTGTTGTCTCTTTAATAAATACAATACTTACCTACTATTTCTAGTTTTATTATTTCAATCTCCTCTTCTATCTGAGATTGCGAAATCTTAATTATTTAACTACTCCTCATAATGTTAGTTTACGAGGTAATTTTTTATTTACTATATTAATTATAAACAAAGCCTTCTATTGTTATTGTTTAGCAGCCGTACTCAGAGTGGGACATAATTACTTAAATGTAGTTAATTCAAAATCTTGACGCAAGCCCCCCACATTCTCTATCCAACTCTTCATTCAGCTGAAGGTTAGTCACGATTAAATGTCTCTGAGTGTGCTGGTAAGGACACATCTTGCTCTTTCCGTGCTACACTCGGAGTGGGACATCAATTAGGTACTTAAAATATTGTAATTATTTCAAAATGTTAACCTAAGCTCCTTACCTATCTGTCAAACTATTCATTAAACCGAAGGTCACTTATAATTAAAACTCTCTGAGTATGGCAAATAGGACCGTGGTCACCTAATATTATTAGACTAGACAACCTACTATTTTTCAAATGGTAATTGAAATAAAATAAATCAACATTCAGCAGTTATAAATTTTGAAAATTTTCTCTTGGTAGATTCTCACTACCCTTGTCATTGTCTCAACTCATTCTGACATTGGCAATTCACTAAGCAGCCAAGTTATTTAAAAAGAGGAAGAAGAGGAACTACTTTACAGAGTACTTCTTCTATTTATTATTATATTTATTCAGCCAACTCTTAGAGGCAACTGCGGGTCTGAATGCTACCTGTAGGAGCCGCTGCATTTACCTCTTTGAAAATGTATCTGATCCCTCTTGCTACTATTGATTTAGTTGCAATTTTAATCTGACCTGATACGGTGGCTACCTGATCTCCTCAGGATTGTGTAAGATTTATTAGTCTTTCAATATCTATAACTTACAAGACCTATTTCAGGGCTTTTTATAACTTACAGGATATATTAGCTTCTTTAATAGCCTGATTATGTCCATAGGACTCTGTCCTAGGGCTAACTCTAGGCCACACTGTTACTGTGCCCCTCCTAATGAAACAAAAATTTTCCTCTAGCTACCTCAAACTGTTGGGTCTTGTAACTGTCTGCCCGATACTAAGAGTAATATTAGTTGTTACTCTTTAATGTTCTCTTAGATATCTCAATTAGTGTTTCTTTGGAGAGTTCTATTATCCCTGTAAATAATATTATGTTAGTGTTCCAAATAAATAATCTTTTCTACGTCTTGCTATTGCCCCTAGTAATCTAGTTTATAAATGTTTACCTTATATAAAAAACCCCTTTTGGTAGTATTTATGGAGCCCTAGTACAATAATAATAATATCTTTGTTTCAGGCCAAATAGCCCATATTGTATCCTAACAGTTACGGATTATTACTTCTTGTTACAATTTAGTTTTTGACTCAAGATCTTCTCTTTTAGGTATAAATATGCTAGGAATCCAGCTACATCTTTTCCACCCTTTGGTATGGGTGACCCTGGATTTACCTGTTATATGCGACACCAGTCTGTACCTCCTTGTATTAGTGCTCTGTATGTCTTTAATGTTTATTATATACGCAGAAAATCTGAGTTCTTTTTAAGGAATGGAACCTGACCCAACTGCCCCCCCCCCCCTAATTTTCCAGGCTATTGTTGTATTATGTCTGCCTGAGTGGGGGTCTATTGTGCAAGTCCTCATATGGGGGATAGTAATCTTAGGTGATATCTGGGTCTTAATTATGGATGTTGCCCCAAGAAGCATTGCTTCTATTGAGGAACTATTTCTTTGGCACCTTACCTGTGTTGCAGCTCCTAAGGTATTAAAGTACTATTTGGGAGATTGGTGAAAATATCCAAACTAATGGTGCTGCCCTCTTTGCCTAGAGGTATCACAAAATGTTACAGCACCGTCTCTCAAGTCCCATGCAACATGTAATTGCATCATGGCTGATCTTCTCTAAGCGAGCAAGTATAGCCGTTGGGACACCCCATATTGAAAAAGGCCTCCGAGGCCTGGGGTAACAAGTGCCCTTCCGGCACGGGTATGTTATGAGACATCTAACCCTCTTGCCACCCTATATCGAGAAAGGCCTCTCAGGCCTGGGGTGACAAGTGCTCCTGCGGCCTGGGTTTGTTGAGAGATAGGATACCCCTTTCTCGCCCCCTATTGAAAATGGCCTTCGAGGGCTGGGGTAACAGGTGCTCCTCCAGCACGTTTATGTTGTGAGATAGCCACCTTTATAACACCCCCTCTTAAAATGGCCCTTAAGGCCTGGGGTAACAAGTGCACTTCCGGCACCGGTTTGTAATGAGACTGTCTGTCTACTCTACTGCTGTGTCTGTCTGGCAGAAAAGCTGCTGTTAATGTTATTTTTAACAATATAATATAATCTTGTAGTTAAAATTAGTAATTTTATAATTAAAACTAAATTTAATTGAAACTAAATTTACAAAATCTTTTGCTTTTCTGCCAACCTTAATGTCAGTTTTAACAAGTCTAAGGAATGGGTCCCTCCCTCATCTCCTCTGTACGCTATGAGCGTCCTGTTGTATGACTAAGTAAAAGTATAGGAATAGCATATGTATGAGTAGTTTCTGACACTTTGTTATTGCTACCAAGCTGCATACATTTGCTGCCCCTTTTGTCTGAGTGCCACCCTCTCCGGTGTGGTCACCCAAAACTCCTGATTACTACTTCTGTTTTAGCTTGGCACCTCAGCTTGTGTCTGCAGCATCCGCTGTCAGAAAGTGGAATACCTCCCTTTTTATAGTGGTTTATAGGGCTGATTTTAGGGCCTGTCACCCTGTCGCTGATGTCGCGGCTGCTCTAGTATTTAAAGCATTTGCCTTAATCTGTTTTCCTTGAATTTATTAGGAAAACCCATTGATAGGGTATTTGACACTGTAAACGGCTCTGAGGTGTTGAGATGTTTGCAAGTGTAGAGATCCCCCTGGGGATTGTAGTTCTCTAACAGTACAGCTATTCCTGTTTGTTAATTGACTTATGAGTCTGCTTACCTTTATGTCTTTTCTGCTAACAGAAAGTTAAATTCCTAAGGTGTCACTCATGATCATTGACCTAAGCTCACAATGCACAACCTCTTATATTTGAACCAAAATCTGTCTAGGTCTTGGAATTGATCTTGCGGCTTAAATTTGTTCAAGTTTCTATTACTCTGGGAATATTTGACGCTACGTATAGTGTCACCTTGTTTAGTATGCCTAAACCTAGACCCCCTAAGTTTAGTATGGGTCCCGAGCTGCAGTCTAGTTTTCTTATTAACTACTAGCCCCCCTTCTAGGATATATCAGGGGTTGCCCTGTTTTGAAATTTAATATTAATAATTTTGAGGGAAAATACCTAGGTGATCTGACTTTTTTTTTTTTTTTTTTTTTTTTTTTTGTTAGGGAATGTAAGATCCTATAAATAACTATAGTATAACTTTGTTGTCACCAAGTGTATTCCCTGCGACTCTAAGCTTTCTATAGAGCAGTCCCTCCCCCGGAACTTTTATGGCTATTTCTGTTCGTGTTCAGGACCTGGTTTATTCCTTTCTAACCTGGTTATTATTGTGGGGTGAGGAATTAATACTCTTTATAATTTGTCTTGAATTATTTACCCTATTAGATGTTGTTGATTATGTAGGTATTTTTATATCCTATCTATTATATACCTGTCCTGTCTAAAAGTCGCTAACCCTTCTTGTGCGCCTCCTAAAGACTGTCCTAATGGTTGCAGTTTCTCCTGACTAAATAGATATTCAGCTCTTCTACTTAGGTACATAGTGACTAAATTTCGGAGTTAGGGTTTAGATTATGTACAGCCCAGTCTACGAAATTCTGCATGTCTTGTTTTTTATTAATCTTTAACGCCACAAGGGTTCGAGTGGCAGAGTACGCCTCTTAGGCTAGATCTATAGAGATCCTCTATACATTCTGTTCTCGCCTCTGGTATCCTGTTCTAAACTTGTGTGTTATTACAATTTGTTCTAGAGTTTACCAGAAATGGCTGAGACTAAGACGTTGTAGGTATACTTGGTTGAGGTGTAACTCACCTATTTCTCTAGGTTATTGACATGGTCGGAGTAACGCCAGCTTTTGTGCCTGGGGCTGATGTCTGAACAGCCATCCTCCGAAGACCGAGGACGATGAGTTCTGACTCTCGTCACTCCACTTGTATCTCGAAAGAACACCTATCAGCTATCACTCACAGAGTTCTTTAACCACTCGCGCCACTCACCTGGTGACCGTCGATAGGTCACACTTGAGTGGTATTTGCTCATCACCACGTGCACCGCTTGTTTACAAACAGATGAGCAAACCAAAGTGAGATAAAAATTAGATTCACTTTAAATTTCTATAAAAAGGAATTGATTTAATTTTACTTTAGGTAATTTACACTAAAATTTTAACAATTTGACCGAAAAAGGCGAAATTCGATGTTCGCCATTGCAATGAAAAAGACGCTATGAGGAAGCCCTCGCCGGAAGCGCTGCTGGCTGCATCATGAAAGAGAAAGGTAACCAAGATCTCCCATGAGAGCGAGGGAGATAGCAAAACACCACGGGTAAGTTGACCAATCAGAAGATATTTGACCATATTAGGCAATGAATAGGACAGCTTTCTTCAATAATAATAATATTATGTGTTTCGTAGGACATATAATATCAATCCTCCCTTTTACTTTCATATTTTGCGTAACTAAAGGTACTATTGTTCTTAAATTACACAATTTTTGAAGAAAAATTTTTCATAAAAATTTTTTACATATTCGCTAGTGCTTGAATCAAATTTATCGATATACTTATCGGTATTTAAAGACAAAGACAAAGAAATATTTATTGCTTATAACTGTGTTACAAAGGTGTTACAGATTTGTTGGTTTCAACAGTTTACCCGTTCGGGCATGCAATTTTATGTAATATCAAGCCAAGTTCCAGCATAACAGAATTTCATTTTACAACAGTATTAGATTTGATTAATTTATAGTGATTAAAATACCTAATATATTGAATCCTAATTTATAATAACATAAAACCAATCTAAAAATGTAATAGGTGTGTAAGAGTATTATGATATGTATTTAATTTAAGAATAAATAAAATACTAAGTGTGTTGTTTACTTTCAACATTATATTTGCATTTCTAATAATGTAAGGGCTGATTTTTCTGATAGCTTTTACCTGAGTAATAAATAAGTAACTTTATAATGTGTATCTTATTTACCCTTATAAGAACCTCATGTCATAACATATCCGACGATTGAAAAATCACCCCAAACGACAATGTGTGTCTTAGATACTTTTCAATCGTCACCTTTTTTTCTGCCAAATAAAATATATGGTACCTAATTTGAAATAGAAAATCTGCCAAAGTTGTATATTATTTATTTCTCATAGAAACTCAGGTAAACTAACTCGAACGCACAGTGTATTTTTTGTCCAAAAAATTGGCCATGCCATTTTTATTACTTAATTTTATAGGATTTGTGATTATAAATGCAGGACGAGAGTACCTGACTGCCCAATTCCTATAGAAGAATGCAAATTAGTACTTGAAAAAAAATTCTATGATTTCCAGAAAGAAACATAGAAACAGTTATAGCTCAAAAGTTTGATATTCTTTTAAGAATTTATTAATTGGTGTAACGCGGGTTTTTAAAAAGCGGGTACATCCCTATTGCGTCACTATTCGCCATCCCTATAACACCTCCCCTCCCGCACCGCGGGCCACTCCGGCGCCGATCGCGCGTGGTCCGCTGGCCAGTAGGATTTTGACAATCGAGCGGCGCGCTGTGAAAATTCCCGTGCTCCAAAATTCACGCGATCCTCCGCGCCTCACTCATGTTTATACCAGCGACGTTATGTTCCCGCTGGCCTATAATTGTGATTCTCTTTTCGTTTTGTTAACGTAAATGTGTAACCTTAGTTATTGAATAAATGACTTTCAAAACTGAAGTGTTAAACTGGCGCCCATACTAGTGGCCCGAATCCCGCGGCTCGGACATTTTACGTACATAATTACGTAAAATAGTGTAGGTAAATACCTAACCCGCTTGTGTGGCAGAGGCACGGACCTCCTACGTGATACGATGACGAGAACACGACAGGACGCGCTCCGGCATCGTCAACAAGATGGCGACGGCACGCCAACCGAGACCGGCGACGAAGACAATACCGGCGAGTTTGGCCGCGCTGAGCAACCTGCGGAAGGCACGAGGCAACCGCAGGCACCAGCATACCAGCTCCCCGAGCAATTTCTATCTACGCTGGTAGATAGCATCACACGCGCTCAAGCTGAAGCGAACAGAACCCTTATCAGCTCACTGATGACATCCGCCTTAGACTTCAGGGCTTCCACCCCGGTGGCGTCGACGTCATTAGCATGCGCGCCCGGCGGCAACTTTACGAAGTGCACCGCCAGATTCGACGGGTCATCCCACGACGGCGAAGTATTGGAGGCATTCCTCGACGCCGTCGAGATATTCAAGGACTGCGCAGCCGTCAGCGACGAGAATGCTCTGCGTGGATTACCAATGCTCCTGGAAGGCGACGCGGCGATATGGTGGAGAGGCGTCAAGTCATCGGTCGCGACGTGGCACGACGCGCTCGCCCGACTCCGCGCAATCTACGGCGTCGCTCAACCGGCATACAAAATATTTAGACTGATTTTCGCGTCTGAACAACAAAATAACGAACGCGCCGAAGTTATGTTGTGTAAAGTCCGCGCTTTATTCGCTAAGTTGCCCTATAAAGTAGATGAAGTTATGCAAGTAGATATGTGTTACGGTTTATTATGTAATAGGCTTAAGAAAAGAGTGCCCCGCGAGTCTGTAAGTAGTTTAGATGAGTTACTGTGTAACACGAGGATCGCGGAGGATAACATGAAGGAATATCACGTAAGTACCGATGTTATTAAAACACATAAGTCGCAAACTATACCTACTTCTACTGGCCAGCACCCCGCGCGATCCAATTCGCCTCCCACGAGTACCTATGCTCCGCGTAATAAAAACAGGCCACGTTGCAGCTACTGTAGAGCTTTCGGTCATATTAGTGACGAATGTCGTCATCGCGAGAAAACTTCTCAAATAGGTAGTAAGGGTAACGACCCCAGTAGTTCACCTAAAGTTGTTCGATGTTATGGTTGCGGTAAGATTGGTGTCGTGAGGGCGAAATGTGATGTTTGTAACCCGGGAACGCCGACTTCGATGCCGGCGAAAAAAGGGGAGACGGGGCTGAATAGTGCGACATTTAATTATACCGACTCGAATAGGGATGTTACATCGAGTTGTGATTTTTGTTATTGTTTCGATAAGGGTAGTGACACACATGTACACTTAGGTAGTGTAACAGTCGCGTGCGAAAATTCATCGCCCCCTATGGTGAATATCCATGTTAAGGGTCGTAACGGTGTGGCAATAGTCGATACGGGTGCTACGCATTGCATCGCGAGTCCTATGTTGCACCGAATTTTAGTCGACGCGGGAGTACAATTTAAGGAATCCCGCCGCGTTGTACGTTTGGCTGACGGGTCTCAGATACCGCGGGACTTGTTGTCAGCCGAGGTCACAGTCACGATCAAAGGTCGTGAAGTAACGAGTGAGTTCCTGGTACTGCCCGGGGATGAGACTAAAACACTATTGGGTGTCGAGTTCTTATCCCGGGCCGGTATGGTACTGGATGTTGCTCGAGGTAAGTGGAAGTTCGCGGACGATCCCGAACTTGTTTATGACTTTGTGTATACCTACTCCCTTAGCCCAGCTGGCACGGAGCTGTTGCGCGCCAACACCACGCAGCATTCGTTGCGTGAAGACGAAGGAACGAAGTTGTCAGGGGAAGAAAGGCGCATTCTCAACGAATTCATCAGTGACAGAACGGCCCAATTTGCGCGCCACGGTCCTGCCACGGAGTTCGCTACCCACCGCATAAAGGTGAGTCCAGACCAGGAACCCATTGCTAGCCCGCCGTACAGGAGGTCCCAGAAACGGAAGGAGGCGTTGCAAGAGTTCGACCCCGGCATCGAATACACACCCGGACGCTCAAATGTGGTCGCAGATACGCTGTCGCGGCCCGTTTGTTCGCAGGACCCGGTGTGCGACATAGGTCTCACCGTTGTAGGTATGCCGAAGCGGAGCAGAGGTGACATCCGCGATAATCAGCTAATGGACCCAGAGGTTCGCGAAATTATTGAGGACTTGGAGTCCGACGAACCCTCTAGGGGGAGACCATGGTCCGACCGCGGATATACGCTCTCCGATGGGATCCTTTACAGGTACTGCTTAGAGTCCGACGACGGAGAGGACGCATGCTTGGTTGTGCCCGAGCACGAACGCAGGCAAGTGATGGCCGACCTCCATGATGCACCCACAGCAGGTCATTACGGAGTGGAGCGCACCTTGAGCCGCGTTCGGTCTCGCTACTATTGGCCTGGCATGCGCACATTCGTCACTAATTATATTAAGGAACGTGTCTCCTGCCAGAGGTGTAAGGCCGACAACTGTAAAGCAGCGGGGACGCTGCAACATTTCTCCGGTCAGGTAGAACCCCCCGTCGGGGGGAAACGCAAACGTGGAAGGGCGCGTAGGTACTTAGATAACTAGCCCAACTGCGAGGCGCTTAGTTAGGCTAGAGGGGGAGGATGTAACGCGGGTTTTTAAAAAGCGGGTACATCCCTATTGCGTCACTATTCGCCATCCCTATAACACCTCCCCTCCCGCACCGCGGGCCACTCCGGCGCCGATCGCGCGTGGTCCGCTGGCCAGTAGGATTTTGACAATCGAGCGGCGCGCTGTGAAAATTCCCGTGCTCCAAAATTCACGCGATCCTCCGCGCCTCACTCATGTTTATACCAGCGACGTTATGTTCCCGCTGGCCTATAATTGTGATTCTCTTTTCGTTTTGTTAACGTAAATGTGTAACCTTAGTTATTGAATAAATGACTTTCAAAACTGAAGTGTTAAATTGGTCTAAATAGTGTCTTAAAAGCCCTACGATAGCGAAAAACATCCAGGCTTTATTTGTTCAAGATAACGTATTTATGACTGACTTTATAAATTTATGTTTAAATTTTTTTTTAACGTCATTTCTTTTCATATTTGGATTTGAAACTAAGACTGAAATATTCTTTTTATTGATACTTATAACCCAAAAAAAATGGGATCCAAATGAGGCGGGGCATCGGAGTTATTCAATTTTATATAATTTTGGATAGGGTTGTCACCGCATAGTTCACATAGTTTAATAATATTTGAAATAGGTTTTTATAATATGCTCAAAAAAAAACAAAGTTCAAATGAGTAAAAAATGTTGGTACAGAAATATTGACAACCCTAAAACCATAGTTACCAAGAAAACTTTAGAAGCCTTTAACTTCGGTGCCCTTTATTATTTGGATCTAAATTTTTTTACACGAATTCTTGTATATTTAAGTAGCAATTCTGTAAAATCCAAATAATTAGAAATACGTTCATAATAAATTAAAGAAAAAAAAACGTAAATCGTAAGTAAATCTTTAAACACTTATTTAAGAAATATGTAAATCAGGTTAAATTGTGTGTTTTTTTTTATTATTGTCGATCAGAATAATCAAGAAGACAATTAAGTAAATATTTAAAAAGTTATGGCAGTTTTTAATTTTATTGAAAAAAAATTAAAAGTGTTTTTTTATTGTTCATAATAAGAAATTAACACATGTAAATACTAATAAATTACTTACATAACATTTTCTGTTCAAGATTTCCAAAAAAAAAGGCATGGCCAATTTTTTGGACAAAAAATACACTGTGGAACGGACTATACTATCGATAGTAAAAGATACATCACTAGCACACGCATACATTGACAGATCGAAAATCGTCACGCATTTTCGGGTTGTCAGGTGGTCTTTACGTCAGTATATTATAAGTCTATGGTTGGGTCGATTTTCGGGAGTGGCGGGAAAAGTTGAAAATTTTTTCAGCACTGAAAATTTAATTTGATTTTTATTGTAAAAAGTTGTATAATTGTAGAATATTGGTCGTATTGTATATATTTTTTAATTGTATATAATTATTTCTTCGTTTTGTTGGTAAGTTTTTTAATTATATAAAAGTCCCTTCACGGGACCAGGCGCGCCGCGATGTCTCAGCGGCCGTCCAAACGGAAGAAGAAGAGACTAATATCGTCTAGTCCGGTGGATGATCAGGCTGAGTCGAGTAGCTCTGAACAGTCTGAGCCCACAGAGGAATGTAACAAATATGCTCCTTATAGAGTAAATGATTACAGCCGTCGCTATCCAGAGGACAGCGCAGCTGGATTTGAATTTGTAGTTTTTGTGGAAAGCACAGGTGAAACTCCTATAGGTACTCGCGACCTCATGGGTTTAAGTCGTATTTTCCAACAATCGATTAAGGGTATATCTTTCTTGAGAAAAATTAATAAATTCAAAGTTGGAGTCTATTTTAATCGGCCGAATTTAGCTAACGCATTTCTTGAAAATACTACTTTTTTACGAGACCAAAATTTAAAAGCAAGCATTCCAGCTGGTAGCACGGAGTTGACTGGTGTCATTAACTCCGTACCGACCGAAATGTCCAATCAAAAAATTTATAAAGCAATTTCGAGTAGTACAAAAAGGGTAATATGTGTACGTAGATTAATGAGAAAAGCTAAGGTTAACAACAGCTTTGTGCTGCAACCAACGCAATCAGTGGCAATTACTTTTTCGTGCTCTACATCATTGCCTGAATATGTTTTAATAAATATGTGGCGATTTCCTGTTACGACATATATTCCACCAGTGAAACAGTGTTATAAATGTTTAAGATACGGACATTTAGCAAAGTTTTGTAAGAATGCAGAGCGTTGCTCGATCTGTGCCGAGGCTCACAATTATAAAAATTGTACCCAAAGCCCAGATAAAGCTGTTTGCGTACATTGCAAAGGTAGCCATTTATCTATATCTGGAGAATGTACGGTTAAAAAAATGAAAATAGAAGAAAATAAAAAAAAGTATACAACTACATCATATGCAGACCTTTTTAATAATAAATTACAAAATTTCCCTTCATTAAATGAAAACACAAATAGTAAAGACTTATTAAATGTACTTCTCTCAAATAAAAACGCACTTACATTACTCACAGAATGTTTAATTAAAGCTATTACTCTGAACAAGACTCAAAATGCAAGCATTAACTCACAGCTTCTTTCAGAAACAATAAAAGAAACTATAAAAGAAAAAAATAATAATCTTTCACATTCTCTGCCCAAGTAAATATTATGCAATGGAACAGTCAAAGCTTGCCAAGTAATAAATATGAACTACAAAAATTTTTATTAGATAATTCCATCCACATTTGTATAATTAGTGAAACGTGGCTCAAACCACATATCACATTTAACATGAAAGGATACTCTATTGTGAGAAATGACTGTGGTAATAATCACAATGGAGTAGCCATATTAATTCATAACACTATAGTCTATAACAAAATTAATACATTTTATGATGATTCTTTACAAAATATTGTTGTTCAGATTCAAATTTTTCAGAAACAAATTTCGATCGTAAGTTTTTACAGCCCAGGAAGCTGTACTCCTGAATTTAATAAGAAAAAATTTAATGATTTAATACAGACTATTCCGAAACCGATAATTTTTGCTGGAGACTTTAACGCGCATCATACGTTATGGGGTTGCGGCAAAGTTGACGCGCGAGGGAGAGATATTGTAGATGTCGCTGATGAGAATGATTTGGTTCTCTTGAATGATGGACGTCCAACCACTGTAGGGTCGCATAGATGGAAGCCAAATGCACTAGATCTGACTTTTGTTTCGGCGTCGTTAGCGTTATTTTGTGAATGGCAAGTTTCTTCGGACTCATTAGGTAGTTATCATTTACCAACTCTGACAACACTGAATCTTTCTCCATCATTCTCTTCCCATAGTAACTTGTCACAGACATTTGAAAGTTTTCCTCTTCACACGAATCTGAAAACAGTAAATTGGGATTTGTATGAAAAAACTGTTAATCAGAAACTAAAAAATTTTCAAATTGAAACATGCGATTTAATCGACAGTTATAATAGATTCTGTGCGCTTATAATTCAAACTGTTGATAAATGTGGCACATTTGTCAACGGTTTGAATAAGCCTAAGTTCTGCACCCCAACTGCTAATTCTGTTTCTCAAAGTTCTGCCTGTAGTAACAGTAAAAAAAAAGTTAAAATTCCATTAGTATGGTGGAATGAAAAATGTTCCAAGGCTGTACATGATTGTCGTCAAGCCTATGCGCGGTTTAAAGCGAATTCTTGTATTGAAACTTTTGTTGAATTTAAGCGTCTTCAGGCACATAAAAAACGCATATTGAAACAAGAGCGAAGACTTTCTTGGGAAAACTTTTGTAAATCTGTTAGTAGATTAACTCCTATGAGTCAAATTTGGATGAAAATTAAAAAATTCAATCGAAGTTATACACCTAGAAGTAGTTTCATTGATAGTGAATGGATATTACAGTTTTTAAATAAATATACTCCAGATACAGTACCAAATAATTATAAGAACAGTAATTCCAATGTGACAACATCTTCAAATTCTTTTTTAGTAGAGAGTTTTACACTTGAAGAGCTGAAAGCAGCCATAAAATCTCGTAAAGATTCTGCTTGTGGTCTAGATTGTTTATCTTATAAAATGTTTAAATTGTTAGACACCAATAATATGAAGTTGTTTCTTAATCTATTAAATTCATTGTGGTGCCATTCCATGATTCCTGAACAGTGGAAAACAGATTGTCTCGTTCCAATATTAAAACCCGGAAAGGATATAAATGTTGCAGATTCATATAGACCTATAACTTTAAGTTCTTGTGTTGGCAAAATATTTGAACAGCTTATTAAACAGCGATTGGAATTTTTTATAGAAAGAAATCATATTTTACCTAGTAATCAGTTCGGTTTTCGGCGTGGCCGTTCGGCTAGAGAGAGCTTGACTCATTTTTGTTTGGACATTCACAATGCTCTGTCTTATAATTCAATATTGGTTGGTATTTTCTTTGATGTCGTTGGCGCATATAATAATGTCAATTTGGAAAAACTTTCAAATATTTTAACTTCTTTACAATTACCTGAAAAATTGGTAAATTGGGTGTATCATTTTCTTAGTGGTCGTAAATTATTTGTGAAATTTGAAAATAAACTGATTGGTCCAAGGTACTCCTACAAAGGAATAAGTCAAGGTGGAATTCTCAGTCCTTTACTATTTATTTTGTATATATATAAGTTAAATATTGTCTTAGGTCAAAACATTACTAACCTACAGTTTGTAGATGACTTAACTATATATTGTACTGCAGACAACTTGTCTGCAGCTATTGAAAATCTCAGAGTTGCTCTCCTCGGCCTTAAGGCCTATTATGATGATCTGGGCTTGGACATCAGCTCTGAAAAAAGCAAAGTTTTAGTTTTTTCAAAAAAACCTAGCAAAACAACAAACATTGTCCTACAATATGGAGATAGTAAGTTAGCAGTTGACAATACTGTTAGATTCTTAGGTGTGATTTTTCAGAACTCCTTCAAATTTAATAAATATATTGATTACTTAGCAAACAGGGCTTTAAAGGCTTGCAATATATTAAAGTCTTTAGCAGGCACATATTGGGGAGCTGATCCAAAAATTTTATTAATTCTTTACAAGGCTATTGTAAGAAGCCATTTTGAATATGGTTATGTATGCTTTGCTTCTATTCCACATTTTGTTGATAGACTAGATAAAGTTCAAAATAGGTGCTTACGGATTGTGCTTGGTGCGATGTGTTCCACACCCATAATATCAATGCAGGTTGAATGTAACATCCCTCCTTTGAAAATTCGCTTTAAATATTTAACATACAGGTTTTTGTTGAGAATTTCATCCATAAAAAATCATCCTCTTCTTGTAAAATTGCAGAGTGGTTCTTCTTCCTCTATTTTATCACACTACCTACCTGAAATTGTAAAAATAAAGCAAGACTATAACTTACATGAAAGTGACTTATGGCCTTGCTATATGAGCACATTTAGCTCTAAATATTTTCCACTAAAAATTGTAATTGATAATTCTCTGAAGTGCAAAGAAGATGTCTACCTTTTACTAAGTAACCTAGTTGGTTATCAACAAGTCTATACTGATGGTTCAAAGACTTCTGAGGCGGTATCAGCAGCCATATATATTAAACAGGATAAGAAAGGATATGGTATTAGGCTTCCAAATTTAACAAGTATTTTTACTGCTGAGTGTTTAGCAGTTCTGTCTGCATTAGAGTATATCGAAACTCAAGTTTATGATAAATGGATTATAGTGTCTGATAGTCTTAGCGTTCTTCAAAACTTAAATAACCCCAAATTTTGTGCTACAACTAACTATATTATCTATGATATTAGAGAAAAATATACAAAATTAACAACATTAAACAAAAAAATTATAGTTTTAGTCTGGTCACCGTCACATATTGGTGTTAAGGGAAATGAACAGGCTGATTTTCTAGCAAGAGCTATAACCACTTGTTCTCAGGAGCATTGTATTAAAAACATATGTCTTCCAGAATCTGATGTTTTAGTCAAAATAAAAGAAACCTTTAAAATCGAATTTACATATTTTTGGAAACAGACCATGGAAACCAAAGGAAAATGGTATTCTAATATTAAACAGGAGTTGTCAGTCCCATGGTTTACTAAAGGTGTTTCATTTCATGACAGGAAATTTTATTCTACTATTTGCCGTCTTAGACTTGGTCACTGTCGATTTAATGCTCATCTTCACAGATTGAATATATTGTCTTCACCCATTTGTAATTACTGTAATCATTCTGAACAAACCTTGGATCACATTTTCTTTACTTGTAACAGTTTTACTCTTCAAAGATTTATTTTTATTAATCACTTGATGGATATCTTTAAAACTGCTGAAGCCATCCCGCACTCCCTTCAGCAGCTTCTGAAAACACCCGATTGTTATAAGCCAATATATGAGTACGTCCTTTCTACTATTGGTGATATATAAATAAAATATAAATACTCACCAGTCATTACCTATATATCTTGAGATTGTATATAGTAACACAGAGATAGTTCTCTGTAACGGTTATGTTGTAAATTTCCTAAATATATATAAGTACTTTGTGGTTGTAAATAATTCTCTTTTATTTTATATTTGCTTTTCAACTCGTTTTTCTTAGTTTTAGTAATAAAATATTGTTTATTGTACATAACTTTGAACTGTTTACTAGCAGACTTTTTAGGTTAGGCATCTGTCAAGAGTCAAGACCACGTCAAGTGTCAACACAATGAAGACAAACAACACAGATACAAACAATGACCAATGACGACAATTTATGTCAAATTGAAGAAGGGACAGTAAAATACTATCAAAACATGAGAAATGGCTTCGGCCTGAAGAAAAAACTTATTTCATATTATTGATATCAAAGAATTGGCTTCGGCCTGATGAAAACTCTATTTCAGATGGTTATTATAAAAGAATTGGCTTCGGCCTTCACTATCATTCATTGAATGAAGAAAGCATAGAAATGGCTGTATGGGCAACGCTCCCTTTGCCTGTCCCGACGGACGAATTATAAAAAAAAAAAAAAAGTCTATGGTTGTCAATGAGGTGGTTGTCTTGTCAGGTTGTCTAATTGACAGTTGTCAAGCGGTTGTTGACTTCGTAGTTCGTACTTCGTAGTTCGTAGTTACGTTCGTTGTATCTTTGCAATAATCGTGAATTAAAATCTATTTACTACACATTATCTCATTTGGCTGGACTAGAATTCCGTTACAATTTACGATAGCAAATTGTTTTTTGTTACTAGTGCATTAGTGAATAATTAATGTAACTTATCGTAGTGAAGCTCCTTAAAATAACATTAAAATGTAAATATTATGCTGGTCGGAGGTGTTCCCGTGTCCGACGACATAAACAGAGCGATTTACAATTAGTAGGTGTCTTACGTCTAATCTTGTGGAATTGCGAGACCACTTGCGTATGTGTCGGTTTTTTAACGTTTTACAATTATTTCCTATTGCTCGACGAGCATCCGTGTTGCAAAAATCGAGAGTCGAGACTGTTTATTAGGACAGAGCAGAATTCGTGAGGTGTTGCAGTGTTGTGTGTTTGAGTTGTGAAATAAGTGCAGTGACATGTGTGGGGTGTGTGTGTCGCGCGGAGCCCTCGGCCAGGCGTGACCGCGCGCCGCGGTGCCGCCGCAGGCCGCTGACGGACCCCCTCTGAGAACGTGAGTTTAAATATACCCAACCGACAACAAACAATATTCCTTCACTGTAATGTTCTGTGTTTTGTAAGCAACAAAATGAGTTTTAACTTAGCCAACATACAAAGAATAGATATAATATGATGTGTACTTGTACTGGGACCACACAATAAACTTTATAATTTTTTTTAATTTGTCATGGTGTTTGTTCCTGTGTAAAGTTCTTATTTAAATTGAGCTGTTAATCATTTTAGAGTAGGTATTTAAAATATGAAATGCGGCTATTAAGAAATTGAGATAATGTGAATTCCACAACTACTTCATTAGGAAAAACCTGCAACTAACATTCAATAAAGAGCCTCCTCAGTTTTGCAATCTCGTGGGTCTGTCTATCTCTATTCTCTAACTATATAATATGAACATAAAATCAGCTAACCACAGTTGCCAAGTATAAGTAGTAATAGTTTGCACCATTTACAGTGGAGAAAGAATGAGGTTTGATTTCCAAATTAGCCCCATGCTAATTATGCTTGTGGGTCAGTGGTTGGAAAGTTTGCAAAAATTTGTGGTTTAATTAGCAGTTAATAATATTAAAAGATGCAAGATTTGTAACAATAGTGATAATGATCATGAGCAAGGATATTATATTGCTTTGATGGATTATTATGCAAGTACCAGTTGGTAAAAAACCTTTTTAATTTAATCTTATGTTGCATTTTAAAAGTTTTATCTTATTCCTTTGAGTCTTTGAGTAATCATTTTCAATAAAATACCCAAAGAATTTGGAGTTTTCTAGCAGATATTTTTAAATTAAAATTTGAGCAAAGAAATACACATTTTTAATTTCCAGTAAATTCATTTAGACACTCATAATATTATCTACTTTAATCAATCTGAGTCATATTATGTTAGGTACTTAGACAAAATATGAAACTCGTTACCGTTAAGTATTATGGTGATGATGAGGGGAAAAAATGCAAAATATAGTGAAATACATTCGAAAATGTTTAAAATCTTAAAATATTTTCATTCACAGTAAAAGAAGATTCCATCACAAAACTATGTTACATTGAATTGATATTTATACTCCTCACATCATATTAATAATGATCCATTTCATTTTAAACATCCTTGTTAAACTTAAACCCTCGATTGTGGGAATCACAGACACAACAGATATTCAATTGTTATGCGGCACCCGGGTGCCGCTTGGGAGTTGATAGGTTAAAGCAAACTAGTAATAAGTTCTGAAGAATTATTTATATAAATTATAATCATGTAACTGATCTATAATATGTAGATTGTAGATGTAAGTCAAATTACCTATTTGTAGCCACGTCTAGCCAATTCATATTTTTGGCATGACAGTAACTGGTAACACAATATTATTGTCATACGAAAACTATGAACGTTTAGTAAAAGCGCGTGTATGACGCAATCCGGTGCGTTTAATCTGCGAAGCTGGTCATCCTAATTGTCCTTAATTGGTGCTGCGGCGATATCGGCTCTGACAAGCAAGAACAAACTCTATTCGTGGGCAAAAGGAGTGGTTATTTCACAGTTCATCGTAGTAAAGTCACCGATAGTGCCATCATGCCGCGCGGTCTCACGGGCCGCCGCGCGCCGGCCGAGCCGAGCCTCAGCGTATCCAACGATCTCTCATCTCTCCAACTCGCTAACTACGGTCGCGGTATGCTGCAGGCTGTAGCTAACATTACTAACTAGTCTTTGTCAGACATTCAGGAATCAGGAGTATTGTCAAGGAGTAAGATATTTTTGAGATATGTATTATGATACAGTCTGATCAGTGATCAGAGTAAATTCGATATTTTCCCATCTAGAGAAATTGATAAACATGTCTCATGAACATATGAAGATGACAAACTAAACCAGACGGTTAGGTAATAACGATGAGCCGTACTCGCTATCGTATAGCGATTAGCGTGCGCTCGCGCAGCATGAGTCGGCATTTAACACATTAATTAGTTAATACATAATATTAATTATTATATTATTTATTGCCTATTGGCTGCGGAGATCTCACGCTGGAGAGAAATCTGTCGCTGGTAAAACATCACGTCCGGCGCGCTTTCCACTTTCCTTCAAACACCATGAACGCCGAGCCACCATGACGCGACGCGCTTACCTAATCACTACATATACATATTTAACACCTTTCAGTCCGTGTCAGTAGTTTCGACGAGGAGCTTCTCGGTTTTATTACGATTAGGTGCTTCAGAACTCGGTGACACAGTTCGGAGACGTCAGGCGTGAAGCGAGACTACAGAGTTCCTGAACTCTGTCGTACTGACGACTTTGTACAATTATTTAGCAACAGCGAAGAAAGTATGCTGAAGGAGATTAATTCCTCCCCCTTTCCCTAGCTACCTATTAGAAAAGTGCTTTATAACTGTGTAGAGTCGTAAAATTATCGCAAGTCGCAACAGCGGAAGTCTCTATGGGTGCTATTTTCTACTCGGCTAACTGCTACAAAGTTAAAAGTCGTCCAAGCGTGCACTGTTGGTTTACAATTTTACACGGTTCGGGTTGGAATTTGAATCACGCATCTTAAGGAGAGGGGGGGAGGGTGGCATTTTATAGGGGATAGTTACCCCTTTCAAATGACACCCGATTTGGGTCTAGGAGATGTGTAGTTTTTTTTTATATACGTGTTTGAAGTTACAGTATGACGGAACGTAATTTTTTGTTAACGTTGTTTTTGTTGTCGTTGAAATTAATTTTTCACTATATTTATGTACTAGCTGTCCCGGCAAACGTTGTTTTGCCATTTAAAGTATATTTTCTACATCATCAGTTGATACATGTTTTACCCCCTCTTTTGTCCCCTAAGAGGGTGTGAGGGGGGGAAGGTCATACACCAGATGTTAAGTTGAAAAACACAGTTAATACCTAATATGAAGTAAGTCCACTAAAGAAAAAAGTTGTATACAAAATCTGACCCCTCTTTGGTCCCCAGAGAGGGTTGAGAGGGGAGAAGGGGGGGGGAGGATTTTTATGTACACCAGATGTTGAGTTGGAAGAAGACAAATATAATATATCTGTGAAAACCGTATGCAAATCTGTGAAAACCGTATGCAAATCGGATCAGTAGTTTTCGTGTTAAAGAAAAAAGTTTGATACAAAATCTGACCCCCTCTTTTGTCCTCTTAGAGGGGTGGGAGGAAAAATTTTTATACACCAGATGTTAAGTTGGAAGAAGATAAATATATCTGCGAAAACCACATTCAAATCGGATCAGTATTTTTCGTGTGATGCTGGAACAAACATACAGACAGACAGAAAGAGTGACAGACAGACAGACAGACAAAAAACTAACCACATTTTTGGCTTCTATAGCGATGTAGTGACAAAGGTGTAATTTCGGGTGTCATTTCACATCTTATACGTACAGAATTTTCATTTCTACAACAGAATATTGTCTTCCTCCCGCACGCGCTTTGGTGACGCCCACTATCGTAATATTTTAATTTCGCCATAATTTCAAAACCAAACGTCCAATTTTAATCATTCAAAGACCAAATATCATCTACATAAGCTGTACTTAGTGATAAAATCATTTATTTTGATAAGGATTAATAGCGTGAGTAAAATATATCCGCTTAAATGTAGCCCAAAAAAAATTCAGGATTTTTAAATAAATAAATGGTTATTGTGCCTCACTCGACATAGATAGGTATAGTGTGTCGCGGACTTTTTTGTAGATATTTATAAGATCTACAATTTCTTAGTACATTTTATTGTTCTATCTTTTATAGTTTAGGCAGCGTACGCAAAATAAGTAACTTGCGTCCGAAAAACTCAAATATCTTACGGAACCCTACTTTTTTCCAAAATAAAATGTAGCCTATGTTCAGCAGAAATAATGTAAGATTCCAATAGCAAAAGAATTTTTCAAATCGGTCCAGTAGTTTCGGAGCCTATTCGACTCAAACAAACAAACAAACAAATCTTTCCTCTTTATAATAGTAGTGTAGATTGTTTTACACGTTATTTGTTGTAAAATGATTTTGAGATGTCAAAAAATATGAAAAATAGAAAGAAAGAAGAAAAAAAAAATACAAAATGTAACAATGAAATGGAACGTCAGCGTCATCTAATTGGTGTTATAGTGCTCCAAGGTTCCAGATCAGCTTTTCCCAAAGTGGGCGATAACGCCCCCTAGTGGGCGCTGAAGATCTGAAGGGGGTGGTGTGGGACTCAGAAAAAAAAGGCTGTGATAAGTGGGTCTTACTTAACTACCCAGCCACGGATACCAAAGCGGGGGGAACTGCGCCAGAGCTGTATATTTACAATAAAAATCATAGAACTGAGTTTGCGCACATTAAAAAAATACTAATTTGGTCGTAAGTCCACTAATTTGGTTGTTTAATTGAACATAACCTCAAAAATTAAAATAACAATTTTCGTGGTAACTATTGATTTCCTAACTTTAGGGAGGGGTCAGGGGGGTCCCCCGCTTCCCCCCTCCCCCACCCCGCCCCCTCCCTAGAATGCGTAATTCAAATGCAACCCCCACGGTTCACAGACAGTATTCAGATCTTTTCGGACATATAACTTAATTTTTCTCTCCGTTAAATAATTATAATCGAAGTGTTCATGAGTGGTTTGGGCGCTCATTACGATTCCGCCTGTCCTCGTGTTTATACGCGGTGTAAGGCAGTCTAGATTGTCTCGCGGCACAGTACGGCCCCGCCTTCCGGATGCCCAAGTTAAGTAAATGGGGCATAAATGAAAGGTTACATCGCGCACCGCCATACATCACGCGATAATACAAATGCCATCTGAAGATGTAAAAGTTTCCTCTTAACAGCTACCACTAGAGCCGTTTTTCCATACAAACGTTGTCCCCTGTTTCCTCCCTGGATAATGCCGGTAGCGTTATAATTTTTTCCTGAATATCTATAGCCACTATTACCATGCCCCTATGTTTTCTTATTTTTCATAATTTGATTATTAAAAAAGATAAGAACGTTCAAAAACCCAAAAAATGGCCAGATTTTCCTCTGTGTTCAAACAACCACAAAACAAAACTGGTTAGATTATATTAAAAAAAAAAAACATAGGACACAGCTCAAGCCTTGCTTTAATTTTTAAATGAAAAAAGTACGTTTAAGTCGGTTAAGATACGATTAATTGAGGTAAGGGAGACAGCAATAGATATTACAAGTACTTTTTTAGGGTTCCGTAACCAAAGGGTAAAAACGGGACCCTATTACTAAGACTTCGTTGTCTGTCCGTCTGTCCGTCTGTTCGTCTGTCCGTCCGTCTGTCTGTCTGTCTCCAGGCTGTAACTCAATAACCGCTATAGCTAGACTTCTAAAATTTTCACATATTGTGTATATCTGTTGCCGCTATAACAACAAATACTGAAAATAAAATAAAGTAAATATTTAAGGGGGGCTCCCATACAAAAAACACATTTGTCTACTTTCGCTCTATACCGGTACGGAGCCCTACGTGTGCGAGTCCAACTCGCACTTGGCCGATTATTTCATTTCTCTAGCCCTTGGTGTATCCTCTTAAAATATAAATTTAAATATAAAATAGTAACACACAATGAGTAGGTACATAATATGACTTCCAGCCAGCGGCAACGCACCTGCAGCTCTTTTGATGTTGCGAGTGTCCATGGACGACGGTAGTTGCTTACCATCAGGTGACCCGTTTGCTCGTTTGCCCCCTTATTTAATAAAAAAAAAAAACTAAAAAGCCATGCACGCATTCGCAGTCTAGACTCTAGACGACACAATATGCAAGCTCTGTTTCACAACAGTTGGTCAATTTGATCGTCCTATTCCTGCCGAAGCTTTTCTCTTCCGTAGCGCTGTGTAGCACGTATATTATCGCTCACGTTGGAGTGGTCCGCGGCGCGGGCGGTGCTGCCGGCTGGGTCGCGGAAGGTCAGTGGGATGAGTCACGCATCACGCTGACGCAACCCTTTGCCAGCCCTCGGGGTGCGACCTCGAAGCGGGCTCGTTACAGATAGCCCGGGAATGTTAGATATCCCTCATTCGGTCACGAGCGCGAACCTCGAGTGCTTTTTCCGTGAAAAGAAGCCGAATGGTGCCGAAACTTGGGAGCCACATTTTAGGGTCAGATTTTACAATCTCAAAGGCGAAGGGCGAAAAAGCAAAGAAACGAAGCAACTGTACTGTACATCTATGGATTTCAAATTTCAGATGAACAGGCAACAGCTGTCTGTTCATCTGAGATTTGAAATCCAATAATTATTACTTACGTGTTGCACTCGCGTACATATGTTGGCAACCTTCAGGTTGACAGCTGTCAGCTGACGGAACTGTCATCGAGACGGATGACAAGTGACAGCAGCTGGAGCTATATAACGGCTGTCGAAGAAGCCAGCGGCCTCTTTTTCGTTTGAATTCGGAATAGGAAACTCATTATTGTGTTCTGACCGTTATTTTTGTAAAAGTGTTTAATATAACGTTTGATTGTTCGTCTCTCCGTTTTATTTGAAGTCTCTAGTATTTAAAATTAACTTTAGAATATAATTTTATCTAACATCAGAAGTGATAAGTAAAATCCACGCGATGGGTAAAAGGAAACGCGACGCGGGTAGACGTAGATATTCTAAGCGGAAACGCGCGCGTTCATCAAGTTCCAGCTCGAGCTCCAGCGCCAGAACGCCGTCACCTCCGGCGCCAAGGCGGAAGAATAAGGTACAACGTGACTACGGCGAATCTGTAAGTGGCACTAACTCCATCAGCCTTAATAATTTTATACCCGATTTTGATCCTATAAAAGATGACATCGACACCTGGCTCAGTATAATACGATCCTACGCGAGCACTTTTTCGTGGCCTGATAAAATGATTCGTTATCAGGCTCTCAATAAATTAAAGGGGTCGGCTAAAGTGTGGTACGACTCGCTGTTACGTACGGAAAGACAATGGCCTACGTGGAACTGGGAGCAGTGGCGCGTAAAATTATCCAGTAGTTTTCAAATACGTAGAAACATGTTTGATCTTTTAAAAGATATTATAGATAAGAAACCTGTTGATAATCAATCACTATATGAATTTTATTTTGAGCAGAAATGCAAAATTGATCGTCTGAATTTAAATTTTTCGGAACAAGACATTATCTCAATAATAGTCGGAAATATAGGTGATAATCTTATTGGTGCATCGATTGAAGCTAGTAATTTTAAAACTACCGACGATTTAGCCAGTTATTTGCACAGTCGTATTTATAGGAAAAATATGAAACAGGAGGGTAGTTTACGCGAATCTCACAATATTAAAGCTTCGAGTAGCCAAGCTGCAGGAACTAATAAAGTCCCCGTATCCACTAATTCGAACCTTACGCATCCATCTCAGTCCAGTATTAGTACTCAAGATTCTAGTCGTAAAATAATAAAATGTTATAATTGTGGCGGCAACCACAAAAGAAGTCAGTGTGAAGCAAATAAATGCGAATATTGTGGCAAAAAGGGGCACACACAATCCGTTTGTTATCATAAGAAAAATTTAACTTCAAAGTCTGTAGTAAAACCTGAACAAGAAAATATTAAATTCTTATCTACTAATCCGCGTAATAAATTTGTTAAAAACGTTTACATTTTAAATCACTGCTGTGAGGCATTCATTGACACGGGGAGCAGTTGTTCATTAATATCAGAGTCTTTGGCAAATAAAATTTCGTTATCTTTTATCACACTACCTTCACCTGTCGCTTTGCAGGGATTTTCTGTGCAAGTTTGCAAATACGTTACCAAAAAGGTAATTGTAAATATTTCTTTAGACTCAATTAGCTTAAGTGACATCGATTTGTATGTTCTAGACGATTTAGTTGGGTGTGAAGTATTATTAGGAAGAAATGTTACCGAACGTTCCGATTTAGTGTATTCTCGTATAGGTAACGAACTTAAATTTCAGTGCGCAAATAAACTTGCTGAGTTTTGTCATAATATAACTACGGTAGATTTAGATGCTAACACACATCAAATAGAATTATTAGCTTTGTTTAACGAGTACAGTGATTGCGTTGCCTCTAACATAAAGGAATTAGGTACAGTTAAAAATTTTGAGATGACAATAAATTTATCTAGCTCTCAGCCAGTACAATGCAGACCCTTTAGAACCTCCCTTTCAGATAGACAAATAATAAGAGACATGATTAATGAACTAGTCGAAAACAAAATAGTGCGCGATAGTAATTCTCCCTATGCTAGCCCAGTTCTTCTAGTCGATAAGAAAAATGGAGAAAAAAGGCTCTGCGTTGACTATAGGGCGCTGAATAAAATAACTATCAAAGATAAATATCCTATGCCCCGGATTGAAGACTTATTAGATAGACTCCAGGGTCATAAGTGTTTTACATCCTTAGACTTAAAAAGCGGGTATTATCAGATATGTTTACATAAAAATTCTATAGAAAAAACCGCCTTTATTACGGAAGATGGGCATTATGAGTTCTTAAGACTTCCATTTGGATTAGCCAATGCTCCATCTTGTTTTCAACAAATGATGAACAAGACACTAGGCAATTTGCGATTTGGCAACGTTATAATTTATTTAGACGATGTTTATTTAGTTACAGAGACGGTAGAAGAAAATATTAGGTTATTGAAACAAACATTACAGATATTTAGAACAAATGGGTTGACTTTAAATCTTAAAAAGTGCCATTTTTTTAAACATGAATTAGAGTTTTTAGGTTATAAGATTAAACCGGGTTGTATCATGCCAAACGATTCAAAACTGGAAGCCGTTAAGAATTTTCCAAAGCCTAGGACAGTCCATCAACTTAGACAATTTTTAGGTTTGATAAGCTACTTTCGGAAATTTATACGGAATTGCGCGGTTTTATCGGCACCTCTTACAAAGTTACTGAAGAAAGATGCCGTTTGGGTGTGGAATGATAACCAAGACAGAGCGTTTCATATTTTAAAAGACAAGCTTACTTCTGAAAGCGTACTGGCGATTTTTGATCCGAATAAAGATAAGATTTTATACACAGACGCAAGTAGGGAAGGCATTGCTGGTATTCTTTCACAGGTCGATGACGGTATCGAAAAGGTAGTACACTACTATAGTCGGCAAACTAGAGAGGATGAAAAGAAATACCATTCCTTTGAGTTAGAACTACTAGCTATCGTATGTTCGCTTCAAAAATTTAGATTATATTTGCTGGACAAACCTTTTAAAATAATTACGGATTGTAGTGCTGTAAGATATGCATTGAATAAAAAAGAAATAATTCCGAGAATAGCCCGTTGGGTTTTATCAACTCAAGAGTTTTCTTTTGAAATTATACACAGGGAAGGTTCGCGGATGCAGCATGTGGACGCTTTAAGTCGTAATCCTGTGCCATCTGGTGAAAAATCAGAACACGAAATTATCATGTCAATTACAGAGGCGGACTGGCTTTTATCAGTGCAGGTTCAGGACCCTGAGCTTGTCAAAATTAGGGACGTTTTACTATCAGGAGAGGCCGACGAAAATAAAGACATTTTTAATAACTATGAACTATTGGGCGGCAAGGTTTATAGGAGAACTAGTCAAGGTCGTAGATGGGTGGTTCCAAAGAAATGCATTTGGCAGATTATTAGGTGCAATCACGATGATTTAGGTCATTTTGCAGTTGATAAATGTGTTGAACGTATACGTACATTATATTGGTTCCGTAGAATGCGTAATACCGTTAAAAAATATATTAAAAATTGCCTCAATTGCATATACTATAAAAATAAAGGAGGTCCCAGGGAGGGACATCTATATTCCTTACCAAAATATGCACAACCCTTTCATACTCTTCATCTTGACCACTTGGGTCCTTTTGTGATAACTAAAAATAAAAATAAATATTTGCTAGTAATTGTAGATTCTTTTACAAAATTTGTGTTTCTATCAGCTGTACGCAAAACAAATTCATCGGGTGTGATAAAAGAATTAGAACGCATTTCTATTATATTTGGTAACCCTCGAAGAATTATTAGCGACGCTGGTTCTTGCTTTACTTCTAATCAGTTTTCTCAATACTGTAAAAATAAAAACATTAGATTACATGTTGTGGCAACCGGTGTACCCCGTGCCAATGGTCAAGCCGAACGGTTTAATAAAACTATTTTAGAGTCTTTAAAAACTATGGGGGCTAATCTTGATGAAGATCGGTGGGATCTATGTGTTAGAGCATTGCAACAGGGAATTAATAGTACGATAAATAAAACTACGCAGGCAGCTCCCAGTGACGTGATGTTTGGCTATAGAATACGTACGGATAATGATAGTCTCGCCCCAGAACTTGATCACGAGCCATTGATAGACGTGTCAAAGTTGCGCGAAGAAGTAGATCTTAAAATTAAAGCCAATGCAGAGGATCAAAAAAGGAGATTCGATAAAACACGAGTCACAGCTACGCGGTATAAGGAAGGAGACTTAGTGCTAGTAAAAATACAGAGTCAAAGTAACGATGGCCAAAGTCGAAAACTGTTGCCTGTATATAAAGGTCCATTTCAAATTAAAAAAGTCCTAGAAAACGATAGATACGAGATAGCTGATTTAAGAGGTAGCCAAAGAACTTCAAAAATGTATAATGGTGTGGCCGTGGCTGAAAATATGAAGCCGTGGATTAATATCGACAATTGGAGTTCGGAATAAGTAATATGTAAGGAGAGACCCAAATTATATTATAACCATGTTGGCAAGGTATTTATGAAAGCTGTCTTTTAATGATCATTATTATTTTTATATATAAGTATATATTTTGATCTATATTTTATTACATAATATTATGTTATTTTATTCTTTTGAAAGTAATTAAGTAAATGGATAATAATAATTATAATGTATTACTTTCACATGAACTCAAGTTACATGGTCATAAAATTATAATTATTATTTAAGGTTCAGAATAATTTGTTTGCGAGTCTAGATAGGATACGTTAATCATTGTTATATTGTACATTAAACATTAAAGTGCTAGCAATGCTTTATGTCGCATTGGCCGAAAGATCAACTTGGTACGCTTGAGTGAGTGAAAAGCTCTTCAGGTGCAAGTGATCTCTAGCTGCTTAATAGATATCCTGGATACTCCTAAGTGTGGCAAAGTCCCTTTAGGTGCAGGAAGAAGCTTTGCATGGCATGTGTAAAGGTGTGCAATACTTCAGTGAAATTGACGGCTTAACTTTTAAATGTATCTGACCCCAACTCAATATATCTCCTTTGTGTTTCAGTATCCTATCCAGACTCTGGAGGTGCCTGGGGCAGGCACCGTGCAGTATGGCCGTGTTGGCAACCTTCAGGTTGACAGCTGTCAGCTGACGGAACTGTCATCGAGACGGATGACAAGTGACAGCAGCTGGAGCTATATAACGGCTGTCGAAGAAGCCAGCGGCCTCTTTTTCGTTTGAATTCGGAATAGGAAACTCATTATTGTGTTCTGACCGTTATTTTTGTAAAAGTGTTTAATATAACGTTTGATTGTTCGTCTCTCCGTTTTATTTGAAGTCTCTAGTATTTAAAATTAACTTTAGAATATAATTTTATCTAACACATAGAGAAGTGTGTGTATGAGTAATGACTAATGACTAATCTAATCCAAATAATCGGCCAAGTGCGAGTCGGATTCGCGCATGAAGGGTTCTGTGCCGTTATTAAATAATCATTTTACTGCGGGAAAACAACCATTAAAATTTCACACTATAGCAAAAATGGGCCAAAAATTGTGTTTTTGTATGGGAGCCCCTATAAATTTTTATTTTATTTAAATATTATTGCTAATAAAACTTACACATATTATTTAAGGCCCTTGTGAAAATTTCAAACTTGCCTACTTGTTCCCATTATTGATATCGAGCAAAAAAGGCCAAAAAATCATGTTTGTTGTATGGGAATTGGGGGCCCCCCTTTAATAATTAATATTTTTTTAACCCCCGACCAAAAAGAGGGGTGTTATAAGTTTGACGTGTCTGTCTGTCTGTCTGTCTGTCTGTCTGTCTGTCTGTCTGTCTGTCTGTCTGTGGCATCGTAGCATCCAAACGGGTGGACCGATTTTGATCTAGTTTTTTTTGTTTGAAAGCTGACATGACGGTGAGTGTTCTTAGCTATAGTTCATCATCATCAGCCTGCTCATTGCTGAAATATCACGGAATATCTGGTTCGTGATAGGACGATTAGCAACTTGCAGTCGTTTGATGGGTTTTATATTTTGCATCCTGGTTCGAGACACTTATGAATATATACACATTATTGGAAAGTTGACCTGGTGGTGCAGCATCACCTGGTAATCAATAGGATACCCAACTCCTCACCAACTTAGAGCAGAGGTTTCGTGTTTGGGCTCATTTTAATTGCGACAACCAGTAAGACGTAGATAAACAGAAAATATTTGCATGCTGCTGCTGCAGCATCATCTGGATTCTATAGGAGCCAAGCTCCGTATGAACCTAAAGTGGAGGTTTCATGTTTGGGCTCATATTGATGGCCTCATCCAAGAGGACATATTTTATAGATGGTATTCATTGGGATATGATCCAGTTGATAGGAATTATTCTGCACAAGTTTAAAAAGCATAAAATAAAATTAAATTAAGAAATTTAAAAAACCCCCGCCAAAAAACTTTAAAAAGTAATGAAATAACATTTCCTGACTTTAAGTTTAAATCATTCCTAAGAGTAAAGTAATATTTTAGTCCATAATTGTTGTCTAGGTGTGTCGGGGGACCGCTAATGTAGATGTTTGATTTCACATAACAATATAAATTAAGGGTCTGTTCACAGCGACCCGAATCGAGAGAATCAGCGACTATTATGGCGATACAAAATGCAAAAGTCGCTGTTGTGGTAGTTTACTTAGCGGTCCCCCGACACACCTTGACAACAATTATGGACTAAAATATTACTTTACTCCTAGGAATGATTTAAACTTAAAGTCAGGAAATGTTATTTCATTACTTTTTAAAGTTTTTTGGCGGGGGTTTTTTAAATTTCTTAATTTAATTTTATTTTTTTAGTATTTGTTGTTATAGCGGCAACAGATATAATATTATTATATGTACACAATCTGTGAAAATTTCAGAAGACTAGCTATAGCGGTTCTTGAGATACAGCCTGGCGACACACAGACGGACAGACAACGAAGTCTTAGTAATAGAGTCCCGATTTTACCTTTTGGGTATTAGAACCCTAAAAAGAATCGACAGTCGATTTGACATGCCTTAGATACGTAAACTCATAAACCTATGTATATTATATAAGTCTATGCGTAAACTTGTGTGGTCTGCCGCTTGCCGCCTGTTACCTGTACTGTGTGATTTACAGGTGTTTATTACATCAAACATGTTCACTGGTTTGTGTAACTTGTAAGAGTTCACTTTGGATGTAGGGAAACAATCTAGGGCGAGGTTCATTTACCCTAGTTCTTATTGACAAAAAGATTTGGTGAAGTTGAATATTGATACTTATAATATTATGTACTATAGAACGTGCTAGATTCTAGAATAATAAAAGTAACAAGTTTCCAACTTTTTAATGTAAGTGGAATATCTTTATTGCTTCCTTCTTCCTCAAGTTAATGGCCCGTTCTGTGTCCACAATACATTTAAATATCTGTCGTTCATTTTACCTTATATTTTAAGGTCCTGACCACAGTCCTCGCTTTTTTGTCGCTTGCTTTTAATTGGCGCAGATTATATATTTTTAGGGTTCCGTACCCAAAAGGTAAAAACGGGACCCTATTACTACTTAGACTTCGTTGTGAACTTTGTTCACACTGTTTAACACTTTAACTTTTTCACCGTTAAACACTAATACACCGGAGTCACAACTTCCATGAAATCCAAGATACTCGCCACGATCCAACTCGATCGACTGCTCACACTCGAATGTGCTCCTCAGACTGTCAACCCCTCTAAAGTAAAGATGGCGCCTCGACCCCACTCAAGGCACGCGCGCCCTCTGCTCCGATTAGTCCATTACAATTTAATTCAAACCAACATATTTAGAGCTAGTAAAAATATGACAAACTAAATTAAATTTACTTAAGAATTTTACAATGATCACTGAATTTTACAATCTACACTACTATTATAAAGAGGAAAGATTTGATTTTTTATTTATTTGTTTGTTTGTTTGAGTCGAATAGGCTCCGAAACTACTGGACCGATTTGAAAAATTCTTTTGCTATTGGAATCTTACATTATTTCTGCTGAACATAGGCTACATTTTATTTTGGAAAAAAGTAGGGTTCCGTAAGATATTTGAGTTTTTCGGACGCAAGGTGTAAAAAATCTGCTAGAAAAGTTACTTATTTTGCGTACGCTGCCTAAACTATAAAAGATAGAACCATAAAATGTTCTAAGTAATTGTAGATCTTATAAATATCTACAAAAAAGTCCGCGACACACTATACCTATCTATGTCGAGTGAGGCACAATAACCATTTATTTATTTAAAACGGACTACATTTAAACGGATATATTTTACTCACGCTATTAATCCTTATCAAAATAAATTATTTTATCACTAAGTACAGTTTATGTAGATAATATTTGGTCTTTGAATGATTAAAATTGGACGTTTGGTTTTGAAATTATGGCGAAATTAAAATATTACGATAGTGGGCGTCACCAAAGCGCGTGCGGGAGGAAGACAATATTCTGTTGTAGAAATGAAAATTCTGTACATAAAAGATATGAAATGACACCCGAAATTACACCTTTGTCACTACATCGCTATAGAAGCCAAAAATGTGGTTAGTTTTTTGTCTGTCTGTCTGTCTGTCACTCTTTCTGTCTGTCTGTATGTTTGTTCCAGCATCACACGAAAAATACTGATCCGATTTGAATGTGGTTTTCGCAGATATATTTATTTATCTTCTTCCAACTTAACATCTGGTGTATAATTTTTTTTTCCCCCACCCCTCTAAGGGGACAAAAGAGGGGGTCAGATTTTGTATCAAACTTTTTTCTTTAACACGAAAACTACTGATCCGATTTGCATACGGTTTTCACAGATTTGCATACGGTTTTCACAGATATAATATATTTGTCTTCTTCCAACTCAACATCTGGTGTATAAAAATTCTCCCCCCCCCCTCCCCTCTCAACCCTCTCTGGGGACCAAAGAGGGGTCAGATTTTGTATACAACTTTTTTCTTTAGTGGACTTACTTCATATTAGGTATTAACTGTGTTTTTCAACTTAACATCTGGTGTATGACCTTCCCCCCCCCACCCTCTTAGGGGACAAAAGAGGGGGTAAAACATGTATCAACTGATGATGTAGAAAATATACTTTAAATGGCAAAACAACGTTTGCCGGGACAGCTAGTCATTTATAAAGCAATATAATCGTGAAGAATCAACACTTCAAACAATCGGAAAATAACTAGACTATGACTACTCATGACTTCCTCTGACATTTAGGAATCAAAAATAACTAATTCATGACTTCCTCTAAAATTCAGCAATCAGAAATCAACTAGACTCATGACTTCCTCCGACATATCTAACATTTTTTTTTTTTTATTATTTACAATTTGGGGCCATCTATGGGCTAACAGCCCATATCCTTTTTTTGCCATCTTTATTTAGTTTATTCGCACCAAGGATAATTTATTATTTACAATATATTGTGATTACATATCTAACATTTGTCTGTCCGTCTGTTTGTCTGTCTGTCTGTTTGTCGCCAGGCTGGGACAAATCATGTTATGATATAAAAACAACACTAAGTATCTATTATCCCACAAAAAACATGTATGTTGACATTGTATAATTTTCAGTTACATCATTGTAAACTTTATTCTAAAAGAAATTTTTTCCTCACTTTTTTGGTCTCAAAATTTCATTTTGGCCCCAGTGTCAGAGACTTTCAGCTGTCAGCAGTCATGTAACATAACGCATATATATTATTATCTCTCTTGTGCACTTGCGCGTTATTCGTGTGTGTTCTAAGGAACTTAAGGCCAACTGCGGTATATAAACAGAAATTATTACCAGAATTGAACTTCTGATGTGCAGAAGAACATGTTTGTAAAGTCGGGTGATGTAAGTTGTGATTACTGACTTGTGACTACTTGTGATTGTGGTTGTGCAATCGTACAAAGATCGTCGTCCCCAGTAGCAAGTTTGCAGTCCCCATAAATCATAATCGTAAATCGCTATCTGCGTAGCGTGAGTAGTTGAGTACGTACGCTCGGTACGCATTTGGGTCCCTGCAGGCGCGGTGCACGTTTCGCATTGCGGCAGGCGGGATGTGGGTCAAGGCCCGGGATGGTGGATTGCTCATTACCCCGCCGGGCAGCCCTAGCCGGGGCGGGCGTGTGGCCCGCTGTTGCCGCCTCACAATGCCCGCTGCTCCACTTCGCCGTAAAGGGACCACGTGGCCGGGATCGATATACGCTGTAATGGCCGCTCTACAAGATGGGCCAGCGTAGTGGGCCATCACGATGGGCCAGCGTGGGAGGGCGTAGTGGCGTAGGATGGCTGATGGCGCCAGCGATGACCGTGGAATGGCGGTGGTGTCGGTTTTTCGGCCGCACATCAAAGGATGATGGCCCAGCGATGGCGGTACGCCTCTACACGTTGGCGATACGACAGTCGTCGCTTGACCGCGGTCGAGTGAGGACGTCATAATTCGTATTACAATTTACGAATTTCATTCAAATTGACGAGTACGCGGTCTTATAATGAATGATAATGAAGCTATAATTAGTTTTTGATGTTTGTTACTCTTTTACTCAAAACTACTGAACGGATTTTATTGAAACTTTACAATATTAATATATAACTCCTGACTTTTCAAAGATACAAGTTTAGACTTTGAGAGTTTCTGCGTTGTTTTAAGAACAGAAAGCATATTATGCTATTATTACATTCATCATTGTCATCATCATCACTACCATAAACCATTATTTTAATTTTAGTCTCGAAAGTCGAAATAATTATTTGTAGAATTCAAAAGAAGGTTCATATTAGGAGGGAGGTGATACGAAGTTCACCGGGTCATCTGGTAAAGTCATAAATTATTAAAAATGCACGTTTTGCATTGCCGCAATGGCTAATGCTTACACGTCCATCTTGAACGACGCTTAGATCACAACTGAACACGGCACAGTATAGCAATATAATATCCCTACAGTAACGAAACGCCTTTGATGTCGCACGATGCCGCCACCGGTGTAAGTACCAAGCAGATATGCCAGGGTTGCCACTTGCCACGAAACGGGAAATAAAATAAAAATAAAATATTGTGATTGTAATTAATCAGCGTGTCATATTTACATATTATGTCGTACTGCCAGATATTTACGTGAAACTTTATTTTTAGATGATTTGAGTTCTTTACTAGATGATGCGCGCAACTCCGTTGTGCCAAAACTCGTTAATCGCACGGGAACCGTACATTTTTCCAGGACAAAAAGTATCCTTTGTCCTTTCCCGGGACTCAAAGTATCTCCATGCCAAATTTCAGCAAAATCGGTCCAGCGGTTTGGGCGTGAAGAGGTAACAGACAGACAGACAGACAGACACACTTTCGCATTTATAATATTAGTAATTACTAATTAGTATGGATTTAAAAAATTTATTAAAATAATGAAGACGCATTCGGATATATAAAATATCCAACAATAATTAATCATATTATAACAATTGGTAGGTACGGTAGGCCACACGTCAGGTGTAACAGAAGCACTTCAAAACTCGCTCTTATTACGTGCGCGGTAAGGGCGGTCCAAATGTCATAATGTTACACTTGATGTGTGGCCCTGTGTACCTAGCTAGGTAGGTACTAATTAGTATGTAACAGGGTATTTGACAGTTTTTTTTATTTTTATTCTATATTGTTTCTCTCCTTGTTACACTTCTTACAACGTAAACAATAAAACAGAGATGCAAATTGCAAATAAATTCCACCAAGGCCAACACAATATTAGTGTGAACTGTGAGTCGATATTATATTTTATGACAATTTAAATCCTTTTTGTTTTTTGAATCAGATTTACATATTCTGTACACTGAACACTTATTATATCCCATTGTTTATAAGTTATCGTTTTACAACACAAAATTCGTAGACAACGCGCCAACGTCACACCTGCGCGCGAATTCGTACAAACTCCGCGAGTTTGACGGCGCGGGCCCGCGCCGCCCGCTTCCCCGCGGATACCCCTCCGTTGCTCTGCGCAAGTACATTCGTTTCACTACTGTAGGGATATATATTGCTATACTGTGGAACACGGCCATCATGTAGAGGCGTTGCGACCATTGCATGGTCATCGCATGCGCCATTCGATGGGCCAGCGCTGGCCACTCTTGTAGAGGGGCCATAAATACTGCCGGCGCCCGGCACTCGGTACGGAGCACTGCGCCAGTCGTAAATCGTACACCCTGCTCTAGTTATCTCCAAGGGGAAATAATAATTATTGTACGCATCTAATGCGAATATTATAATGCAGAAAATCTAAAACGCGTCATGGAAAACTGAAATTAAAGTAAAAATATTAAAAGTTCACAGAAGCATAGGCCATAGAGCTACGGTTTTGAAACACTAAATGACATGATGAAGCTTTTATGATGTCGATGCCAAGTTCTATGGTCGATGCTGTTTTCACTTGGCGATTTTTCAGGAGTTGATTACTAATATTTAATATCGAAAAACTTTGTCGCTGAAATAGTGTCCACGGAAGTTTGCGTGTCTATTCTGGGAATCATCTGTGGAAAGATTAATCGCAGGGAGAAAAAAAGTTTATTGCCTCTGACTCATGGATCGCATTTAGATGAGCTCCGTGCCTCATAACGATATATTATAATAATTATTGTGTGTACGCTATGCGCTACCGCTAGTCGTAGAACCACGGACTACTAAGAAGTTGTAAAACTCGTGGACTCAAAGCCCGAAGTCGACTATCTTATTATTAAATGTATTATTATTTATTACGTACACCTTGTTTCGTTATGAATTTTTTATTAAGTAGTAATAATTGAAAGACTTTAGAGTTTAGAAGGACTAGTCAGTAGTAAAGACTCTTGACTCTTGAGACATATTTTTATTGTGATGCTTTCAAGTCGCGATTTTGTAGCTGTAGGCCTTGTGAATCTTGTCATCTTGTGATCGAAGCTGTAGACTCATTTAAAATACCTTTTTTCTTCAAAAAAACAAAAACACCGAAGTTCCAGAACTGATTTAGGACCATCAAGAACTTTTGGTTTTCGGCGTTTTGGGCAAAAAACGGATCTGCAGCAAAACTTTACGAGGCTCAAAAGAATTCGCAATGCGTTGGCACTTGGCACTTGCTACGTGATCTGCTACTTCATAAATTTTATTATATTCAACGTACTCGCGGTCGTTAGTTTTTAGGGTTACGAACCCAAAGGGTAAAAAGGGGACCCTATTACTAAGACAGACTAAGACTTCGTTGTCTGTCCGTATGTCCGTCTGTCCGTCCGTCTGTCTGTCTGTCTGTCTGTCGCCAGGCTGTATCTAGAGAACCGCTATAGCTAGACTTCTGAAATTTTCACAGTTTGTGTAAGTATATATCTGTTGCCGCTATAACAACAAATACTAAAAATAAAATAATATTAATATTTAAGGGGGGCTGCCATACAACAAACGTGATTTTTTGGCCTTTTTTGCTCGATATCAATAATGGCAACGGATAGCGCACTTGAAATTTTGACAAATGCCTTAGATATAATATGTGTACTTTAATAAATAATAATAATATTTAAATAAAATAAAAATTTGAGGGGGGCTACCATACAAAAAATACAATAATTTTTGGCTTATTTTTGCTCTATTTAACGGTACGGAACCCTTGGTGCGCGAGTTCGACTCGCACTTGGCCGATTATTCTATTGATTTTTCGTTTCATAGTTTTTCCGGTCCCGCGGGAGTATTCCCCTCGCTGCGTGCTGCGGGGCGGGGGCGGAGGAGGAGCGGGGTAGACGTAGGGGTACCTAAATTACGTGATGACGTCACCCGTCTAGGCGAGAGTCGCGACTAGCGACAGCGCGGCGCCGACATTGCCGACATCCTGGTAATAGGGCTGCAGAGTGCAGAGTACTACAATCTACATCACAGGTCAATACCAATTGCTGACTAATAGAATGCAATAAAAACATTGCCAACAAAAAGCAAGTTCGTCTTGAAACCATCAAAATTGATATATACTTACAACAAAAAATTACTAGATATTATGCACCGTCATAAGTCGTAACTCGTAAGTTTCTAAGTGGCGAAACTGATGGGTGGGCGACCGGTGGAACTGGACCGTCTCTCTCTGTGTGTCAGCGGGTTGCCGGCTCGTTACATAAACTCAAGTTGGTCCGTTATGTACGCAGATTACGTGTGAGTGTGACATGCCTGATGCCACGCGGGCCCCTCCCGCCTCCCGCCTCCCACCTCCCGCTGCAATCAAATAAAACTCGACCATTAGTTACAAGTTACAATCACTTCAGGTGGTAACTGGTAACCCGTATTCCAAAGCTCTCAGCCCAAAATTTATACAATACTAGCTGTCCCGTTGAACTTCGTGTCACAGGCGCTATATTAAAAGTAATTTTACCGCAAGGGCAATTTTATACTTAATTTGTATGACTATAAAGTCGTGAATACGCTGCGGCCAGGAGCTATCGGCTCGCTCGAAAAAACCTAATTATGTTTATTTAAAAAATAACTGGGAGCATTTAAGCAAAATGCTTCTTAGATACGATTTTGGGTTGCAAATGTGTCTATCAATTAGACTAATTTCTTACAATACATCTATTCCGTTTAAAAATAAATAATAATCTTCAAATTTCGTATTTCTAAGAGGTCATTTCGATCGAAAAATGTATCTCGAGGCAAAATACAGCTTCTTCTCAAACCTAGATAAGGCTATGAAGATGTGTATATTTACCAGATTTGTTACATTTCTGAGGGTCCTATAGTATTACTTCAAAAAGGACGTTATTTTCAATATAGCGCCTTTTTTGCTCTATATCAAAAATGGCAACAGGTAGGTACTTGGATTTTTCACAAAATCCTTAGTTATATGTGTAAAGTACATTATTTAATAATAATATTTAAATAAAATGAAAAAATAAGGGGGCTCCCATACAAAAAACACAATTTATGGCCTAATTTTGCTCTATAATGGTACGGAACCCTTCGTGCGCGATTCCGACTCTCACTTGGCCGATTATTTCTTAAATCACTCTCTTCGTTTAACCTGCCTTTGCCCGGTATTTTTTACTGTTTTAATTGCAGCAGCCACAGAATTACTAAATATTTGCGTTGCAAGACTCACGGTCATTTTTTCAAAAGATTTTGGATTTATGTGTTTGTCAGTTATTTTGGTAAACGACTTACTCATCTTGGACGTTTTATCTATTTCGTAAGTTTCGTCAACAAAAAAATACTTTTCTATGTAACTATCATATTTTGTTCGAAAGTATTCTTAATTTAGGATTTTTTTTTCATGTTATGTTTTTCATTTTTGCAATAAAAATGTATCTTAACTAGAATCAAGTGATCAATTATATAATAAATATGGTCTAGGCAACTAACATTTAGCAGTTCTGGTGACTCACACATCATAAAATTCACAATTGCATTAAACAGACGACGTTTTAAATTATTACTGTGAACAATTGCATAAAAATGTAAATTGTGACATGCAATACATGTTTTTATTAAAATATCCAAAAACGGGTCACTTGGCATTTTTAATTTTATAGACCTACTACTACCAGTACCATAGTCCATAAGACTTATTTATGATCAGTAATGTACCGGGTCTTCTTAATCTATTTCTTTAATTAAACTCTCTTTACAGTTTACACTTATTACAGTTATATTTGTCGATACATTTCTTGGCTAAATAGCCTGCAAAATATGCTATGGAGCATTCTTCTAAATTAGTAGTAGCATATTTTGTATTTAAATCAAGACGATGAGGGGCCAGCTATTGGTTCCACAATATAATTTACATTGCTAGTGATTTTTTGTGTTGAAGAGTCTACTTCAGATGTGATAAGTAGATTTATAAATGTATCTGTTTCGTCCTCACAATTTTTATTCTCTGATAACTTTACAAAAGAATTTACTATGGAACTTCTAAATATTGATCTTAATATTCTGGCAGTTGGGTTTCTATTAGATCCACCCTTTTGCCTGAATCTCGCAAATAAATTTTCGATTGGGTCTTGATTAAGTTTCCCAGTAATTAAGTATTTAATATTTGGGTCAGTTAACTCCTCATACACACAAGTTTGCACAACACCATCGAAACATGGAGGACATGTGAACACTTTGTTTCTTTTACCAGATTTATTTGTTTTGATTGTTAGTTTTTTTTTTTAAGTTTTAAACAACATTTTTGCTTTATTAATGGCTTCAAGTGCAATGGGTCTATTTTTTGCTAACGCGTTTTTATACGGGTTTTTATGATATCGATACTATTGAGAGCATCGAACATATTATTGATAGTTTCCACGAAATCAGCAGTGGCACCTGCTGTTTGACTATTAAGTTGCCCGACATTTTTTACTGTTTTAATTGCAGCAGCCACAGAATTACTAAATATTTGCGTTGCAAGACTCACGGTCATTTTTTCAAAAGAGTTTGGATTTATATGTTTGTCAGTAATTTTGGTAAGTGATCTGCTCATCTTGGATGTTTTATCTATTTCGTAAGTTTTGTTAATGTCTTCAAAAGATATTTGCTCTTCACCATTATAAAAAGTGTTGGAAATAAAATTATTTCTTATACTTTTAATCAAGTGTGGCACATCATAAATAGCAAATATTTTTCGTCCATTATTAAAAAAGAATGGAGACTCAGGTGTGATACCCAACTTTTTAAAAACATTTGTTAGATAAAATTATATTCTAAAGTTAATTTTAAATACTAGAGACTTCAAATAAAACGGAGAGACGAACAATCAAACGTTATATTAAACACTTTTACAAAAATAACGGTCAGAACACAATAATGAGTTTCCTATTCCGAATTCAAACGAAAAAGAGGCCGCTGGCTTCTTCGACAGCCGTTATATAGCTCCAGCTGCTGTCACTTGTCATCCGTCTCGATGACAGTTCCGTCAGCTGACAGCTGTCAACCTGAAGGTTGCCAACACGGCCATACTGCACGGTGCCTGCCCCAGGCACCTCCAGAGTCTGGATAGGATACTGAAACACAAAGGAGATATATTGAGTTGGGGTCAGATACATTTAAAAGTTAAGCCGTCAATTTCACTGAAGTATTGCACACCTTTACACATGCCATGCAAAGCTTCTTCCTGCACCTAAAGGGACTTTGCCACACTTAGGAGTATCCAGGATATCTATTAAGCAGCTAGAGATCACTTGCACCTGAAGAGCTTTTCACTCACTCAAGCGTACCAAGTTGATCTTTCGGCCAATGCGACATAAAGCATTGCTAGCACTTTAATGTTTAATGTACAATATAACAATGATTAACGTATCCTATCTAGACTCGCAAACAAATTATTCTGAACCTTAAATAATAATTATAATTTTATGACCATGTAACTTGAGTTCATGTGAAAGTAATACATTATAATTATTATTATCCATTTACTTAATTACTTTCAAAAGAATAAAATAACATAATATTATGTAATAAAATATAGATCAAAATATATACTTATATATAAAAATAATAATAATCATTAAAAGACAGCTTTCATAAATACCTTGCCAACATGGTTATAATATAATTTGGGTCTCTCCTTACATATTACTTATTCCGAACTCCAATTGTCGATATTAATCCACGGCTTCATATTTTCAGCCACGGCCACACCATTATACATTTTTGAAGTTCTTTGGCTACCTCTTAAATCAGCTATCTCGTATCTATCGTTTTCTAGGACTTTTTTAATTTGAAATGGACCTTTATATACAGGCAACAGTTTTCGACTTTGGCCATCGTTACTTTGACTCTGTATTTTTACTAGCACTAAGTCTCCTTCCTTATACCGCGTAGCTGTGACTCGTGTTTTATCGAATCTCCTTTTTTGATCCTCTGCATTGGCTTTAATTTTAAGATCTACTTCTTCGCGCAACTTTGACACGTCTATCAATGGCTCGTGATCAAGTTCTGGGGCGAGACTATCATTATCCGTACGTATTCTATAGCCAAACATCACGTCACTGGGAGCTGCCTGCGTAGTTTTATTTATCGTACTATTAATTCCCTGTTGCAATGCTCTAACACATAGATCCCACCGATCTTCATCAAGATTAGCCCCCATAGTTTTTAAAGACTCTAAAATAGTTTTATTAAACCGTTCGGCTTGACCATTGGCACGGGGTACACCGGTTGCCACAACATGTAATCTAATGTTTTTATTTTTACAGTATTGAGAAAACTGATTAGAAGTAAAGCAAGAACCAGCGTCGCTAATAATTCTTCGAGGGTTACCAAATATAATAGAAATGCGTTCTAATTCTTTTATCACACCCGATGAATTTGTTTTGCGTACAGCTGATAGAAACACAAATTTTGTAAAAGAATCTACAATTACTAGCAAATATTTATTTTTATTTTTAGTTATCACAAAAGGACCCAAGTGGTCAAGATGAAGAGTATGAAAGGGTTGTGCATATTTTGGTAAGGAATATAGATGTCCCTCCCTGGGACCTCCTTTATTTTTATAGTATATGCAATTGAGGCAATTTTTAATATATTTTTTAACGGTATTACGCATTCTACGGAACCAATATAATGTACGTATACGTTCAACACATTTATCAACTGCAAAATGACCTAAATCATCGTGATTGCACCTAATAATCTGCCAAATGCATTTCTTTGGAACCACCCATCTACGACCTTGACTAGTTCTCCTATAAACCTTGCCGCCCAATAGTTCATAGTTATTAAAAATGTCTTTATTTTCGTCGGCCTCTCCTGATAGTAAAACGTCCCTAATTTTGACAAGCTCAGGGTCCTGAACCTGCACTGATAAAAGCCAGTCCGCCTCTGTAATTGACATGATAATTTCGTGTTCTGATTTTTCACCAGATGGCACAGGATTACGACTTAAAGCGTCCACATGCTGCATCCGCGAACCTTCCCTGTGTATAATTTCAAAAGAAAACTCTTGAGTTGATAAAACCCAACGGGCTATTCTCGGAATTATTTCTTTTTTATTCAATGCATATCTTACAGCACTACAATCCGTAATTATTTTAAAAGGTTTGTCCAGCAAATATAATCTAAATTTTTGAAGCGAACATACGATAGCTAGTAGTTCTAACTCAAAGGAATGGTATTTCTTTTCATCCTCTCTAGTTTGCCGACTATAGTAGTGTACTACCTTTTCGATACCGTCATCGACCTGTGAAAGAATACCAGCAATGCCTTCCCTACTTGCGTCTGTGTATAAAATCTTATCTTTATTCGGATCAAAAATCGCCAGTACGCTTTCAGAAGTAAGCTTGTCTTTTAAAATATGAAACGCTCTGTCTTGGTTATCATTCCACACCCAAACGGCATCTTTCTTCAGTAACTTTGTAAGAGGTGCCGATAAAACCGCGCAATTCCGTATAAATTTCCGAAAGTAGCTTATCAAACCTAAAAATTGTCTAAGTTGATGGACTGTCCTAGGCTTTGGAAAATTCTTAACGGCTTCCAGTTTTGAATCGTTTGGCATGATACAACCCGGTTTAATCTTATAACCTAAAAACTCTAATTCATGTTTAAAAAAATGGCACTTTTTAAGATTTAAAGTCAACCCATTTGTTCTAAATATCTGTAATGTTTGTTTCAATAACCTAATATTTTCTTCTACCGTCTCTGTAACTAAATAAACATCGTCTAAATAAATTATAACGTTGCCAAATCGCAAATTGCCTAGTGTCTTGTTCATCATTTGTTGAAAACAAGATGGAGCATTGGCTAATCCAAATGGAAGTCTTAAGAACTCATAATGCCCATCTTCCGTAATAAAGGCGGTTTTTTCTATAGAATTTTTATGTAAACATATCTGATAATACCCGCTTTTTAAGTCTAAGGATGTAAAACACTTATGACCCTGGAGTCTATCTAATAAGTCTTCAATCCGGGGCATAGGATATTTATCTTTGATAGTTATTTTATTCAGCGCCCTATAGTCAACGCAGAGCCTTTTTTCTCCATTTTTCTTATCGACTAGAAGAACTGGGCTAGCATAGGGAGAATTACTATCGCGCACTATTTTGTTAACCCCCGACCAAAAAGAGGGGTGTTATAAGTTAGGTGGACCGATTTTGATCTAGTTTTTTTTGTTTGAAAGCTGACATGACGGTGAGTGTTCTTAGCTATAGTTCATCATCATCAGCCTGCTCATTGCTGAAATATCACGGAATATCTGGTTCGTGATAGGACGATTAGCAACTTGCAGTCGTTTGATGGGTTTTATATTTTGCATCCTGGTTCGAGATACTTATGAATATATACACATTATTGGAAAGTTGACCTGGTGGTGCAGCATCACCTGGTAATCAATAGGATACCCAACTCCTCACCAACTTAGAGCAGAGGTTTCGTGTTTGGGCTCATTTTAATTGCGACAACCAGTAAGACGTAGATAAACAGTAAATATTTGCATGCTGCTGCTGCAGCATCACCTGGATTCTATAGGAGCCAAGCTCCGTATGAACCTAAAGCGGAGGTTTCATGTTTGGGCTCATATTGATGGCCTCATCCAAGAGGACATATTTTATAGATGGTATTCTTTGGGATATGATCCAGTTGATAGGAATTATTCTGCACAAGTTTAAAAAGCATAAAATAAAATTAAATTAAGAAATTTAAAAAAACCCCCGCCAAAAAACTTTAAAAAGTAATGAAATAACATTTCCTGACTTTAAGTTTAAATCATTCCTAAGAGTAAAGTAATATTTTAGTCCATAATTGTTGTCAAGGTGTGTCGGGGGACCGCTAAGGTAGATGTTTGATTTCACATAACAATATAAATTAAGGGTCTGTTCACAGCGACCCGAATCGAGAGAATCAGCGACTATTATGGCGATAAAAAATGCAAAAGTCGCTGTTGTGGTAGTTTACTTAGCGGTCCCCCGACACACCTTGACAACAATTATGGACTAAAATATTACTTTACTCTTAGGAATGATTTAAACTTAAAGTCAGGAAATGTTATTTCATTACTTTTTAAAGTTTTTTGGCGGGGGTTTTTTTAAATTTCTTAATTTAATTTTATTTTCGACTAGTTCATTAATCATGTCTCTTATTATTTGTCTATCTGAAAGGGAGGTTCTAAAGGGTCTGCATTGTACTGGCTGAGAGCTAGATAAAATTTATTGTCATCTCAAAATTTTTAACTGTACCTAATTCCTTTATGTTAGAGGCAACGCAATCACTGTACTCGTTAAACAAAGCTAATAATTCTATTTGATGTGTGTTAGCATCTAAATCTACCGTAGTTATATTATGACAAAACTCAGCAAGTTTATTTGCGCACTGAAATTTAAGTTCGTTACCTATACGAGAATACACTAAATCGGAACGTTCGGTAACATTTCTTCCTAATAATACTTCACACCCAACTAAATCGTCTAGAACATACAAATCGATGTCACTTAAGCTAATTGAGTCTAAAGAAATATTTACAATTACCTTTTTGGTAACGTATTTGCAAACTTGCACAGAAAATCCCTGCAAAGCGACAGGTGAAGGTAGTGTGATAAAAGATAACGAAATTTTATTTGCCAAAGACTCTGATATTAATGAACAACTGCTCCCCGTGTCAATGAATGCCTCACAGCAGTGATTTAAAATGTAAACGTTTTTAACAAATTTATTACGCGGATTAGTAGATAAGAATTTAATATTTTCTTGTTCAGGTTTTACTACAGACTTTGAAGTTAAATTTTTCTTATGATAACAAACGGATTGTGTGTGCCCCTTTTTGCCACAATATTCGCATTTATTTGCTTCACACTGACTTCTTTTGTGGTTGCCGCCACAATTATAACATTTTATTATTTTACGACTAGAATCTTGAGTACTAATACTGGACTGAGATGGATGCGTAAGGTTCGAATTAGTGGATACGGGGACTTTATTAGTTCCTGCAGCTTGGCTACTCGAAGCTTTAATATTGTGAGATTCGCGTAAACTACCCTCCTGTTTCATATTTTTCCTATAAATACGACTGTGCAAATAACTGGCTAAATCGTCGGTAGTTTTAAAATTACTAGCTTCAATCGATGCACCAATAAGATTATCACCTATATTTCCGACTATTATTGAGATAATGTCTTGTTCCGAAAAATTTAAATTCAGACGATCAATTTTGCATTTCTGCTCAAAATAAAATTCATATAGTGATTGATTATCAACAGGTTTCTTATCTATAATATCTTTTAAAAGATCAAACATGTTTCTACGTATTTGAAAACTACTGGATAATTTTACGCGCCACTGCTCCCAGTTCCACGTAGCCATTGTCTTTCCGTACGTAACAGCGAGTCGTACCACACTTTAGCCGACCCCTTTAATTTATTGAGAGCCTGATAACGAATCATTTTATCAGGCCACGAAAAAGTGCTCGCGTAGGATCGTATTATACTGAGCCAGGTGTCGATGTCATCTTTTATAGGATCAAAATCGGGTATAAAATTATTAAGGCTGATGGAGTTAGTGCCACTTACAGATTCGCCGTAGTCACGTTGTACCTTATTCTTCCGCCTTGGCGCCGGAGGTGACGGCGTTCTGGCGCTGGAGCTCGAGCTGGAACTTGATGAACGCGCGCGTTTCCGCTTAGAATATCTACGTCTACCCGCGTCGCGTTTCCTTTTACCCATCGCGTGGATTTTACTTATCACTTCTGATGTTAGATAAAATTATATTCTAAAGTTAATTTTAAATACTAGAGACTTCAAATAAAACGGAGAGACGAACAATCAAACGTTATATTAAACACTTTTACAAAAATAACGGTCAGAACACAATAATGAGTTTCCTATTCCGAATTCAAACGAAAAAGAGGCCGCTGGCTTCTTCGACAGCCGTTATATAGCTCCAGCTGCTGTCACTTGTCATCCGTCTCGATGACAGTTCCGTCAGCTGACAGCTGTCAACCTGAAGGTTGCCAACACATTTTGATTGGTTGTAGCTTGATCACACACAACCACTTTTGGCAAAAGGCCGCCTACAAATAATTTATTTATTAAAACGTTAAGGTAAAAGGTATAAATTTTCCGAATGTACACAACTGTTTGACAAAAAATATGCAACAGGCAATTTCCACTGACCATATAAGGCCCTCACTAAAAACACTAGTGCATACTTTGGCATTAAATTTTTTCTTCGCTCCCCACCCAAATCTTCAAACCCCTCAACTAAATCAAATTTTTTAGAATATTCTAAATTCGCCATAATAGCCATTTCATCGAAACAAATTACACATGCTTTTTGTTTCAAAGTTGTGTTTTGAAACTTTTTTTTTATTTGCAAAAAAAGTCTTTGTTAAAACCTGGCAAACAGCTTGATTTTGCTAACCAACCTCGAATAGTTGAAGGCGATGCCAGCACAATACCTTGTCTTCTTAAAAAATTATATGTAGCCGGCGATTTATAAAACAAAGACAGACAAACGTCTTTCTCATTTTTGGTCCATTTTGATATTTTCCCTTGTTTTCTTATTTGCATTGTTGTAAATGTTTTGGAGAACTCTGATTGAAAAGTATAAGTATCATCAGTATCAAGTGCTGTTTTTTTTTTAAATCTATATATTTTGGACCTTAGGGCTCTGTTTTGTTTTAGAATTGAAATAGCCTTTGTCTTAATAAAAAAATGTAAAATAAAAAATAAGGGGGGCTCCCATACAAAAAACACAATTTTTTGCCTATTTTTTCTCTATAACGGTACGGAACCCTTCGTGCGCGAGTCAGACTCGCACTTGGCCGATTATTTCCATACAAACGTATTCCTCAATTTCCTCCCTGGATAATGCGTCTAGACAGATGATTTTTAGGGTTCCGTAGCCAAAATGGCAAAAAAGGAACCCTTATAGATTCGTCATGTCTGTCTGTCTGTCTGTCTGTCTGTCTGTCTGTCTGTCTGTCTGTCTGTCCGTCCGTCCGTATGTCACAGCCACTTTTCTCCGAAACTATTAGAGCTATACTATTGAAACTTGGTAAGTAGATGTAGTCTGTGAACCGCATTAAGATTTTGATGCAAAAATGGAAAAAATATTAAAAATTTTAGGGGTCCCCATAGGTACAACTGAAACAAAAAAAAATTTTTTTCATCTAACCTATGCGTGTGTGGTATCTATGGATAGGTCTCCAAAAATCATATTGAGGTTTCTCATATCATTTTTTTCTAACCTGAATAGTTTGCGAGAGAGACTCTTCCAAAGTGGAAAAATGTGTGTCCCCCCCCCCTCTAATTTCTAAAGTAGAGGCATGATAATTCTAAAAAAAATATATGATGTATATTACTATAAAAACTACCAACGAAAATTGGTTTGAACGAGATCTAGCCAGTAGTTTTTTTTATACGTTATAAATAGTAAACCTTAATGAAACAAAAAAAATTTTTTTTCATCTAACCTATGTGTGTGTGGTATCTATGGATAGGTCTCCAAAAATCATATTGAGGTTTCTCATATCATTTTTTTCTAACCTGAATAGTTTGCGAGAGAGACTCTTCCAAAGTGGAAAAATTTGTGTCCCCCCCCCCCCTCTAATTTCTAAAGTAGAGGCATGATAATTCTAAAAAAAATATATGATGTATATTACTATAAAAACTACCAACGAAAATTGGTTTGAACGAGATCTAGCTAGTAGTTTTTTTTATACGTCATAAATAGTAAACCTTAATCTGAATTTCATTAAATCGACTGAAATATAAAAATAAATCAAAAATAATATAATTTCATAAAAATTAACCTTATTGCTGCTGCGGAACCCTCCATGGGCGAGTCCAACTCGCACTTGGCCGCTTTTTTTATACATTATTGGGATTTGTGAAAGCTAATGCCTCTACGTCCGATTTTTTTTAATTTACTAATAAATAAAAAATATGACCCTTCAAAAATCGCAAAAAATTAATGTTCCGTACCCCGCCAATCAACCGACCATAAAACGAATTTGAAAGATCTTTTAGGTAAAATAAAAACGTAGATAGACTCATCCTTTCTGAAGATATTGAAAAAAATTAATTAGATAGGCTCTATTTTGAAGGAGGAATCAGAGGAATACGTAACCTCGATTTACTGTATCTGTCTCTATCACAATACACGTGCCAGCGCAAGGTGAAGCGTGATGGCAATAGTTTCTTCGTTCAAATTTTACTGTACCCGCGTTCCCTCTTAAGCATACGTACAGTTGCGTTCAAAAGTCCAGTAGCAATCGAACGCAGCGATAGCGTCAACACTGAACGTTACTTGTGACCTTTTTCCATAAAGACAATTCACACACACACATACACTTTGTTTGTCTGTATATTCATATTGTCAATTTCGATGCAATATGCGAGCACTGCCGTGGCACAGTGGTTTAGCAAGTGCGTTTGATTTCTCATAATCACCAGTTAAATCGCGGGATCGAATCCGACGCACGTGTTACGTTTTCACACTTTTTGAGAAATATTTATAAATTATTATGAACTATGAGTATTGATACAACTATGTAGATTGTAAAAATTACGTTTCTAACTAAAAGCACAGCAACTCTTAGTTAGAAACGTAACATTCTAGTCACAGCAAAGAAAGTGAGGGTAGATTTAAAAAAAAGGCTTGGAGAAAACAAAATATTAAAAATAATGTTGTTGGTTGGTGAACTCAGCTACGAGTGTTTGTGTTCTTACTTATCTTACTGTTGCGATTTACAATTTATCCAATATGCAAGCAAATATTACTATCGAAGCAAGAGCTAATATTGTGGCCCTATATTCGAATGGCCTGAATATTTCTCAAATTTCTAACGAAACTGGCTTCTCAGTAAGTAGAAATTAATTATATTGTGATGTGTATTTTTCATTGGTAAAAATCGTCTTTTACAATTTGTTCTTTTTTTTTTAGAGAAATACTGTAAGTCGATGGGTGAAAAGATACGAGGAAAAAGGTGGCTTGCAGAGTCGTAAACGAAGTGGAAGGCCACTTCTTATTAACCAGACTCAGCGGCGTTATATGGCAGCGGAGTATGAAACGTGGGGTTTCATACCGACAAGACGTTTTGCCGATGAATTTAACACGTCATTGGTCACCGTTCGTCGTGCACTTCATGACGAGGGACTACATCACCGAAAGCCGGCGAAAAAACCGTTTTTGACTCAAAGGCATAAAGACGAACGGTTACGCTTTGCACGAGAGTATTTAGATTTTGATTGGGAAACAACAATTTTTTCCGATGAAAAGACTTTTAAATCCTCTCAAAAAGGAAGACTACATTTATGGCGTAAAGATAACACCCGTTGGTGTGAAAATAACATAGTGTCAAACACTGAATCTGGCAGAATAAGTGTGAACATGTGGGGATGGATAAGTGCGCAAGGGCCGGGTGAACTTGAATTTATACCTACGCGAGCCAACAGTGCAAATTATGTAGAAGTGTTAGAGGACATTATGTTGCCTACTGTGCGAAATGTAGGTGATAGCGAAATAAGTTTTGTGCATGATAATTGTCCAATTCATCGAGCCTCCGTAGTTCGCAATTGGTTCAGTGATCATTCTAATATTAAGGTTATTCCGTGGCCAGCACGATCCCCAGATTTAAACCCGATCGAAAATATAATTATGGGGTTTAATGGTGCAAAGATGGCGAGCACGCGATGAAAGATGTCCGGAGCTGCTCAAATCCCATTGCATGCAGTTGTGGGAGGATTTACGTGGAACAGATATTTGTAAGAATATTGTGGCTTCCATGCGCAGACGCCTTCTTAATTGTATAGAAAATAATGGAGGTTACACAAAATATTAATAATCATTAATACTAATTGTTATTTTAAAAATGTATTTTTATGTTGCAATAATTAGAGTTAATTGTTATACCTAATATTTATATTTTGTAAGTTTCAATTGGGCATTCTGCAAAGGAACGTGCTGGCCAATAATTGGTAGGTTTAAGATTTTAAGTTTGAGGTTAAGTTTTAATCCTCTTTTCCTCGGAAAACGAATAATTAAACTATAACCTCAATAGCATGAAATATTGATAACACAATAGATAATAATATGTAATAGGTAGGTATTATTATACTAATAGATCTGTGGATCAAAGATTTTACCGTCGTCCGTCAATCAATTCAATTGTTTAGTAATTATTGTTACGTCATTGAAATAAATATATATTTTATTTTTTGAAAGTGTTGTTTTATTATACTTAATAAGTAACCAAAATATAATATTATCCTTACTTTAAAAAAAACTTTCAAAATAGTCATTTCATTAAAATAATAATATAATAATTATGAGTTTTTAAAAATCCTAATTGCTGAGATTGTAAAAACAATACGAAAACTTTATTATGACAACCGAGATTCGAACCGTGACCATTTAAATCTAGCTGCGAATTGCGATGCGAGGCCAACTATTTACAGATGGAGCTACGAACTGTCTTACGTGTTGGACGAAATTTTTGCATTTATCGACACAGTGCAATGCATAAATGAAGATTGAAGAAGAATGAATGAAGAAGACAAACATATGTGTTATCTTTGTCTCTCATCCACTACACGGTTAAACTTTGTTGTATTGATACTGTACGACATTTTAGTGTGTGCACGGTAACACGGCGCACACATAAATACGCACTATACCGGCAAACGAATATGGTCGTTACGGTGCTACTGGACTTTTGAACGCTGACTGTACAATCTGGATGAAATGGACCAAAATAGTATTTATTTTGTTAAGAAAAAAATTACATGAGATTTTCCGAGACCCCCCCCCTCTCCCCAACGTGAGATTAGATGAGATTTGACTCGACTCTCTCCCCCCCCTAATCACCTCACGTAATTTGTGGACGCCCCCTTAGTCGTATTGCGCCAGCAAAGGTGTATCGTCCCGATATCGGCACGACAATCTGTCGGCGACGACATCGTTGACTACAACGATACCGTGCGAAAGCGTTTAGTAGTGATTGTATGACTATGAAACTACCAGTCCGACGATATCATGTCGTGTCGTTATCGTCGCAGTGCACAGTGTGAAAACGCCCATTATCTAACGCGAATAATTTCTATTGCATTCAGTCTTTTTCTCTACATTGGCAGGTAGGTAAGTACCTACTTACTTGCTAATTTTAAAAACAATAATAGTAGGTAGGTATAGTATTTTTAACCGACTTAAAAAAAGGGTTACCAATTCGAACCGTACGTATAATTATGTAACATTTCCAGAATTGCCTCGTTTTCGTATATTATTACTATTATTAGTCTATACTCTATAATATCAGTGTCTGAATTTTGAATTATCGGTTTTGAAAGTGCCAAGGGACACCCGAATGGACCGAAGGTAAGTATTTCATATTACGTTAAAAAAATCTGTATAGACACTTAAAAATGTTACTAAAAAAACGCCATCTATTGACGCCCAGGAATACTATCAACGCCCTCTGTCCCTACCATGCAGGTACTAATAAAAAAGTGTCGAGGTCAATTATCGTTCTGTAATCTGTTATCTGCTAGAACTTCGTTCCAATACTATTATAAAAAGATAAAACCAACTTGAAAATTGTATATATTATTAAGAATTAAAATTCCCTAGATGTCGGACGGACGGACGGACGGACGGACGGACGGACGGACGGACGGACGGACGGACGGACAGACGGACGGACGGACGGACGGACGGACGGACGGACGGACGGACGGACAGACAGACAGACAGACAGACAGACAGACAGACAGACATGACGAATCTATAAGGGTTCCTTTTTTGCCATTTTGGCTACGGAACCGTAAAAAAGGGTGCGCTATGGTGCGCCATGACTGCCGGCAGGTAGAAAATGAGCAATGGCATGTGTCAACTGTCAGTTTACAGCAAGATGGCGCGTGAAATTTGTTTGTCAGTGCCATTAGAATTTAACGAAATACTCCAAAATACGAATTTTGCGGATATATGTTGTCGACTCGAAATCAATATTTTTCTATTTCCTATTATTCACATAAGGTTTCGATCGAGTCTATCGTACCCCTGCACGAAATTATTAATATAGACTTTAGAGTTTAGAGCATAATATTTGATATTATATTTAGTTTTAGGCCATTGATCAAGAATCTGCATTCTGCATACAGCACACACCATCTACACTACTATATTATTATTATTATTATTATTATGTTATACATGAATTTATGTCTCGGCAAATCTGCCGGCTATGATTCAGGTACGGGCTATGCCAAGTACCTGATTCAGTTTGTATGAGGAAAGAGAGGTAGTGTTCTCTTTCACTACCTCACAGATTGTGAGGTAGTGAAAGATGATGATGGATTTAGAAACCGACGAACGATGGAGCAGGTATCAATTACGACGGATTTTTGTATGGGGATATATGTGTTTTTAGGGTTCCGTAGCCAAAATGGCAAAAAAGGAACCCTTATAGATTCGTCATGTCTGTCTGTCTGTCTGTCTGTCTGTCTGTCCGTCCGTCCGTATGTCACAGCCACTTTTCTCTGAAACTATTAGAGCTATACTATTGAAACTTGGTAAGTAGATGTAGTCTGTGAACCGCATTAAGATTTTGATGCAAAAATGGAAAAAATATTAAAAATATTAGGGGTCCCCATAGGTACAAGTGTTAATTTAAAAATGTCACTAGAAAATATTTACAATAACGCGAACGTTACGATTAGGAAGAAAATTTATGGGAAATCAAAGTCTGCAGATTCAGAATATTCATCATTAAACTCATCAGATACGGATATACAAGCTAAAAGTTTTGACCTCTCCACTGGACTGACTAACTGCTATGTAGAGGAATTAAAAACTGAAATAATGGAATTAAATGCACAATTAAATAGCACCCGCGACGAATTAGATAACATTATTTTAGAGAATATTGACCTAAAAAAAATTATAAATCGTCAAAATCAGCAAATAAATACTCTCAAAGATATATGTTCCAGTCCTAAAACGTCACAAAAGAAACAGATATGTACAACTAGAAAGAAGAATAGGCGTTCAATGCATGATAGTTACCGAAAAATTGAAGAGAACATTAATAACACAATCGAAGATAATTATTTAGATAACAGTTTGATTACACACCAAAATGAAACTCAAGATAATACCAGACAGAAAATCAATGTCACTTCAACATCTGCGTCTTCATATTATATTTCTGATAAAAAAATTTGTTTACCACTGAATAGTAAAAAGAAGTCCATATTTATTATAGGCGATCAACAAATCCGTAATTTATCAATAAATGTACACTATGAAATCAACAGAAACAAAGATTTATCAGACACCTTAGATAAAGTTGAAGGATATATTAAACCGTCAGCGACAGGTTCGCACATATTGAGTTACTTAGAAGATCATTCAAATTCAAATTATTGTTCCTTAACGAATGAAAGCATCGTGGTGATTGGAGTGGGTTCTAATGACAATAATCCCTATTTACTATTTTCCAAACTTTGTAATACATTATCTAGATTAAGTAATTGTCTAGTGTTTGTTATAGGTATAAAGCAAAATCGTTTCCTTAACACTAAACTGCTCAACCATAATATTAAATTATTAACAAAAAATTATAGCTATTGCAAATTCATTGATTGTAACTTAAGATTGAATCATAATAATTTATTTTATTAAAGTATATTAAAGTATATATATATTAAAGTATTATATATATTAAAGTATTTTTGGATAATCTAAATTACTTGTTACATAAAATAAATACAGGCAATAATAAAAACATAATCATCTGTGGAGATTGGAATATAGATATTTTAAAAAATTCAAATGAGGCAAAAGAACTTAAAGCTTTACTTTCCAATCATAATCTAGATATTAATATTAATGTTCCGACCCGTGGTAAAGCTAGTATCGATCAAATAGCAAGCAATCTTAGAGAGTTCAAATCTGAAGTACATCATGTAGCGCTTTCGGATCATGAAACTGGTCAATCTATTACATTTCAGGCAAATGAGAAGGTTGCTAAAACGGTAAAATGTTACTTTGTTAAAAAACGGGATTTTAGTGCAGAAAACATAAAAAAATTTTTAGATTGTTTGTCATCCCTCACTTTTACAGACGTTATAAATGAAACAAGTTGCGAAATTGCCTTCCAAAGGTTCTACGACACTTTTACAATGTTTTTTTACCTGTGTTTTCCTGAAATAAAGATAAAAGTTTGCCAGAAACCTAAACCAACGCGTTGGATAACAAAAGGAATTAAAAGATCCTGTGCTGTAAAGAGATCTCTATATTTAAGATATAAATATAATAAAATAAAAAAAGAAGAACAATTAAAAGAATATAAAAAATACACGAAAATATTAAAAAAATGTATAAGTAAAGCTCAGAGTTCATTTAATAATAACTACATAAAGAAGGCAAAAAACAAATGTAAGGCTACGTGGAATGTGATAAAAACAAATATGGGCAATGTATCTAAAAATAAGCATAATATTAATATAATAAAAACAAATAATACTGTATATACTAATAGTAATGACATAGCAGAGCTCTTTAATAATTATTTTATTGATTTAACCAAGACAAGTAAAAATAAAAGCGCCAAAATCGACATGAATAGAAAAGATGACAATAGCATGAACAATCATAGCAACTCTATGTATTTATCCCCAACTGTGCCACAAGATATTTACAAAATCATTAAGTCTTTGAATGACACTCAGTCGGTAAGCTATGACGGAATTACGACTTTACGACTAAAATAGTAAAGTTAGCAGCAAAATATATATGCATTCCTCTCAATCACACGGTAAATCTGTCATTCGAACAGGGATATTTTCCAACTCAATTAAAAAAATCAATAATCAAACCCCTTCATAAAAAGGGCGATAGAGAAGATATTGCAAATTACAGACCGGTTACAATTGTACCTATCCTTTCTAAAGTATTTGAAAAAGCAATGCAAATCAAATTACTGAATTATCTTAGCACTAATAATATACTAACTAAGCAACAATTTGGTTTTATAAAAGGAAGCTCTACAACATTAGCATGCTTTTCTCTAATCAAACAAATTGGTGAGGCGCTCGACAAAGGCCTAGAAGCTGCCGCGGTATTTTTAGACATGAGTAAGGCATTTGACTTTGTTGATCACAAGCTACTACTTAAGAAACTAGAAAAATATGGTATTAGGGGTAATGCAAATGACTGGTTCAAATCTTACTTGGAAAATAGAACACAATGCACAGAAATAACGAACATATCCAAAAAAAGAGTAAAAAAATATAAATCGAAATTCAAGTTAAATACTGTCGGTGTTCCGCAGGGCAGTATACTAGGCCCTATACTCTTTTTATTATACATTAACGATATGCCTCAAGCAACAAAGCATGAATGTATTATTTTCGCTGATGACACGACGTTAATAATTAAATCTAAAAAAGGACAATTGAATGATGACATTAAAATTGAATTGAATAATATAATTAATTGGTTAAATAGAAATAATTTGAAAATTAATTTAGATAAAACAAAAATTATTAAATTTAATAAAAAAATTGACATTAATGATATTGATTTGGATCCTATACAATGTGTGACAGTAACGAAATTTTTAGGTTTTATAATTGACAATGAATTAAAGTGGAAAGAACATGTTGACTTTGTATGTAATAAATTAAATAGATTCATTTTTGCTCTAAGGAGAATTAGAAATATAGCTTCTGTTAATAGCGCACTTATGGCATATCACGGTTATGTTGCATCTATACTAAAATATGGGTTAATATTATGGGGGAATTCATCAGACGTATCAAAGGCATTCATTGTTAAAAAAAAATGTATAAGGTCTATAGCTGGAGCTGGCTACTTAGAACATTGTAAACCTCTATTTAAGGACCTGAAAATACTTCCCCTACCGTGTCAATATATATTTGAGATCTGTCTATTTGTTAAAAAATACAAATATCTATTTCCTACTAATGAAGATATGCAGAAAGAAGGAACAAGTAGACACAAGGATAAAATTTGGATACCTAAACAAAGCCTAGAAATTTATCGTAGAAATGCATTTATCATGTCAATAAATATATACAATAAGTTACCAAATAATATTAAAAATATATCAAATTACATTAAGTTTAAAAATAGTTTATTTTCTTGGCTTATGGATAAATGTTATTATTCAAATAAAGAATTCTTTGAAGATAGACAAAATGAAAAAATGTTTTGTTTAGGTTAAAATTGTCTTTCTGCTGTTATTTATTTTAGAATTTCTTGTTTATTATTGTATATTAAATTGTATATTTCGGTAATTTTTAATTCCTTTTGACATTGAATGTAATTATCCTATTTTAATTTAATTTTAATTTGTAATTTGAGTTTGACTAACCATTTGACATTATTGATTTTGTATTTAATTCCATTATCTAATAACATAATAGGACGATGTAAAAAAAAAAATATAGTAATATTAAGTTTGACATTTAAGAGTAATAAAATATAATTTATTGACATATTAATTATTTATGTTTTGTCACATAATAGTATAGGAATGTTTTATTAATATTAATATTATTATTTGACAAAATGTTAATTAAATATTTGCACGTCGAATAAAACGACAATAATATGTGAGACACTTTTAACACATTGTAACATCTAAAATATGTACACACCATATTATGCAAATAAAGATTATGATTATGATTATGATTACAACTGAAACAAAAAAAATTTTTTTTCATCTAACCTATGCGTGTGTGGTATCTATGGATAGGTCTCCAAAAATCATATTGAGGTTTCTCATATCATTTTTTTCTAACCTGAATAGTTTGCGAGAGAGACTCTTCCAAAGTGGAAAAATGTGTGTCCCCCCCCCCTCTAATTTCTAAAGTAGAGGCATGATAATTCTAAAAAAATATATGATGTATATTACTATAAAAACTACCAACGAAAATTGGTTTGAACGAGATCTAGCCAGTAGTTTTTTTTATACGTCATAAATAGTAAACCTTAATCTAAATTTCATTAAATCGACTGAAATATAAAAATAAATCAAAAATAATATAATTTCATAAAAATAAACCTTATTGCTGCTGCGGAACCCTCCATGGGCGAGTCCAACTCGCACTTGGCCGCTTTTTATTGTTTAATTCGAGTGATTTCAGAGCAGCAGTAAGGGTCTTCGGGATGACGCCAGTTGAAGAGATGATAATGGGTATAATTTTTACAGTATTCTGGCGCCACATTTGCTTTATTTCGTCTGCGAGAGGTATGTATTTTTGGATCTTTTCGTTATGTTTTTGTTTCAGGTTGTTGGTGTTCGGCACGGCTATATCTATGAGATAAGTGATTTTTTGAGATTTGATTGTCAAGGTTATATCAGGTCTATTACTTAGTATGGTGCGGTCGGTGACTATATCTCGATCCCAATAAAGTTTAGCAGTATTGTTTTCCAGGACGTTGCAGGGTTTATATTTGTAATAAGGTGTGTGTGTGTCGATTAGTTTATACTTGATGGCTAGTAGTTGATGGATATGTTTAGCTACATTGTTATGACGGTGGGTGTATTCCTTGTTGGCCAATGAGCTGCATCCTCCTGTAATGTGTTCTATTGTTTCGGTGGTTTGATGGCATAATCTACATTTATCGGTATCTATGTTTTCTTTGAGTATGTATTTCGAGTAGTTGCGGGTTTTAATTATTTGGTCCTGTATTCCGACTAGGAAGCCTTCCGTCTCGCTGTAAATATTGCCTTTTGTTAGCCAACTGAAGGATGCGGTTTGGTCTATATGGTCCTGTTGTAACTAACTGGTGAGGGAATTTTCCATTATTATTATTATTATGTTAAAATGAATTTGAGTCTCGGCTATTTGCCGGATAAATGATCCAGTTACGGGCTAATACCAAGTAACCTGATTCACGTTAAGAGCTATGATTGATGTGTGGTGAAAGATGAAGATGGGTTAAGGAAACGACGGACTATGGAACAGGTATCAATGACGATTGATTTTTGCATTTGTATGTATGTATTTTTATGTAAGTCTATTGTTTTTAAGGCAGAATGTAGAGTTTTAGGGATGACACCGGTTGAGGATATGATAATAGGAACAATTTTAACAGTATTCTGGCGCCACATTTGCTTAATCTCGTCTGCAAGGGGAATGTATTTTTGTATTTTTTCGTTATGCTTTTGTTTTAGGTTATTGGTGTTGGGGACGGCGATATCTATGAGGTAAGTAGTCTTTTCAGATTTTATAGTGAGAGTTATATCCGGTCTATTGCTGAGTATGGTTCGGTCTGTGATAATGTCGCGATCCCAGTAAAGTTTAACAGAGCTGTTTTCAAGAACATTAGTAGGTTTATATTTATAATATGGTGTATGTGTCTCTATAAGATTGTACTTCATTGCTAGTAGTTGGTGTATTTGTTTGGCTAAATTGTCGTGACGGTGTGTATATTCTTTGCTGGCTAAAGCGCTACATCCTCCAGTGATATGGTCTATGGTTTCTGTTGTTTGGTGACATAATCTGCACTTGTCGGTTTCTATATTTTCTTTTAGTATATATTTAGAGTAATTTCGTGCTTTGATTATTTGATCCTGTATTCCTATAAGAAAGCCTTCCGTTTCACCGTAAATATTACCTTTTGTTAGCCAGCTGAAGGATGCCTCTTGGTCTATGTGGTCCTGTTCTATCTGATGTGGGAATTTGCCATGGAGCGCTTTGCCTTTCCATTTTATTATTTTATCACTATCTTTTACTATTTTATGTATTGGATCGAATTGGTTATTGTTTAGTTTTAAAGGCGTACCTGAGTGGGGAATATTTATTAATGCATTGTGTAATGGACTCGTATTGGCTTTAGTTAAAAAGTGAGTTCTTAAGTTATGTATTTGATTATAGTGCAGATTTTTAATGTCTATGACTCCGCGGCCACCTAATTTTCTTTTTAGCGTAAATCGTTCGGTTGCTGAATGGATATGATGTATATTGTGCTTATAACTGGCGGTCCGGGTTGCGATATTAAGAGCTTCGAGTTCTGTGTCTGTCCATTTTATTATTCCAAAAGAATATGTCAAAATTGGTACTGCATAGGTATTAATAGCTTTGATTTTATTCCGGCCTGATAGTTGGGTAGATAGTATTTTATTTAGTCTTAGTTTATATTTGGATTTTAGCATATTCTTAATTTCTTTATGATTAATACCTGTACTCTGTATATATCCCAAGTATTTATATGTTTCTTTCTCTTGCATACTGTCTATAGTGCCTCCTTGTAGTTCCAGATTGTGAGGTTCCGTTTGAGTGTGCTTGCCTTTGATGATACAGTTAATCTTACATTTATCGGTCCCGAATGTCATTTTTATATCTGTACTGAATTTTTCCGTTAGTCTTAGAAGCTGTTCCAGTTGTTGCCTATCTGTAGCATAGATTTTTATGTCGTCCATATATAGCAAGTGTGTTAATTTTTGTTTGTCTTATCTATTATATAACCGTGGCATTTATTTAGAATTTTGGTGAGAGGATTGAGCGCTAAACAAAACCATAAAGGACTGAGAGAGTCTCCTTGGAATATACCGCGTTTGATTTGGATGGGGGATGTACTGAAGGTAGTATCAATAGTTCTTAAATGAAGCTTTGTGGACCAAGTAGACATTAAATTTTGCAGAAACTGAATTAATTTACAATCGAATTTATATATTTTTAAAACATGTATTAGCCAGGAATGGGGTACACTATCAAAAGCCTTTTGATAGTCTATATATGAGTAGTATAAGTTTTTATGGTTTTGTTTAGCGTGATTATGTACCTCAGCATCTATGATTAACTGTTCTTTACAACCCTTAGACCCTTTGGCGAATCCTTTTTGTTCTTCTGGTATAATTGTGTTTTGTGTGATATGCGTATTAAGTTTTTGTGCTATTATGGATGTAAGCAATTTATATATAGTTGGGAGGCAAGTTATGAGACGGTATTTCGTTGGGTCAGTTGTGTTATTATTATCTTTAGGTTTTAGATATGTGATTCCCTGTGTCAGATATGAAGGTATTGTCCGAGGATCTTCTATGAATGTGTTGAAAATTTCTGCGATGTATCGGTGCGTTGCTGTGAAGTATTTTATCCAGTAATTTTGTATTTTATGCGGTCCCGGAGCTTTCCAGTTTAGGGTTTTCTTTATTGCGGCGGTGACATCATCTTTGCTGATTATAATCTCAGGCATTGGGATCAAATTTTGGCATTCCTGTGTTTCAGAATCGAGCCAAGAAGATTATAATAATAATAATAATAATATCTATGGACGCTTCACACCACGTCAGTCTGGCCCCATGCTAAGTACCTGAAGGACTTGTGTTACAGGTACCAGACAACGGAAATATATTTAATACTTTTATACTATACATATATTTAAGATTTTTATTATATGATAAATATATTTAATACACATCCATGACCCAGGAACTTTGAAAACTTTTTGTTCCGTCGGCGGGATTCGAACCCGCGACCTCCGGCTTAAGCTACCAACGTGCTATCCACTGAGCCACAGAGGTCGTCATTTTGCAAGAAGAGGAAGAGGTCGTCAGATTGCAAGTTATGATGGACAGGTATGGACCATAGATTTTCCCAGTAGCTTTTTACTTCGTCTATATTAGGTGGTTGTGTAATTTTGAAATTTTCATTAGTGAGGTTTCGATAAAATATTTTTTGATTACTATGAAATAGTATGTTATCTTTTCTTCGCGAGTTGCTGATTTTAAGTCGCCGCAATCGTTTTGATTGGGCTTGAAGTTTTTGTTTGAAGTTATCTAGGAGATCTAATAGTTGTGCGTTGGAGAGATTTTTCGGGTTTACTTTTTGCTGCTTTCTTGGGGAGAGGTTGCCTGCGAGATATTGAGTCAATTGTCCTATTTCCTTGCGTAGATTCTTAATTCTGTTTTCAATTCTTTGTTGCCATTTCGGGTTGCTGTGATCTATTGTTTTATTTGTGTTTGTATTTTCAGGTGGGTCTTTTATTTTGTTGTGTAAAGTTGCAGCTGTCATAGCTGCACTGTATATGGCTATGTGGATTTCATCTAGGCCAGGGAACTCTTTTCCCTCTAAATATTTTGCAATTAAGTTATTGAGTACATTAACAGTTTTAATTATGTTGCGCGTTATATGAAGTTTTGGGATAATAGGTCTTAGAGTTGGGTCAGTACCAGAATACTTTATTAACATTTCTGTAAAGATGTTTTCAATTTTCTGAGTTTCAGTGGAATCGGTATCAATATTTGTGTTAATCGACTCTATCGTAATGGTTTGTTCGAAGGTATCCGGAATATTTGGCGAGTTGATTGGTAGGTTTGTTGTTGTGATGGGAGTATGATATGGAAGTATATCATTGGTGGAAGGATGGTTATCTGTATGCAGCGTAGTAGATGGTGTAGTTTGTAAATCTGAATTTTGTGTTAGGTTGTTTTGAATGACTAAATCAGAATTATTAATAATCTGGGCAACAGCTGCTTTTATTTTATTTCTTTCAGGAAGTGATATTCTATTATTGCGATGAATGACTCGGATCTGGTCTGCTAGCCTTTGTTCGGATATATGACTTAATTCTGGGAAAACTTCAATAAATTTTTTATGCAGTGATGGTCTGAAAGCGGTGAGGTTTGATTCACATGATGTAACGATATAGTAGCAACGGAGAAGTTCTTTGTTGATATGATCAGTCCACTTCATCCGTTGTCTACTTTTTCCAGCAAGAGTGGTTGGAGGAAGCATGTCCTGCAAAACACTTCTTGCTGGTGTAATATTGAGTTGTGATTGAATGGCAATATTGTGATCTACGGGGTTTTGGTGAGTATTTTGTGAAGTACTCGTAGATGGAGTGTTGTCAGAGATGGGCGCAGGATCATAAGCTATTGCTTCCTGTGTAGCATCATCTGGCACTAATGATAAGGATGTGGATCGTGATGAAGATGAATTGTTGAGCATGTACGACTGCGGTGACGAATGAGGCGATGGGAATAAGCTGACGGATGAGGTAGGTGATGATGGACACGAGTGTGTGTTGCTAGTTGTTGGAATTATGTTATCTGCAGCAGCGCAAGACTGGACAGAATTAAGCGATACGGTGCCCCCCCCAGAATACGTGGGGCTGCCCGGACCCGAAGGCCTGGGGCGGGATTCTCCATTGCTGTTCGCGCCGGTACCCGCCTGGGGTAGTATTTTTCTATTACGTAGTCGCATTTTATTCATTTTTTTATTAAGGCATAAAAGTATACATAAGAAGAGTTAACAAAAATTGAAAGATAGTAGGAGAAGAAACAAAGGTGGTGAAATTTAGACAAACCAAAAACAAAAACGATGCAAAAACAAGAACTGACATATAAAAAGGTGATGAAAAGATAGAAACGAGAAAGAAAGAACCGATGATCAGCCACGTGAGTACCTCACCCCGAAGAGAGTGGGGTGGCGCACCCAGGTGTTGCCCGGGGACACCAACTAGGAGGGACCGGCTTCACCCCCTTATTATTATTATTATTATTATTATTATTATTATTATTATTTTGGTTTTAAGTTTTTCACTTCTCCACTAGGGGTGTTTTACTACAGTTGCGGGCTTGTGACCAAGCAACTTTAGATTAAATTTAAAATTACATAATCGACAAAAATTTCCTGACGATTCGGCATGTATTGAGTATAACAGCCTTTTGAAGGGTGATATATGTAAGTGGATGAATGTTGAGTGTTTCGAGGCTATGATGTAATGTTTTTGGGATGATTCCAGTACTTGATATAACTATTGGTATAGTTTTAACTACATTAACTTTCCATTGTGACTTCAGTTCAATTGTTAGGTCTGTGTATTTCGTGATTTTCATTGCGTGTGTGGTAGTGAGGTTGTGTGAATTAGGAATGGCGATGTCTATGAGGTAAACAGTTTTATTTCGTTTGTCATGGAGTGTTATGTCAGGTCTGTTATGGTGTACGGTCTTGTCTGTCAGTATTGTCCTGTCCCAGTATAGTTTGTAGTGAGGTGAGTCTAGTATGATTTGAGGTGTGTATTTGTAGTATGGTGTTTTGTCTGTGATGAGTTTGTGCTTGAGTGCGAGTATCTGGTGTATGATTGCTGCTACCTGGTCATGCCTGTGTTTATAATCTGTTTGTGTAATGGATGAGCATGCACCTGTGATGTGTTGTATCGTTTCTGATTGTTTATGACAGTGACGGCAATGATCGTTAATAAAGTTACGGTCTTTTATTATGTATTTTCTGTAATTCTTTGTGTCTATAACCTGATCCTGTATTGCCAGCATGAATCCTTCTGTTTCAGGGTACAGCTCACCTTGCTTCAGCCATGCGTTTGATGCTATTTTGTCAACGGCGTTACTGGTAAGGTCAAGGCGATGTCGGCCGTGCAACGATTTTTGTGCCCATGCTTCGATTTTTTGTTGATATGTGTAGGTATTCAATTGTTTAGTTTTGTCCGCAAGCATGAGTGGAGTGTATGTGTCAGAGTGGCAGATTGTTTGGTGAAGTGTTTTTGTTTGTGCGTGACTGTAAAAGAATGTTCTGAGAAGAGTAATTTGTTTATTATGTAGGTTTAAGATATCAATGAGTCCTCGACCCCCTTCATTTTTAGGTAAAGTTAACCGTTGTACACATGCCTTTGGATGGTGTTTTCGATGTTTCGTCATAGTTGTGTTAATAAGCCTTTGTAAAGCTTTCAGTTCAGTCTGGTTCCAGCGTATAACACCGAAGGAGTAAGTAAGTATAGGTATGGCATATGTATTGATCGCTTTTATTGTGTTTTTTGCGTTTAAATGTGTGTGTAGTATTTTATGCAGTCTTTCTTTAAATTTCTGTCTTAGTACGTTTTTGGTATCTTTGTAGTGAATTTGTTGTGATTGGTAATAGCCTAGATATTTATATCCCACTATAGGGTCTAATGAGTCGATAATTTCTTCATTACTAAGTTTGTATTGTGTGTGTTCTATTGTACCTTTCTTTATAGCCTGTATTTTACATTTATCTATTCCGAATTCCATGTGTATGTCGTTTGAAAAGGTTTGTGTAAGGTTAGCCAAAGTGTGTAAGTTGTTAAGTGTGTTTGCGAAAATTTTGATGTCGTCCATGTACATGAGGTGTGTGAGTGAAGTATGGTGTGTACTGTATTTTATTTTAAAACCATGGTTGTTTTGATTAAGAATATACGACAGGGGATTGAGTGCCAGACAAAACCAAAGAGGGCTTAAAGAGTCCCCTTGAAATATGCCGCGTTTTATAGAAATTAAGTCCGTTTCAATAGTACTAGAGGAATCAAAGATTTTTAACTTAGTATGCCAGTTTGGCATAATTTTTTCAAGGCAATTTATTATTATAGGGCTAATTTTATAGTGCTTCAAAATGTAAATAAGCCAAGAGTGGGGTACAGAGTCAAACGCTTTCTTGTAGTCTATATACATGGTATAAATGCTACGTGTCTGTTTTAAAGCTTGTTGAGATACTACTGAGTCTATTATGAGTTGCTCTTTGCATCCCTGACTGAATTTACGACATCCTTTTTGTTCCTCGGCTAATATGTTATGTTTATTTATGTGTGTGTATATTAGGTCACTTATGCAAGCTGTAATAATCTTATAAATATTTTGGAGACAGGTTATTGGTCTATACTTTGCTGGATTTAAAGTGTCTGAGTTATCTTTTGGCAACATGTATGTTATACCCTGTGTGATGAAGGATGGAATTGTGTCAGGTGATTGTATGAATGAATTTATGTGTTTGTGTAATAATGTATGTAATGATGTGAACTTTTTGAACCAGAAGTTGTGTATGTTGTCGGATCCAGTTGCTTTCCAGTTATGTGTTCTCGCTATTACAGCTTTCATCTGCTCTAACTGAATTTCTCCAAATTCCATTTCAGGTATGTCTTTCACTCTAGCTTTATCTTCTTCGATCCAGTGGTTGTTTTCATGTTGAGTTGGGTGGGACCATATATTTGACCAGTACTTGTGCATGGATTCAGGACTAGGTTGAGGGCTATGTTCGTTATTATTTTGTTGGGTAAGTTTTCTGTAGAATTGTTTTTCATTATTGTTAAATTCTTTATTTTGTGTTTTTCTAGTAGTGCATTCATTGTATCTCCTTAATCGATTAGATAATATGTTTAGTTTTTGTTTTAAGGTATCTAGAAAGTGTGCTATATCATAATTTTGCGTCTCATGTTGTGAATGGATTTTATATTGTTGCTTTATTTTATTTATTTGTTTTTCTAGATGTACTGATCGAGTGCCTTTTGCATATGCGGTAAGTCTGCCTATACTTGTCCTAAGTTTATTGATTCTGTTTTCAAGGCGCTTTTGCCACCTAGGCTTTGAACGTGTTTCGTTTGCATGTGTTTTGTTATTATTTATTTTGACACCACTGAATTTTGTTGAAGTGTATGCCGCGGTATAAAGGTAAGTATGTAGGGTATTAAAGTCCACGTCGTCTTCAAGTATATTTGGGAGTATGTCCGTATTTATATGAGTAATTATCTGATACAACTTTTTAGAGGGCTTCAATTTAGGCAAAGGCGGTCGTGTTGTTGGATCTGTATCTTTAAATGTATGATATGTTTCAGTGAACATTTCTTTTAGCGGTGTCTCTAATTCTATTGGCAGTTTTACAGATTCGTGATTATCTGATGGGACTAAAGTGTCACCTAGGTTTTGTGTACAGTTTTCAGTTATCGTGGGAATACTATTATTGTTTAATGGGCTTTGCGGTTGTTCTATATTATGTTCTAACTCGTTTTCCGTGGCTAAAATATCCAGTTCTTTTTGTACATCTTCACGTATTGTTTTAAGTTGATCGTTTGATAACAGTCGGTTGTTGACAATAGATCTTCGCTGGTCTGCTATTCTTTGTACTGAAAGGTGAGCTATGGAAGGGCATGTGGCTGTAATTTCTTGATGTAATAATGGTCTGTAAGTAGTAAGGTCAGTCTCTAGTCTAGTAATCCTATAATATGTCCTCATTATCTTTTCGTTGATGTCAGTCGTCCATCTCATTCTCTGCGTGTGACTAGTACTGTTTAACTGTGTCATGTCTTGTCCGTTTGTTAAGTGTAGATTTTGGTTATGTAGAAAAAGATTTGCATCGTTTTTTATCTGTAAAATTTCGTCGTGACTAAGGAGATGTCTTTTGACTATTGCTCGTCGTTGGTCACCTACTCTCTGTTTGGTTGCTTCTATTTCCGGAAATTGTGATGAAAATAATGTATGCAGCTGTGTCAAGTATGATTTAGTATCAGTTTCTAATTTTGTGAGGATGAAATATTGGTGCATTATGAAAATGTTCATTTCTTTAGACCATTTTTGACGCTTGCACTTTATACTACGGGCGGGTGCAGTAACTCTGGCTAAACTAGCCTCCTGCACAACATCCATAGTAGATTCGATTGATGGAGATGAATTTGATGAACTGGATTGATATGTCATGAGATATGAAGCTGGAGACGATGGTGGCGATGAAAAGAGTGATGATATTGGAGAGAGACACGGTGACGAAGTGCCCCTTTGAAGAGTTATATTATGATTCTGCGACACGGTGCCCACCCCAGAATACGGAGGGCAGCCCGGACCTGAGGGCCCGGGGCGGGATTCTCCGTTGCTTTCCGCTCCGGTACCCGCCTGGGGTATTTCTCTATTTCGCAATCGCATTCTACATAACTTTAAACAAATAAACAAAAGAAGAGTTAACTAAAATGGAAAGACAGTAAGAGAGGAATGACAGGTGATGAAACATAGATAAACCAAAACCAAAACAAAACCAAGAATCGATTAATAAAAAGGTGGTGAAGGATAGTGAAGAAAAAAGAAAGAGCCGACGATCAGCCACGTGAGTACCTCACCCCGAAGAGAGTGGGGTGGCGTACCCAAGTGTTGCCCGGGGACACCAACTAGGAGGGACCGGCTTCACCCCCTTATTATTATTATTATTATTATTATTATTTAATTATTTAAATAAAGAGGAAAGATTTGATTTTTTGTTTGTTTGTTTGTTTGTTTGAGTCGAATAGGCTCCGAAACTACTGGACCAATTTGAAAAATTCTTTTGCTATTGGAATCTTACATTATTTCTGCTGAATATAGGCTACATTTTATTTTGGAAAAAAGTAGGGTTCCGTAATATATTTGAGTTTTTCGGACGCAAGGTGTAAAAAATCAGCTAGAAAAGTTACTTATTTTGCGTACGCTGCCTAAACTATAAAAGATAGAACCATAAAATGTTCTAAGTAATTGTAGATCTTATAAATTATCTACAAAAAAGTCCGCGACACACTATACCTATCTATGTCGAGTGAGGCACAATAACCATTTATTTATTTAAAACGGACTACATTTAAACGGATATATTTTACTCACGCTATTAATCCTTATCAAAATAAATTATTTTATCACTAAGTACAGTTTATGTAGATAATATTTGGTCTTTGAATGATTAAAATTGGACGTTTGGTTTTGAAATTATGGCGAAATTAAAATATTACGATAGTGGGCGTCACCAAAGCGCGTGCGGGAGGAAGACAATATTCTGTTGTAGAAATGAAAATTCTGTACATAAAAGATATGAAATGACACCCGAAATTACACCTTTGTCACTACATCGCTATAGAAGCCAAAAATGTGGTTAGTTTTTTGTCTGTCTGTCTGTCTGTCACTCTTTCTGTCTGTCTGTATGTTTGTTCCAGCATCACACGAAAAATACTGATCCGATTTGAATGTGGTTTTCGCAGATATATTTATTTATCTTCTTCCAACTTAACATCTGGTGTATAATTTTTTTTTCCCCCACCCCTCTAAGGGGACAAAAGAGGGGGTCAGATTTTGTATCAAACTTTTTTCTTTAACACGAAAACTACTGATCCGATTTGCATACGGTTTTCACAGATTTGCATACGGTTTTCACAGATTTAATATATTTGTCTTCCTCCAACTCAACATCTGGTGTATAAAAATTCTCCCCCCCCCCTCCCCTCTCAACCCTCTCTGGGGACCAAAGAGGGGTCAGATTTTGTATACAACTTTTTTCTTTAGTGGACTTACTTCATATTAGGTATTAACTGTGTTTTTCAACTTAACATCTGGTGTATGACCTCCCCCCCCCACACCCTCTTAGGGGACAAAAGAGGGGGTAAAACATGTATCAACTGATGATGTAGAAAATATACTTTAAATGGCAAAACAACGTTTGCCGGGACAGCTAGTAATAATATATTTTAATTTTTGCAAGCAACTCACGCGTGTTCGGCTCCGGAACCGGCTGACGGCTGACGCGGACGTGACGTTAGAAAGCGAACCGGTTCAACCGTTTGATTTATATTAATTTATAATCTATTAAATGCTTTCAATTAGTAGCTCAATTTATGTAAATTGCCACTTTTTTTTTATTAAATAAGGGGGCAAACGAGCAAACGGGTCACCTGATGGTAAGCAACTACCGTCGCCCATGGACACTCGCAACATCCGAAGAGCTGCAGGTGCGTTGCCGGCCTTTTAAGAGGGAATACGCTCTTTTCTTGAAGGTTTGCAGGTCATATAGGTCCGGAAATACTGCTGGTGACAGTTCGTTCCAGAGTTTTACAGTGCGCGGCAGAAAGTAACGCGAAAATCGCACTGTGGAAGACTGCCACTCATCAAGGTGATGAGGATGGTATGTTTTTCGCGTGGGACGATGGCGAAAAGTTGCAGGTGGTATGATTCCGAACAATTCCTAAGAGCACTCCCCATAATACAACCGATAGAGGATGCAGAGTGAAGCTACATCTCGGCGTAATTCCAAGGGGTCCAAGCTGTTTGAAACACTATGGCAGTCAACAATTCGAGCGGCCCTTCGTTGGATACGACGATCCAGAGGGAGCAGTTGGTATTTTGGCGCCCCTGCCCAGAGATGAGAACAATATTCCATGTGAGGCCGAACCTGCGCCTTGTAGAGTTGTAGGCGTTGGTCCGGACTGAAGTACTGTCTCGCTCTGTTAAGAACACCAAGCTTCTTCGAGGCTAACTTGGCCTTACCCTCTAGATGATATCGGAACTGGACTTCGCTCGATATGTTGACGCCAAGTATCTCAATGCTAGGGAGATGGTTAAAGATGTGCCCTCGAATTTTATGGTTAAAGAAGTGCCCTCGAAAATTATATTTTAATTTCCTTAACTAAGTGATACTTTTCAGGGTTCCGTAGTCAACAAGGAACCCTTTAAATAGTTTCGGTCTGTCCGTCCGTCTGTCCGTCTGTCTGTTCGTCCGCGGTTTTGCTCAGAGACTATAGGACCTACAAAGCTGTAATTTGGCATGAATACACATATTAATAATGCCGACAAAATGGTACATAAAATATTTAAAAAATATTTTTTTATGGTACCTCCCCTACACATCAAGCGGGGTTGAATTTTTTTTTTCGCGCCCATCCCATCGTGTGGGGTATCGTTGGATAGGTTTTTTAAAAATATTATGAGTAATCATAGATCATTTTCCGATTTAGGGATCTATTTGTGAAGTATTAAGTTTTAAAGTGGAAAAAATCGTTAGAGTCCAGTGTCTCCTTCTACCAGCTAAGCGGTTGCTTCTGGAAATGTGAAAAAATTCACGGGAGTAGGAAATATGCTGAATTTAAAAGGAAAACTATCACGGCTAAGAAGACTTCATAAGTTATTGAGTAATAGTCGATCAACTAAAAAAAATATATTCGGCGAAGTATAAAGGAACTTTTCGTTAAAATTCCTTTGAGATGATGACATCATTCATTGACCATACAAACATTTTCAAAAACTAGCGGTGCTACAGAACCCTATTTTGCGCGTGGCCGATACGCACTTGGCTGGTTTTTTTTGTTTAAATCTTCAAAATCACATTAGTGATATTATACAGGTTGTTCGGGTGAACACCGTTTGAGTTCCCAGCATGATTGTTCTCAGAGAATAAGTTGTTCATTTTGACGGGCTCATTTGATGGTTTTAAGGATTCATAACGATGTTTTTATTTATCTTACTTCAAAATAGCATTTTTAGATACAGATGGCTATAAAACTCATAATAATATTATAGAGTAGTGTGCTGTGGTCTCTACTCTCGAGTGAGTATGCACGCAAACTTTAACCGCATTTATCTCAAGTTTCGTTGTAATTTATATATCTGTAGCTCTACCATGAGTTGCTATCGAAAACGTATACGATTTTACCGTACTCGCTAAGGTGAAAACGTGCGTCGAATCGTTTTCAATAAAAACCGTACCATGAGTCAATAATAATCGCTAGCGACAGCTCGATTGTTTATGTAGTTTTCGTGTGTTTATAATAGTACAAAATCGTAATGTAGCTAACTTCATAATTGTTTTGTGTATCTCTTTCTAACTCGAGTAAAAGACTAAGACGGCATATGGCCTTAAAAACCCTACCAATTTAAAACAGCGACTTGTTATTAGTAAATGTAAGAAACAAATATATTCGTAAACTTGTATGCATTATAGAAGGAGAACAAGAAGACAGATTGCATAGTGTATGTAAATAATGACGCATTGTTCGATGAATTTTGAAAACAAACTTTGAACCTTGTACCTTTAGAGATAGGTACAAACTTGTGAACCAAAAAATATTGTATTAAGATAAAGAATTGCTATATTTTCTTGTGAACTATATTTTTTACCTTTTTTTGTTCCAATGGTTTTGGGAAGGGAAAGAAATATGTCTACAAAATATATAAGTTAACATAAATAATGTACCTAAGTACTAACTTACCTTTGTTTCAAGGGAAACTCTTTGCGATGATTTTTTAAAATCTGTGTGAGCTCTTAGGAGTCCACACCAATGCTCGAAAGCCTCTTTGTTTAATCTATATTCTTTGATAAAGTTATTATCACTCAAATGTTCAAGTAGATTTCCAAGACACTTTCGTACACTAGCTTGAAATCGTCCTTGTTCCCGTCGTTCGTCTTCTCATGAAGCCAACGCTAACATACCTATTTCACGCTAAATATGCTTTACCGGACATATTTATACACCGTATTAAGCGCAAATTACTAAATATTATTTTGTATGAAACTCTTCACAAATCACAACCAACACTTTCACCCGACAAAAGGCTAGTGAGTTTTTTTACTACTGTAGTAACGGTATTTTACGATACCACTTGTCAAATTGTTAACTCATGGTACCGATTGTTTAGAGAAACTGCTTAAAACTTGCTTAAAACTATAGTCGCTAGCGAGCTCCTATTCGATACGTATTTATTGTAAACTCATGGTAGCGATTTTAGTTCCACAAGTGACCGCTAGAGGCGCTGTACAATTTTCCATACTAAAAATTTACGTAAGTCGATATCGAGTATCGATAAATACTATAGCTTTAAACTCATGGTAGAGCTACTGAGAGATTGAATCGCGTACGGCGTACGCTATCGACCGAGTTATGGCTAGGCCAGAAATGAACATAATATTCGTTTTCTAAATACCAGACTTGCTAATCCGTTGCCCTTTGAATTCTAATAAAGCTTTAAGATGAAGTGGTAGGGTGCGCATCGCGTTTCTGAGGGGGTGAGGTATGAAGCGTGGCGGAAGCATGCGCGGGGCAACCATCTTCCGCCCCGCGCACGCCTGCTAGTAGGTGCGTAGCGTAGACAGTGCGTGCGGCAGCGGCGACCGGGCATGCGAGTTCAATATTTTACCCTCTTATTATCTTCTTTTAGACAAATTTTTTCCTTAGTAGGCATAAATGAGAATAAGGGTCGCCGCACACTTGACCGGGTATAGTTATAATTGGTATTATATTGTTTTTGAAAATTTTTTTTCTTAGTTGGTATTGTATGAATAGAAATAAGGGTCACCGTACACTTGACCGGGTATCGGTATCGGTATTATCTTGTTTGAAACACTTTTTAACCTCAGTAGGTATGCCGTATGAATGAGTAAAAATGAGAATAAGGTTTACCGTACACTTGATGTACACACTTATCGGTTGATTGTACAAGAGAATACCGATACTTACCTCATTAGTTACCGATTCCAAATTGTCTCGAATGCTTCCGTACGCTCACAGATGCTCTTTAGTGCTGGGCCCAGACCCGTAGCTGTAGCCCATACCTATCCCTATGTAGTCTGTGAACCGCATTAAGATTTTGATGCAAAAATGGAAAAAATATTAAAAATTTTAGGGGTCCCCATAGGTACAACTGAAAATTTAAAGCAATAGATTTGGATTTAAATTTCTCCAAATGTGAACTTTTTTTTAACGGCCCAATCGCACAGCCGCATGACGTAATAATGTCTAAATTTAACAATTTGGCCCCTAGTATCAAAATTCTCAGTAAAGAATCCCTCCGCCTTCTAGGTGCCCCTATATTCAACGACGGTTTTGAGCCTTACGTTTCGGAACAAAAACAAAAATTCGTAGTATCTTCTGGCAAACTCGTCGCAATAAAATCCCATATGGCTTACCAAATAATTCGTTTTTGTTTGTTTGTGCCCCAATTCATATATGTCCTGAGGTGCTGTCCTCTATGGGAGTACCCCAACCTTCTTTCCCATTTAGACACTATTTTAAAAAACACAATAATGAATATTTTCAACTGCCAAATCTCTGACACCTCTTGGGCCCAAGCTACTCTCCCCATTCGTTTCGGTGGCTTGGGTCTTAGAAGCGTGTCCAGTGTGTCCCTTCCTGCCTTCCTTTCTTCAGCTCACAGCATTCATCCTCTTTTCATCAAAATCATCACCAATTCTTCTGGAAACGTAGGCATTGAGTCACTAGCTGAGGCGATCAACGCTTGGAAACGTGTTTGTCCTAGTGACGTTTCAGTTAACCCCAATATCCAAAAGAATTGGGATGAACCACTAATCAATTTGGCACAATCAGAAATTCTAAATTCCTCGTCCACCACAGATCGGGCGCGTCTTCTAGCGTCCGCCGAGCCGGAATCAGGCTACTGGCTCCAGGCTAACCCATCATCCAATACCGGAACACTTTTAGATAACCACACATTCAATCTTTCACTCAGTTTGCGACTAGGAGCCAATATCACCGAACCCCACCGCTGCCCCTGCGGCGCCGCAGTAGACCGCCAGGGTCACCACGGTCTATCTTGTCGACGCAGCGCCGGCCGCCAGTCCCGCCATGCCTCCTTGAACGACGTTATCCGCAGGGCCCTTGTCTCCGTCAACGTGCCGGCTACTCACCCGGCGTTCAATATTATTATTGATACTGGACAATACCCTTATTCTCATTTCTACTCATTCATACCTACTAAGGAAACAATTGACGACGTGAGTGGAAGAATCAAACAAGTAACATTTCGTAATATACGGACAATAACTCATTTTTTTCCTAATTATTTCAATAAAACTTGTAACTTATCTACTGCATAACTTAGCTAATATATCTGGCTACACATACAATCCATAGTTTTTCTATTTCAAATAACTTTTCCGGCCCTAAAGCCTCCATTTAAGCAAAAAAACGGGAAGTTTTTTCATGCTACTTACCTTATTCTTCCACTCACGTCTTGAATTGTGTCAAAAAAATATTATCAGTATCGATACCCAGTCACGTGTACGGTGACCCTTATTTCTACTCATTCATACCTACTGAGGAAAAAAAATTTGAAACAAGATAATACCGATACCGATACCAGATCAAGTGTGCGGTGACGCTTATTCTTATTTCTACTAATTCATGCCTACAGAGGAAAAGAATAGTCAAAACAAGATACCCAATACCCATATCGGTACCCGGTCAAATATGCGGTGACCCTTATTCTAATGCCTACTGAGGAAAAAAATAACGTCAAAAAAAAGATAATACCGATACTCAGTCAAGTGTACGGTAACCCTTATTTCTTTTTTTCCCTTAACTCTTCTTTTTTTTTTTAATTATTCTTTTCCGCAAAAGGGATATTTTTTCCTCTGCAGTTTTTATTTCCCATTTTCACATTAAATTCTCGTAAAGAGCGGGCCGACGAGTAGCTGTACGTGTCTGCTTGCGACGAGGCTCCGCGGCCGACTGAATCGCCACCCCGCATCCCCGCCGCCCTCATACAGTGCGAGCGTTATAGGTTATTATTTTATTTTGAATGACTAACTATCATTTTAGTGAAAACCATAAATACTACCTTATGGAATTTGATGAAAGGTTTATGAAAACATAAATTTTTTACTAGAATTCTATCTAAATTCGCCGTAAAATCGAAAAATTGCAATAAAATGGCAATTTATGATGATTTTCACGATTTTTTTCTATCGAGGCAAATTACTTTAATCGTGTTTCGAAGAATATAACGTTATTAGGCATATCTTCACCCTTACGCCGGTATGAATAACATTGTATGAATTTTAGCGGTTGATATCTAAAAACAGGTTCAAAGATACCCTAGATCGCGATATTATACGCTTCTGGCCCTACCACTTCATCTTAAATGTCGAACCCTAGGGTGTGGCATTGTGTAGAATCAGAGGGATGGCCCAGGTCAGACTTCGGACATTGCAGAGCAAATAATAGTCGTCACGTCAGGTTTTTGAGGTCAACGCATCAAAGGCGATGTTACTGTTACAAGGTTATTAAAAATTCACTTTCGACCGTATTGTTTTAACCGTGAGTTACGTGTTCAACCGTTTCAGGTAATTTAAACCGTGAAGGTGGCGAAAGTGTGATAATCGCCGATCACAGCCGCCGGCCGCTACGATAAAGTTTACTTTTGTTTTCGACTGCGGCCGCCGGTGACCGGCTACCAAGATTTATACCTAACCTAAAAAAATTTAGGTAACCTACTTTCAATGAGCAATAATTTAAAATATTTTAAAACTCTCCGTACATTTTTGGAAAGGGTAGTTGGTTGGAGAAATTACGCACCTTATTAGTTATTACGCGGACAACCTCGACGAGGTTAATTGTATAGTCTTGTAATTGCCATGCCAATAGATTTTAGATGAATTATATTTATACATAATATTACAGCTGTTCATAGCAGTTGTAAATTCTAATAGATTATGCATAGCTGTATAGTGTATACTTACTGTAAAAAAATAACTGTATAAAAGTAGAGAGGTCAATGTTCATTGGTCATCATAACGGTGCACATCAAAAGTGGTGACTAATCTTTTGTAAGTACAGCTATTGCTGTTGAAAAAGTTTTTTTGGTAATTATTTTCCTCTTACCTTTCTATTAAACATTTTTGAGCCCCGATCGGCTCTTAGTTCTTACGCGCCATTGACTATTACCTGCGCTGATATGGCCACTGCGGCTGGTGCGGGCCCTGATTGTGTGAAAGAGTACAATATAACAATAAGATAACAATTAACGGTTTATGTAACGGCACTCGGCAGTTTAAACTCCTTCAGCTACAAAACCTCATTGTGCTCGCCGATCTGTCTGAGCAGGTTTTTGCGACAAGTTTCGTGCTGCCTATTTTGGACATTTTTGTCCGTCGATGCAGTGTCAGAACTGGCTAACTAAAGCTTTAAATTCCAGATAATTAGCAGTTAATTAATGAATATTTTACTACAATACTTTAAGGGTCTGTTTCGCCACTTCCTGATCTGACAGGCTATCCTATCCACCACTAACTTGACAGTATAGAGTATAAGGAATCTGTCAAAAAAGTTGTGGATAGCATATTCGGCACTTAAGGGCCCGGGTTACCCACGAAATTTTCATACATTCTTAATACCAAAATCATTTTCTCATGCGAAAATATTTAACATGCTTGAGTTATTTTTCGGCTTAAGATAGTAATTACCTAGGGTCCTGAACAAATTTTTTTTACAAAATATTTAAATACTAAAAAAAAATATTTTGTGTTTAAATATTTTTTAGTAAATTTACTACTAAATACTTAAACACCAAAAAATAGACAAAAACACTAAAAAATATATAAATAAATAGTAAATTTACTACAAAATATTTAAACTTTAAAAAATATTTTTTATTATTTAAATATTTTGTAGTAAATTTACTATTTATTTATATGTTTTTAGTGTTTTTGTCTATTTTTTGGTGTTTAAATATTTAGTAGTAAATTTACTAAAAAATATTCAAACACAAAAATTTTTTTTTTAGTATTTAAATATTTTGTAAAAAAAAATTGTTCAGGACCCTAGGTAATTACTACTTTAAGCTGAAAACTAACTCAAACATGTTAAATATTTTCGTATGAGAAAATGATTTTGGTATTAAGAATGTATGAAAATTTCGAGGGTAACCCGGGCCCTTAATCAGGAAGTGGTGAAACAAGCCCTCAATAATATTTGATACTTGAGAGTATGGATATTCAAAAGTTTCATGGTAGTTGGGACTGAGGACTGTGTGTCTCGCGTCACGATGGGACCCGTCACCGGTTACCTCAGCCCGAGCGTCTACGGATGTCTACGGGACATATCACATACAGCATACCGACAGGCGACAACTCATAACAATAACACCCATTGTTACCTCCAACTTGAGTTTTGAGCACAATGGACAATGTTTAAATGACGTAGGCCGTAGGCGCACGTAGTGTCATCATAATTTTATCGGGTGTCCAACTTCGAAAGCTTCCAATACAATTTTTAACGTACTTGTATGTACCTATTTAAACTATTTTTAACCGACTTCCAAAAAGGAGGAGGTTATATGTTCGGCTGTGGATATTTTTTTTATTTGTGTATGTTCAACGATTACTCCGCCGTTTGTGAACCGATTTTAAAAATTTTTGTTTTGTTATAATATGTATAAGGTTTCACTCCAATTTGGTACTATGTTCACAAAAGTGGTGATCTGATGATGGGATCCATGAGTAATCGAAGGAACTCCTCAAAATTTATATGGAAACATATGGTGATTATGGTTTTATGAGAAGCATCCTAAACATATGCTACCAAAACGCAAGATTTTGCACCAAGGTATACTATGATTCCGAAGATACTAAGAGAACTCCGGATTCCTTATAGATACAAGTTTGGGGGTTTAGGCGTTGTTTTAAGAACTGAAAGCATATGCTACTATGCAAATCTACATTCATCATCATCATCATCATTACCACGTCAGGGTCACCAATGTCACCAAAACTGAACATAACAAATTCAGATTTTGCAGAAGAAGAAAAAGAAGAAGCGGCCTTCTATGGCAGCTCAGGAGGCGGCACAAGGGGGAGCGAACATCAGCTCCCCCAGTACTGAGGCCCCATGGACCACGGTGGGTTCTAAGGCCAGGAAGAAGGGGGCGGCTAGACCAACTATGGCTGCCCCAAAGAAGAAGAAGAAGCCAAGGCTTCGCGTACCTGCCACTGCGGTCGTCGCTCTCACCATCGAGGAGTCGGCCGTGAAGGCGGGTATGACGTACCTACGCCAAAGCAATAGAGAAGGCCCGGCAGGCTGTGAACATAGCGGAGTTTGATATTCCGCAGCTCCGCTTCCGCCGGGCCAGAACTGGAGGGTGCCTACTGCCTCCTCACTATTGACGGTGAGGGCGCAGCGAAGAAGGCGGACGCCTTTGCCGCGAGGCTGAAGACCGTCCTGCCTGAAGAGGTGAGGATCGGACAGCCGACTGCTTGCGCTGAGATGCGCATCGCCGGCCTTGATGACTCAGTGACGGCCGCCGATGTTAAGGAAGCGGTCGCACTTAAAGGAGAGTGCCTGGCCGGCGATGTCCGGGTGGGGCCTATGAGAGAGGGGCCACGGGGGGACGGGTCGTGTTGGACCCGCCTCCCAGTCGCAGCCGCCAAGAAGCTTTCGAGCTCTGGGCGGTTGCGTGTTGGCTGGGTGTCGGCGAGAGTGACGTTGTTGGCCGCGAGGCCGACGCGCTGCTTTCGCTGCCAGGACACCGGCCACGTGGCTGCCAAGTGCCAGTGCCCGGTGGACCGTAGCCGGACTTGTTTCCGGTGCGGGAAACCGGGGCACAAGGCGGCGGAGTGCGGGGCTGCAGTACCAAACTGCGCCCTGTGCGAGGCCGCTGGCAGGGCCGAAAGGGGGCATGTGCTGGGCGGCAGAGGTTGTCCGTCTGCCGCGAAAAAGCCGGCCCCCGGAGAAGAGAAGGCCACGTCCAAAAAGGCTCGGCAAAAGCCGAAGCCTAAGGGCGCGGCGCGGGCTCCGCCTGTCTCTGCCGCCATGGAGACGGAGGCCTAGACCCGCGGGTGGCGATCGGGGGATCCCCGCCCGCAATAAAGGGTCCCGAGTAGACAGCCCCTCTATGGCCCGGGGGGCTCTCGGTGAGGTATGCGGCTTAAGCCGCCTGAAGAAGGTGCCGGTTGCGGCTGCGCGCGGAAAGGGGCGGATATGAAACGCTACGTGGTGCCCGTCCCTCCCGCACTAAGCGCATGACGGAGGGCTGGGGGGGTTTTAATGGGTAGACCTCTTGGGGGAGCCCCACATACCCCCGCCCCCTTCCCCCGAGGGGGTGGGGGATACGTAAAGTATTTCCCCTCCTTAAAAAAAAAAAAAGGAAACCGTATTTCACGCTTATCATCAAATAAAAGCTTATGATTGATAAATAAAGTCGATTTGAAAATATGATTTTATGAAAATATGATTTGTACTGACTAAAATGCTTTTGCGGTACTTCCGATTTGCATGTGACGTGATCATATCTGTGGCCCTAGTGAAAAGGGGTTTAAGTCTAAAATTACAACTTTACAGGAGAGGCAAAAAACATTCAGCGCGCAGAAATTTCGTGTTTGTCCTCGTGTAGCTTCTTTAAACTGCTAGCTAAATAATACATGTGATATTTTTATTGGTAAACAAAGTATGCTCTTTATTATTATTAAGTTGTTTTTTATGTAAATTTAATATTTTTCGAGATAATGACTTATACCCACGAAAAGATAAATTCCTCAAGGGTATAAAATAACTTATACCCTTTATCACATAAGTAAATTGTGAATTCTGTTATGTGAAAAGGAATACGCATTTGGAATAACTTTTATGATAAGTAAGTAATTAAAAAAAATATTTAATGGCTCACTTAATAAAAAGTATACAGTGTTTGACTGTGTACTTTAATTCGACTCAAAAAAAGTCAAAATTATGAAAAAAATATCTTAGCGCCTTTTTCACAATGATTTTATTCGTGGCGTGTGGTATATCTAGACTTATATGAACTACTTTGTGCAACTTATATCCATGATTTTAACAAAAAGAAAAGAGAAGAATACAAAATTAATATACTTACTTATATTTTGATATTTTACAAAATAATTAACTTAAGATAACGTAGTTAAGTAAGTCTCTTTTGTAGTACAATACAAAAATAATTTGAGAGTAACTCTCATTTCTCTCAACTAAAAATAAAATCAATGTTATTTAAATTAATGGCTTGTTTCACCACTTCCTGATAAAGTGCCGGATAGGCTTATTAGACAGATTCTCCATACTCTATGTGTCAAGTTAAGTGGTGGATAGCCTTATCAGGAAGTGGTAAAACAGGCCCTTACACTCACAAAATCACAGATTGAGTTGAAAACAAAAGAAAAAATGCTCCTGAAAAATGTTTTATAGTACTTATCTATAACCGCTTAGTGTAGAAACGATCCGTGTAAAGGATAGTGTCTGAAATTATGGAAAAAGCTAAATAATTCCGTAATTTACCGTATTTAAAGCCTTACAAACTCATTATTTGAAAGCTACAAAGTTATAATAAAAATACATCAATAATCTTCAGTATATCAACATTCCTTTCCCCGTTTTATTTTTTATATTTTTGTTTATTATAGGTACTCATGATAATATGGGCTTCCAAAGTAAAACCAATTTATTAAAATTTAAGCATACATTCAGCATCCCCTTAGGATTTACAAATTACTTTTAATTGAAACACACGCCAATAGATCGACAATATCATAAACTACACATTCCCCGTTTTTTTAGGACAATTTTGAACTAAGATGAATAAAAAAATAGGGTTTTGGTGGGATCTCGGCAACGCGGCAAATGTATGGCCAAGGTCGTTTGCTCGGGGGACGGCCTTAAGTTACAACAGTCATACTTGACTGTTGTAACTTTAAAGTAAATTATAACAGTCAAAAGAGTTTTCATATTGATTCAGTTTATATGGAAAATTATTTATAGCAAGTTAACTAAATAAAAATATTAGGAAAATTAAGAAGAGGATAATTAAGAAGAGGATGCTGATCATCGTTATCATCACTTATGTCTTATTAGATTTAGTAAGTATAAAAAGATCTGACACTCATGGGTTTATTAATGGGAGAAGACTAAGTCTCGCTTTTCTCATTAGAAATTGCAAACGGCCCATCATAAGCGGTGACTTTCCACATTTTCAATAAAATACTGACTAAGAAATGACCAATATAGAATTGAATGACATATCAATTTCTTCCTGTTCTATCATTGTATGTGGAAAAGAGACCTACATGTATAGCACTGTATTTGTTACAGGAAATCCCCTGAAAGACTTCGCACCTTTCTGTGTTGCCAGTTTTGTGTTCTGTAGGACCCAAGAGGTTTTTTATGGCCTTGATACTTACATTTTTGATTATCATGTAAGACTGTTCCATAATACCGATTGTCTACCGAAATCTACACTGATAATGATGATTTTACACTACTAAATCAGTTCAATTTGCCTCCAATCAAAAAAGTAGAAATCTACTAAAAGTTGTCACGCTGGCGCGGGCGCACCGCGCAATGCACCCTCCACACACCCGGTGCGGACCAGTCCCCAGATTTATATCGTTTTACACGTAAAATGAATACCATTCGTAGGATAGCGTATTGTGAATACTGATCTAAACTGAGTTATACTGGACTTTTGTCATTTATTTTGGTGAAAACAGATTGATGTCCAGTAACATCATTACTCACTAAGTCATTTTTAAGGACCAACTCTTGTTGTATTGGTAAACACCAAATTTTATAAAAAGGAAGGTAGTTTATGTTAATTTAGATCAAAAAACACATTTTTATTTTTATTTTTTCAGTTTAAAACAACACAGATGTACTTGGATCCATCTTATGTAGTTTTTTTTGTGTTAGTTAGACCCATATACACCAAGAAACTTTTTTGTTTTTAAAGATAGCTTAGATCCGTTTACACCAATCGATAGAGCATTTATTTCTCATCATTTTGGTATAATAAACTCATTTTCGACAAAATCGGACTTGTACCCCTTTTCACTAGGGCCACAGATATTCGTAATTTAATATCTTTTATTTATCGCGCCCGTTTTAAGTAAGTTTATTTGTACACTAGCTGTCCCGGCAAACGTTGTTTTGCCATTTAAAGTATATTTTATCATCAGTTGATACATGTTTTACCCCCTCTTTTGTCCCCTGAGAGGGTGTGGGGGGGAAGGTCATACACCAGATGTTAAGTTGAAAAAATCTGACCCCTCTTTGGTCCCCAGAGAGGGTTGAGAGGGGAGGGGGGGGGGAGGATTTTTATACACCAGATGTTGAGTTGGAAGAAGACAAATATAATATATCTGTGAAAACCGTATGCAAATCTGTGAAAAGCGTATGCAAATCGGATCAGTAGTTTTCGTGTTAAAGAAAAAAGTTTGATACAAAATCTGACCCCCTCTTTTGTCCCCTTAGAGGGGTGGGGGGAAAAAATTTTATACACCAGATGTTAAGTTGGAAGAAGATAAATATATCTGCGAAAACCACATTCAAATCGGATCAGTATTTTTCGTGTGATGCTGGAACAAACATACAGACAGACAGAAAGAGTGACAGACAGACAGACAGACAAAAAACTAACCACATTTTTGGCTTCTATAGCGATGTAGTGACAAAGGTGTAATTTCGGGTGTCATTTCATATCTTTTATGTACAGAATTTTCATTTCTACAACAGAATATTGTCTTCCTCCCGCACGCGCTTTGGTGACGCCCACTATCGTAATATTTTAATTTCGCCATAATTTCAAAACTAAACGTCCAATTTTAATCATTCAAAGACCAAATATTATCTACATAAACTGTACTTAGTGATAAAATAATTTATTTTGATAAGGATTAATAGCGTGAGTAAAATATATCCGTTTAAATTTAGTCCAAAAAAATTTCAGGATTTTTAAATAAATAAATGGTTATTGTGCCTCACTCGACATAGATAGGTATAGTGTGTCGCGGACTTTTTTGTAGATATTTATAAGATCTACAATTACTTAGAACATTTTATGGTTCTATCTTTTATAGTTTAGGCAGCGTACGCAAAATAAGTAACTTTTCTAGCTGATTTTTTACACCTTGCGTCCGAAAAACTCAAATATCTTACGGAACCCTACTTTTCTCCAAAATAAAATGTAGCCTATGTTCAGCAGAAATAATGTGAGATTCCAATAGCAAAAGAATTTTTCAAATCGGTCCAGTAGTTTCGGAGCCTATTCGACTCAAACAAACAAACAAACAAACAAACAAACAAACAAACAAACAAAAAATCAAATCTTTCCTCTTTATAATAGTAGTGTAGATAAATAATAAGAATAAGCCTAGAAAGATTTGTAAAATATATTTTCTTGAATAATTCGAAAAAACATCAGTTTTATATATTATCTCCATTTATTGTACACGGGAAAAGAAATGGCTAAAACTTTTCTCTAAAAGTTTTCAACATTACAAATGATTTCTGATTTCTTATTTAATTCTTTTATAATTTTTGGGCACTTTTAGACTCGTGCATTTAGCACATAAAAAAATGTTCAATAAAGAGACTCTAAAATACAAAAAATATGACGTCACACTATGGCGGACAGTGTTTTCGGCGCCATTTAAAACGCATATTTTTCAATCAACTTTTTTTTGGGTTTCTACTGTGTAAAATTTATTTTGTAAAAATGAATGATTAAGAAGCGATTACCGTGAAGAAAAAAATTAGGTCAAGTAGCCTATTGATATAATTTTTTTATATAATTTTTTCCAACTAATATAATAGCCAAATATCACGTCCTCGAGTATTGAACATGTCTCACCAGTCTCGCAGTAATCAGTATATTTCAAAAGCTAGAAATAGCCTTTCATTTGTTGATGCATTCAACGTTTTAGCTCTGTAGAAAAACAATTTTGGTCTATTTTAAACATTTTTGGAGATATTAAAACGTTTTAAAGTACTTAAAACTCATCATTTCTCTAAAAATTAAATACACACAATAAGTATGTGTAACACACTTTTAATTACGATCCTGAAATCCTTCCAAACCCTTTTATCTTGGTTACGACGAGTATTAATTTCTAAAAACTGCGAAAATCTTATAGTTTTACTCAGCTTAGCAAAGCTCTTTTTTAAAAATTGTGTTTTTGGTTCAGTGTAAACAATCGAATAAGACTTGACAAGAGTCATTAAATAACAGAAACAAGAAAAAAAAATCTTGGCTGGTTTTATATGGTGAAATATTAATTTTTAATTATGTACCTAACTAAAAATTAAAAGCACAAAAAAATCAGTGTCAGTCAGTCAGCAAGTCAGTTCGACAAGTATTATTACCTCAATGGCTCTACATGAATGTGGCGAGAAAAGGAACTAAGCGCTTTTATCATACAAAAACGCACTGATCTCTATACCTATAAGTACGCTGGATTGCTGATAGCCTTTGAAATGACAGCTATTTTTTGTGCCTATTTGAAGCGGAATCAGCGCCCCCATTATTCGGGTAGAGAACTAAATCTGACGTAAAAATGACGTTTGAAAGCCGCCATATTGGCGCTGATAGCAGTAGCACAGAATATATAATAGGCAGTAGTGAGAGTATTTGGAACTAATACTAGTGATGATAACTGTTGTTATTGGTTGTGGTTACGTCAAATTTAGTTCTCTATCCGAATAATGGGGGCGCTGATTCCGCTTCAAATAGGCACAAAAAGCAGGTCTGTATCAGCAATCCAGCGTACTTGTATAATAGACATCAGTGCAAAAACGTCATTTTTGACATATGTTTGACAGTTCTCCTTTATCAGCAGCGCCAATTGACATCTTTGACACATTCATATAAAGCCTTGTCGGACTATAAAAAAGAAAATGACTCAAAAATAAAAATCCATTCACTATTACAATTTTCGGAGGTTAAAACTTAAATCACTTAAAACCTCTGGCGACTCCACTACAAACTTTTTGTTTATTTTGAAATTTGACAATTAGCTAGATGTTATCATGGTAACACCGGCATCGACCGCCGCCCGCCGCGCTCCGGACGTGCATGCTCCGCTAGGAGTAAATGTGTTCTATGCGTGCATGCCTGTGCATGCCGCTCAGATGATTAGATCAGGGTTGCTAGCAAAGCTACGAAATTAGCACAATAATAATATTATTCTACACTCTGTCAGGAAACTGTTAAAGTCCCAGCAACACAACATTAACAGCAAAAGTCTATCTTTAATATCAACCTGCGTCAATAATATATTCCTCGTTGAAATTGAAAAGAATAAAAATACTGCAATAATAATTTATTGTAAATACATACCTAATTTATAGGATAGGATAGGCTATCCACAACTTTCTTGACAGATTCTCCATACTTTATCTGTCAAGTTATACATATTATAGGTGAATAGCCTATCCGGCACTTATCAGGAAGTGGTGAAACAGGCACTTATTATTATAATTATTATTATAATATTATGTACAATATAATATTATGTATAAGCATTTTTTTAAACGCGCTTACGGATTAATTAGTAGAGTTCTTTTTTCCTAATTAATTTTGTGTTACTTTTATCTTCCATCTATGTATTATATTATTTTATCAATAGGTATCTGAATAATATATTTTATGATTTATCATACAATTCTACCAATATGGTGGCGGGTCTCTCGTGGCTGGTAACCCCTGTAGCTGGTCGGCAGTCGGCACAATATGGTCGGCACGTCTCGGCTCTCCTTTTACTATGGGTATGGCACGGCGCACGCTGAGATGTGCGGGGCGGGGAGGAGCCGCCCGCTGGGTGCTGTTTGACTGCTGTCAAATTTACGATTATTTCTTGAGTTGTGTTTCGCGATTATTTCCATAGAAAAGCTATTCTCGAGTTATTTTATGCGTTCTTTTCTAGTATTACTCTTGCTGGGTCGGCGGGCGAGACCGCGGCGGCGGCTCCACCCTTGGACCGTTACGCTGCAACGATTGCTATTTTCGTTTAATTAACCCACTTATCGTAAATATTGTTTTGCAGGGATGCGATGCAACGATTTATATTTTATATACATTTTAATGTTTTCGAATAAACGTAGCGTCGGGGGTGTGGTCGAGGGCGAGGCCGTACCGTCCTAAACTTTATTTTCGTCCGACCGAAACTAATTCGTAGTGCCAAGTGTTTAACATACGAGTTGTGAGTGTGAATCGTGCCAAAAGTATCTCGTACTTAGCTCAGCTTACCATAGGTAGCATGGACCTTCTCGGGTCGATGAACGTTCACATAGTATTTGTGAATACAATATCAAAGTGATTCCTCCGGCATGAGAATGGTGACAGCGTAGAGTGTTACCTACAGCAGTATTGGGTACTTGGTGTGCAGTGTGCAGTGTGCCGGCGAGTTGTGTCATGTGTGTGTAATGTAGGACAGCTAGGATGAGGAAGGTGTGGAGTGCGTGCGCGGACGGCTGGGCCCTCTGCGGACACAATGTGAGCTGCCACTAGCTGTATGTTGTCTGTATGTTGTTTGTTATTTTTATTTTTTCTTTATCCTAACACTAATCTTTCCATTTATTGAATGTAATTTTGTTTACTGGACTGTCTTAGAGCCTGTCAGAATGAACATAGCTCCTTACATCTACTATCACTCTTGGATGTGATGATGCATTTCTGATTTACAACTACAATACGTCTTGTACTCTGCAATTATTAAAAACTAATTTAGGATAGTTAAGGATCGTGGGAACAACAGGCACAAGCCACAACACAACAGATAGATATTCAATTCTTATGCTGCACTTGGGTGCCGCTTGGGAGTTGATGGGTTTGGGTTAAATATGATACACGATTGAAATAAAAAAATAAATAAAAATAAAATATTATTATAAATAAAATAAATTTATAAATAAAATAAATATTATTGATGTTTAAATTCTATAATAATTTTTTTTTCATAATGTGTATGTATTTAAGCATTTACTTAGGGTTGAACTACTGTGAACGCTTAAGAATTTTAGATTATTTATATATAGAAAAAAAAATTATATTCATTAAATTAAAATGAATGTATAATAATTAGCAAATGCTTTTACTGTTCTATGTTATCAGTAGCACTTGCAGTTGCAATTACTGTGAACAAGTGTCTAAGAGACACAATAAAACAACAAGCTCAATAGTGGTGGGCCTCGCCCCACATCTGTGTCGCACATGCGAGAGTCACATTTTAATTTGGGAACTTCATCAAGAATAACTTCCTTTTTGAAGACTGATGGTAAACCCAATTGAGTTTTGTAATTACGGACTTAAAGCATAGGCCTCTGAAGCCAAATTTACGCAGAAAAAATTTAGTTACTGATGATCTTAAGCCATAATAAATGATGATATTAATATTATATAATATAATATTCTACATGAAACTTGTTAACGTTTTTGGATACATGTTATTTGGAATAACAATAATTATTACTATTTGAAACTACATACAATCAACTGCCCTGCTTACAACAGAATGACATTATTAATCACTAGACCAACTTTTTTTTTTGAGAATATAATGTGTGTACACTGTACAAGTAATGCCATAACTTGTAATTAGCCACTATTTACTTTGATGTTGCTTGCGAGATCAGATCATAGTCAGTCAGCCAGGACTTGTAATTTTTATATAATATATTTCCCTTATAAAATTACAAGTCCTGGCTAACTGACTGATTCATCATCACTGAGCAAAAACTGTAAAAGTTACAGCCACGAAATTTGGTGAGTAGGGATGTTTTGTAAGGTAGACACCCACTAAGGAAGGAATTTCGGAAATTTTACCCCGAAGGGGGTGAAAAAGGGGTTGAAAGTTTGAATGAAAGTCCGTCATTTCTTGAGTTAGAAACATGAAACTTTATTTTTGGGCTACTGATTAAAAATAAATGGATACGTATTTAAGCGTTTTTGGAAATTCTACCCCCAAGGGGCTCAAATTGGGGTTGAAAGTTTGAATGAAAGTCCGTCATAGAAACATGAAAGTTTATTGACGTTTGCGTTTGACGTTTGCTTAAATATGTCCCGTTTTTACCCTTTGTATAAGGATCAACAAAAAAAGGAAAACTATCAATCTTTGTTATTTTACTATGTTAACGCGGACGAAGTCGCGGGCAACAGCTAGTATAATAATATGCGTATTGCGTACGACCCGCTAGGCCGCTACAAACGTAAGTTATCATGGCGACCATTTGACATTGCAGCAGAGCTCCCCGCACGGCTCGGTGATGTCGTGCCAGTCGCTGGCGGCGCGCCCCTATGACGACGCCGACTCGCCCTGCACCGTCACTTTCCACAGGTATTTTATTTGTGTCTCAAACTTGCTCATTTGCACATCAGACCTCAAACAATTAACGAAAATGCCAAAAAAAAGCTGACACTGATGGCTTTCAAGCAGGCATACGAAAGCGAGTAGCTTCTTTGTTGAGCAGAGTTCGTGCAAGCACCAACACCATTCTTAGAATGATAAGTGAAAAAGTTGAGTGTCCTATCATGCGGCATTGAGTGCACATTCATGTCTACGTGCCCAGTGCTGCTGATAGGCCACGTAGATATTTTAAGTAATCATATGCATTTTTATATAATTTTCTAAGTACTAACATAGTTCGTAATGAAATAATTATTGTATAATTACTAACAACATAATATGGACTCCTAGTCTGAAATAAACATTTTATTTCATTATTATTATTATAAATTCTATTCAAATTAAAGTATTCCAAAGAAGCGGCCACCGCTTCCCGAGTCACCGCAACCACATGAGCGGTACTTTCAACGATCCTGATCGATCATCGTTATTCCAGGTCCGTCCGCTTCAGCTCGGAGTCGCGGGGCCACCCGGCGCGCCCCAACGATGCGGAAGTCAAGAGGAAGACGCCAGGTGGGTGGGTCGACCGTCGGCGCCACGTCACCGAGCCTGCCTCGCCCGATGCTCAATGCGACCGCGTGGCGGGATCCATATCGCTGACGGCGCTGCCGGCGGGTGCCATGTCGCAGTCTGCACCAGCGGCCACCTCACTGGACGCGGAGCGCGGCGCGACGTGCCGCTTCCCCAAGCTGGAGGAGTGCGCGCACTTCCACTACGAGCGCGTCGCCCTAGGCGGACTGCGCATCGAGCTGCTGCCCGACGACGACGCGCCGGACTCGCCCGGGCCCGACGCCGCCGCCGACGACGAGGAGTGGGTGGGGCTCCGGGTGCGCTCGCACGTGGCCAGCCCGGAGACGGACGACGAGGCGCGGCCGCTGAGCGCGAGCTGGAGCGAGGGCAGCGACGTGCGCGAGTGGACGCTGGCGCGCAGCCGCGACAACTTCCTGCAGCTGGACGACATGCTGCACCGCTGCATCTACGACCGGCGCGTGTCGGGGCTGCCGGAGCTGCGCGCGGCGCGGGCGCGGGGCGCGGACTGGCGCCGGCTGGTCGCCGACTACGTGCACCACCTGTCCATCATCGCCGACGACTCCATCAACTGCGGCCCCGCCCTCAACTGGTTCCAGATGGATAACAAGGGTACAGCTCCACATTCATATTTTTATTTAGTTTATTAGGAAAGCTTATAACCATTTTTAGGACAAGAGTACCTAAGATACATATTAAACAATGATATTATGCCAATTACAAGTTTTAGCTAGTGTATAAAAATAAAAAATAAATAAAATAAAAATTGCTTTATTTCTGAATAAATAAATTTAAAACAAAAGTCTACATGGTGCCTACCACCGGTTCGGGAACTAACCCGGCGAGAAGAACCGGCGTAAGAAACTCGCACGAGACCCACTTTTTTACCAAAAAAAGTGAGAAAAAAAATAATCTTTTAAAATAAAATTTACAATGCTGTAACATAATATAAAGCATCAAATGATGACGACGACCTTTAGGACATATTATTTTAATAAGTAAGTAATATATGGCCTAAAATAAGCTAAGGGCCGATTTTTCAATTGTCAGATAACTTTTAACTAAAGAATAAATATGACTCGTTGACAATTTTTTTCATATAAAATCTGTCAAAACTCCAAATTTATTCCAGTGGTAAAATTTATCTGACGATTGAAAAATCAGCCCTAAATAAATTAAAAAGATATTAAGAGTGTATAAACTATAAAGCAATAAAACCTTAATAAACTACAAGGAAAGAAAAGAGTAAAGACTACTAAACGACGACTGTAATGTAATGTAATGTAATGTGAGTGTGCGGGTGTGCGGGTGTGCGAGCAGGACACAAGTTGCTGGTGGCGAACGAGGACTCGAGCTCGATCAACACGCCGGCCGTCGCCGCCGCCTACTCCGTGCGCAAGTACGTCTCCCAGGCCCGCGACGAGATCAGCTTCGACGTCGGCGACATGATATCGATCATCGACATGCCCGGTCAGTTCCATAGCCCACTTTATTTTATCTGTCGTTTCATATTTGAGTTTGATTAATTGAATGTTTGTCAGGTGAAACTTAAAAGTACTTTATATAATTATGTTAATCTTTTCAATGACGTTCGCGCAGGGCCACAGGAGTCGCTGTGGTGGCGCGGCAAGCGCGGCTTCCGCGTGGGCTTCTTCCCGCACAACTGCGTGGCCGTGATCGGTGACAAGGTGCCGCGCCACATGACGCAGCCGCCGCCCATCGTGGGCTCCGTGGCCGTGGCGCCCATCAAGCCGGTACTCCGCAAGCACGGCAAGCTCATCTCGCTGTTCCGCAGCTTCATCCTGTCGCGGCCGTCGCGCCGCTCACTCAAGCGGCAGGGCATCCTGCGCGAGCGCGTGTTCGGCTGCGACCTCGGCGAGCACCTGCTTAACTGCGGGCGCGACGTGCCGGCCGTGCTGGAGGCGTGCGCCGCCGGCATCGAGCGGCGCGGCGCCGTCGACGGCGTGTACCGGTTGTCGGGCGGCGCCGCGCTCACGCAGCGGCTGCGCGCCGCCTTCGACGCCGCCGCACCGCCGCCCGCCGCCGACGTGGAGGCGGCGCTGGCGCGCGACCCGCACGCACTCGCCTCACTGCTCAAGACCTACTTCCGCGAGTTGCCCAACCCACTGTGCACGTACCGCCTCTACGACGCCTTCGTGGCGGCCGTGCAGCGCCCGAGCGAGGCGGAGCGGCTGCGGGCCATGCGCGACACCGTGGCCAAGCTGCCGCCGCCGCACTACCGCACGCTCGCCTACCTGGCGCGCCACCTGCGCCGCGTGTCGCTGCTAGCCGAGTCGACCGGCATGACGGCGCGCAACATGGCCATCGTGTGGGCGCCCAACCTGCTGCGCTCGCCGCACCCGCAGCACGCGCTGCAGGGCGTGGCCGTGCAGGCGGTCGTCACCGAGTTCCTCATCTGCTACGCCGAGGAGCTGTTCGCCGGCGAGCAGGCGGACGACTCCGGCCCCGACTCGCTCGACACGGTGAGGCGCGCCGCGACGCCCGCTGACGCGCACGCCGATGCGCCCGCGCTGGGGCGAGGCTCCTCGACTCACGCGTGTCCCGTGTTACAGGACGAGAGCGAGGTGCAGGTGGAGCTGCGCGGCGCGGAGCCCGGCCGCCGGCCCAAGAGCCTGCCCGTCAACCCGCCCACCAAGCTCCTGAGGTGAGCACCGACGTTTTATAAATGACGATATTTTAACTGTCAAAGTTGAAGTCCTCGATGGCCGATCGTAATTCGCACGATGTGTTTCGTTTCGCAGCTTGGAGGAGGCGCGTCGGCGGGGTCGCGCGGGCGGCGGGGGGGCGGCTCCCCCCGCGCCGCCCGCGCCCGCCCCCTGCGGCACCATTGCCGCCGCCGCGCGCACGCAGCTGCGCCCCGCCTCGCACCTCAGACCCAAGTACATCGAGGTATGCACATTCGTGTTTATACAATATGTTAAGCTTGTTGTTAACACAATAATACTACTGTATACAGTAGGTCCGCCTCAACATAAAAAAAAACATTAGTCAATATTTAGAAAACGTCCTGAATAGTTTAAATAGAAAATTTTGTTCAATAAGCTCTTAACCTTTAGTGATATGGCCAGACGTACTCGACAACTCGAGTTGATGGTAACAAACACGACAGTGAGGAAGCATGCCGCACGGTATCGCCATTTGAAGTTGTTCATATTCAAGGTTTATTATTGTTTATATTATTAATAATAATAATGTTGTTGTTGTTTTTTTAAAGTAATAGGATTATTCACCTCAACATCTACTCATAGGAAGTTGCAGACAAAAGCTAGTAAACAAACAATATACGTGCATTCGATTGCAGGTCGGATCCGGACCCAACAATCTACCTCAGTATCACACGGTGCTGGATCTCCCGATTCCCGGTGAGTGCTACACGGCTACGTACTACATAGAATACAATTATACGATACCCTGGATCCCAGTGTTTGACGTGAGTGCGTGTTCAGGGACCAAACGAGCGCTGAAGCGCTCGCCGTCGGGTTGGCGCGGGCTCTTCAGCCGCAGCAAGCAGCAGCGAGCGCGCGCCGCCGCGCCGCCGCCCGTCGCCGCGCCCGCGCCGCCCACCGCCGCCGCCGTCGCCGCCCCGCCCCGCGCCAAGTCGTGCGAGTCACTGACGTCGGAGCCGGACGCGCTGGCGCCGCTGTCGCCGGCGCGTGGGGAGCGCGGAGAGCGGGCGGCGCGGGCGCACGCGCGCTCTGCCTCGTGCGACTCGTATTTCGAGCCGTGGCAGGCGGAGCTGGCGGGCATGCGGCTGCGGCTGTCGCCGCAGGAGCGCGATCGGCACATGTTCAGCGAGGAGGACGACGCGCCGCCGCCACAGGAGTCGTGGTGCTCGTCGCCCGCGTCGGGCGCCAGCGCGGAGCCGTCGCCGCGCCGCCCGCCGCCCGACCTGGCGGAGCGCAAGCGCGTGGCGCTGGAGCGGCTGGAGCGGCAGGTGGCGCAGCTGGGCTACATCGACCACGAGCCCGAGCCCGCGCAGCCCGCGCCCGGCAAGCGCCTGTGCACCGACCGCGACAGCCCGCAGGCACCCGCCGCCGTCAGCGTCAAGCTCAGGTACGCGGCGTCACCGTGCGCTTGTTACGTCGTTATATTTGGGTGATCCTCCTTTGACTCCCCTTCAGTCCATGTAATGCCTGTTCGATTTAAAAGCATGTCTCTGTATTTTAACTCGTGATGTTTTTACATGTTTTTCCCAATTTATAAGGGCTGCTTGATAAGTTCTTTGCCTAACATACTTTTGCGTGGCTTACAAGCGTAACACTTGTACCACGTATCACGTATGGGACCATTCTTAACTAGATACAGAAAAGATATAAAGAGATAAATTTCTTTTGTTACAAAAAAAAAATAACAACGATCTGAGCCAAGTCAGTTGAAATGTAAAGGCGCTCGTATTTAAGCATATATGTGTTATGTGAATATGTACAGGTTCCTAATTATTTTTACAATAATCAGGGGCGTAGATATTCACATCACACGAGACGCAGTCGCTATAAGTGATAATTTTTTTTAGTGTAGTCAAAGAATCAGGCGTTACTTTGCGGAAATCCATAGGCTAAAATTTAGTATATTATTATTATTTATTGTAAAGACGTCAAACGCCTAATACTGGTTCTAGCCATTCAGTAGGATTACCCTGGGATGCAGATCCCTCTGGCCTCTTCTGGCGTAATATAAAATAAAACAACCAGTGAGTGTAAGGCGTGAGCGAAAAGACCAAGTTTATTGTATAATGTACTGAATTACATAATATACTAAACATCCTCGTACAACCTATAGCGCGATGTAGATGCCTAACAGCGCCATCTGTTGTCAGATCGCGAAACTAAATTTACATAAAAATGAGTTTTACAAATCTCAACAATTATTTTTAGCACTATTCCGCGAAATAAACACTGTAAATGTGTTACACCACCTCCCTCCTTTCCCACACTGCTTATGCGTGCACACTGCACTCGCATACAAGAACCTGCAAACACCCCCATCACACAAGCAATGTAATGTTAGCAAATTCGTGCAAGGCCTCTCACCACCATGCAAGATGAAAACCTCGACGCGCGTTTCGCCCCAACACCGGAGCATCCTAAGGATGTGGACTCTACGAACAACGTCCTTCAACTGTACAGGCAGTGTGGCAAAGGAGGGAGGGGTGCTGTAAGTTGTAACGCATGCCTATGCTTCACTCACTCATTTACTTACAGGTTGAAGCTTATTTCGCGGAATATCGCTAAAAATAATAATATACTAAAGAAAAAGGGGCATTTTTGTATGGAAGCCGTACCCAAGCTGTAGCACATCCACACATACGTACATCAAACTAGCGACCCGCCCCGGCTTCGCAGGTGTATAAAATATATAGGCTATAGCCTATGTCACTCACTAATAAAAATATTAAAATCGATCCAGTAATTTTTATTTATATTCATTACTACCCGTCAGCGGCGTGCACAGGGCTTTGTCACTGGGTATGCAGCGGTATCGGTTCAGTAGTTGTGGCGTGAAAGCAAGACAGACAGACAGAGATACTTTCGCATTTATTATTAATATATTATATTACTATGATAATAATAATAATAATAATAATAATAAAGCCTTTTATTCCGAACTTCAAGGTTTTTTCTTTCTAGTTACACATATATTTTAAGCACTGATTATAAAATGTCTCTGCGTTCGGTGTGCCTTACAGCATAGGCCTCCTCCAACACTTTCCACTGTTTTCTATCAAATGCGATTCTTTGCCACAGGGGACCAACAGTCCATTTTAATTCGTCTTCCCATCTTCTCACTTTGCGACCACGGCTCCTTGATCCATCTCTTGGATACCAGACTGTTACTTGCTTACTCCATTTATCGTGTTTGCAACGGAGCATGTGCCCTGTCCATCTCCATTTTAGTCTGTCGATATGTGCAAGTATGTCTGTAAGTTTAGTTTTCTGTCTGATAACCGTATTCCTGACTTTATCCTTCAATTTTAATCCGAGCATGCTCCTTTCCATGGCTCGCTGACATTTTGCAAGTTTTTCCCTTTGGTTTTTTGTCAATGCCCAGGTTTCGCAGCCATAAGTGATGCAAGGGAGGATGCATGTATCGAAGGTCTTCTTTTTGGTTATGGTTATGGTATATTAGTATGAACATATTATTAAATATATTATATTAGTATGAATATAGACAACTTTTAAAATGAAACTTTCGAGTTACATTTCCTTTGTCCTTGTTTAATTGTGATAACTCATGGCATGCCGCATGTTGGAGTGCATGCACATATGTTTAAAATTTAAATCATTTCATTGGATAGATACTGAGGCCGAGAACTTTTCAAACGACCTATTAAATTTCTTGTCAGTAAGTACTTACAATAACTTTATTTTTGACTGAGTACTCAGTCGTATTTTTTAAATTTTTATGAAAATTTGAATGTGTAAAGTATGATTAAAATAATATGATATTTTATTAGTCTGTTTGCCGCATGTACCCGGTTGAACCGTGTAGACATAGTCGGTTCTGCAATTATATTTTTTTATTATTTTTTCTTTATATTGTTGTTCATTGTCGCGAAGCGTACAAAAGATGTGTTACAAGCTTCAGTTTCCCCCTCCCCCCGCGCTCATCGTACTTATCGTTTCAGGGTAGTAAAGCGTAAAGTATTGTCGACCGCCGGCCCGCTCCCCGGCCAGGTAAACGATCCGTCTAACACCGCTAACGGCGTTTGGGTTTTACATGCGCTTTTAAACACTAACGACGGCGGCAAACTCGGGCTTACCGCCATAATCGCCCAAATGTAACGACAGTCCAGCGCGAGCTTTTAAACATTTTGCCTGTATTCTCTGTTATCATGCATCATTAATCGAACACGAAAAATAAAAATCAACCGAACACACGAGGCGGACGTCGGCGCGGCTAACCGACCCTCCGATTGCAGAGAGAGAAATTCACCACGAAAACAAAAGAACGGGGGGCGCTACAGCGCGCTCCCGGGCGGCGGCGAGGCGGAGTCGCCGGCGCGCCTCACGTGGCACGGCCGCGACCACCACGCAACGCGCATCGCCGTGCACTGGCCCGAGCGCGCATCGCCTGCCGCCTCGCCCGCGGCCACGCCCCCCGCCTCGCCCGCCGCCTCGCCCGCCGCCACGCCCGCCGCCTCGCCCGCCGCCACGCCCGCCACGCCGCGGTACGACCCGCTCGACAGCGACTCGGAGGCCAGCGGCCACACGCGCACCATCACCGTGGCGGCGTGCCGCGCCTGCGACCGCGGCCAGTGCCTGGAGTGCGAGCTGCGCGCCGCCGACCCGCCCCGCCTGTCGCGCGACTGCTCCGCCGGCAACCTCGACAGCGCTTCCGCCGACGTCAGCTACCGCCGGCTGAACCGCCTGTCCGCCGTGTCCGGCTCGTCGGCGTCCGACCGCCGCGACACCGCCGCCACCTCGCGCCCCACCTCCTCCACCTACTCCGACGGCAGCCTCAAGCCGGACGACAGCCCCGCCTACCTTGACCTGTCCGCCGCCACCTCGCCCGGCAGCCCGCCTGCCCCGCGCCTCCCGCTGACGTCCACGGTCAGCATCACATTCCGGTCCCCGAGCAGAGCCGAGGACTACGAGCCGCTCGACGATGCGGAGACGCCCACGAAAGGGCGGGACTCGGCGGCCGGGGACGCGGCATCGGAGTGCAGTCTGGCGATCGCGGAGGCTGCGCCCGTGCCCGCCGACGAGGCCCGCCTGCCCGCGCAGCGGGCGCGCCACCCGCCCTCTGACCTCGACGTGTACAGCCAGGTCAAGTTTTTCAAAAGGAGCGTAGAGGAGGTGAACGCTATGATCCTGGCGACGCCCGAGGCGGAAGGCGCCTACGAGAACGTGGAATTCGACCGGCCGGAGCCGCGCGCCGCGACGCCCGGCGACGACGGCCCCTGCGACCACCGCGACTACGAGAACGTGCTCGTCGGCGGAGGGCCGGCGGCGGGCGGCGACAACGGCAACGGTGAGCTTGCGCCGGCCAGCGTGCGCGAACTCGCCGGCCGCTTCGAGAGTCCCGCCGACGCCCGGGAGCCGCTCGAGCGGGCCGACCGCGCCCGTGGGCCCGACGCGGCGCCGACGTCGCCCGACACCTCCGAGCTGATGGGGGGCGGCACCGCGCGGTCGCTGGACGAGAGCGCTTTCGTCCGGGAGTTCGGCGGCGACGCGCGGGAGACGCGGCGGCGGCCGAGGCTCCCGCCCGACCTCAATCTCAACACCGAGGAGCCGGAGCCGCCCGGCGACGCGGCGAGCGTCACGCCCGCCACCGAGAACAAGATCTGCCTAGTGCAGCGATTTGACGCGCGCAAGCCCGACCTGCGAGATCTGATCGGCTTCGACGCAGAGAGGAAGCTGAGCCGCGAGCGGATAGAGAAGTACAAGGAGGAGAGGAGGAGCTTCCTGCGGGAGAAGTACGGCTCGCAGTCGTTCCGAGGCGGGCCCGAGCACCTGACGCGGCTCAAGCTGCGGCGGGAGGGGGGCGGGGACGGGGACGGGGAGAAGGGCGTAGGTGGAGGCGAGCCGCCCGCCTTCGAGCGGCGCAACACCGTGGACCTCGGCCAGCGCGCGCGCCTTTCGCTCGCTCGCAGCGCCACCGACCTCACGCCGTCCAGGTGCGTCCCGCCCGCACACACGCACACACATACACACAACACACACATACACACACACAACACACACACAAACACACCAAACTAAAACGCTACCTAACACTACATCATTTGCATCCATTGGTTATCTGTAATGCTTTAATTAATTAGAATATTATATCGGTAAGTTTATAAGACGTAGATCTTTCCACCACGTACAGTTATAGTCTATACTCTATATTATACTATTTTGTTATTACAGTAAAGTTTTGGTTAGAACTGTCATGGAATTGTTCTTAAGGGCCTGTATTCACTTTGCGAGTGCAGGTGATTAGTGCAAGTAATTAGTGATTAGGAAAAATTAAAGGACTTGCACTAATCAGTCGCTGTCCACACGTACTTTTTCCTGATTACTAATCACCTGCACTAATCACTTGCACTCATTACTATTCAAATTGAATACGGGCCTTAAGACTCACTCAGACATTCAGAAGTAGATTGTATAATTACACATAGTCCATAATCCATTTAGATGTCATCTAGATAATGGCTAATGTTACCGAAACCTAGCGGACTGTTTCATTTAATATAAATGTAATACACAAAATATATTTATAAACTTAACAGTTAAAGCTACAATCCTTACAAACGAAAATATTTACACAACAAATGAATATACGAGGTCCCCTCGACTCTTTCTGGAATATTGAAAAAGTCACATGACATCAAAACAGCGGAACCTAAACTACGCTGCTTAAATTTTTTTTTACAAGGAGAGGTAAATCATAATTTTATAAGTATCTACAAAATTATATTTTTTCAGGAAGGAAAAAGTCTCGCCATCGTACAATATAAGAGATATGGCCGCCATGTTCGAGCAGAGATCACAAAGCAACAGCAATGGCTGACGGGCGGGTACGCCTCCCGCCCCGTCCCCCGCGCCGGGCCCCGCGCCGCGCGCGACCGCCGACCTGTGAGCGAGGGCCGCTAACAAGACGTTATAAAATTATGTTGTTTCGTTGTCTATGGTTCGTGAGTGTTGACATTGAATGAACACGTGCGCTCGGCGCGCGCGACATTGTAAATATCTCGTTGATGCTTTAATTTATTATTATTTAATTTTGTAATGTTTTGTAATAAAAAGTATAAGAATATCGTCCGCCTCGCGTGACAGGGTGGGTTCGACGCAGCTTAAAGTCGACATCACAAATCGTTTAATAAGTAGATCGAGTATGGGTACTCAAAATCGTCTAACGTCGACTTAGTCAAGACGAGGGAGCTCCGGAAGTAGCTAATGAACATTTTGGTCAGACGTCCCCGAGACCTACAACTATCCACGTGTGTCGTGTACGGTACGTAGTGTGTACACACGCAGGGGGACCGCCCCGGCCCCCGAGGGCGCTAGGTTCGAAAACAATTCAACAAATTAAACAATTTCTAGTAGTTTGAAATTCTGGCATCGTTCGTGTTACTCTCTAAGTCATTGAATAGTATTATAATTAGATCGTAAAGACTACGTACTCATTGTATGTACTTGTCGTATCTCGCTGTTTATAACGCTCGCGGGGGCGGCGTGCGCGGCGCACCGACAATAAGCCCCGCCCGCGCCGCGTTGTCGGCGGTGGCTCGTCGACACGCGCTCGACCGCCACTCGTCGGCCTGCCCGCCCCCAACGCGCCGCCCCCGCGAGCGCCCGACCTCGCTGATGCCAAAATGTTTGTACCCCCTTTTGTATCGAACTTTTTGTGATACATATTATATACTATTGAATCTCCTCTAGCGGGCGGCCGCTTAAGTGAGCGACGACTACAGGAAAACGTTTTATGATCCTCGAATGTATTAGCCGATAATATTTACTAATATTCTCGTCTCGTCCTCCTCTGTTTTTGTATAGAGACCGATACGTAAAGATATTGTACTCCTAACGTGTATATTGTACCTATACGCCCCCCGCGGCGCGCCCCTGCCCCCTCACCGCGAGTCCGGCCCCGCTCGTGGCCGTCTCTGGGCGGCGCAAATATTTTTTCATGATGATAAATATTGTAGTTGTAGTGCTGCGAAGTTGACGTGGCTCCTACTCGATTACGATGTATTTATCGATGGTGAAATGTTGTAGCTAAATGTAGACCGTAGACGGTATTGTAAAGTGAATGTTGTACAGATGGGCGGTAGGAGGGCGTGGGAGGGGGAGAGGCTCGCGGGCGGGGCGGGGCTGAGCTTTAAGCGCCGGCGAGACCGGCCTATAACCTGTAGTGGGTATAGCTTCGAATTGAAAATGATATACTTACAATAAAGTTATATTACATAATCCCTTGTTTTATTTGTAACCCGATGAAAACAGTTCAAGTGTGTGTTTTTTGTGCAAAAATTAAGAAACGATTTTTTAATTTTTACATACATACCTAGTATGAATGTATGTAGTTTCATTGTCGTGAGCATGTTAAGGTGCTCCCAGACAGCAGTTATATGTTATAAAACATTGTGTAACACGATAACATTTTATAACATGCGCTACAACATGTCAAAAAATAAAAGTGTCTTGTTATAGTTTGTTAAAAAAGTTAAGACTAAAATGTTATATAACTGCTGTGTGGGAGCACCTTTATACATGAACACTGTGTTGTGAACGCAACAAAATCATCTATAAAAAATTTTGATCTGGAAATCCTACAAATTATAATCCAACCAGTACGATCACAGTGGCAATACGCGTTAAAGTGACGCCACGTTAAATTAAAATCCGTGTTGGATGTGTTTTAGATTGCTTGTTTTCTATGCGAGGCTGGCCCGGCCTCTCAAAGAAAACAAGCAATGGAACAGCAAAAAATGGAAAGGGCGTAGCGACAAAACGGTTTTTTTCGCGTAATTTAAAAACCATAAATACATTTCATATAAGCTATGGGCAAATTCAAGTGTATGCTAGAACCAATTTATGTACAAATTTTGGAAGCTTATATCACTCTCCTCTGTTGGCAAAATAGGAATCCCTTTTTTTACAGAAATCTTTTTGATTGATTATTCTGTGTTATAAAAGTTGACCAATCGTGTTTTGCTATGGGTAATTCAAAGACAAAGACATGATGAATACTGACAGTGAACTTTAAATTTCTTAGCTTTAGTCATTGCTGAGAAAAATCAACATCGCTACAGCCAAATTATCAAGGCGTCGCCTTAATCGTTGAAACGCCGTACTTTAACGGCTGCCATTGAAAACGCCTAGCCGAAAAAACAATAGATTCAGTAGAGTAATAACTAATAAAACACTAGTTTATAGTAAAATATATTATTTTTTATGCGACTAGTATGTTACAGTTAAACAGTACTTATACCCGATTTATGAACTTTTTACACGAACTCCAAATAAACCTCAAGTCAATATTGGTCATGGAGTCCAATAAATAAATAAATAAATAAATGGCTCATGACTCGTGCGTGATACTAATGAACACAAACAACCGACAAAAATAACCTCAGAAACCGGCCATAAGCCAAGAAGAAGCAAACAAGTCGAGATCGTTTATGTAGTTATATACAAGGTGTAACAAAACTAAGCGGTGTGGATGTGTTCCTTGTAGAGAGTTCACTGTGAAAGTAGCAGCGCTGAAAGACCTTTTTTTCACTTTTATGTAATACTCGTGTCGCTGGGGCGCTTGCCCTTTTTTGGTCTTTCAGCGCTGCTACTTTTACAGCAAACTCTACAAGGAACACGAACACACCCTAAAGTATTATCACTTAGATTTGTTACACTCTGTATAGTGTATATCATATATTTTGCATTATAATAATTACTGACAAGCTGCTCACAACCAGCCATAATCTACATTTACTTAATATGGATTACTAAAGAATCATATTTGAAATAGTCGTTTCTTATTATTAATATTTTTTGGTGCATAGGATGATACAACTAGTCGTAGTCATGGATGCGCTCGTGAGTTGTGACTTGTAGGCGATCACCGCCACGAATATACAGGTAACAGGTAAATATAACTGTTCTGACAATATGACTAAGGAATCCACTCTCGAGCAATTATTTCTATGGCATCAACTTTACAAGAAATTTGTTGTTTCATATTTGCCTCAGTACTGCCTAATACAGGGTGCAATTAAACCTTTCTGTCAAATTTTGATATACCTATTGATCCTTGTTAAAAAAATACACGTATTTTTTCTTTTATAATAACTCATCAGTACTAAAATGTTGAGAAATAGCTTCCGAAAGTTATCCTAAAAAACACTAAGAGTGGGTTGCACCGGCTTACTTTAACTACAACTTCATCCATAATAAAATGTGAAATGAACTGTCAAATCCCTAGCAAATGTCGCTATATTTGACGATAACATTAACCTTAACTACGCTTCTGGTGCAATTCACCCTAAGTAAATTAATGGACACGACGCGGCGCCCACGCGTAACGTGCCCCCGCGTCACCCCCGCTCATGCCCACCGCCGCGAGTGACCGTTCTGCAACGATTTTAAACGGGATAAAATATGTCATAAAAAAATAACACCCATTTTTTTTGGTTAAAATGGACTCTCCTAATTAAAGATACCTAAGCCCTGGAAAAATTTTGGCAAGAAGGTTTAATAATAATTGCACCCTGTAAAGTAAAAGTTGCCTTCAATAATTAGAAGTGTAATCATTCTACAAGTCTCTAAGTTACAATAAATATTCACCTGTATGTTGCATAAATGTCAAAATAATAATTTGCATGTCTATTACACAACAATAAACAATTATAGACAAATCCGATCATACTTCAATTATTATTGCACTACGAAATACCTGCATAATATATTAATTATTACGTAAAACACTTTTTACACACTGTTCGCACAGAACTTGTCTGGGTATAATCTTATTTTTAAATAAAGTCCATTAGTCACGTGATGCCCTTAGGGAAAAGATGATAATATAAATCGGAAAACATGTAAACGGAAGGAGGGAGTTAGTCGGTTACAAAACCTAGCACCAAGCATCCCCAGAAGGTATAAAACGTTGTTAAAAGCATCACGTGATTAATGACCATTATATACCTAAACCACGATACCTAAAGCACAACAATTGCAATTCCTTATACATCACTACTGCAGTACTGCTCTGTCTGCTACACGTTTATATATCACGTTAGGATTATTCTAACATCAGTATTTACAACAAGTTCATTTACATAACATCATAGCGTCAGTCTCGATGTTGTAAAATATATGAATAAACATATTACACAACATAAACAAATTTCTAGCACATTTTAAATCCTGATATAATAGATGCAATTGGTGTTTACTACCGTCTGCCGGGGTAAAAGTATGATAAACAGGTTCCACTTTCATTCCAGCAGGGGTAATTGCACCCAGTACAAAACTAATACTTAAACAATTATTCATAAAACAATATTTAGGAACTAAGTGTAACATTTACCAGCTATTTAATATTGCAGGGAGCCAGTTGGACACATTACTTTCGTGAATATTAACGGCGTTGAATATATATGTCGCAGTCATCTGGTTCAATCTGTGATTCGATTGAATGACTAGCGTATTCATTGAATGACACCGTTCTATTGAATGACTGAAGGACAACTAGTCAAGACGCTGACTGTAACGTTTAACGTCTTGACTAAACGTCATCATAGTGAAGTCGTTAAATGGAATGCTATGATTTTTTAAAGTATTTGTTGGTGGCGTACTAATAGGTTAATCTAGAAACTGACTTCAATTATGAGGTGACGGCTACTTCTGGGTGGTTTACAAAAAAAATAACCACGATGGCTAAGGCGGGAGCTTCGCTGCGCTACGCTCCCGCCTTGCCATCTAACCTAACCAAATCCAATCGTATTGGACAGACGAAGTATTAATTACCTAAGAATTATATGTGACTGTGCCAGGGAAAAGGGACCACTTAAGCGGTATGGAGTTATTGATATCTTCTAAAACTAGATAAAATTACCTATCGAGTAAAAAAAGAATCATTTTCTTAGATGCAACCATTATTTTTTAATATTTTTTTAAACTTGTAGTAGGCAAAATGTACAAGTTGAGAAAAATGACTTTGAAGTTTAAGCTCGTGAAAAATACACTTCTACTAGGAAGTTATGGAATGATTGGTACCAAGTTAATCTACTATCATCAAAGATTGAAAAAAGATATCAATGGTCTCAATAACTATAATGGTTTGAAAGGTTTACAAAGAAGAAACATGCAAGAGTGGAAAAAATGAAGTATCTTAATTACTGAATAATTTTAAGAAAATACGCTATACTCAATGGATTATTAATTATGGTTATATATTTGAAGTAGTAAAGGAACGGAAAAAATAAAAATACTATGTATCTTTTATGTTTTTTTAATCAAAAGTATTAAAATTATCATTTAAAATTAGTTTTACACATTGTCATAACATAAAACAACTAAATTTTATGATTTTTTAAAGTAACATCACAAAATCAGCTAAAATATACATAAGCACAGAGATCCAAAGATAGTAATGATGCTATGTACTATGTTTTGTAGTAATTATCGTGTTTTAAAGTTTAGTGGTTTGATAGTGTTTTTCCTACGGAAATATAATTAGGGTACCACTTTGAGGACCTAGTAAAGTTTAGTGTCACAAGTAAAATAACTACTATTTAACATGATTAATATTACAGAAATCGTGTTATCACTATGTTAAATAGTAAAGTAAATGTATTTCGATAGTAAAATAAATGTTTTTCTGCGAATATTCGTTTGTAAGGAAATTATTCATTAATATTCTAAGTCAGGTACCACTTCACTAAACTTTACACTGGCTTACTTACAAAAAACTTTAAGTATATTTTGCTTACAAAAAAAACAGCTTGACAAACTAAAATAATTTAAGCAAAAAGAAATCATTTTTTTTTATTTCTTAAACTATTAACCAGATTCAGAGCGCTCATCAAGTTCCCTTTGTTTGCAAAAATAAACGTTATTTCTTTTTTGATTTCTGTGGCCCAGTTGGCCACAGTAGCCGCATTTGGGTGTTTTACGTCTTTGGCTTTCTATCGTGAGTACCGACGTCGATGGGGTTGCTGAGTCAGTACTTATGAGCGGCATTACCACGTCATGTAATGGATTTTCCGTAGCACTTGTTGTAATGGTTTTTATAGGTTCTGGACACAACACATCTTGAGCGTCAGGGGAAACATACTGACGAATTTTTTGGAACAAATATTGTTGTCGCTCATACGATAACCTTACAGGCGGTATTGTAGTCGGACTAGCATTTCGAGTGAAATCACAAATGAAAAATACTTCACTTGTCAAATATTACCTCAAAGTGGTACCCTTGGTACTAAACTTCGTGACCTATTATGATACTGAAATATAATGATTATATTTGTATTATTATATACATAATGTTATTTAAGGTATTAATAACCGATTAGTAAAAAAAACTCAATCTGCATAGTTTTCGACAAATTTTAGAAAATCGCTTATAACTCGATAACTAAAATCCTCAAAGTGGTCCCTTTTACTAGACACAGTCACATATACTGTTCTTATACATTTCATATTCCGTTAAAAATAAATACATTCAATTACCTGACTAATTTCATATCCGCTCTCTTCAAAGGGCTATGTTAAAAATCGCTACCTAGTTGAACGTTGAGTGACGATTGTTCAATCAACGTTCGGCCGAGTCATTCAATTGAATGGAGTCATTCAATGAATGCGCTAGTCATTCAATCGAACCGCAGATTGAACTAGATGACTGCGACATATATATATTATTTTAATAGAAAGAACATCAAACTATGAACCCTAAAGAGCATATTCATAAGTGTGGCAACCAACCCCTAGCACCCTTATTCATAGAGAAAATACACACCCCTCCACCGCCCAAAATATCAAGACAGTAGACACAGTTTTGGGTTTAAATAAGGGGTATGTATTCTAGAACGCTCATCTTTGTTCGCTTACTACGTCACAACACTGAGCTATCGCGCTATTAATTTAATATAATTTACTAATCCTGTCAGATACAAATAATTTCTTATCATTAAACAAATTCAACCGCAGTCATTATAGAATTCAAAATTTTATTTTCGTATAAATTAATTTGGATCGCAGGAGTACGCTCCAACCCGGACGATTTAACTGTGCACCTCGGGCAGTGACGTCACTCGGACGGTATCGCTACTGAGCGCTCGGGGCGAGTGCGGGGGTCTGCGGGGTGTAGCGGTGCGGGGCGAGGGGCGACTAGAAGACGGCGATGTGGTCTCTGGGCACATCGGCGAGGTTGTCGTCGAGCGTGAGGTACATGTTGAAGGAGCAGAACATGGCGGTGGCGGAGAGGAAGTGCCACGCGTCGTGCGCGTCGTACAGCCGCAGCAGCGAGCACGCGCGGTTCGCGCGCCTCGACTCAGCCGGCGTCAGCTGAAATACGCACGACACGACCGTCTTTGAACTTGCTCAATTTGTAAGTATATTTACTATTTAGTGACTTCCTTGTTAATCTGTAGAATTTTACTGCATCTACAGCTGTAAATTTTCTACGTATTTACTGTATGGGCTTCATCGTACGTGACTATTGTAGAGTGCAATAGAAATTTTATAATAATTAAAAAATTAAGTTTGGCAGATAACACATCCAGCAAATCGTATTTAATGATGAATAGTCTCACCGCCCAGTTGGTGTTGAGGTCGAGGTAGAAGTATGCGGCGGCGGCCCAGGCGGCGTGCGCGGCTCCGACCCACGCCCAGCTGTGGGCGCGCGGCCGCTCGCCCGTCAGCAGCTTCATGGCGATGTAGAACAGCGTGTACAGGAACAGGTTGCCCAGCATAACCAGCAGCAGGTGCGACGCGAAATCGCGCCCGTCCGACGTCAGCCCGTACGCGGCGATAGCCCAATTGGCGATGTTGGCGAGCAGCAGCATCACGCAGCGGCCGCAGTGCGTGGGCGCCGCCGCCGCCAGCCCGCCGCGCCGCACCGCGCCCCACGCGCCCCACACGCGCGACACCAGCTGCTTCTCTACACATACAAGCACAGTTATGTGATATGTCAGAGTATGAGACGTCGAAATTCGTTTTGCGACTTGAAGTTTGTCACAAAGTTTAGTAGCGCAAGGATGTGCGCGGACTCACCGAGGCGGAAGCGGCCGAGGTAGTAGATCTGGAAGGTGAGCACGAGGCATGCGAGCAGGTGCAGCGCCGTGAACAGCGCCCAGAAGGCGGGCGTGGCGCTGAGCACGCCGGCCACGCCCAGCGCGATCACCAGCGCCAGCGCGGCGAAGGTGGCGTGCGCACGCGCGTTTATGTCGGGGTGCCGCGCCTGGTACAGCCGCACCATGCCCAGCGCCGCCGTCACGTACATGAACGACGTGTCGAACTGGAAGTTCATGCTGTTGGGGCACACGTGGTACGCCGCCGAGAGCAGCCCCTCCGCCGCCAGTGCCGCCCCCATCGCGTACAGCAAGCCGCGGTGCTGCGGGATGCCGCGCCCCGCCCGCCCCGCGCCGCGCCGCCGCACCTGCAACAGGAACAGCGCACCCAGCAGCACGTAGCCGACGTTGCTGAACACGTGGTTGAAGTCGGTGAGCGGGCCGAGCGGATGCGCGCACAGGAAGTTGAAGTAGCACAGGTCCTGGTCGCCGGAGCGGTGGAGCAGGCGCTGGTAGGTGAGCGCCAGCTGCGCCACCGGCAGCGTGTAGAACACCGCCACCGTCAGCACCGTCCACAGGTACAGTCGCGAGCGCGCCGCCAGCACGCGCGCCCGCGACCTCGCCAGGCTCGCCAGCCGCAGCACGCCGCCCCCCACCCCCGCACCCACCCCCGCGCCGCCGCCCGCCTCCGACTCCGTGTCCGAGCACGAGCTCGCTGCGTACAAAAAGTTTTATTTTTTATTTTATTTTATTTGTAAGGAAGACTTACAGTTCATTTAAAAAGTTAACGAATACGACGTTCATTTTATTGATCAGTCAAAAACTGGGGCGCCATTGCAAGTATGTAAATTACTTTTCTATATTCCAGTTATTGAAAAAAACTTTAACGCGGGACGCGGTTGGCCAAAGCCTTGCTTTTTGTGAACACAGCTTTAAGCGAACTAGTAGCGATATGCTAAGAACAAATTATGTGTCTCACGTGCGCGTGTGCTGGAGCTGCTGTCGTTGACGACGCGGCGGCGGCGCGCGGCGGGCGGCGTGCGACCGTCCTCCACCAGCACCGTACTGCCACCATCTACAAACATTCATAATAATTAATAACAAATAAGCAGTTTACATCTTGTTTTATTTTATTATTGGGACTGTTATTGTATTTACCTGTATCACTTTTACGACACGATTTAAAATAAAATATTATATATCCTCTGACGAGCCGTTTTAGCTTTAGGGCGCGTTCGGCCTTCCCCCTTTTTTTTGCGCTCGCGGATTCAGCTCGCATGATTTCCCAAACGCTACAGCAGAAAACGCGCACGACTGTACGTGCCGTTTAAGTCAATCAAAGAACATACTTTTTATTTTTAATTTGAAATATAATAGTCGAAAAAGGTCCTACCTTCATGTGTAGTGCGGCAGCGGCGCTGCAGCAGCACGGCGGCGAGCCACACCACGTAGAAGGCGAGGAAGAAGCCGAGCGCCGCGCCCGCGCCCCGCACGTACTCCACGTACGATATCGTCTCGATCACCTTCAGCCTGGGAATTACACGCTATTGTACCATTTATGGCCAACCCACACATACCACAGTCACACCACGTCGCAACGACAAAATGCCGTCAAGCAGTGGTTATGTGTGAAACAGACGGGGGGAAGAGCGCGGGCGGTGTGCGCGCACTGTCGTTGCATCGACGCAACGTTGTGGTTGTTGCGATGTGGTCGGTATCACACACGCGGTCGACAACGACTGCAAAATGTGGTACGTGTGAACAGTCCATCCCCACTAGACAAGTGGCAAAACGCTAACGCTAACGTCACAAAATGTATGCGATTTGACATAAGTCATCGCTTCGCTAGCGAATACTAATGTCAAATCCATACATTTTGTAGCGTTAGCGTTTTGCCACTTGTCTACGGGGGCAGTTCATTTATACGAAATATACGTGGTGTGGTTGTGTTACATGTGGGTTGGCCCATAAGCAGTTGGTAGGTCCACCTCTGCCTATGCACCAACTTCTTTGAGAGTATGTACATAATATTATTATACCTCACGTACGACTATGTGTACGTGAGTGAGTGCCTGTGATTTAGAATGGAAACAACACAACATCTAAATTCCTAACCACGTATAATGCGTGACTGGTGAGACATGTTCAATACTCGAGGACGTGATATTTGGCTATTATATTAGTTGGAAAAAAATAGTATAAAAAAATAATATCAATTGATCACTGAGTTAATGTAGCTTAAAGTTAAATAATTATTTACCCAATGCATGGACACCGCGAGCGGGAGGGGTAGTTGTGTGGTGTTTCTTTGGTAGCGCACGCCTCTGCACCGGCCGCATAGTATGCCTATTTGCCTAGCCGCGTAATTTACTTAGTATCCATGATTCATTTATTTTTGGGAAATTCGGAAAAAAATTAAGAACCTAATTTTATTACATAATAATTATAATGAGAATCGAGTACAGAATACTCTCCATAAATATCGGTATTGTCTCACCAGTCATGTTGTATAGGTAATGCGACGCGCCTAAACGCTACTTTGACAATATTATGTTGACATTGTTATTTACGTATTGTTAAATTATTTATTATTTTTATTTTAGTTATTTTCCAGTTACGTTAGTAAATAACCATTTTTAAATTCTTAATAATCAAGGTGTCACAAAACAATTTGATGCGCTATATTAAAATAAATTTGTGTGTGTATGTATGTGTACCTGAAGGTCTTGAGCCTGGGTGCGGGTGGCGCGGGCGGCGCGGTGGAGTTGCCGGTGCACGCCTCGTCCGACGACTTCGCGATGAACACCACGTAGAAACCCAGCGGGAACGTGTCTTGCTGCACACACACACACACACCACGATCAATTAACACAATACACATACATAAACTCAGGTCAAGGACCATGTAGAGTTCTGTAAATTGACTCATCGCAACTTGTCTATTCTACTGCAGCTATCCCTTGTATACGAGTACACCAAATACGCAATAGAGTGTATTGTACATTTCTGTGCAAAAGTGATAGTACTATGTCTGTTCTCTGGTACTAGATATTATATACATTCTTGGAGTGCGATAATCATCATAATTATTATAACTAGTGTTATAATTATGATGATTATCGCACTTCAATAATGTATTTGTCAGGGTGGTTCTGACAGTTTTCAATGAGTTCGTAAAATGTTGCGGTGTATTTCTGTGCTGGTGCGGTATTTACGGTGTGTGCCGGCCCGGCTAAGCTTTCCAAACCTACCCCAATTTTTTGATGGTCACATGGATTGAGAGAGGATGTTTTGGATGAGAAAAACTTCCTCGTGTCACTTCCACCCCCGGAAAACCCCCCCTCCCCATTGGAGAAATTCACATTTGAAATTTTCGTCATCTTGAGATAAGGTCATGTTTTCTGGTGTTTGCGTGTTACTTACTTACTGACTTATTGTTTTCAAGGCATCCTAAGGCTGTGGTGAGTGGAGGACGATTATTTTATCATTCCAAAACTATATCATTCAAGGTTCTTGATAAAAATTAGGAAAAATTATCAACATTCACTACTAGGTAACTCTTTGGGTTTGTTCAAGGTTTGGCTTATTAAATATTTCGCTTCTTCTTCTTCTTCTTGTTTTTTTTATTTACCTGGGATTATTTGCCACTTGACATTTTTGAAAAGACATAACAGAAGGCCCACTTAACCACGGATACCGAAGGGGGGGGGGGACGGGGGGGGCGCAGCCCCCCCAAAGGGGGGCTCGGGGGGCGCAGCCCCCCGCTAAAACAAAAACAAACACAATCCAGAAAGTCCATAAGTAGGTTAGGTTATGTTAGAACTTAGACCACAACACCCAGAAATAGGAGCCCCGCGTAGCGGGGCTCCGTCAACTGATAATTGAAGCTAGTTGTGCCATATTGAGGGTTATTGGTCTCTAGGTATAACTGATGATGGATCTGAAGATCTGAGGTTGAACTTCTAGAGTACAATTCCTAAGCCGAAGGCTTAATTGTCATAAAAAAACAAAACATTACTTACTTACTAGGGAGTGTCTCCGCTGCCGGCGCCGCAGTGCATCATTTTTATTTCATTTCATTATAAATGAAAAGACATAACAGAAGGCCCACTTAACCACGGATACCGAAGGGGGGGGGACGGGGGGGCGCAGCCCCCCAAAGGGGGGCTCGGGGGGCGCAGCCCCCCGCTAAAACAAAAACAAACACAATCCAGAAAGTCCATAAGTAGGTTAGGTTATGTTAGAACTTAGACCACAACACCCAGAAATAGGAGCCCCGCGTAGCGGGGCTCCGTCAACTGATAATTGAAGCTAGTTGTGCCATATTGAGGGTCATTGGTCTCTAGGTATAACTGATGATGGATCTGAAGATCTGAGGTTGAACTTCTAGAGTACAATTCCTAAGCCGAAGGCTTAATTGTCATAAAAAAAACAAAACGTCAAAGTAGTGCCATAATAAGAAAAAGAAGACGAAGGAGACAGTAGTTTTTAAGTAGTGAATTTTGTAATTAATTTTTACTTTTAATTTTTATCAAAAAACCTTGATTTACATTGTTAAGTAAATTGAAATTTTAGTTCTCCACTCACAACAGCCTAGCAACAGGCATTTTTCCGAAGAAACACTCTATAAATTGTCGAGAATAGAATATGATGTAGCATCAATATTCCGAAAATTTCAAAGGTGAGTAGCTCCAAAAGTGGGGGGTTCCTCAGTGTGGATTTGGTACAGGGGGGTGTTAACCTCTCCCCCCCACTCCCCCCACCCCCGCTCCCCATAAATCTTGCGGTAGGTTTGGAAAGCTTAACCGCCGGCCCACTCGAGCCGATGTGTCTAGTGAGTAGTGAGTAGTGACTGACCGTGAGCGTGATGCCGCCGCGGCGCGTCATGGTGAGGTAGTAGCCATCGTACAGGATGTCGCGCTCATTGTCGAACACCGGACACTGAAATTACAATCATTTATAATATTATTTAAATACATTAAATATTGTTACTAGGGTTCGAAAGATTTGGAGAGAAAATCCGGCTGACTCTCTTGAAGACTTTGTTCACAAGCACTAGGTCTAACACAAAGCACTAGGTGCAAAACACTAAGCACTATCACTGTCCTAGGTCGTAGCCAAGTCGTATGTATCACTCTTGATCACTTGTTTTCACTCCGAAGTCGCCTTGAAGATCGCTCGAACTGAACTGATTGACTGACCCGCCTGACTGCGGCTATGTATATGGGCCGAGGCGGGCGCCAGAATATTCCAGAGAATTCGTTCGTTTAATCGTACACATAACGCCATCTAAGATCGAGTAGGAGATTAAAGATTTATGCTGTCTGTGTTCCCCCGATAAGTTCCGCTGGTTTGACGCTAGATGACACTGTGTGTCCGTATCCGCAACAATATATTGTATTGTCCATAATAATTATAGTGTCACGGATTGCTAAAATATGATATTGAAACTCATTTCATATTCGCGATGCCTAGAAGGAGCTGACTGAAAAATTTAACGCCGTAACGTTATTACTAGACATCGGATTATAATATGCATTTGCATACTTGCATATGCAAATGCATATAATGACACTTTTTAGGTGATAATGCATATTTTGGCCATTTTTCGTTGATAGTGCATATTTCGGTAGTTTTATGCCCTCGTAGACTGTAGTCTCCAAACTAGCTATCATGACACACCGAGGCCACAAAACAGAGGTACGATAGATCAAACCGCTTCAAATATGTGGCTCCATCCCCATTTATCATAGTTAACTTTAGCTCCTTTGTGGTGAGAGTGCTGACGAATCTTCTGTCGACTTTCGAGGCGCCGGAGTTCTGGCCGATGGATGTAGTCTATCGGAGGTTCCGGGTGAGACTCCGGAACGAAGCGAGTCACGTCGCCGGCAAAACGTGAAAGTGTTAGTTTTTAAGTATAATATAGAAAATATATTATGTATGTTAGTTTTAAGGTATTTATTATAAAATTATATTATGTATGTTAGGTTTAAGGTATTTGTTATATGGGCCTCTGATGCCCGAAATAAATGTTTTGATTAGATTTGATTTGATTTAAAAATGCAATACACCTGATAGGTACAACATCTTTTTAAAATCAAAATTTTTTCTTTGTAATTGGCAACATTAGTAAAAAATTTGAATAAAGTTAATCTATATAATTTTTGAGTTTTATAAAAACCTTTGAGTTTTATATATAACGAGCTTTTGTCCGCGGCTTCGCTCGCGTTAAGAAGTATTATTATATACAAACTTTCATCCCCTATTTTAACCCCTTGGGGTTGGAATTTATCAAAATTCTTTCTTAGCGGATGCCTACGTCATAACATCTAACTGCAAGCCAAATTTTAGCCCGATCCGTTCAGTGGTTTGGGCTGTGCGTTGATAGATCACCATGTCAGTTAGTCACCTTTGAGTTTTATATATTTATATATAGTATATAATATTATATAAAACTCAAAGGTGACTGACTGACATGGTGATCTATCAACGCACAGCCCAAACCACTGGACGGATCGGGCTAAAAATTGCCATGCAGGTAGATGATAATATGACGTAGGCATCCGCTAAGAACGGATTTTGATCAATTCTACTCCCAAGGGGATAAAATAGGGGATGAAAGTTTGTATGAAACTTTGTCAATTTTAAACCGATCGGGCTGAGACTTTGATACCTAATTAATAATAATACTTCTTAACGCGAGCGAAGCCCCGGGCAAAAGCTAGTGATTTAATAAACTTCCATGGGCATTAAGATTGCAATCTGAAAATATTGCTATAACATTATTATTGGTGCTGTTACAATATAAGAAATGAAAAATCCTGGATTTGATGAAATTATAAAAAAATACGCTTTTAGTAACGGCACCACCGGAAAACTCTTCAAAAAATAATAAATTTTAATAATTAAGTAACTTTTGATTGTGCATATTTCGGCCATCGGCACTTTGATCGTGCATATAATCCGATGTCTATAATATTACAATGCAACAGCGCACGCGCCGACCGCCGTGCTCAGATTTTCGTGAACGATTTACCTGTTTCTCAGTTGCTTCTATTATTTAAGTACATACTTACATAATATTTTTCAGAACAATAAATAAAATTACATGGATGATAGACAATAGATAAAAAATGAAGTAACTCTCGAACGTCTCATTATTTCTTCGTATTTATGCTGGCGTATCGCGTTTAGGCGAGACCGCAGTCCGCACTAAAGCAACACTCACGTTTTTCAAACGTCTGTTCTATGGAACGTGAAGTAACGCGTCGCTGCCGCGTAGTGTCGCTCATTAGTGCGGTCTCACGTTTATGCCGTGTCCTAGCCTGATATAAAGGCGAAGTGTACTGACCGAGTAGTTCTGTATGGAGACGACGGCGCAGATGTCGTCGTCGGAGTCGATGGTGACGATCACGCTGCGGGAGCGCTCCAGCCAGCCGGCGCGCGGGGGCGGGGCGGGGGGCGGGGACCCCGAGCAGAACTTGCGCTTGTTCGCCGCCTCCACGTCCAGGTCGAGCCGCGCGTCGGGGCCCTGTACAGTAAATATTACATACTATACTCAGAATATAATTAGAGGTATAGCTTAGTATAAACGAGAATAGACTATAGAGGTGATGATATACGTCTGCTACTTCACACGTGAATAAAAAAATTGTACCATTAAAGTTAAACTTTATTAGAGGACTCTAAATATTGTCAAAGTCAATTGTACGGGTTGTATATTGTATGACCATTTTGGTTAGTCTTGAAAATGTATATCGTGAAATTTTGTAACCTATATTTTTAAACGAGATGTTACCTGGTCGAAGGGGTAGAAGTAGTACTGGGGCTGGCTGGGCGTGACGGTGACGTTGAGGGGCGTGTCGAGGCGCACGTAGAAGTCGGCGACCGTCTCCAGCCGCACCGCCACCGGCACCGGCGTCGGCGACGACGACGACACGTGCACCGTCGCTGCGCTGCCCGACGACAAATCTGATAATGATTAACGACGTGTTTAACTACAGTGTTTAATACACTATAGTTCCATTTTATAATCGAGTATCGTGTGTTACTTATAACTAGTTATAACTGAGAAAATATATTATAGACGGATTTTACAGTAGTTAAGAATCTGAAATAAATCATTGCTTTTTATCCCAAATATGTGCGCTCCTGTGGAATGCCATTATAACGCGGACGAAGCCACGGGCATAAAATACTTTCGGTTTAAAAACAAATCTTTTCTGAATTTGTACATACATACGTGATACGTACACATGTGTGTGTACATATTATAAATTATGTGTATTGTGTGTCTGTGTGTGTCGTGTGTCGCTCACCGCAGGCGCGCTTGTCCCGGGCGAAGAGGTTGTTGTGTGGGCAGAGCGTGCGCGAGACGTCGGAGAACTCGTGCATGTCGCCCCCCGCCTCCACTACCAGCGGCAGCTGCCACGCGAACACGCCTGCCGCACACACACAATTCACAAACTTCACGTCACTATTACATACTTTAATAGAAGAGGTTAATCATAATAACTGTTGAGAAGATGATAATAATTTTAACAATATTGAAATAGACAAGACATAATTTTATAATAGGAAATTCATATGTATCTGTTGTATAACATTACTTGCTTTCAGTCATCTAATAAATAATTATTGTTCCCATTTTGCATGCACGATTTTTAACCGACTTCAAAAAAGGAGGTTATCAATTCGACGCATATGTATACGCAATATTTCCAGAACTGCCCAGTTTTTGTGTACTTATGTAAGTCTATTTCAGTGTCTGAACAAAATATGTGCCAAATTTCAAAAGTGTATGTATGTATGTATGTATGTTTTTATGTTTGTGTTTGCATATCAATAAATAAATAAATATCTCCGGAACTACCAGTCCGATGCTAAACAACACGATGCTAAACAAGCTGAGCTTGGGCCATTTTGACATCACACAATATTATGTATTGTTTGTTTTACATGTGTTGTGTGGTGACAAAATAAAAATGTTCTTTTATAATTCATATTTAAGTGTTTCTTTTTTCTTGTACTAGGTGTTGTTCAACTTAGGGAATACTTCAAGTTTATTTAAAATCGGTTCAGTAGTTTTTGAGATAAGGCAATTTTAATTCTCAATTAAGTACAATTTTTGAAGTCGGTTTTATCTTTTTAAAATACGATTATTAGAATTTATTCTCTCTTGCCGACTTTAATATTGCAACAACTTGTTGAGTGCAATTTTATATTATACATATTAAATACATATGTATTAGAATTGAGTTGTCTCGAATAAAATACCCTTCTGCTGCTTGGCGGTGATGAAGACGGGGTACGATCGGTTGGCGCGGTCGCTGGCCACCGTGACGCGCGCTGGTGTATCCAGCGCGCCATACTCCTGCGACAGACGACCGGCAACGGTTACACACTGAAAACACGCTACAGGGCGCTGCTCCACTAAGACACAATATTCCACAAGCTAAGCAAACTTATGCACCCTTTTGGAGGTTATTAACAGAAACCAGTAGAAAGTTTCCAACAGCAATAGCGAACACTCATTACATCGACTGTGATGCTGGTCATATGCGATACGTACAGAGATCATACAATAATATTATACACTACGAGCTATTGCCTGCGACTTCGCTCGCGTTAAGAAGTATTATTATATACAAACTTTAATCCCCTAATTTAACCTCTTGGGGGTGGAATTGATCAAAATACTTTCTTAGCAGATGCCTACGTTATAACATCTACCTGCACGCCAAATTTCAGCCCGATCTGTCCAGTGGTTTGGGCCGTGTGTTGATAGATCACCATGTCAGTCAGTTACCTTTGAGTTTTATATATTTAGATGTAGTATGTACAATTATAATTGTACACAGAACTCACTCACCCCATCAAACTCCATTATGTACTCTACATTTCTGCTCACTTCCACAATATATTGCACATTATATTTGTATCTGAAAACAAATAATAATTAATCTGTTGGTAAATTGTTTCTCATGCTGCACTTTAAAGTTATATTTTATGTTTGTTCAAGCAAACTTTTTAACTAACACAGTTACAAAATAATTTTAATATTTAAATTCTCTAGTGGCTAAATTTCAAAAAACAATATGGTTCATCTTTTTTAAAAGTATAGTGCCAGACACCTTGGTATTAATCTGTACCTGCCCTGTTACCTGTACAAACAAAAACCAACAAATGAATTGCTAAGAACCCATATCTTTCTGTTATTCACCATAAAGCTTATTTTAAACAAACCTATTGTTTAACTTGTTTAATTTAATTTTAAACAAAACTTAAACTTAATCCATTAATCCCCAAGCGGCAGTCGGCACCCGGCTGTTGCATTCCCATGATCGAGGTATTACACAAAACTCAGGCAATGTTCATTTTTTAATCATTAAACAAACTATGCAGGTAACAAAATCTAGTGTAGACGTAATATTTTATCTATAATGAAAAGGAACTAATAATACAATAAACCATTGACTCATGCATGATAAAGTACATTGACAGTGCTTAGTGTTGATATCAGCTATGTAGTATGTACGTATTACTTATTTCTGTTTAATTAGGTGATAATGAGAATTTACTAATTCAACAAAAACTAAAAGAACGATATTTCGAGAGAATAACTAACACTAAGCCCATACTATGTATAGCACAAAGATCATTCTCAATTTTTAAAGGCAAGTTACAATTCTACAAAACTTCTATCTAGATCTACCCAAGTCCATAAGCAGGAAGTAACTTGGTTTGTACCGAATCACTAATCATTGCTGCTTTAGTAAGGATCACGGGTACTTACGTGTTATTGTAATTAAAAATTATTTCATCACTTTGTTGGCAAGCAGCAAGTGTCCCACACAAACACAAAATCCAGAAAAACATTGTGGCCTTATAAATTAACAAAAGAAGCTTTACTTAATAGACATTTTAACATTGTTTTCCTTCTGAACAATGAGTAATCTAATTTAAATAAAATTACAAAGTAGCATCAAGTAACCTAAACATAAATAGTATTTAGAATGCAAAATCAAAGATTTGTTGTGACAGATCACAGAACTGACAGTTCACAGATTAAGATTAAGTCTGTCACATGTCTGTCATTGCGACATTGACAAATTACAACTTTTTTTTTTTCTTATAATGGCACTTCGGCTTTAACCATGGCCAGTGTTGAGTATATATTATGGCGGGAAAACTATATTTTATAATACAATTTTCAGCATCGTTATTCTATATTGTCAGGTCTAAAGTCTAGTCAAAGTCTAAGTAAAAGTCATTACAGTCAGAAAGTCAAGTCGGTCGATTCAGTAAAGTGGTAGTCGCTTTACTGAAACTTTTGATGGAGTTTTGGAGGGAACACAAAATAGCACGTTTCTGGATAATGCATCACTTTCTCACACTTGTGCACGATAACGAATATCTAATGGTTAATATTCTACCAATATTACACATTAAAAACCCAATTTAACACAATTTATGGAAAATAATACAAAATCACAACATCACTCTTTCACATTCCCGACAAAATTCCAAATTACATCTTTTTTAGAAGGTATAACCCGCAAGGTGCCAAGCAAGTGCCAAGGCTTTTTAATTTATTTGAACCACTGATCTCTATACAAGTACGCTGGATTGCTGATAGTCTTTGAAATGACAGCTATTTTTTGTGCCTATTTGAAGCGGAATCAGCGCCCTTAGTATTCTGACGTAAAAATGACGTTTAAAAGCCGCCATATTGGCGCTGATAGCAGTAGTGACATTAATCTGTGAGTAGTGAGAGTATTTGGAACCAATACTAGTGATGACAACTGTGGTTTAGTTGGTTACGTCAAATTTAGTTCTCTATCCGAATAATGGGGGCGCTGATTCCGCTTCAAATAGGCACAAAAAGCAGGTTTGAGGTTTGTATCAGCAATCCAGCGTACTTGTATAATAGAGATCAGTGCATACCAGCCATTAGTTCTTAAAAAATATAATATTAGTGCGTCAAATAAGTTAGGAAATTAAAAAGTGGCAGCATCGTAGTGTCATCCCTTTTTTCTAGATTGATTTGAAAGGGATGACACTACGATGTTGCCACTTTTTAATTTCTTCACTTTTTTGACGCACATTAGGACTTATCCCCTCACCAGTGCTCTAATAATTTGACTTTGGTCTAGTGTAAAAAAAAAACAGGATTAGCCAATGACAAGCGCGTATTCATCTTACCGGTCATAATCTTGCCTGTCATTGGTCGCAGAGTTAACAGGTGCTATGCGTCATCCGCCATGTCGTTAAAATTGTGAAAGTGCGCTTTGTTTTTACTGTGAAACAAAATTACTGAATTATTTGTGTTAAAAGTACAGATTGTGTTGTAGAATTGTGATATATTATGATGAGTGAGTGGTGCGAAATGAAGGACGAATATAATAAGCATAATTCATCGGAGTTGACAGCGGAGACTTCATATGAAATGTCAGATTTATTTTCTGATAATCTGAGTCCCATAGCATCAATGGTTCCAAGAAAGTTAGATTTCAGTGGACTGGATGATGATGTTGGTACGGAGGAGACGTCACAAGCGCCAATGTCGCTTAGTCCACCGTACAAGAGAGTGAGAGCATTAAAGTAAGTCACCATTACCTATTTTTGCTTTGAACACTTATTTACATAATATGTACCTATGTTCGTTGCTTCCTGTAGCTTGTGGTCTACATCCTTGAAGTAGACCACAAGCTACGCTCACATTGGCACAAATGTACCATTCCATCTCCATCCAAATTCCAATAAGTGTAAATGTGAGCAGTAGTTAAGATCCTTTAATAGCTAGATGATAAATGACAATTAATTATTGTAGTATACCTAAACTTGCATAGTCTAGGCACGAATAGTTGCATCAATTGTGTTATTATTATATAAGTTTGTTGCTGATTTGTGTTAGTCCATGTATCCAACTTCTTTACTATAACCTAATTCTAATAATATGTTATACCTGTGTAGCAAATTTTAGTACAATGTAATAGGGAAGCATTTTATACCACTATAAAATTCTCAAGTCAGTGTTTGTATGCTAACTCCTCTAAAACTGCTCAACCGTTTTAATGAAATTTTGTATATTTTGTACATTTGTTAGGACTGAGAAAATGTTTTTATCTACTTTTTATATTGATACTAGAAATAATTTATATGGCAAAACAACTTTTGCTGGGTCAGCAAGTTTACAATACAAATCAGATTGAATCCCGTGGCCTGCATATTATGATATTAATATCATATGCAGGCCACGGGATTCAATCTGATTCCCTTATTGCTTGTTATAATCAGTCAAGTGCGTCGGACTCGCGCACATAGGGTTCCGTACCGTTATAGAGCAAAAATAGTCCAAAAATTGTGTTTTTTGTATGGTAGCCCCTTAAATTTTAAATTTTATTATTATTTATTAAAGTACACATATATCTAAGGCATTTGTCAAATTTTCAAGTGCCTATCTGTTGCCATTATTGATAACAAGCAAAAAAGGCCAAAAAAATCATGTTTGTTGTATGGCAGCCCCCAATAAATATTAATATTGTTTTGTTTTTAGTATTTGTTATAGCGGCAACAGATATACACAAACTGTGAAAATTTCAGAATTCTAGCTATAGCGGTTCTCGAGGTACAGCCTGGCGACAGACAGATGGAAGGACAACAAAGTCTTAGTAATAGGGTCCTGTTTTTACCCTTTGGGTACAGAACCCTAAAAAGTAGTGTGGTTGTTTAAGTAGATGTAACATAAAAGACATAAACATTGAGACATTGAAATCTTTAACTGCAATAGAAGTATGCTATTGAGTATGTTCTCATAAAAAGTTTATAAGTTGCAAGTTTCTACTTCCTGCAGGGCTAGCATAACAACAGTAGACATGGGAAAGAATCGAAAATTTTGTTATTCTTGCTATAACATGGGAATGGTAGAACTGATTTGGGAAATTTTAGTCTTTAAATCAGCTCTTTCATGGAAGTCCAAAAAGGGTTTATAGGTGATAAAAATTTCACTGGCACATATTATAGTATGGTCATGATTTTTTTTTATTTTTAAATAATTGTTAAAACAATCTGTAGATCAATAAAAAATGCATTATACATTGATTTAATTAGCATAAACAAACATTGGAATTGTAGACATTTATTTATAGTATAATACATAAAAAAATACTATTTTATGATTGTTTTAAATTAGGAATTTTTTTTGGATAGCATCAACAAGTAGGAGCTTAAACCAGGGCATTGTTGTGTTTGGATGTGGCTCAGGCCTCAGCATAATATCTAGTTGAGTCATGTTGGAACATGCACTAGTCACTAAACCAGTTCCCAATTTACTCTTTGGGATCAGGTTTTTGGCAATTCTTGTTGTTTACTTGTGGAAAAATATAGCTGTAGGCATGCAAGTTTTTGTATTTACTATAGATATTGGTGTAGGGTTTTCCAGAGCATACATACATTAATATTAGCCTCACTTTTTGTATAACATTATAGTTTTTTATAATTTTTTTTTTGCTAAAAGCACTTTTTTGCACAGGTTGGTTAAAAAGTTTGATTTTCTTATTTGTAAAGGTGCACAATAACAATATTATAATAAAACAAACAAAATTTTTGTAGATTATTATGACATTTTGTCTGATGACCTTGCATAATTATTAGACAATTGGGGAGGAATTGGCACCACTCACATCCTTCCGTCATAATTATTAGACAACAAAAGCTATCTAATATGAATAGTAAATTAAATTTATGTACCCTCCTATTCAATTAAATCTGAATTTAATAACATAAGTTATGGACTGGACCACATCAGGTGTAATTATTATGGTGAAATTATGGTCATGTGTTAACAGTTGACATAAATATCAAAATCTACTTAAACTTTATTTCAATTTAAAATAAGCACTTAGTGCAGCTTACGCTACAAGGTGTCACACCTATATATATTATTTTTTTGTATTAAAATGCTTTAATATATGTGAATTTATATTTTTTGTGCCTCCTTTCTCTTTTTAGAAATTTACTTTATCTGTCTCTTTAAATATGTATTTTTTTTAAATTGGTGCTGCATTGGCTAAAATTCTTGTGCTTGTCATCAATATAGTACAGTATACTATTAATATAATAAGAGCTCTGGAGAACATTTACCGTAAATGGGCAGTCTATTTGTAGTAAAATATGTTCCGCAGAGTTCTTTTAATCTCATGTAACTTCTGTCAAAACTAAAATTTCTATCATTTTATTTCTGTGTGTCATTAGGTAAGTCCATAAGCCTTTAGAACTCAGGTGGCACATGAACAATGGTAAAACATAAGGTGTAGCTAGGATGTGTACTCAGAATGACTGCTGAGGGCCACTCGACGCTGCTGGAGGCATTTTTATCAACAAAAGCTAAATTTACATAACCAAATACGTGGGTGTTTATGAGCAATATTTAACTGCCACATTACGAGAACCTGTTGTATTGGATTCAAGAACAACACACGCATGAGTCAGCCATGAAATTGATTTATTATTTATAAGGTTTGATTTTTCCAAACTCACAAAATAAAGGTTCACGTTTATTATGAATCACAAAATTGAAAAAAAAAACTTTCTAAAGTTCGGTAGAAATCAGTTATAGTACAGTTAGCCGCACGGCGCACAATAACAAGCAACATGTGATCGGAGCGCGAACAGCTGACATCTGCCTCAGAAAAAACGCCCGCGAGAAAAAATATGCTCTCGGAACACCTTTGCCGAAAGCACCGACGCGACGCCACGTCACACTCGAAAGTGAACTCTAGTTCCTCTACTGTAGGATACAAATCCGCTCGCGCTCATGTGACTCAAGTGTTATTTCCCTTCTATAATTGTGAGGTACCCGCGCCATAGACTTATCCGCGCACTGTACGTCGCGCGCCGTTCTCCATTTTTGGGAATACATTACGATTGTCCCAATAGAATACTAGTAAATCGATGGTGTGTTGACTTATACATATACTATCGGTCGGACGGCTTCGGCGAAGACATTGTCATCTCGCACCTGCCGCGCCCGTATCTCGTATCTCGTACCCTGTCCGGCGCGATCCCAAATATACGTACTTCCTTCCGACTAACCAATTTGAGCGTGAATATAACAATAATAAAAGTATAAAAAATCTGTCAAGTGCGAGTCGGACTCGCGCACGAAGGTCGGGGTTCCGTCCCGTATCACGTCAATAGACTGAAAATTGTGTTTTTGTATGGGAGCCCCCCTTAATAATTTTATTTATTTAAATTTTATTATAAATTATTAAAGTGCAAATAAAATTTAGTATTTCTTGAATATTTCAACTGCCTATTGTTTGCCGTTATTGATATCGAGAAAAAAATTGTAAAAAAATCAAGTTTGTTGCATGGGATTAAATATTTAATTTATTTTGTTTTATTTATTTGTTGTTATAGCGGCAACAGATACACACAATCTGTGAAAATTTCAAAAGTCTAGCTATAGTGGTTCTTGAGTTACAGCCTCCAGACATACAGACAGACAGACGGACAGAGAGACAGACGGACAGACATCGAAGTCTTAGTAATAGGGTCCCGTTTTTGGGTACGAAACCCTAAAAAGTAATTTCGGTTTGGTGCAAAGTGAGTTTGAGATATTTTGTCAGAAAATGTAACAGAAGCATATTTTCGAGTGCAGGTTGTTCGACAGTCCGCACACGCCGAAGACGCTGCTGGAGAAGTGCTCGACGCCGACGCACCACGCGCCGCGCTCGCGCCTGTTCCCGCCCAAGCTGAGCGCCGCCGCGGGCATGCCGGCCGGCTCCAGCCATCACCTGCACCCGCCGTCCGACGAGGACAGCGCGCTCGGCTCCCTGCCGCCCGACGACCTCGACGACTCCCGCCCGCCGCCGCCCCCGCCCCGCCCCCGCGCCAACATCAACCCCTTCACGCCCGACGGTGAGTCGCCCGTCACCCGCTCACACGCTCACACGACACTGATCCGCCCGACTAAACAATATCTTCAGTCGAACGCCTGTTGCTTTTGTTTGCATAACAATATTGACCGTCGTCTGTCATATGCCACCCGCTTACATGTTTTCAAAAATCACATTCGTTGTCGTTCTGCGGTCGGTATTTAGACAATATTTAATAAGTACGTAAATTTAAATACGTAATCGAAATCTTATCACTGACTGGAATCGTGTGTCGTAGGTCAAGCCCTGAACAAGAAGAAGCGAGCGCTGTCCAAAACGCCGACGTGGGGCGAGCGGACGCCGGAGCAGCCCGCCAAGCGACTTCGGGTTAGTTTAACCTCGGTTTCCCGAGTCTTTTACTCGACTTAAATTTATGTTTTGGGGCTACAGATAGTAACGAATCCGACGAATCGTTTACGTAATTCGTTTACTTCGTCCCGCAGGAGTCGAACATATCGCGGTACAACGTGGAGTTCATCGAGCTGGGCGTGGTGGGGCGCGGGCAGTTCGGGCGCGTCGCGCGCTGCGTCAACAAGCTGGACGGCTGCGTGTACGCGCTCAAGCGGTCGCTGCGGCCCGTGGCGGGCTCGGCGGCCGAGCGCGCCGCCCTCACCGAGGTGTACGCGCACGCCGCGCTCGGCAAGCACCCGCACCTCGTGCGCTACTACTCCGCCTGGGCCGAGGACGACCACATGATCATCCAGAGCGAGTACTGCGACGGCGGCTCGCTGCAGGAGCTGCTGGAGCGCGGCGCGCTGCCCGAGCCCGAGTTGCTGCTGGTGCTCGCGCACGTCGCCGACGGCCTCGCGTACATACACTCGCAGGGCCTCGCGCACATGGACATCAAGCCGGCCAACATCTTCGTGTGCGGCGGCGACGCGCCCGACCTCGCGCCCGACTCCGACGACGGCTACGACGACGACGACGCGCCGCCGCCGCCGCCGCGCAAGTACAAGATCGGCGACCTGGGCCACGTGACGTGCGTCTCCGCGCCCGCCGTCGAGGAGGGCGACTGCCGCTACCTGCCCAAGGAGGTGCTGCAGGAGGACCTGGAGCACCTGCCCAAGGCGGACGTGTTCGCGCTTGGCCTCACGCTGTACGAGGCGGCCGGCGGCGGCCCGCTGCCCAAGAACGGCCCGAAGTGGCACGACTACCGCGACGGCCGCCTGCCCGACCTGCCCCACCTCTCGCGCGAGTTCAATCAGCTGCTCAAGGTACAGTCTATATTGCCGACCATATTATTACATGTTCGTTCGCTCGGACACTGAACTTTTTATATAAATGCTATATTATTTACTTTCTTTCGAGATTAAAGTACGAGTACCTACATAACTTTCATAAAAATTGGTTTAACAGAGAGTGGGTTGCATCAACTTACTTTAACTATAACTTTAACCATAACAAAAAGTCAAATGAATTGTCAAATCCCTAGTAAATAATAGCTCCCACACCGCTTTCGGTGACGGTTGCCGGTTTTATTGAGACCAGGCCAGCTACGCAGGAGTAATTTTATAGTGCCCAAGTGTGTGCGCAGTACACAAGAGCACTCTCTATTCCTTTACTCTCGCAACCCAGTGGGACGGCAGACCGACTCGACCGGCGAGAGATCAGGCGCAGGGCCGACTTTTTACATGCCCATCCGACGCGTGGATCATCTTACTTGTCAGACAATCAGGTGATCAGCCTGCATTGTCCTAACCAAACTTGGAAATAACATGTTTCCATTCCATTCCATTCCACGCGGGAATCGACCTCCGAGTCAAGAGCCGCGCTCTATACCACTAGACCACGGAGGCGTTATAAATCCCTAGTAAAAGTTCATTATGAACGCCATATTTGACGATAACCTTAACTTTAACCATGCCTCTGGTGCAACTCACCCTAATGAGGTAACGGATAGAAACACTCGAACAGTTTGTAGCATAAAGCTACAATTATTTTATTAATGGTTGCGACATCTATTCGAGGAAGATCGGCGCTTTCAATAATAGTATCGACCGTTTAGTGCCACCTAGTGGGCTAAATGAGTACTTCGCGTCATAGACGAGATAACATTTTATGTCTTTGCGTCTGGTTTTTAAGAATTAAAAAGATGAGATATCTCCTGAGTGGTACTTAATATCTAAAATAAATTAACAACTCTATGACAATTGTTTTTAAGCCGTATCGTATTCAAACTAACTGCAACGACGCTTACAGAAAATGGTGGACCCCGACCCGACGCTGCGGCCGTCGGCGGCGCGGCTGCGGCGACACCCGCTGCTGCAGACGGGCGGCAACAAGAGCCGCGCGCAGCTCCGGCGCGAGCTCGCCGCCGCCCGACTCAAGAACGAGCTGCTGGCGCGCAAGCTGCAGGAGGCGGCGCGCTGTATCAAGTCGCTCACCCCCGCCGCCGCCGCCGCCCCCGCGGCCCCCCTGCCCGCGCGCCGCACGCGCTCCTCCCGCCGACCCGCCGCCACGCACACGCCGCGCTAATTATTCCTATAATATTCTATCTCAAATCCGAATCTAATTATTTAAATAATAATCGAGTGACCGTTTCGTTGTAGTGATATTAATTATTGTGACTTCTCGTGGTAGTAAGTATCGATGTTACGTTAGCGACCTTCGGCCCGGCGATCGCTCGCTAGGGCGGTCCGACGGCCGACGGTCCGGACCGAGAGAGATCGGTCTGGAGAATCGATTCATCCAGTTCGAATGAATATTACTGAAGAAAACCGAATTAGAGGAAAGTAAGTTCAAACTCCGAGTTATCCTAATTTCAATTGTGATTATAAAATGGAGTATATAATATTATGTTATATAATACGTTTCTTCCTAGTGTAAGCCAGGTTTACGGTTCAGTCGTAGTATAGGTGTCGCTTTGAAAAAGCATTTAAAGTTAGTCGGGAACGAAGATCGACACGACGTGTCCTCGCGCTCGGGACCCACCGCTCCGTACCTCACCGACCACACCTCGTTATACGCACAGAGATATTATTACTAGTTTACGTCTAACTCTCCGCTCTATCGGAGCAGTCTTATACACTTTTGTTCTATTTCACATCAGATAAAGTAGTCGAAGTGACCGAATTGAGCGAGTCTCCGTAGTTTTGACGGGGACGTATTCGGGGCGAGCGGCTCGTGTAGTCGCTCCGCGGCGATCCTCCGACAACATTGACGCACGGTTGGTGCCTTAATCGGTCTAGCTCCTCGTTGGCCCTCGATAATGTCGATCGTACGTCGGAAGTTGACTTAGCGATGTTACTTTTAAACTTAAGTTTTCGGGTAGGACGTAGTTAACTAATCCAATTCGGCAGCTCCCTCTGGTGTTACCGCTTCTTTATACATTTTTAGTTGGTGATTTTTTTAGTTGTAATGATATTATAATAATTAATTGTGAACATTTGCGAGGTAAAAAAATAGCAGGAGAGAATTTTTAATTCACAAAAACTAGTTGATGTAACATGTATGTGTGTGATGACTGATGAACGACACGATCGACACTTACCAACCAATAACCAATCTTCCAATTCGAAAATGTATGTGATATTGATTATGTTAGTTTTGCGTTAGCACATGTACATGGTTTATGATCGTCCCGCCCGCTCCGCGCACCTGACCGCCCCCCCCCCTCCCCTTGCTGCGCCCCGCACCCCACCGGGTGGGTCGCCGCTTACTTCAGTACTAGTATTGGTTGAGTCCACCTCTATTTTCACAATAGTAAGTTTATTATCTTTCGATACTTACCTACTTTAGTGTAACGGAAGAGATCATAAACCTTGTATAGATAAGTCGCACATTAGGCCCTAAGATCGTTTAGATGTATTAGGAGTATGTATTTATGTAAGCGAAAAAATATATTATGATGATACCATCCAATTAGATTGTAGCAAATAATTGTTTATTTAAAGTTATAACCGAGCTCGGCCGAGGACGAGCTCGCGTGGTTTATGAGATATAAGTAAGTAATATAAGTTCCCCTTTATCTTGTGCCTTCTACTTGTAACTATTAGGTTAATGTTAGGTAGATACGAGGACACGGTGCCGATAGGCTCGTTAGTGGTTTTTTCAACTTTGTAACCAGAGGGGTTAGTGCGAGTTTTATTCGATCATACGCATCGAGCACGTTAACGTGAATTTGTATGGGATCAAAGCGGTATCCACGTTAGCCAGTAGATGGCGCTGCTCTGATCCCATACAAATTCGCGTTAACGTGCTCGATGCGTGTGATCGAATAAAACTCGCACTAACCCCTTAGTTGTCGTAATGCACGACGCACGCAGCACGACTAATTCTGGAGTAATCTATAAAAGTCATTTAACTGATAATGAAATAAACTAATTTTTGTGAACGAGGATGTTGTCCCTCCTTTCATTTAAATTTATTATTATTACTATTAATTTACTAACAAAAATGATAGAGGAAATTGATTCCTAGGCCTATGTCAATAATTCAATGTTAGCTGTGATCGGTCATTAGGGTTTGACGTAACGCGACCAAATTACTTAGGTCCGCCATCTGCCTAGGAATCTACTTCTCTCATAGTACGTAACTTCGTAACATCTGCATCGGTTGTATATTTTATTGTAATATGATTTGTTGCATTCTGATTCTCCGAACACGTCACGTGTACACATTCGGCGGCCGTGTGCGGTTGTAATGTTAATCGTCGTCTTGTGGTAGTTCTATTGGTGGGTTGTCTCTAGATGTATCGATCTCATGCTGTTTATAACATATTACTTATATTAATATTATTAATTATTATTATAAATTATAGTGAGATGGCATGGTCAAATCTTCGAACCAAAATTATCAACCTTCGATTGTATTTTCGATTATTTTGTAAAAAAACAACAGGGCTGTTTGTAAAGTGTTGCGTGTAAAAAATGTTTAAATTTATTTTAGAAGAGTTTTTAACTTAACCAAAAATGTAGATGTAAAGATTTGACCGAAGGCGGGCGTGATGGTTGCTGTGAATAAGATGATTGTATATTTGCTAATAGTGTATTTAATAATAATAATTAAATTTGCTTGTTTACATGTTGTGTTTTATTTAGTTATAATCCATACAGAACACTATAATATTATAAAATAACTAATTTCGGTTTCATTTGACAGCTCAAGTTTATTGCTCTATTCCGCTAGGTAAGTATAATATTAACTTTATAATCGCAACGCGACGCGTAGATGCATTTCTAAATTTGTATGGATTTGAGTTTGACAGATTTGTAAGACGTCTCACACACTCCATACGTCTCACGCAATTGGCCAATTCAGTTAACAAAAGAAATGCATGATCTCCGCGTCGCGTTGCGGTCTGAATTAACCCTAAGGCAAAAGTTACTTAATATACGGTCTTCTTAATTTAATTTAGGACAATATATTTTTTGTTTCAAGAAAGCGACGCTGCAGAACATAATATTTTATATTAATAATAATAATATTATAAATAATAAAACGTAGAAGTACGCCATTTATGTCATTTTTCAAGAACAAAACAGTTTAGTTATATCTACTCGACACTGGATGTCGCTATAATGCACAAGTAATAAATATTCAAATAATGACTTTGTGATACTAGATGGCAGGTAAAGTTTAATAACAAAATAAAAGTTAAAATTAAATTAATTTTAGAGTAGATTCTTTGATATAAACGTGGTTTTTGACCTTTTTGCTTGATATCAATTAATGGCCGGCTGTCGAACCAATAAACTGCCGTTAAAAGTTCCTCAGAAACCGGCCATTAGAGAGACCACCAGCGGGGGATTGAAGAAATTAGGCACCTTCAGAACTCGGGAACAAGATTTATGCAGTCATCTCACAGTCTCCTTTGTACATACTTACCAAGACGTTTAACTTAGCTTAAGATTTTTTTTATCTCATTACATTTAGGAATTTTTAGCACACACAGTGGCTATGTCAATCCCACCTTACCAGAAAATCAGGAATCACAATCAGGAGAATCAGTTTTACGCATTAGATGTGCAAAAGCATAAGAGTTAATACGCCAAAGGTGCCTCATTACTCAGGGCGAGCGAAGCGAGCCCTAGTATATCCCACAAACTAAGCAATTTTGTGGTACACTATACGGAAAAACTATCACGCCTATTGATTTGTGCTTTAATAACAATATAGTTATTTTTATTTATATGTTAAAAAGAAGTGGACCAAGCGATGAACCCTGGGGAACTCCACTCGACACTCGATATGTCGGCCTAGCCAGAAATATAGTTTTTAGGGTTCCGTAGGCAACAAGGAACCCTTAGTTTCGGTCTGTCCGTCCGTCTATCCGTATGTCTGTCCGTCTGTCTGTTCGCGGTTTTACCCAGACACTATAGGACCTATAAAGCAGCAATTCGACTTTGTGATTTTCTAAACAGTAATGTAATGGGAATCGCAATCGTAGAAGCGGTCATAATAATAATTAGCTAAATGCCGAGCTGTGAGGGCTCACGTCGTCACACCTTGACTGTCTGATGATAACACATTTGCGGGTCCCATGAGACAGCTTTAGCATGCCCCTCGGGCTCCCTGAGATCATAATAATAATTATCAAAGAGTTTTCGTAGTTGGATACCGCTGTCGATCCTGGCGACACAGGAGATACAGTAGTGGGAATGTGTGGTGGGCCAAACCCCGTTAAAATTATCATAACACATTTACATAATATGAGAAAACCATAACTGACTGATAATAATCACATCTACATATAAATGAAAAAAAAATTTTAGAGGGTCGCCATACAAAAACCACAGTTTTTGGCCTATTTTTCCTCTATAACGGTACGGAACCCTTCGTGAGGAGTCCGACTCGCACTTAAAAATAATCGTTTAAGTTATCTGAGGGGTTTTAGTTTCATCAAAAATGGTTAATGTGTCTGATCCACAGGACTTTTATACGGCCGGCTCTCGGTCTATAATGAATCCAAGACATTCAGAGAAGCTAGATGCTCCAACTTGGTACCTGCGGAGTACACAGGCCAGTATATATATTGTATAGGGTAGTAGCGAAGGAAAAGGCAGTACAGTACATTGTTTTTATTAGATTATTATTATTATTAGACTTTCATACCGATTTTCTTGGAAATCGCAATGTGTTTAGTTTCAATTAGCTTAAGTATTGTGTGTTAAATATTGTGTCTTTTTAACGCGAGTCACGACTGCTGGACGAAGGCGACGCTTCTACGGCGTCCCGCGCTTAATCCTAAACAAAAACTTTTGAATTTTAATCGGCAATATTTTATCTAAATATCCGTTACAAAGTGTACCGCGGGCGGCGGCGCGAGCGTCACGGCGCGGGCGTCACGGTGTCTCCGCTAATTTATTGGCGTTAATAAAACGATAACGGTAATGAGCGTACGCTAATCCGCGCCGCGTCACAATGTGTCGCCGCGTCACGTGCGTCACAGGCGGCGCGCGGCACACTCTCAGTTGTCACACGCAGCCGCTACACTCTCAGTTTGTTACTCTCCAATTTGTAACTTTGTACTCGTTATCGCTTCCCAACTAAGTATTCGATTCGATCGATAGTATCATTCGAAAAACCTCGACTCGTATAGAGGACGACTCTCAGACTACACATACTAAACACATAATATAACATTGAAGATTGTTTTGAAACAGTTTTTCAGTTATGGACAACATTTATACATCATCAAAGCGTAAATATGTGGAGCCAGCTTGACACACTCTCTAATAATGTGTAAGGTTAGTATGGTTTGGAAAAACATGCTAATATACCTAACTATAAAAACGTTTAATTACATAAAAGATTTCAATTACGCAATATTTTCATCGACGCCGGAACATATTTGGCGCGATTTGCCCCTCGCTGCGCCCCTCGTCATTTGAATGCTATTCCTGCAATTATCCCGATCCGCCACGGATAGTCGCCGTCGGGGGGAGCGGGCCGGGGGGGGGGGGGTGTTTACAGACACACAGACAGACAGCGCCGCTGCCCGCTATTGTTATTGTAATTTTTATAATTTTGTTATCGCAGTAGGGCAAGGGTTACCCCGTAATTAGTTATGCAGTCAGCAGTATTATAGTTGCGGCAGGAGTACTTTGCAAAACGTCCGGGGCTCGACTTCCGATAGTCACCGGTTCAATTCACGTTTAGAGCCCGGCTCTAAGCTCCTCACTCGGAACTTTATGTTGTTTGAAGGTTAATGAAGGCATGCGTCTCGGCCATGGGCATGTAAATACTACATGAGTTAGAGTCTAATCTACAGACAGTCGAGAACCTGGAGCTCCGACTCGACGTTGCCGAGACCGGCCCCGCATACCGCAATCGTCGCGGGACCTCATATATATCTGCTCTGAACTAGTCGGCGATACTGTCACTTCATTGCGGCTACGTAAATACTACCACCGTTATCATAATATAATGTAATATAATATACACATATTACACTTAAGTTTATTATGAGTATGTTATTTTACGTTTTTGGTTCTGTAAGTAAAAATTTTTGAAAAAAAAAAGAATTTTATGTCTAAAGTAAAGAAAAAGTTAGGTAAAGTAAGTCAAGTTTAAAAAAATTTCAGCGCCACTTAGATGTTTTGTTATTGTACAGAGTGGAACCAAGTGGAAACAAAGTAAGTATAACTTTATACTATTGGGGTTTGTATATTGTGTCCCATAATAGAGTTTACTGTGAAAGCAGCGCTGAATAAGCAATTTTTTTGTGATTTGTATGAGCAACTGCCCGAGCGTCGTGGCTCTTCCCATACAAAAATAAAAAAATACTCATTCTTCGCTGCTATTTCCACAGTGAACTCTGTACAGCGTACTCATATACACCCTAAAGTACTATCACTTTGTTTTGTTAATGCCCTATAAAGGCCGAAGGAGACGCGTAGGGCCACGTAGACGAGGCTACGCCTTTCGTAGACCTCGCGTAGCACCGCGTAGATGTGGTGTAGCCGGCGTAGAGGCCTCGTAGCACCGCGTAGATGTGGTGTAGCCGGCGCAGAGGCCTCGTAGCACCGCGTAGATGTGGTTTAGCCGGCGTAGAGGCCTCGTAGCACCGCGTAGATGTGGTGTAGCCGGCGCAGAGGCTTCGTAGCACCGCGTAGATGTGGTGTAGCCGGCGCAAAGGCCTCGTAGCACCGCGTAGATGTGGTGTAGCCGGCGTAGAGGCCTCGTAGCACCGCGTAGATGTGGTGTAGCCGGCGCAGAGGCCTCGTAGCACCACGTAGATGTGGTGTAGCCGGCGTAGAGGCCTCGTAGCACCACGTAGATGTGGTGTAGCCGGCGTAGAGGCCTCGTAGCGCCGCGTAGAGGTGGCGTATATTCATTCCGAGGTGTTATCGCACCAGACTCGTCGGGCCGCGACGTCGTCGGTGGTCGGGAGGTGGTAACTGGTAAGGAGAAGGTGATAAATTAGTATGAGTTTAAATTTGGTAATTTATGAAATTAGAGGCGTAATAAAAATAATAAATAAAATCACCAGTTTCTGCTATCTACGATGTAATTTACGTCGCAAAATAATAAATTTATTTGCATCGGCGTCGGGGCCGAGATCTCCGTCGTGGCGGACCGCAAGGCACCCGGGGGCGGGCGCCGTCGACGAATTAACTATACACTAAATACATTTCTTAAATCGCAACACAACACGGGGTTTTTTACTCACGTGCCCGGCCCGAAGGCGCGGCGGCGCGCGAGCCGCGGGCGAACACCGCCCCTGTGTCGTGGCAGCAGGGGCGAGGTTCCCGCGTAGCGGGGCGGCGGGGCGCGGGGCGCGGGGCGGCGGGCAGCCGGGTGGAGCCGGGCCCGCCTCCGGTGCTCGCCCCGCCCGGCCGGCAGTCGCGCGCCCGCCGCAGCATGCGCCGCACGCCCCGTGCCGGCGCCGACATGTACGATGCACCCCGCGGAGCAGCGTAGACCCGGCGCGATCGAGCTCGACCGGCTGGTGTCGGACAACATGCTGCGCACCATCCGGAGCCTGTGCTACGAGAAGGGTGCCCCGTCGCCGTTCCTGGTGGACGACATCCTGCAGCGCACTGCGCGGCCGGAGCCCGAGCTGGACGAGGCGGAGGCCGGCGAGCGCGCGGATGAGGAGGAGGGCTGCGGCTGCGGCGGCGCGTGCGGCCGGTCCGGCTGCGGCCCGCCCGGCTGCCGCGCGCGTCCCGACCGCCGCTACCTCAGCACGGACGAGCTGGTGCGCGCCTGCGACGCCGACCAGAAGAAGCCGCTGCTGAAGTTCAGCGTCAGCGCCATCCTGGGCGAGGAGCCGCCGGCGCCCGGACATGCGGGTGAGTGCTGCCGTCTGCCGCCTGCCGGTGCCCGAGACCGGGATGGGCCATGGCGAACCCGTGTCTGTATACCATAAAGTTAATATACCTCTAGGTGGTAGTAGGTATATTAACTTTATGGTCTATACCATTATTTAAACATCTTCTTTCTCATCATCTTGTGACGTTTTTTTATCAGTGAGCGTTGCAGCATTCTTCATATCAAAGAAATCTAATTATTTTATTCAAAAATTGGTATTGTCCGACTCTTTGCGAACATCAAACCTTCAGTGATAACCACCTAGCTTGGAAACTAGAGCCAAGCCAAGTGGAACCGGTGTAAAACTTCATTAATCGTAATATATTGTATTATTCTTTTAGTTGCATTCTATTAATATGCAGCGGCTTAAGAGTTTCCCCGCAGTGCGTACACATTTCTCTCGGTTACCTATATTTCTTCCAAAACTGTTACTTTCCAAATTCCAATCCAACGCCGTTTTCTAAACCCTTTTTTTACCCGACTGCCTGGAGGGTTATGTTTTTAGCCCGTATCTTGTATGTTTGTAATATTCTTTATTACCTCGTATCTTCAGAACCGCTAAGCGGATTTTCATATTTGAGATATCGTTAGATTTATCGTAATAGCCCAAGTGTTCTTACATAGGTGACATTAAAAAAAACAAAATGGCGGATTTTTGACGACATGCCCTACGTTCCGTTAGAAGCTCAGAACTCTGACGCTCAAGACTGTAGTTTTTCCCGTTCCATTAGCATGTGACTTGTGAGCGTCAGTGATACAAACCCAAGTGGAACGGATTTTTGAGCGTTTTCAGTGTTTTGAGAGAAGTTTAAAAAAGGAACATATAAATTTTTTATACATACATTGAACAGAACTTGGATCCTTTCCTTGAAGTCGTTAATAAAAGTAATTGTTTATAAATTAAAGCTGTTTCTTATGTCAATGGTTTATAGTTACATTTTATTTTATTTTACAAATAAAATACATACTTAATTCATTATTATTTGTTTCGTTTTTAGTACTAATTAAATTTTTTTACTCTTACTTTTACTAACATTTTTATGAACATATTTTAAGTAAGTTATCATATTTTATTATGGCTAAACTTTTATTATAATATTTCAAATTGAATCATAATATTATGATAACAAAACCACATAACCAACAGGTACAGAAGAGATGAAAATTAGTACCTATATTTTATAAGAAATCATTTGAAATTTCATTTAAAACAATTTCTTTTCCAATCAAAATATTTTATTCAATGTTTTCTATACATATAATAAAACTGTAGAAATGTGAATTCTGTACGTTAAAGATATTCAAAAAATAATAAGCGGGGGGTGTCACTAGATCGCTATAGAAGCCAAAAATGTGGTTAGTTTTTTGTCTGTCTGTCTGTCTGTCTGTCTGTCTGTATGTTTGTTCCACTATCACACGAAAACTACTGATCCGATTTGAAAGCGGTTACGCAGATATATTTGTCTTCTTCCAACTTAACATCTGGTGTATAAAAAAATTTCCCCCCACCCCTTTAAGGGGACAAAAGAGGGGTCAGATTCTGTATCAAACTTTTTTCTTTAACACGAAAACTACTGATCTGATTTGCATACGGTTTTCGAAGATATATTTGTCTTCTTCCAACTCAACATCTGGTGTTTAAACTTTTTCTCCCCCACCCCTCTAAGGGAACCAAAAAGGGGTCAGATTTTGTATCAAATTTTTTCTTTAATAGACTTACTTCATAATATTAACTGTATTTTCCAACTTAACATCAGGTGTAAACAATTTTTCTCCCCACCCCTCTTAGGGGACCAAAGAGGGGGTAAGAATTTTTATCAACTGATGAAGTAGAAATACTTTAATGGCAAAACAACGTTTGCCGGGTCAACTAGTATAGTATATTTACAGTAAAAATATCATTTGTAACGAAATACTATGAAGTTTTTTTTTGTCTCTAGTCTCTCCTGAAAACTTTCCGAACATGGCTTTAGCGATATTATAGTCGTTAAAATAAAAAAAAAACTAGAACGCTAATTTTGACCCATACTTCGTCGAGGGTCGTTTTTAGCGAAAATGATGACGTCATAGCCGCGATCAAGACGACCGCGGTCGCCAAACGGAATGGCAGGAGGAGACGTTTTTAGCGAAATTAGACAAATCAACTATTAAAGGAACGCGGCCATGTGATGTGAGGTAAAAAAATAAAAATTCTACCAAGCATATCGAGTGGGGTATCAAAATGAAGGATTTTAAACACTGATTCTAAGTATGTATATAACTTGCAGTTTTAATATTAAATAGAACAATAAATACCTAATAATTAAAAAAACTCTTAGGTTGGTTGTCGAAATGATTTGATGACTATAAACTAAAAAGTCGCCAATAAAATAAATTAATTCAAAAATCAAAAAAACCCGTCTGCAAAACAACTTTAACTAAAAAGACCGAAACAAGACCTAATTCTGCCGGAGGCGTCTAATCCATGTTTTAATTGATACGACTTGCTTACGAGTTTCATGCCAAGATGAATGCGTTTCATACCGGTGTGGGAGCTATTATTATTAGGATTTTGGTATTTATATCAAATGAATATAATATGAATTCGTATCTCGGCAACATTTTAATTACCTACTAGAGTTCCCTAGATCACAAATTATTATTATCGACTTGCGATAGGTTTCAGGTTTGTATCTACGTTTGTCATATAAAAACTAGATGACGCCCTCAACTCCGTTGCACCAACATTCTTTTATCGCGCGGGAACTGTACATTTTTCCTTTCTCGACACTCAAAGTGTCTCCATACCCAGCAAAATCAGTTCAGCGGTTTGGGCGTGAAGAGGTGACAGACATATAGACAAACAGACATTATGATCGTCAGCATTTATAATATTAGTATGGACTAGCAGTATATCCTTCTTTAATCTTAAAGAACAACTTTTTCTAGTTCGTCAAAGGAGCAATGTTTTTAACAAATAAAAAAGTGAACAAAAAGGTGATACACGACAATGGCAGGCTTAAGTCTCCGCTGTCTAAACAGTATTAGGGTGCTGGGTGGTATTAAATACCTTGTGCCCTGTTTATTGAGGTCTCTCAAATGGAGTTTATCCATTCACTAGCAATTTGATATTAGCTAGTAAGTACTATGCTAAAAAACGAATAATTATTATTTTCACGGCGGATCTGCCGTTGACTGTATATAGGTTGATCGGTTAAATTAGACGACTTTTTAAAGTATTCATTCGGAAGAATATCATATTATAGATAACTAATTACTAATACTTATTAGTTATTATATAATATAACCTCCTCCTTTTTGGAAGTCGGTTAAAAAACAAGGGTGCAGTTACAGAAGCTCGCACAGGGCGCAAAAAAGGCTATTTACGGCACTGTGCCTTGCCTCTCTTATCTAAAGTTTGTTTGCCTGTTTATTTGCATCGAGTAGGTTCAGAAACTATTGGGTCGATTGTAATAAAATCCATGTATAACAAATGTTATATCTAGTCAGCAGTAGTTCAGTGGTTACAGCTTTACAGTTATAGCTTAGCTAAGTACTGAACATACTTCCCGGTGGCAGGTACAGAACGAGGCTAAACGAGGCCAAAATGACGCGTTGTGATGCGGCCGCCCCTCGTATTTCTTCACTGCAAGGTGTTAACTATATTAAATGAAAAATTATAGCTTGCATTATATTTAACTCGATATTCCCACACTGGTGTCAGTAGCAGGAGTCAGGACACGGCGGGACACGGCGGGACACGGCGGGACAAACGTCGCTACAGCGGTACATTAAGTCTGACGCATTAATCACGATAACACCCGCAACAACTGGCGGCGGTGTCGACGTGTAGTGGTGGTGTAACATCGCGCGTACACTACTGTCGATTGTCATGTGTAATGTGTGATCGCCCCCGCCGCCCCCGCTACCCCCGCCGTCGCCCCGGGGGGGACGCGCGTCCGTGTTAATAGTTCCGGTGTTGTGTAAAACAGTTAATCATTGTAGCTTCGTACTTAAATTGCAAAGATTAACTAAACTGACGTAATTATTTGTATTATACCTCTCGATATCTATAATATTATTGCTCCTTGTGCCGGCAAATTCTTCTAGCTCAACACGATATTAAATTTTAGACTAATTAGAAAAAAATGTAACAAATATTTAGGGTTCTTACCTACCGAGGTATCGCCAAAAGAAACGGATAATTTGATAAATGATGCTTTTAACACAATATCGCATTTTCTGCCAGTAAACTATTCGAGGGTGATGATTGATTATTATTAATGATAGAGTCAAAAAAGGCCAATAAAAATGTTTGGTGGGTGATTCTCTGCGTTTAAGTTTAAACTACAACAGTTAAGAGGAATATAATATGGGTATATATTATAATATTATACAATATGCAGTATGCATCCGTCGTTTACGATTTATACAGAACAAATGAGATACCATTATTCCTGTTTTATTTTATGTGTAAGCATAATATACCGTAGAATAGGCGCAATATTAACAGCTCTCCTTTGCAAACATTTGTAGAAAGTGTTATAAATCTATACAGTAAATAAAAATGAATTTAAAATTTTGTTAGTCGTGCTAAAACTCATAAAGGGCTAAACATATTTCGCTAATTTTAGTCTTAAAATATTCTTAGAAGTCCTGGGAAGGTTTATATTAGGAGAAAATTTGTACAAAGTTCACCAGGTCATCTACTAAGAAATAAATAAGACCTTTCTTTCATGATACATGTATAGAATCAGGAATGATTTATGATCGTTTAGAGAGCCGACGGCACTAACATACCTACACAAGCCAATCCTCGCAGCTCGGCACGCGGTGGATAGCCATGTCCTCACTACACGCGGTGTGTGGAGCTCCACACAAAACCATCAATCAACCATTGACTATCCCATAACAACGACATAACATTACCTAGATTTATGCTGTTTTTGAGGTTATTTGTTCGTTCATGGTATTGTATAAACTTCACGTTGAAATAAATAATTGGCCAAGTGCGAGTCGGACTCGCGCACGAAGGGTTCCGTACCGTTATAGAGCAAAAATAGGCCAAAATTTGTGTTTTTTGTATGGGAGCCCCCTTAATTTTTTATTTTATTTAAATATTATTATTAATTATTAAAGTACAATTATATTTAAGGCCTTTGTGAAAGTTTCAAGTACCTACCTCTTATCATTATTGATAACTTCTGTTCTTAAAAGCTGCAGGGGCATCTACTAAATGAGTATATTATTTTTCTTTCTTTCTTCATCTGGGCTTAACGGTGCAGACCTATCGTCGACTAGTTCAACTAGGTAGTCCAAAATTGAATTATTGATGAATGTGTGAATAATATAATATTTAATATAAATTAATATAATATTTAATAGGTTAATTTTGATTTTTTGACCACTTTCTGATAAAGTGATGGATATGCTATCCACAACTTATTTGACAGATTCTCCATACTCTATCTGTCAAGTTAAGTGGTGGATAACCTATGCGGCACTTATTAGGAACTGGTAAAAGAGGCCCTAATTGTAATAAAAATAATTATTTTATTTATTAAACATAGGCTTACATAACCCAGGTTGTAATGTATGTTTACCAATTAATCTTTTTAATTAATTAACGACCTCAAAATTTACAATTGAAAACTTTACCTCTTTTTCAGAGCAAAGTTGGTAATACTCTTCCGTCGGCTGCTTACTCGCAAAGTACTTTTTCTTTACTTCACTGGGTATTTTTGATTATTCCAAATTTAAAGGCGCAGTAATACAAAAATAAATTTTCAATTGAGAAAACTATATTTTAAGGTCCTGATATTTCATTTAGCCTGTACCGACTTAATAACAAAACTTAAATATTGTATTAATAAAAACAACTGACTCTTAGAATAGTCATAGATCTATAAAAAGCCTTCGACACAAATAGCCTTTTCTCCGGCATAAATTTAAAAACATCGGTATAAAAGGCACGGCATACAAAATATTAGTTATATTAAAAAATAGAAAGCAGGCAGTTAAAATAGATGAAACATTCTAGTACTAATTCGGTGTCTTGTGTAGTCCCACAAGGATAAATTCTTGGACCTCTAATGTTTCTAATCTATATTAACAATAAACATAAGTAGGTATATAACTCGAATTATGTTCACAAAAGTGGTGACCTGGGGGTGTAGTGCGAGTTTTATTCGATCATACGCATCGAACACGTTAACGCGAATTTGTATGGGATCAAAGCAGCGCCACCTACTGGCTTACGTGGATACCGCTTTGATCCCATACAAATTCGCGTTAACGTTCTCGATGAGTATGATCGAATAAAACTCGCACAACGCACTCTGATAATGGGATCCATGAGTAATCGAGGTAACTCCTCAAAATTTATATGGAAACATATTATGGTGATTTTGGTTTATGTGAAGTATACCAAGCAAAATGTTACTAATTATTATTTTTAACAAAAAATTAAAACCGACTTCCAGGGTAAAAACAATAATAATTTGTAATGAACAAAAAAGTGTTAAATAATTCTTACTCTTTAAAGTGCCTTATGCATAATTCTCCTAAACCTCAACTATTTCTGTACACAATCTTCATTACTTTGAAGACGGTACCAGATAAGAATGCTGAGTTCTATGACAAAATATTTTTAATATTTAAGACTGGTACCGACTTCAAAATAATGTAGATTGTGTACAGAAATAGTTGAGGTTTAGGAGAATTATGCATAAGGCACTTTAAAGAGTAAGAATTATTTAACACTTTTTTGTTCATTACAAATTATTATTGTTTTTACCCTGGAAGTCGGTTTTAATTTTTTGTTAAAAATAATAATTTCACTCTTTTTAGTGATTTATAAGCTGGTTTTCTGCACAGACTAATGTGTTATGCTTAGTGACTTTGGATCCAGGATACACTTTCATGATATTATGAGAACTCATTGTCTGATGTCACTACTTCAGAATTGCTTAAGCAACTCCAAGCATATACCACTGTGTACCTAATATATGTATATGCTTATTGCTTGGCGTTAATCAAGCAATGATAAAATTAATGTTCATACGCCTGTCTTTAAAGGCTCTAAAGTTCTGTTCAGTGACTTTCTTTCTATCATTACACTCATCACTCATGAAAACAACTCAACATTACTAGATGACGCCCGCAACTTCGTTGCGCCAAAATTCGTTTATCGCGCGGAAACTTTAAATTTTTCCGGGATAAAAACTATCCTATGTCCTTTCTCGGGACTCAAAGTATCTCCATGCCAAATTTCAGCAAAATCGGTTCAGCGGTTCGAGCGTGAAGAGGTAACAAACAGACAGACTGATAGACAGACGACAGACACACTTTCGCATTTATAATATTAGTATGGATGCTCAAATAATATAACTAAAATCGTCCTTATAAATTTCAAGAATAACTTACCTCATAGATCTTATGATCAAATTGCTAACTTGGTAACCTAAACACCAAGGTTGAGTCATTTACATTGAAACAACATTATAATTTTTTAAATCGTTCGACAAATTCGGGCTTTGTTCTTAAAGACGATTAAAAGTAACAATAATAGGGGTCACAATTAATAATATCTATGGACGGACGCTTCACACCACGTCAGTCTGGCCCCGCGCTAAGTACCTAAAGGACTTGTGTTACAGGTACCAGACAACGGAAATATATTTAATACTTTTATACCATACATATATTTAAGATTTTTATTATATCATAAACATATTTAATACACATCCAGACCCGGGAACATTGAAAACTTTTTGTTCCGTCGGCGGGATTCGAACCCGCGACCCCCGGCTTAAGCGACTGACGCGCTTACCACTGAGCCACAGAGGTTGTCAAAATAATTAGATAATTCATGGTGTGGTGACCGGTAGCAGTGATGATGATGATGATGAATGTAACTTGCATAGTAGCATAATATGCTTTCAGTTCTTAAACCAACTCCGAAACCCCCATACTTGCTTTTTGGTAGCACATGCTTAGGATACTTCTCATAAAATCGAAATCCATATAAAGGAGGAGTTCCCTTAATTACTCACGGATGTATGTTGGAATGGTGGTGATGATGATGATGATAAATTAAATTTGCATAGTAGTATATGCTTTCAGTTCTTAAGACAACGCCGAAACCCCCAAACATGTATCTATAAGGAGTAAGGAGTTCTGTTCACCAACTTCGAACCATGGTATATCCTGGTGCAAAATCTTACTTTTTAGTTTTGGTAACATATGCCTGGAAAACTTCATATGAAACCAAAAAAACATAGGTTTCCATTTGAATTTTGAGGAGTTCCCTCGATTACTCATGGATCCCATCATCAGGTCACCACTTTTCTAAACATTGCTTTTTGGTAGCATATGCTTAGGATACTTCTCATAAAATCGAAATCATTATAAGTTTCCATATAAATTTGGAGGAGTTCCCTCGATTACTCACGGATGTATGGTGGAATGGTGGTGATGATGATGATGATTAATTAAATTTGCATAGTAGTATATGCTTTCAGTTCTTAAGACAACGCCGAAACCCCCAAACATGTATCTATAAGGAGTAAGGAGTTCTGTTCACCACCTTCGAACCATAGTAAATCCTGGTGCAAAATCTTACTTTTTGGTAACATATGCCTAGAATTTTTTTCATATGAAACCAAAAAAAACATATGTTTCCATTTGAATTTTGAGGAGTTCCCTCGATTACTCATGGATCCCATCATCAGATCACCACTTTTGTCAAAATGGGACCAAATTGGAGTGAAACCTATTATAACAAAAGAAAAATTTTGAAAATCGGTTCATAAACGGCGGAGTAATCGTTGAACATACATAAAAAAAAAAAAAAAAAAAAATATATCCACAGACGAACGTATAACCTCCTCGTTTTTGGAAGTCGGTTAAAAAGTTACATTTTTCATCAAGGTGTATCATGGTTGCGAAGGTGTTGACCGAACTCCTGACTGCTTATAGATACAAGTTTGAGGGTTTCGGCGTTGTTCTAAGAACGGAAAGCATATTATATGCTACTGTGCAAACTATATTCATCATCATTACTTCCATTACACCATGCATCATCATAATATCATCAAGTTTAAAATAATTCTCACTTTTTATTCTATTATAGTGCCTTTTTCAGAATTCATCAAAATCTCAACTATTTCTGTACATATTAATATAGTCTCCACTATTTCGAAGTCGGTACCAGCTAATTTAATCATGAGTCCAGTCAATGTCTGAAATTTCTGGGCTGGTACCGACTTGAAAGTAATGAAGACTATGGATTAGACAGATTTGCAAGACGTCTCATGCTCACGAAATCTGTCAATTAAGTACTAAAGGGATTTTTCCACCTTACTAAATTTATACGTCTAAATTGATTCTGTAACTAAATTTAAAGTCAAGTGAAATAGCTTTTAGGATCCTAATTAGCGTACTAAATCGGAAGAAGTGTGGCTTCTGATTGGTGAAATCAAAAGCTTATAAATAGTCTTCTTTTTTTATTATGTCGTCTAAATTATTAATGTGGAGTAAGCCCTTAATTTAGAAATGCATCTACGCGTCGCGTTGGTTCTGTTATCGTGTAAGGGTTACCTTACACTTTATAGCTTAGCCATATAATGTAGGAGACATTAAAAATACTCTAAATGTTGCCAATAACAATTCTCCGCGCTACATCTTAATTCACTAACAGAGTCGCAATATGGCGGCCGACTTTTTCAATAAAACTGGCAACATCTGGCCGGACACTTAAGCGCGGGGGCGAGACAGAGACGGACGTATGGGGCCCGCCGTGGCCGCGAGCGGGACGGGAGATGACGAAATTAATATGTCTTTTTCTTCAACATTTTCGTTGGACGCGAGCTTTATTATTGATGTCGAGCTATTTCTCCATTAATATATTTCCTGGCGGCGCCTCACAGCGCTATTATGACACATTACTAGCCCCCCCTCCACTTCCTCCTCCCCCTCCTCCCGGGTACACGCAGTATTGGTAATTAATAATAATAGTTACTATAGTGGTCCCCCCTTCTCCCGGACAGTCGTTAAATCATATAGCAGCTTCTTTTCGATATACAGGATGTAATAAAACCAAGTGACAATACTGAGTTTAGGGCATGAACGTAGAAAAAAAGGCGGACTTTCTATCTCTGTTAGCTACCACTTTCAAGATTTTTCGCAAATAAAATTATTGTTGTTCGTCTTATCAAAATGAAGCTACTCACAAAAAATTTGCTTGATAGTAATAAAAAAAATGTTTTACGGAACTCGGACTAACGTACGGTTCCTGCGCGATAAACAAATTTTGGTGCAACAGAGTTGCGGTTCAGACTAGTTTATTATATAAATAAGTAGCTCAGAAAGAGTTACTTTTTTATAATGTTTGTACGGGAAAATTCATGTTGTAGGTCCACTTTTCACAGAAATTGAACTCAATTGCAACTCTTTCAGCGCTGCTACTTTTGCAGTGAACTATCTAACTCCGTGGGAATAATAATAATATCTTATTATTGTGTGTAACGTAATGATTGTAGGTATTCATATTTCCGTTATCCAGTGGTTTAGGACTCGGCTCTTGATTTAGAGGTTCGATTCCCGTAGTGAAACAACAAAAAAGTAAATTTCAAGTTTACCCGGGAGATCGACAGATTGTTGGATACAGATTGTGGTGTACGCGCCGGATGAGCGTGTAAAGTAGGTTAGACACCAGATTCTCTCCCGCCCTCGGGATCGGTCCTCGCCTAAAATTGTTCCTTCGCATCTGGCCGAGTTTGAATCGGAAAATTGGATGCTTCCTCCTCCTCCTATCTTCTTCTGATAGTTTTTTTGCGGGACCCCGAGACAGCTTTAGCACGTCCCTCGGGCTCCCTGAAATTATATCAAAGGGTTTTCGTGGTTGAATACAGCAGATACAGTGGTGGGAATATATATCGGGCGCGGGCTCGTTAAAATAAAAAACCTGGCCTAGTTTCAATTTTCAATGAAACCGACACCGGCACTTGCAAAGTTTGCGGAGCCTGAAAATCAGAGCAGCCGCAAAAGATAACTGGTGTGTCACGTAGGTACTCCGGTCTCCGGCGAGAAACAATAACGGCGGAGATACCGAGCCGTTCTACAGAGCACCCTCGTCCCTCGTATTGCCTTTCGATACAATACGATACTCGAAATTGCACGAAACGTTCGCAGAATAATAAAAGTAACTCCGCAGGCCGCCGGCGAAAGCCATTACACCGAGATTCTCAATCGTCGCAGCGATCGGAAAATCGATGTTATAAAATTATGCATTTCGGGTCCCGCTCCCATATTAACATGTCATCGGACGCCATATTGCGATAATATTTGAATTCCGTCCGACTCGCCCGCGACTCCCTGCCGCGCGACTCTCGACCCTCCCGCCCTAGACACAGGGGTGGCGAGCGCCGCGCCACCGGGCTCACCCGCCTCGCTAAAAGTTTATATCGCTCGCTGGTTTTTTACGAGAAAGCTATAAAGTCGATTCCTAGATGTAGAACCGATAAATCGTTTCGATTCAATTCGATTATTGAGTGAAATAAAAGGGTGGGCGGGTCGGGCAGGTGCTCGGAATTGTTATTTCCGCGTGCCGCCACCGCGCCGCCCGCCGCCGCCCGCCGCCGCCGCCGCCCGCTCTCTATTGCGTTTCGATGATCGTTCCGCCGTACGCCGGTGTTTGGGCGGGTTATAGCCCGCAACAATTAGGTGCTCCGCTCGTTAGGGCCACATTTTCCTCGTCCCCTCACCTGATGAGGTCCCGCCTGACCTTTATATAAATACGATGATGTAGGCCCTCGACTATTAAAACGACCGAGTGATCATAAAAATATAATCGAAACCGATCGTGTTCGTCTTCTCGTCGGTGAGGAGAGGCGTAATATTATATTAACTAGAGTGACTCGTGCAATGTGCGGCCGCTTTAGTGGGTAAACGAAACTACTGTCGTAGTTGTAACGATAATAATTATTATTAATTACGGCTCCCCGCGCCGGGCTCGCTCCGGCGGCCTTTTCCGGGTGTAATTTACGATGCTTAGTGCGGTTTAGCTAATTCGTGTCGCGCGTGGTGTCGACACTAATGCACTTCACGCGACGCGACGCGACCCGATGCGGAGTTCAGTCGGTGACGGTCGCGACCGCAGCGTGCGCTGAATTACAACGACGTGCGGTCGCGAGCGCCGCTTACAATTACAATAATTATACCGTGTACGACTTTTGTATTACTACTGTATTATCTTTATTGAGACTGACAATATTGCTGACCTCGGCTTGATCTGTTCCAAAGGTTGTTATTTCCGAAATAAGAGTAGCCATGTTATTTCTACTTCTGTACTTAATACTCTTAATTATAGTAAAGACGAGTAGGTAACTATTTTAATTAGTGCAAAAACACAATTAATTATATTTACACAAACATGTATGTTGCTGTCCGTGCTCTAATCTATATCTATACCAAAATAAAAAAAAATGAAACTTTGGCACCTATTCGATGAAAAAATAAAACAAACAAACCGTCACTTATTTATGATATAAGAACAGCTGAAGTTAAGACCCTTTTATTTCGCGTGAATCCAGTCTCGTCTTAGATCATAACTCATAAGAGCTCAATAGTCATCGACGGGACTAGAACTATTTAAATTAATTTATCTTGGCGGACGTTGTTCGTAGAGTCCACATCCTGAGGATGCTCTGGTGTTGGGGCGAAACGCGCGTCGAGGTTTTCAACCTGAATGGTGGTGCACTTTGCACGGATTTGCCAACATTAGGTATTGCTTGTGTGGTGGTGATGTTTGCAGGTTCTTGCATGCGAGTGATACACATAGGCAGTATGGGAAAGGAGGGAGGTGCTGTACGCATGCTTATGCGTACACTCACTCATTTGCTTAAAGGTTGAGGTTTATTTCGCGGAATATTGCTAAAAATAATAACAAACTAATTTTTTTTTATTAAAATTAAATTTTGCATTATTGACAACTACAACAGTGAGTGCCGTAAGTACGGGCCACTTTAAAACGATAACAAAATGAGTGTAGCACATGCATCATGCAATAGCAGCAATACTATAGATTTAAAGATGCGTTGTTCAATTACTGTAATTAGGGCAAATAAATGACTGATTTCAGTGATTTCTGGTTAATACTGAACAGTGAAATAACTGAAACATTATCGTGAAAATAATGAAGCGGCGCGGAAAATGTGTAAGCTAGTGCCGGTAGCCCCTCAGGAATCAATTATTATTAATATTTGAGCGCGGCGGGCGGGGGCGGGCGGGGGCGGGCGGCGGCGGGTGGCGGCGCGGGAAGTGTCACTTCATTAAACGCCGCTATTGTTGCCGCCGCCGGGGCCTCATTTTTTGGTCATCATTTAATTACATTGTTTCGGCGATGTGGGGAGAGCCGGGAGTGGGCAGGTGGGGCAGCAGGTCGCGCCGGTCCGGCGGACCATGAGCTTATAGCGCCGCAGATCGTGCCGGTAGGGCGCATGAGCTTATAGAGCCGCAGGTCGTGCCGGTCCGGCGGACCGTGCGCCGATCGAGATTGTTAAAGTTTTTAAACGTAAGCACTTTGGCCAGCGTAGCGTATAATTTAAGGAAAGAAAAGATTTTAAGACTGCATTGTACACTGTACACTCGTCACTCACTTCTTACTTCTTCTAATTTATTTTATGTCTATTGGGATTAGGCTATTCTGTCTTGGATACGTCCGTGCATCCGCATCCGTGTCCTATTTCTTGCTCATTACACTACATTACAAAAAAGTTACTAGTATTAGTAACTTTTTGTACGATAGTAATTAATTATTATTTATGTGGTGACATTGATTTCTATCTTAAGCTGTATTTAATGATTTTTAGGGGCCTCGCTTCCCCTCCGGCCCACGGGAATCGCGGCACTATTTATGTTGCTCGAGCTCGGCCTTTTCTGGGGCTTGCTCAGTGAACACAATATTGGATTAAAAACGCTAATAAATAAAGTTTATTAGTGCATTCGAACGGCCGTGCGAGGGGCGGCGCGGCCCGCCCACCGCCGCTACGCTGCGGCGGTAGTCTCGCGCGGTCTCCCGGACCACCTGTCAAAACACCTCGTTTGTTACGTCGCCTCATTGTGTTTGTCCCTCGTAGTTTGAGTTATGTCCCGTCATATTTTAATATTTTTAATAACGGCTTTGTTGAAATGTTATTGCATCTTTTTTATCCGAGAAGATAAAATGCTGGGAACAATCCGCAGCAATAACAAGACGATGTGGAGCAAACGCGATCACGTTTGACAGGTTTATTTGAGGCTTTTAAAATTGATTTTGAGGTTTGTCACACATTTTTATCAATAAGAACGTCGTATAAATTACCAGTTAGCAATTACATAGTTCCTGGACATAATACAAGAAACATATTGGCGGTCTAATGTACGTGCCATTACCTAATAAGGTATATCTAGAATGTATTGCGGTTATAGTATACTATTCAGCAAATAACGTAACCATTTATCTAAAAAAAATGATATTCGACTTTGGTGTCACATTCACTATGCATCTATATAATATTATATAAAAATGGATCTTCAAGTGTGTTAGTAACGCTATAACACGATAACGGCTGAACCGATTTGGCTAATTTTAGTCCTAAAATAATCCTTGAAGACCAGGGAAGGTTTTAAAGTGACACGAAGTTCATCGGGACAGCTAGTACATAATACATAAGCATCTCTTTTTTGAGCTCAGTGTACAATGTACGTACATATACACAACTACACACACTGGCAAAATTAGCGGAACATAGTTAAAAAGGGGCACAACTTGAACTCAAGTGGGTCGGGCTGTCTGAAATCCTTTTTTATAGTTTATAAGCTCATTTAAGAAATAAAATATTGAACAAAACTGGCAATTTGAGAGATTTTTATTGCAATTATGCCATAATAAATGTTTTTCGATGATTGACGTTGTAAGTGTTTCTGATAAGAATGGCGTTTTTAGCGGGGTTCAAGGTATGCCACCTCATTTGTTTGGTTTTTGGAAGAACACATTTCTTAGATATAAAATTAGTGATTTCCCAGCATCTACGACAGCTAGAGCTGTAACCACGATAGAGAAAGGTCACACCTACCGTTCGGTCAGTCAGGCCTTAGGTGGGTCAGCTTCCGTGGTCCATCGTAACTTTCAACGCTACAGAGAGACTGGATCTTACGTCTGGAGACGAGAACAAGGCAGATATCGGGTGACATTTGTTCAGGATGACCGTTTTGTTAGGGTACAAGCCTTAAGAAATCGACCTCAAACTGCATTGCATACACGAAACCTGTCGGAACAGATCCGAGATGTACGTGTGAGCGATTGTACAGTAAGAAGAAGACTTAAAGAAGTTAAATTAAACTCAAAGGTGCCAGCAAGGGCACCTTTGAGTTTGACCCACAAAACTTGAGACAGGACACCAAAGAGCCAGGCTAAGATTTGCGCGTGAACATCAAAATTTGACAAGTGTATGAAATCGTATGCTGTACAGTGATGGGAGCAAATTCTGTGTAAATTTTGTTGACAGGCGATAAAGAATGTGGATAAATCGGAAGGAACGCTATAGCGTCTATAGACCATCAAACTTAACGGAAACAGTGGCCTATCATGCAGGCTTCGAAATGGTTTGGGGTGGCATATGACTTGGAGCCCGCACGGAGCTGATGATTGTTAATGATGGTACTTTGACAGTACACGGCTAAAGCACAGATGTCCTAAAACTGCATGTTGTGCCTTTTACACAATTTTAGGCAGTAGCTTCAATTTTATGCGCGTCCATAGAGTAAAAAAATCGGGCATTATTACCTAAATTATGCTGGCGTAGCCTAGGTGGAGAGGCCAGCACGGTCTACGGATATGGATCCGATTGAGGACGTGTGGCACATCAATGGGTGAACGGCACGAGTTAAACCTCCAGCTCCAAAATCTGTTCAGGAGCTCGAGTTGGCGCTATTGGAGGAGTAGGAGAATATCCCACAGGAAATGATTGACAATCAAAATGCAAGCATGGAATGGCGTATCCAGGCCCTCTTGAGATCCATAGAAGGCATTAAACGCTTTTAACATGGCATTTCTTAAGTAAAAATGGAGAATTTAACTAAAAAAATTACTACTGAAATTTCAAAGATTTTCTTAATTTTTGATTTTTGCTGATTTTTTTTCTTTTTACACGATTTCATGCCCTAAATTTATATAAGTTTTATTTTTTAATCATCAATTATTGATTTAATATGGAAATATATAAAAAAACAGCGAATAATTTTCAAAAAAAATGAAAATTTTGTTATGTTCCTCTAATTTTGCCGGTGCGTTTAGTAAAGAAGGGCAAAGTACACAAAAATATTTAAAACTTAAGATGCAGAGTATTTTGAAACTATACTAATATCACTTATAAAATCATACAAATTTAACGTTAGTTGTTTCTACGTTAAATAAAGCGTATTGAAATGGAGGTTCAACAACAATTGTAACGACGTTAAGTCGACGTGTATTTGGGGTAACGATACAATGGTGAGGAGCGATTAGTTCCCGCGTACCTACAACAACACAGTACAACAGCTATAGTCTATACAATAACACTCACCGCACGGCGCAGATCACGGCGACCCCGCGGGGCGCGGAGCGGGATATTACTGCACCTCCCACACGACCACCAGGCACCACTGCAGGTTGCCCGACGGCCGACGTGTGCATCTAGAACATAACTTCAACATTTAAATCCCTATTCATCCAATCAATAATTATTTCATGATTTTTTAAATTGTGTTGTACAGAATAATTTATATCAGCAGGATCATAATATTATCTCCATAATTACCTTTAAATGTCCTTTTCGATGAGGCCGTTAATATAAGCCCAAACATGAAACCTCCATTCGGGATTCATTTGGAGCTCGGAGATGATGCTGCAGTAGCAGCATGCAAATCTACGTCTGTTTATCTACGTCTTACTGGTTGTCGCAATTAAAATGAGCCCAAACACGAAACCTCTGCTCTAAGTTGGTGAGGAGTTGGATATCCTATTGATTACGGTCTTTTTAACCAAGTCAACTTTCTTTTAATGTGTGTATTATGTATATTGTATATTCACAAATGTCACGAACTAGAATACAATATTAAACCTAACAAACGACTGCGAGTTGCTAACGGCCTTTCATGAACCAGATATACTATGATTTTCCAGCACGATGTAGGTTGATGATGATAAATAATTAATAATTATAGCTAAGAACACTCCCGATCATGTCAGCTTTTAAACAAACAAAAAAACTAGATCAAAATCGCTCCACCGTTTGGACGCTACGGTGCCACGGACAGACACACACACAGACAGACAGACAGACACCTCAAACTTATAACACCTCTCTTTTTTGTCGGGGGTTAAAAATTGGGCATATTCATAGACCTATTATACCTGTACAAAAAGAAACGCCATTTCCGCAGCTCGTACCTACTACATAAATTATTATCTCACCAAAAACATACCTGTTAAAACGGGGCCAAGTTCCTATTCACTAATTGTTCGCCTTAAAAAAGAGTTGAAATCCAATTCAATGCCAAGTTTAGATGCACTTCCAAATCGATCATAATCATCTTCATCAACAGCCTGATCCTAAATACTTCTAAATTTGAACTTGGCAGGTTAATTTAATCACATAGATATCTTATATTTAAATTTAAAAATTATGCATTATCAAGTGCTACTAGCATGAATACCTGCCAAGTTCAAATTTAGAAGTATTTAGGATCAGGCTGTTGATGAAGATGATTATGATCGATTTGGAAGTGCATCTAAACTTGGCATTGAATTGGATTTCAACTCTTTTTTAAGGCGAACAATTAGTGAATAGGAACTTGGCCCCGTTTTAACAGGTATGTTTTTGGTGAGATTTCAATACTTTTTTTAAGGAATCATACCAATTTGTTTCTTTCCTCCTCATCTTATTTCAGTGTATTTACTTGTACATATTAATTTTTATCTCAAATTCATAGATGAGCCGACTCTCGCTTGACCAATTACTCAAATTTCTTAATTTTTTGTTAATCTACATATAACAAACAACCTGTGTGCCAAATTTCATAACGCTACGACAACTGGAAGTGGCCTAGAGGTTTTGATTACCGATTTTTATCTCAAATTCATAGATGAGCCGACTCACGCTTGACCAATTTCTCAAATTTCTTAATTTTTTGTTAATCTACATATAACAAACAACCTGTGTGCCAAATTTCATAACGCTACGACAACTGGAAGTGGCCTAGAGGTTTTGATTACCGATTTTTATCTCAAATTCATAGATGAGCCGACTCACGCTTGACCAATTTCTCGAATTTCTTAATTTTTTGTTAATCTACATATAACAAACGACCTGTGTGCCAAATTTCATAACGCTACGACAACTGGAAGTGGCCTAGAGATTTTGAAGCCGACTCACGCTTGACCAATTTCTCAAATTTCTTAATTTTTTGTTAATCTACATATAACAAACAACCTGTGTGCCAAATTTCATAACGCTACGACAACTGGAAGTGGCCTAGAGGTTTTGATTACCGATTTTTATCTCAAATTCATAGATGAGCCGGCTCACGCTTGACCAATTTCTCGAATTTCTTAATTTTTTGTTAATCTACATATAACAAACAACCTGTGTGCCAAATTTCATAACGCTACGACAACTGGAAGTGGCCTAGAGGTTTTGAAGCCGACTCACGCTTGACCAATTTCTCAAATTTCTTAATTTTTTGTTAATAATTTTTTGTTAATCTACATATAACAAACAACCTGTGTGCCAAATTTCATAACGCTACGACAACTGGAAGTGGCCTAGAGGTTTTGATTACCGATTTTTATCTTAAATTCATAGATGAGCCGACTCACGCTTGACCAATTTCTCAAATTTCTTAATTTTTTGTTAATCTACATACAACAAACAACCTGTGTGCCAAATTTCATAACGCTACGACAACTGGAAGTGGCCTAGGAATTTTGATTATCGGTCAGTGAGTCAGTGCCAAAATTAGCTATTTTTACAAGGAAATATTTCAGGATCTAACAAATCTATATGTATGAAATTTGGTATATTGCGTAAGTACTAGTATATAATTAGGTAGGTAAAATTTTATCTTTGCTCTCGCAATAGGCACTGAGATACAAGGGGGTCAAAAGTGCGTCGAAACCGTTCGTGTAAATAGTGCACGGCATGCGCGCGGCCTGCTGGAACTTGGCCGCGCACTCCGTGCGCTTTGATATTAAAAATTAATAATTAATATTGTGTATGTTTCTATAACTTCCCTGCAGCATTAATAATGATAATTGAAATAGGCTCATGGCAAACTAATATGAGAGGACTTGGCCGAGTATAATCAAGGTGCCTGGGCGTGTACCTGCCACCTGCCACCTGGTGAAAACATTGAAGGCAACCACAAAAACACGCATTGTTTGCACTATTATAATAGTGCGTTAAACGGCCGTCAGCCGCGGCGCAGTTCGCCGAGTGATTACCGGTATTGTTACACGGCCTCGTATCCTCGTACCTCGACACGAGTGGTTCGCCACTATTATAAGAAAGTCATTCATACTGCTAATACTAATTCACAAGTCGCCTCTCACGCGTACTCAACGAGCATTAGAGGATCTCATAACATCATAATAATATTATTATTATCATTCAATTTTAAACGTAATTCTGCACATTGTGTGCTGCCTTTTTATTGCAAAATTCGTTAAATTCCAAAGTTTCAATGGTTTCAATGACGACGATACTACTGACGCGGGTATTAGGTGCAAATAATAAATATGATAGAACAATAATTCGTAAATATTTGTAAAAAATATGATCAATCGTCAAAAGGAATGACATTTTCCCACGCAACTACTGATGATCAAAAATTCTGTGACGCTCACCGATCACGACCACAGATCGTCATAATACTAATTAGTAATTATTATAGTACAGGCGCATTTGTTTCACAAATATAAAACTCAATAGGCACTGCTTAGCTAGAGATTAAAAATATAACATTTTTTTTCGTATAATAATAGAGTCGAATTAACAAACAATAGTTAAAGTACGTCGAATTTTATTGCTCCTTTGATATCCTCGTAATCTCCGGGCTTCAGGTAGAGTCCCGCTGCCGCCGCGCCGTCGCGCTCCATTGTGTCGCAAGACGCAACAACATTACAAACGTCGCAACAATGAGGAGCTAGTGATGCAATGTTGTTAATACCCCGCATTAAGTGCCGACTGCGGTAGGGCGCGGGTGCGGGACGCGGGGCGGGGGCGGTTGTTTATAGTGTACTACTTCGCTGCTAATTCGAGCCAAAACATTTGTGTTGAGGGTAAGAACCCGCTCAATAAGTCAATACAGAGAACGTTACCGTCAGAGAATAATAGAACTGATATTATCAATATCATCCGTCCTAGCTCGTTGCTAGTCATCACATCCAGTCCTAAGTTAAATAAAATTATTTTTCTTTTCAATTATAATAGCATAGTACATACAACGATAAGTGACTTCTTTTGTAATACTTAAGGCGCCCCAGATAATCGAATATATCCCGCTCTCGGCGGGATGGGAGACCGTTTAAATGCCCCTTAGCCAATTAATACGTGGAAATAATTAAAATCACACCCTCCCGGCGCCGCGGGAGACTTTCCGCCCCGACGCCCGCCGCCGCCCGTCGTCGTGAGTCGGCGGAGGTATTTACTGAGCAAACTGCTCCGATTACGGTGCGAGGCGTCGAGGGTGTCTTAGCCCCGTACCTCGCGCTCCCGCAGGTCGACCGTGTAAGCTAAACTGCTTAACGATATTGTAAACTGCTTCGCTGGCCTCGTGTGAGTGTGAGTGTGAGCCGCATTCGAATATTTGCTCGATACGTGGAGACTGGAGAGGCGTTTGCTGCGTGTGACATGCTCACTGTAACTGAACTCACGTGCATATCGTGCTTATTAACTAACCTATAATCTACTCCACTATAATCTGCATACAACTACTTCCAAATTTTGAGGCCGATTTGGTGAAAAACTAACATAATTTCAAGTATTCCCGTTTACTATAAGTCTGCCTTAGTAATAATATTGTGCTAAGAAATTGTAAGCGTTCAATCATTTTTGTAGGTTTTTAGGCCCTTTTATAAGGTGCTCCCTTATCGCTTCATTTACGTTCTAATATAAATCGATTACCATCTTGAAAATATAATAATTATCTAAAAATATTTTCTTCCGGAACTTTGTGAAGTAATTATAAGGAACCCTAAGACACATCCATAAGTTTGTATACGACCTAAGTTGATTCCGCCGTTGCCCTTCAGCTAGTCGTAGACATCGACTTGGTCACCGACAAAGCTAAACGAAACCGGCTATGGTTTAAGGTGACGCCTTGATAATTTGGCTGTAGCGATGTCCATTTTTCTCAGCAATGACTAAAGCTAATGACATTAAAGTTCACTGTCAGTATTCATCATGTCTTTGTCTTTTAATTACCCATAGCATAACACGATTGGTCAACTTTTATAACACAGAATAATCAATCAAAAAGACCTCTGTAAAAAAAGGGATTCCTATTTTGCCAACAGAGGAGAGTGATATAAGCTTCCAAAATTTGTACATAAATTGGTTCTAGTATACACTTTAATTTGTCCATAGCTTATATGAAATGTATTTATGGTTTTTAAATTACGCGACAAAAACCATTTTGTCGCTACGCCCTTTGAATTTTTTGCTGTTCCATTGCTTGTTTTCTATGAGAGGCCGGGCCAGCCTCGCATAGAAAACAAGCAATCTCAAACACATCCAACACGGTTTTTTACTTTAACATGGCGTCACCTTAAGCCAGGGGTCGGCAGACCGCGGCTCGCGAGCCGCATGCGGCTCTTTCATAGGATTAATATGGCTCTTCTAAGAAGAGTCTTCTTACATTTACTCACTGCCTAACTGTACCGCTTTAGCATAAAATATAAAACACCTAAACAATATGAAACAACTGAATTCTGCGTCAACTTGCGATAATTTACCTAAAATAGAGCAAATCCATGTATCGAACAGGATTTGCTCTAATAATGGCCTTCCTGCAATATTGTAATATAATGTAACGACAAAAAATTAAATCTATTTCGGCTCTACATATTCATGTGAGCAAACATTTTCATATATTATGAATCAGATTAAAAATAAATTAAGAAGCAAATTATTAACCTACGACAATTATTTACAGTCGTGCCTTCAATAAATAAAAGCGGCCAAGTGCGAGTTGGACTCGCCCATGGAGGGTTCCGCAGCAGCAATAAGGTTTATTTTTATGAAATTAAAATATTTTTGATTTATTTTTATATTTCAGTCGATTTAATGAAATTTAGATTAAGGTTTACTATTTATGACGTATAAAAAAAACTACTGGCTAGATCTCGTTCAAACCAATTTTCGTTGGTAGTTTTTATAGTAATCTACATCATATTATATATTTTTTTAGAATTATCATGCCTCTACTTTAGAAATTAGAGGGGGGGGGGACACACATTTTTCTACTTTGGAAGAGTCTCTCTCGCAAACTATTCAGGTTAGAAAAAAATGATATGAGAAACCTCAATATGATTTTTGGAGGTCTATCCATAGATACCCCACACGCATAGGTTAGATGAAAAAAAAATTTTTTTGTTTCAGTTGTACTTTACTATTTATGACGTATAAAACAAACTACTGGCTAGATCTCGTTCAAACCAATTTTCGTTGGTAGTTTTTATAGTAATCTACATCATATATATTTTTTTAGAATTATCATGCCTCTACTTTAGAAATTAGAGGGGGGGGACACACATTTTTCCACTTTGGAAGAGTCTCTCTCGCAAACTATTCAGGTTAGAAAAAAATTATATGAGAAACCTCAATATGATTTTTGGAGACCTATCCATAGATACCCCACACGCATAGGTTAGATGAAAAAAATTTTTTTTTGTTTCAGTTGTACCTATGGGGACCCCTAAAATTTTTAATATTTTTTCCATTTTTGCATCAAAATCTTAATGCGGTTTACAGTCTACATCTGCTTACCAAGTTTCAATAGTATAGCTCTAATAGTTTCGGAGAAAAGTGGCTGTGACATACGGACGGACGGACAGACAGACAGACAGACAGACAGACATGACGAATCTATAAGGGTTCCTTTTTTGCCATTTTGGCTACGGAACCCTAAAAATGAGTACTTAATCACTTGCCAGTCATTGGCAAGCTTTTGAAAGCAATGCAAGAATACTGTTCCAAGTAAAACTAAAATATAATATTATGATTAATGAGTGTCAATAATTGTAATAAATTTCATTCAGTAATTAAGTTCCTTATGTCGCGTTATGCGTAATTATCTGAAGGCTAGACAGATTAAAATTTGACCTTCATTTGACCTCGACACTTTTTTTATTAGTACCTGCATGTTAGGGGCAGAGGGCGCTATAAACACATAATAACACGTCGCTGACGTGTTGTTATTTTGAGAATATAAACAGTGACGCGTTTTAGTATTCCTGTGCGTCAATAGATGGCGTTTTTAATTTTTTTTTTGGGTATATAATGTACAGATTTTTTTAACTTATGAAATAACTCCGTTCCATTCGGGTGACCTTTGACACCTCTCAGTTTTTTTTTAAACTGTAAACGTAGCGTTGTAGTGTGAAGCAAATTAGACTATAAATTATTATTATTTAACTCCTAAAATTTATGTAGCGACTCTTTGAAGGTATGGGAAAATCTACAAACTTGCGACCCGCAGGCTGCAGCTAAGTAGTAGTAGTGTAGGGTCGGAGCTCCCGCCGACGCTTGTGATAAATTGCGATCAACGTATGGCGTGTAATGTAAAAACGGAACCCTTCCCTGCGCGATATCAACTCGATAGGTAGTTTAAATTAATACACGGAGTCAAAAACAAAACACTTTGAGCATGATTAATGGCATTACAAAGGCCGCCCAATATATTAGGAGCTGAGGCTGCGGCTGACAGACGCGCGGGAAGACGCGGCCCGGCGTCAAGCGCGAGCGGGGGCGGGCGCGATAGCGAGCGCACGTATGTCGCTAACTGCTGTCTATTAGATCTTAGATTTATATTTTTTATTGCAGGCACATAACATTATGTAAAAATCGGTATTCATTTTGAGAGATGTAACATTTTGTAGTCTCAATAGTAGGATAGCAGAATGAATGAGAGGATGTGCAGAATATCATCAGAATTTAACTAACCAGGCTGTAAAACTATTGTGACGTCACGTAAAAAACGTACTGAACCACATTTTTCAAATGCTTATATTTTTATCAAAAACAGTATCGATTGAGATTTTAATATTATGTATTTTCCCTTTGCCTCTACCGCCCCTGGCACGGGCCACAGCGCGCCGACGGAGGAAACGTTCTCAATTTATAATAGCTTTGTGATGCGATTAGGGCGCCCGCCGCCCGCAGCCCGCTCCCCGCTAACTGGCGCTCTCTGCCGCAGAGTACCGCGACGCCGCCGCCGCCGCGCCCTGGCCCATCGCCAAGCCCGTCGCCAGCCGCCCGCTGCCGCACCTCCACCTGCAGCACCTCCTGCAGCACTGCCACCACCCCTACCTAGGTGAGTCGCAGCTCCCACCCGACGACGACACGACACATAACCTACTTTTAGCGATAGTAATACTGTAGTTGACGTGTAGCACACGACCCGGCCTCCAGCCACTAGGTGGGAACTGGGAGGTACACGTTCCCCGTAGGCGGTGCGACGTCGCCCGCACAAAACCACAACGCGGTATTTTGTAGCGCTACGACAGCTCTACGCCGCGCTACGGGCCGCCTACGCGCTACGAACTCTGCTACGACCGCCTACGAATTACGTAGCACCCACGTTAATTACTATAATTTTTATTATCATGAGCCTCAGTACCCTCATTGCAGTTCAAATGATTTTGCGAGTATACAGCATGACACCAGACTGTTTATTTTCCTAAATAAATATAAATTAATCAATTTAAGCGATTCGTGTTCTTATCACCAAAATTTTACAAGCTTTTATATTGACAAGAAATCGCGTCGCTCTGACTATCGTGTTCCCCGGTAGTGATGTTGTTTATGTGTGTGCAGTGCGGCCGGCGGCGGCGCACACGACGGTGTTCCCGCTGCCGGGCGGGTTCCCGTGGGCGCACAGCTCGCGGGGCAAGCCGCGGCGTGGCATGATGCGGCGCGCGGTGTTCTCCGACTTGCAGCGCAAGGGGCTGGAGAAGCGCTTCCAGGTGCAGAAGTACATCTCCAAGCCTGACCGGAAGAAGCTCGCCGAGAAGCTCGGCCTTAAGGACAGCCAGGTAAGAGCCCGCCGCGGGCACTGCGCACTAGGCACTCTGCAGGGGCTCCGGCGCGCTACAAAAAACTGTATCAGGCGCGAGAGCGAGGGGGAGCGAGGGGGAGCGAGGGAGCGTCAGGTGCAGGCGGCCGCGGGCGCCGCACGGTGACGTCGTCAACGCGATACCCGCCCGCCCGCCGCGAGGAGGTCGCGGGTTCCGCTCCCCGCCCGCCGCCCGGGTACAAATAATTGGGTTTCGTTGGAGCTTTGATCTCGGAGCAGCGGGGGCGTCGACGTTTGCAGCTACCAGTTAAAGAGTTAATCGTGTTATTCGCGACACTGACGATATTATCGACGTTTAAAATATTCCGAGAGATCTGTATTTCGTTGTGAGTCTTCTCCGATTGCGCGAAATGTACGTTATAATATAAAATGTTTTATTCGGTGACGGGACTTCACGGTACGACTGCTGATATAGATTTTTGTGACAAGTAAAACACTTTTTTCAATCTAAGCGACCAAAAAGTGTTTAAATTCTAACAATACTCAATCACCGGATTGTCGTATCGGTTATCTTATCTAATTTTGCGGTACGGTTATGTTTAGGTTATTATTTCAAATACATGGTATTTTAGTCATTTATTATTAATTAGTATTGAATACTGCAGGTAATTTCGGGCGAAACAAAATCACAACAGCGAAAATGTTTTTTAATCGGGATTCGTCGGTCGACAAGGCTATAAGTCGCTTAAAAACAGAGCATTTTCTCTGTACATACTCGTAACCACTGTATTGGGAGCACATTACCCCTAAACCTTCCGCACGCGTATTGTCTCCGGCGATCGTATCTCGAGATCAATCGCTCGCAGCCATTTAGAATGAGATGAGCACAAAAAGCGCGCTCAAAGAGAACGGGGCGGGTGGAAGGGGGGGACGTCACCGCCATCGCCGATTACGATTAATTACACCAGATTCATGGGTGCCCATACTGCGGGGAGAGGGACCGAGATAATAACGAGTTGAGTACGCAGTTGCGTGAATATTACCTTTAGGAATTATTAAAAACAAAGTATGTAATACTAAAACAAAGTCGGTTTACGTTGCATGTCCTTATATATTTTTTTTATCTATGGACGCTTCACACCACGTCAGTCTGGCTCTGGCCCCGTGCTAAGTACCTGAAGGACTTGTGTTACAGGTACCAGACAACGGAAATATTATATGTAATACTTTTATACTATACAATATTATAATATTATATTTAGGGCCTGTTTCGCCACTTTCTGATAAACTGCACAACTTTTTTGACAGATTCTCCATACTTCATCTGTCAAGTTAAGTGGTGGATAGCTTATCAGGAAGTGGTGAAACAGGCCCTTAATATTTTTAGTAAGTATATCATACACATAATTATTATTAGGTACACATCCAGACCCGGGAACATTGAAAACTGTTTGTTCCGTCGGCGGGAAACGAACCCGCGACCCCCGGCTTGAGCTGCCACACACTCAACCATTGAGCCACACAGGTCGTCATAGATAATATTAAATATAACTACGTTTAGTATTTTAACAGGTTTTTATTTAAAAATAGAGTAATTCAAGAGAAATGTTATAAGTGATGAAAAATTTTTATCGTGTTAGGTAGTTATCATTATCAGTTATTCATTATTATTTATTATACCTACTTATTTATTTATTTATTTTAATTCGTAGTCGAAGATTACATTATCGTGGATTTTTAGCATTCCTAACCACAGAACACAAATTACTGTTCCTAACGTTGAAATACTATAATAAATATTATATACAGTATGACGATATTATAAGAGAAGATATAGGGTGTCAGGTCTCGCGGCTCGAGTCTCCGTTCTCGGGTCCTCGTCAAATATGAAAATGGCGATGTAAAGAGTGACGTGCGGCTCGCGGGCGCCTCGCGGCATCCTTCCTCCGAGGAGCCGCGGAAGAGACGGCGATAGCGCCGGCCGCGGGAGCGAGCGGGACGGCCGCAGGCGGCGGGCGCGTCTTAAAACCCGTTTCTATTGGGCGATTTGTATCGTACTTTTGTTCGGCGACCGCCATTGGTCGCGGCGCGTTTTTCCGACGCGGGTGGCGGGCAGCGGGCGCGGTCGGCCTTTTTATGACGTCTGATGTTTATAGGATACTTTGGAGCAGGTCTGAGTGTTTATTGAGCGCTGCCCGCGATGGGGCCGATTGATGCCGACTGCCGAGCGGCGAGCCAAGTGCCAACCTGCCGGCTGCCGGCTGCCGGGGCCCGCGTTGGGCTTGTGACACGTTATACAGTGCAAATGTTGTGGCTGAAAGTACAAACTGACAAGAAGTTTAAAAAGAGAAGTCGATTGACTCGCGAGACGCCTAGGAGTCCTAGGACACCTAAATCGATATCCATTGATCGTAGATAAATATTATATCATAACATTGTACCTATCTTATATTATCACAGATTATAACTCGGATTTACAGTTTAAAGAACATCAAATTCTTTATTATACTCATACAATAATACACGATAGCACAAAATATTAGACAGTGCACATTACAACATTAATAGACGGAATAAGGAACCCACATCAACAACAACAAAACAATTACAAACCAAAAAGATAACTTTATTATAGGCTAGATAACTTTATTTAATAATTCAAGATTCAAATCATCCGAAAATCACAAAAAAGTAATAACCTACTGGTTGTTGAAACGCGCCGGTATGGTAGCAGTAGGTAATTACTAATTAGGAAGGCAACGATGGATAAGGTTATATTGGTTATATTATAATTCTATGTAGGAAGGTACTTATAGTTACTTCTTTTTTTAATCTGAATTAATTTTGTTACCTGCATGGGAATTAGCCCGGCCAAGCCTTTCAAATTCCTGAAGTGCGGCAGGAGGTGGCGCAATGAAATCATTCTACTTTCAAGAAAATTTCTCGATAAAATTTCATGCATTTTTCACTTCCTTTGACTTATTAATTGAGAGTGACATTATTATTTTTAAATCGGAGGGCGGGTCATGGAATCAAGGCGGCATCTGATCACGGGACTAATTCGCGTCGTGAGGGAGCTGGCGTCGCGTCGTCGACGTCGCGTCGGCGGCGGCGGCGGCGGGACGACGACGCGCGACGTTAACCCTCACCCTCCCCTTCCCCCGCCCAGACTATAGACAGTCGTAGCTACACGGCTTATTGTGTTAAGTTATGTTTTGTTTTTTAACTAACCTCTGCTAACCCTAAAATATTTAATGTACCTATGTAATTATTATTAACCAATGGACCATAGTAGTCTGCAATAAAGATATTTGTATTTGTATTGTAATAGGTACAGTCTACTGTTGTACCAAGTTAATATAACAGATATCTTTCAAAGGGTTTAATAGCCTATACGCCGATTTAACCTAGAACCTCGAAACGATGTGTTAACTGTTAACGCTATTTAATTAATACTTAGATAAACTTCAAACCATAGAAAATGGAAGCATAGGAGATATTTTGTTGAAAAAGTGACTTGCAGCTACCAGCTTTGTAACATAGTTAATAGCTGGCTTAGAAATCCCAAGTATTCCGAATTTCCGACAATCCCACCGGAACCTAGTTAACAGCTCACTGATGTGTTACAACTTATAAATATGTCACTGACTATCTCTACTTCTATTTTTTTATAATATTTTCCGGCTGTCTACAATGCGTAGAAGTTTATTCAATTCGCTATCGGATCCCCCGTAATGTCACGTCGTTAACAGCATAAACCTATTACTTACAACAAATAAAATATACAGAAAGTGGAGCGGCCGGTCTAGTAGCGGCCTAGGGCTGCGCCCCCCGACCGGCGCCCAACAATTATTTAATGTCAAACGCAAGCAGCGCGCCAAGATTGCGGGCGCGGGCGGGCGCGGGGCGCAGGGGGTGTAGCGGGCAGGGGGGATCGATTACACTTTACAGTTTTATAAGTGGTGCATACGACCACAATAATATGTAGCGTGCATTGTGATGAAAAGTGGTTGGACAAAAACTATGTCGTCATCAAAAAATGTTTATGCTACAAAAATTAATGTTGCCAAAAGCGAGGTCCTTGATGCCGATAATCCATAATAAATATTTCAAATTTACGTCAGGCAAACCGCAAAAGGCCTACTAGATATATAATATGTAGGCCAGTTATAGTAATGTATGTATAATGTAGCACGACGTATAATTATCTTATACGTCTCCCCAAATCTTTTGATATGATTAATTTATTTGTAGATTGTATTGCGCAGTTAATCTATACTAAAATTGTACAAGTATCAATAGACAGTATCACATCATCATCAGCTGCAGGGCTAGCATAAAAACAGTAGACATGGGAAAGAATCGACATACTGACAGATTTTATCGACAAATGGCGTAGCGTAAAACCTGCAGGCGTAGCATGGTCACTATAGAAACGGTTTCTTTCTACGGAAGAATAGACAAAGTGACAGTTAGACACTGGAAATCCGCCATTGTGTCGATAAAATCTGTCAGTATGTCGATTCTTTTCCATGTCTACTGTTGTTATACTAGCCCTAGTCGCTTCAAAAGTAGGTAACCGAACGACTTAAGTGATCCGAAATGAAAAGTTGCCTCGACGGTCACAGAACACCCCACACCCGACACTCGCGCCCGCGGCCCGGCACTAACTCGAGGACCGTACAAAACTAAACCGCGGCGGGACAATGGGAGCGGGGCTAAGTGGGGCCCGATAACGTTATCACTTAGACCCGTGATAAGACGGGGGGTGCGGGCGCGGGGTGAGCGAGGGAAGGGGGGGGGGGGTGGCATGCTCACCGGCGGCGCGGCTATTATCATAATACGTAAATATGGAGTTAAAAATTTGAATCATCTGTACCAATACCAATAAATTAATCTCTGCACTTAAGGCGCTATATTGAAAGTAGTTTTACCGCAAGGGCAATTTTATACTTAATTTGTATGACTATAAAGTCGCGAATATGCTGCGGCCAGAAGCTATCGGCTCGCTCGGAAAACATGCGAAAAAACGTAATTATAATCATTTAAAAAATAACTAGGAGCATTTAAGCAAAATGCTCCTATCCGATGTTGAGTTGCAAAGGTGTCTATCAATTAGACTAATTTCCTACAATAAATCTATTTTCGTTTAAAAATAATCTTCAAATTTCGTATTTTTAAGAGGTCATTTCGAAAATTAAATGTATCGAGGCAAAATACATTAATCGTGTTTCTGGTTCTTCTCAAACCTAGATAAGGCTATGAAGATATGTATAATGTACTTATATCAGCTCATTACCAGATTTTTAACATTTCTGAGGGTCCTATAGTATTACGTCAAAAAGGACGTTGTTTTCAATATAGCGCCTTAAAAACTAGGTAAGTACTATATTTACAACACGACGCTCTACAACGAAATCTCTGCATCTAAGTATTGTTTTTGTAAAGCTCATCTTTCGTGAAACTACCCTACGACAGGGTTTAGTGTACAAATTACAATAGATATTTCAATGGAAGTCAGTAGCTTTTATATACCTAATATTGTGCAGTCATTGACATTTGACTGTTATGAATCTACAAAACTACTCACTAGTCACTACCTGCGACGTGTCACGTGTGTCGTCCGGGCCGGCCCACTGACAATAGTAACACAGAAGCTGATCAATTTCGTCTGTTCGTCTGTTTACACATCATACACTCATTCAAATCGTTATTTAAATACTGCACGAATACTAAATAAAGGGTTTACGCATATTTTTATTCAAATATCAGCCGCGCTTCGAAAACAAACCAAACAAAACTTTGACTTTTGACATGAGCAAACATGGCGGACGTCAAAAAAATTTCGCCAACAAAAACTTTCAAACTCAAAATAAAAAATGCAAATATTCGAAATTGGAACGGCGTAAATGTAAACAGTGCGCCGTTTGAATATTCATTCCAAATATGAATATTTCAAATTTAGAATAGCTCCAGCGAGCGGCCGAAAATCACATTCATTGGACCGACGCGATGACGCGGCGGCGCGGCGTCCCGATGTACCGGTGAACGCTGGTGGATACCGCGTGCGTTGTGTAAGTACATTATTACGTACTGTGTCCGCCTGTTGTAATTTCTCAACTCAAGCAGGATTCAGTTTTAACAACGACCTCACTCTTTAATCTTAGCTCTCTGCCAGTAAAAGTCCCATCGAACGGGTATAAGCGGACAAAAATTTTTAAATTGATGTTACAATAAAAAGTTATGTTTGTGTAGATAAGTTTTAGTAATTAAGCGTAATACATTTATAGCAAAAACTAATCGTTATTAACATAGCAGACCAGCAATCAGCATAATATACTGTCTCGTCTACTGTAGCACAGAATATATTATAATAGTACTCGGACTGTTATATGTACCTATAACAGTCTGTACTCTACCAAACATACCTCCTTTACAACACGTGTAAATTGTAGCTTAAAATTTTTAAATCTCTTTTCTTACATATCCGCCGTGCCGATTATAATACCTAACTACTTATTATAGTAGCATACATCGTTATATTTGTTTAACTCACTTCGTATGCGTTATATATTTTTAAATTGTATTATCCCGGTGCCGCTACATTGGTAATAAACATGATACAGAAACCTAAACCGCAAACGAGCACTCGATTTTAACTATGTACCCATTATTTTGATAATAATTACGCGTACGACACGCGCCGTCCGGCTCCGCGGTCGTCCGGACCCGGCCGTGCCGGAGCCGCTGGAACAAAGTGTAATGAAACAGAGCATAGAACACGTCCAAAAGTAATAATTAATTCCGTGGTCCGCGGACCGCGACCCGCGCGCCTTATAGAGAATAGAGATGTGCCGCACCCGCCGCCGCGCCGCCGCCGCGCCGCACACGATAGCCCGCGATACAGCTCTATCAGCCGCACTAAAAAAATATTACCTAACTTTAATAAATCTTCATTAAATAAAGTGTAGCAGGGTCTCCGAGTCAGGCTGTATGGGAGAGATGGGGAAGATGACCTTCAAGTAGTGTCATATCAGCTGTGTCTTATGAGTAGTCATGCTGGTTCTAGCGGTTATTTAAATCCATTTCATTACTCCGTCATTAGTGCGGTACTGCGGTATTACTTTAGTTAATTTACGAACGACGAATAAACAGACATTAGATCTACCACAATTTCTATGACTGTTGATTCAATTGATTACTTTATATCGACAATGACAATATTTTATATTTGTCGCTACTCGCTACTACTGTCGATACTGAGGGGATATAAATTTGCTCATCACTAGCGATCTCACAAAAGTCGAAAGGGGCGGGCGTCAGCTGCCGCCGGCATATTGTCGCTAAATACCGCCGCCGTCACCCGGCGCGACGTGACGTGCCGGCCGGCGCGACGAGCGGTCAGCGGGGACCCTCACCTCGCTAAACGTTATTATCAAAACATTCAAACACCGAACCCTCGGCAACATATTGCCGACGCTGCGGGGTAGCTGCCGCCCTCCACCCCCCGCGCCCCGCGAGCCGCTACGTTCGGGGACTCCGTCGTCGTAATTAGACATGTGACGTGAGAAAGAAGCGGGCGAGGATCGATTAGGGCCGCGACTGGCGAGTGAGAGAACACGTCGCAGCCCGGAACGAAACTAATTTCTAATTGATCGATATTCCGAAATGTAACGCGATCGTTTGTCATGTTTTTAAACGACGGCCGCCTGTCTTCCGCCGCCGTCGGATAATTGAAACGTTGAGACAAATTATTTTGTCGATGACATTTTTTATTTAAAAAACGTTAAATTTGGCGAAGTTCACGGCGCGCCGTCACGGTCGGGACAAATAAAGGCGTGACAAACGCGCGCTCGCAACTGTACTGTTGTTGCTGATCGAGCGGTGCCCTTTCATTGTGATCCCTAGACGTACGACTGTTGTGCGCTGCACATTTATATTATATTATCTTTGTGTCATATTTCACTGAATATGATATTGCTAAAGTATTATAATATTGTGTTGTGTAGAAGTACTTTGCGATCGAAAGTTAGATATTAAATTAAACCAAACATTGTATGATTAAAATCGATTATATTTAATAGTAGAAGTATGAATGTAATCAGTCGCAATAATAATAAAAAACATTACGCCGACGAGCATTAATATAACAGTACTTCGAGTATTATGCGTGTAATGCACAATTTTTTCCCTCGCTGGTAATAATAGTAAAATACAACAGTAAGTAATAAAATAATTAATCATTCGCTCTCCTTCGAATTTACGCTATCGCGGTCGTTTTATTGCCAATAAACATTTTTATGGTCTGTAAATGGGTTAAGTCGGGCCTACCGCGACCGGTGCTCAGCGGCAGAAGCGCGGCCTCGATCACCGAATGCCGGTAATTACAAACAAAGTACAATCCCGGCTCGGCTTTGTTCGGCCGCTCGACGGCGCCGGCAAAAAGTGCACCGCCCGCCGCCCCCGCCCTGCTCCGCCCCCGGCCATCAATATCGCCGTGTCACGGGCACAATGCACGCGAATACCCGAAAAACAGTTATTTTACAAAAAAAATTAACACTCCCGAACATCGCCGCGCCGGTGACAAATCGACCCCGCAACCGTCCGCCGCCGCCCCGCGCCGGGCGCCGCGCGTCGTCGACTCGTGTTATTATAATAATCCGTGTTTATTCGGGGCTTCCGATCGCCACACATTAAATGCAATTAATTTTTATTGTGTACTTTTAAACTGAGGCTAGTCGATTTAAGTAGGCCGCTCCTGAATATCGCAGGCAGACGGCAGTAAACGTACTTACTCTTCGGCATGCGAGGGTTTATCCCGCACCGCACACGATAATTTTAATCTACATCTATATGCCTACCTATTTTTCATGTTTTAAACTCACTCAATCGCGCGTGAGATAGCTACGGAGTACCTACCTACAGAGATGCGTGATGCTGTACGCAATACGAGACGGTGGTGGCGCTCCCACTTCATGTCCTGTCCATCGTGTCCAGTGGCATATCGTACTATGTAGAATAATGTAGATACCTATGTTAAACGCCGGAGCGACCTGACAACTCGACGTTAACATGCTAGAAGACGAGTCACATTAACATTACAACGTTTAACTAAGTCGAGCCGTCTATTTCCAGGTCAAAATTTGGTTTCAAAACCGTCGGATGAAGTGGCGGAACTCGAAGGAGCGCGAGCTGCTGGCGTCGGGCGGGTCGCGCGAGCAGACGCTGCCCAACAAGAACAACCCACACCCCGACCTTTCCGATGCCGAGCTCGACAAGCCCAAGCCCTCCCCGCCGTCGCCGCGCTCCCCGCGCTCCCCGCGCTCGCCCCCCTCGCCCGCCGGCGACGACGATCTGCGCGCCCGCATGTTCGCCTCCACGTCCGCCGACTACCGCTACGAAGACAGGGCCGCGCTCTTTGCCCGCGACTTTCCCGTGCCTGACGACGACGCCGACTTCGACAGCGACGCCAGCGCCTCCGACGAGGAGATCAACGTCACATGACGTGCTTCGGCCCCCCTCGCCGACTGTGAACCTTCCGTTCGATCCTACTTCACCCGACTGTAATGAGCTCGTTCGTCCGGGGGATCGCTGCTGTGCCGCCGACTGGCTAGGTCGGCGCGCGGGCGAGGCCCCCGGGCCGGCCGGCGGCGTCGCGGGACCGCGCGGGCCGGCCGATGTAAATACTGTGTATCATAGAGTGCACCGCGTAGATGTATGTTTCGTTTTACTATATTACTGTAAGGTACGATCTGCGAGAGTCTCTCGGGAGGGCGACGTCGAACGAGATTATAATTATATAGTTTACGGGTTACGGGAGGGACCTACGACGTATAGGTATGTTCTATAAACGACAAACGAGATCATCGAGCTCTATCTCCACGTTTTATCTATCCACGGGCTACTATCGCGCGCCACACGAACTCTTCTCGTCATCGGCGCCGGCCTCTCTCCTCTAGGTAATACTCGTTATAAATATGACGTACCGCCGTAGTTAAGTAATGTAATTTGTAAAAAGTGTCCGGAGGGTCGGGCGGGGCGGGGGCGGCGGGGCGTGTACATAGCACGGCGGCCCCGCGCCCGCGCCCGCGCCGCTCGCGTCCTACTCTACAACTAACGTAATGTAAAACTTTATGTGAATAATAAAATATTAAAGCCGTTCCACTCGTTATTGCATCGACCTCAATACTATCTATAATCCCCCGACGACGGCGCGGAGGTCGGCCGTCGACGACGGCTCGCTGCGACGGTCCGCACCTCCATGTGACATGTCACGATCACAAGTGGTTAAACACTTCGACCAGCGGCACGAGGTCGGAGAAGACTCTAAAGTCCCTCTACTCTAACTCTAACCTAACCTCACGAGTGCGTTCACGAGACCCACAGTTACGATAAAATATTTGGATAATCGACATACAGGATCTGTCAGTGGTAAAATAACCAAACACGCAGCTGTAGACATAAAGGAAGATCAAACGGCAGCCGTCGGCGACGGGCGGCGGCACGTGGCGCGGCTCTGGCGCACATCGCCGCCCGCCCCGCTCCTGCGACTGTCGCTGACATATTGCTGCTAATTAATAGCTTTACCGCCGACTGAGTATACGCACATTTGCATTATTTTTATGATGTTTTTTTTTATTTTTACGATCTTCGAGATCCGAATTGCGGTCGCGTCGACTTCCTCGTCTCGGATAATGTCAAAAACCATCTCATATTACATAATATAACGACAAACTTTAATTGTAATATATTATATAGTATTCCAATATCTACCCAGGTAGTCACCACATATACTCATTCTGCAGTCACTCGTGAATCCTAAAGCTGAAATAACCGAGCCCAGTCCCCCATCTCCTCGATCGTCGACGACTATATGATATATCACTGCAGGACCCTTCGGCGCCAAATATTCGAGATGTCGGAGCCAGCCGACGACGGGTCTCGTTCCGCCGATTACAGCTAATGCACGGGATTACGAGTGGTCGACGTCAAACGACACGCATCACGCAATAAGACGCGTCAGCCGCAGCTGGCCGTCAAGTGCAGGAGCGGCAGGGCGCGGGCGGCGACGCGTACACCATCCGCGCTCGACACGCGCCCGCCGCGTGCCGGCCTGCGACCCACGCCGACGACGACATCATACAATAATATATTAATGATAAACATCATACTGCATACGTATGGAGTAAGTATAAGAGTCTGTAAGAGTAGGTACTGCATACATGGAGATTGGAGTAAGTAAGTGGTGAAGCCAAACGAGCGTAATTTCTGCCGGGCAGAATTTCTTTTCATACAAAATATGACAACTCACAAAATTACGCTCATGTGAATCAAACAGGACTTTTGTATGAATAATGAAACTGAATGCAGCAGAATTCTGCCCGGAAGAAATTCTTTTCATACAAATCACGACTCACAAAATTGCGCTCATGTGAATCAAACGGGACATTTGTATGAAACTGAATGCAGCAGAATTATTATTCTGCCTGGCAGAAATTCTGCGACTCACAACTCACAAATTACGTTCGTTTGGCTTCACCCTAAGAGGTGGGCGATTATGAGATATACTAATAAGTAATAACTAATGGAATCATTCGATTATGAAAATGTCTTGAGATATCTCGATTAATTCCTCCGTGGTTTAGTGGTTTAGAGCAGCGGTCGGCAACGCGCGGCCCGCGAACGTCTTACTTGCGGCCCGTGAATGTTTTGTGAATAAACTGTTATATGTATCAAAAACAATGTTTTCTAAATACTGCCAGTAGTTATCGTCACGTACGTAGCTGTTTGTGCCATTTTTACTAAAAACTTATTTCCTTTCAATATGTGCATGTATATTGAGCTTCTAGGGTTAATACGAGTATGAGGTCTGCGGCCCGCCTTTAGTTTGTTTTGCCACCTTGTGGCCCTTGCCTGACAAAAGGTTGCCGACCGCTGGCTTAGAGCGTGGCTCTTGACTCCGAGGTCGTGGGTTCGATTCCCGCGTTGGAAACTTGTTATTTCCAAGTTTAGCTAGGGCAATGCAGGCTGATCCCCTGATTTTCTGACAAGTAAGATGATACATGCGTCGGATGGGCATTGGGCATGTAAAAAGTCGGTCCCGCGCCTGTCTCTCGCCAGTCGTGTCGGTCGTCGGTACTCGGTAGTCGGTACCACTAGATTATGAGAGTAAAAGGCATAGAGAGTGCTTTCGTATACTGCGCACACACTTGGATTTGCCGGAACGCACATAATAATAATTCTGTCTGTCTATGGACGCTTCACACCACGTCAGTTTGGCCCTGTGGTAAGTACCTGAAGGACTGTGTTACGGATACCAGACAATACGGCCAACGAAATTAATATACAGGGTGTAACAAAACTAAGTGATAATACTTTAGGGTGTGTTCGTGTTCCTTGAAAGTAGCAGCGCTGAAATACCAACATTTTTTCACTTTTGTATGGGGAAACTCGTGACGCTGCTGGAGCGCTTGCCCATACAATAGTGAAAAAAAATTTGGTCCTTCAGCGCTGCTACTTTCACAGTGTATTATCAGTTAGTTTTGTTACACTCTGTATTTAATACTTTTATACTATAATATTATTTAAGATTTTTCTTATACAAAACGTCATATTTAATACACATCCGCGACCCAGGAATATTGAAAACTTTTTGTTCTGTCGGCGGGATTCGAGCCCGCGACCGGCTGTTTGAGCCACCAATGCGCTCAACCACTGAGCCACAGTGGTCATCTACTATTAATGTTTCTTTAGTAGAGATTTTACTATTATATTTTTATTGCTCAAAGTTAAAGCTCAATCTAAAAGAGAGTTAAATAGCAAGTTCTTCTTGCTTTTGGTTGGCTAACGTCGATATATACTAAAATCAACAACCCTGTGAATATAATAATATTATGTGTAATGTCATATTATACTCCTAACGAAAAACCTCAGAAACCGGACTTATGTCTAAAATCTAAAATTTACATGGTGGCTGGCACTTGGCAGTCGGCACCGACTTCAGTATGTCAATACCTACTGAGACTTAGTAGGGAAATAGTACAATTATAGCAGAATTGGAAAATGAAAGTATCTTTATGAGAGCATTAACTCTAATTAAATAATTATACACTTTCCTTGCACTTATTCCACTTTATTTTAATAGATTTATTACAAAATTATAATATACACGACCGGTTTCGAAAAATTCATCATCAGGTGTACTGCAGGTAATTTTAAATTTTTAAAAAATTTGTAAACAAAAAATGGGTTGTCAGCATCATGAAATATTTCTACCATTCAGTTCTATTTTATACCAAAAAATAATATTTTCTACCAAAAATCACAAATTAAAATTTTAAATGCATTGAAACCTTTATAAATTAAAAACAATAATTACATTAAATCAAAAGCAAATCAATTAAATGTCCTATACCAAAATTAATAATATTATAATAACAGTAATTAATAAAATGTCACAATCTTTATATAATATATAAGTAAAAAATGTCAAAAAAATAAATTGATTTAAATGATGTCAAAGTAATGTCAATGTCAGTTTATAAAATCTCTAATCTCTATTAATTAAATTAAATGTCAAACGTAAAATAATGTCCTAAAATAAATTTTAAATGTCTTGTAATAATACAGAATTTGAGAGGCATGTCTGATCGTTTAGGAGGTTCCCATATTTCTTGTGTCTGTTTATTTCCAGTGCTTCTAATGCATCCATCTTCCTGCTTTTTGGTAATACATGTAGATATTCGATGTTTTTATCGGGATCGAAGTGATGTCCATTGTTATTTAAATGTTCGGCAAATGTGGATCTGTCTGTTTTCTTCTTCCACGCTGTTAGATGTTCTTTGGTTCTTGTTTTAAATTTTCTACCTGTTTGGCCTATATATACTCCTCTACATGTATCGCAAGTAAGTTTGTATATACCACTGCTGTCCGTGATATTATATTTGTCTTTATTGTTACACAATAAATTTTTAAGGGAACCTCTGGTGTAAAACGCTACCTTTGTATCCTTCTTTTGCAGAATTCTCTGGAATCTGTAGGATAATGGACCAATGTAAGGAATTTTTACCCATGTTTTTACTGCTTTTTCTTTTTTTTCTCTATGGTTGTTGATTTATAAAGTTGTAAACGATTACATTAATCTTGTCTATAACTACTATTCAGTAAATGTGCAGGATAACAAGGTTAAATATACATAATATATAGTTTACACAGAGATATATTGTCTTCTACCACAGATTACTAAACTATTACGGCGTAGCTACATCTAACGCTGAAACGCTTTTTGGAACGAAGTTCCTTATCGCGCGTTGCGAAAGGGGGCTAGGTAGAAAACAACCGCACGGCTTACAACTACATATTAAGTACATATTTAGCATAAATGTTTCTCTCTCTGTCTCTCTCTCTCTCTCTGTCTCTCCCATTGAACAATGTGATGTAGCGAGAATTGTTTTGAGTGTATATAAATTTTTTGTTTACTTATAAGAAGTAATAAACTGGAACTTCGTTACATCCGGATGCCCCTTAACACCTCTCAAGTTTTTTTGTTTAGGAGCATGTAACTACTAGCAGCCAGCGAGTATCCAGCTATATAAAACCGTTTGACGGCAACAGAGCGCCGCGGCCCACGCGTTGCAGGTGGAAGTGCACTGGAAAACAAAATAGACGTAATTGACACCTGCCCGCTACAACTACATGTACATTCCTCTGCGATTGAACCACGCCACGCCACGTCACGCCACGTCACGTCGCGCCACGTCTGCAGTCTGCACACACACCCGCCACCCGCCGCCGGCCGCTGCTCAATTTAAAAGCAACGAAAACTTTTAGGCCGGACAGCGTCGACGAGCCAGAAACAAAAACAACCAATAGATTCCGTAAATCTAGCTAGATACCGGAGACTGTCCACTGTCCAGGCCGAGAGGATGCAGGTACTGCTGGCGCCTGGCCGTCACCGTTCACTACAGGTCCACGGCTACACCAAAATGAATGTCGTAAAATGTCAACAAGCATATCTCGGGGGCTCGACGACAATCGTCGGGGAACTCGCGAGGTGTCGGGCGACACATCGTCGTCGCCGACCGTCATAAATACGGCAGCTAATTACCGCCGAGAGTGCAATGTCCCGTGAGCGGACACAATCGCGCCCGGGGCCGGGGCCCGGTCGGGCGCGTTAGCCGGCTCGGACCTACTGGAGCGTGTAACTACTCGAATTTAATGTTATTTATGGTCTCGAATTCGAAATAATAAATTTTTTAGAAGTATCATTAATAACGCTCGTTTTTATTATCACAACATCATAAATTACCGACCGTTGAGATGCGTTTTTTAATGTCGAATTAGCTCGCCATTTGACAATCGTCGGCTTTTGTTCGGTTTTTGTGTTCGTTCACGCGCGAGCATCGCCGTGCGAGGGGTGAGCTCCGTGTGAGACCCGGCTCGCCCGGCTCGCCCGGCTCACCCGGCTCACCCGGCTCACCCGGCATCCCCGGCTCACCCGGCTCACCCGGCTCACCCGGCCGGTGTCCCCGAGCGCTGCGGTTCGTATACTTTACATACTCTCCGAGCGCTGTATAATATATCCCATCAAAAACATACTGTAAAAAAACCAAGTAAGTCGCAACTCAGTGTTTCTACCGTAAAAAATGTGAGATCCATGTAATACCTACCAAGTCGGTTAATTTATTCAGTCCCTACTTAAGGGTCCGTTCTTCGTAAATTAGCAGGTCGATTTCTGTCAGTGCGAATATCGACCTAAATATCATTAAAATAACATTCATATCAGCGCGCCTTGTACGGTGGCGGTTACGACGCTCGCCGCGTCCATGATAGGGCGAAATAGGAGAAAAACCCGTTTTACTTAGATACAAATATTATAACTAAACATCTATCTAATGATTTCCCTGTTAAATTTTAATAGCTATCGAACTGTCCAAATTATTTTTTGATTGAGTCTCTGTAAGTCCTATAAAACTCAAAATGCTTTTAATATCGATGTTGTTTCGGATTTTTTTTTATCGAGCCAAATTATCTGTATTGTGTTTCTATCCAATGAAAGCACTAGTTAAAAGATGCATCTATACAATATGTATATATTTTTCGGTTTTTTTGAATGACGCTTTCTATAAAAAAAAACTCATTCTAGAAACGTGAATTTGGAAGAACCGGCCCTTAAGGGATCCTTTGTCTCAAGTTATTACGTAAGTTATTATCATATCAATATTATAAAGTTTTTTAATATTAATAATGATAATAACTTACATAATAAAGTAGGGACTGAATAACTTACTGAATAACCTACTTGGTATTACATGGATCTCACATTTTTTACGGTAGAAACACTGAGTTGCGAGACTTGGTTTATTTACAGTATGTTTTTGATGGGATATAAATATATAATATATTTTATATTATTAAACAGCGCTCGGAAAGTATGTAAAGTGTGTATAGTCTAGCTTAGGCACCAGATGACCAGACTCGTATAATGTAATATTAGGGAATAAAAATGTACTTAATTGTTGAGGACAACAATGTACTGTTAAACAGCTCTGTAACATATTGTATAGTAGGTCTTCTTTGTTCTTTTTCTTCATTACTAAAGGTCGCACCTGGAAAAGTTCTCCTCTACTTTATTGATAAGCTCTTCCATTTTGTTCGGTCTTCTGCTTCTCTGAGGGCGGCTGTTATTTTCAGTCCAGTGACAGTGAGTGTCGTAATTTGGTCACACCATCGGGTAGGTGATCGACCCCTGGGTCGCTTGCCTTCAATTTTTCTCGTGACCGAACTTCGGCAGCTTGAACCGAACTTCGTCATTCGGCCAAATTTCGGTTAAAATGCCGAACATTCGGCACTAAATATTCATATTCATATTCATATTTTCTTTATTTGCTTCAAAAGTGGTACATTTTGGTAATATACTTGCACTAATTACTATCATAATAGAAATTAATTAAAAAAACATATCTGTAGTAACAGTAAGCTAAAATAAGGCTAATACAAGAACTATGCTCATTCATAGTCATTTACTTATTTAAATTAGAAAAAGTAATCATACGTGATAAACAAAAAACTTAAATTGGCCTATTTAACGACCAGTCTCAAAAATGTTTTGGTTACTTTTAAACCAACAAAACACAAAATTAAACCGCTCTTCTTACTTAATCAAAAAACTAAATTTTACTACCCTTCTCAACAAGTCTAAGAAATCTCTCTTATTAATCGCAAAACAAAAATTTTGACTTTACTTTTACTTTACAAATGACTAGCTGGCTAACGGCCCCTTAGGGAAGCGCGTAGTGCGGGCAGGGCACATCTAGCAATATTTGCAGCAAGTGGGAAAAAAGTCACAACACGAAAAAGCGCGTCGAAATTGAACCGAAGTTCGGCCGAACTTCGGCCGAATTTTTAATTTTTACCAAATTTTCGGCCGAAGTTCGTATTCGGTTCAAACCACATTCGGCCCATCACTATTAAAAATAGATTACCTACGACTTTACTGAGAACGAATTCCCTAGTAGGTGTTCGGGGAGTAAATTGTATATGACGTAATTAAGTGTCTGAACTATCTGCAAATGCTTTGCCGGACTAGATAAAAGCGGGCGCCGTAAATAGTAAATTTACTACAAAATATTTAAACTTTCAAAAATATTTTTTATTATTTAAATATTTTGTAGTAAATTTACTATTTATTTATATATTTTTTAGTGTTTTTATCTATTTTTGGTGTTTAAATATTTAGTAGTAAGTTTACTAAAAAATATTTAAACACAAAAAAATTTTTTTTAGTATTTAAATATTTTGTAAAAAAAATTTGTTCAGGACCCTAGGTAATTACTATCTTAAGCTGAAAAATAACTCAAACAAGTTAAATATTTTCGTATGAGAAAATGATTTTGGTATTAAGAATGTATGAAAATTTCGAGGGTAACCCGGGCCCTTAAGTAGCTCTAATAATATTTTGTATCTCATCAATAATGTAAATAGTAAATACTGAATAAAAAAAAAACATCTAAAAATATACATAAATATTATACAAACTTAAAAAACTATAAAAAGAAAAACTTCCCCAGGTCGTCCCCACTTGGCAGAGTGCCCAGCAAAGTATAATTATTATTCATTTCATTTCAAGCTGCATAAAATATCTCCTGTCATATTATTATACAGCAGCAGCAAGACAGCAGAAGACTATCGCACACGTGACGAGCGGCGTGTAGTGTCAAGTGTGAAGTCACGTGAAGTGTGCACTATGTAGGTAGGTACAGGTACGGTACGCTAGTAATCTATGGTAGTTACAGGCGCGATTACACTCCCCCCCCTGCCCTCCACCACCGTCACCAGACCGGTGCTAGACTTTGGTCTGTCCTCGACGAGGATTTAAAACCTAAATCGACTCTACACTAGTGAGCATCTTATTTGATTAAGCTGCACAATTATAATTGTGCGGGGTATTTATAGTTTAGTTGTCTGTTGGGGGGGCGAACTCCACGAGCTCGACCCCCAAAAGTGACTAGGAAGTAGGAAAATGATGATTGAATTATATTAAGTACATATTATAAACAGCTTCGGCATCATCCGTGGCAACTGGCATATTGAGATGGCAAAATATCCACAGGCAAGCGATTTCCAAAATTTTGTGATTTAAAGCTGGGAACACCCGACATCACGAGAGCTAATAGCTGTACTTGATCTAGTGATACGCGATAAACCCCTAAAAGTAGTTGTAGACTGTAGTTCACCAAATATCCCGAGCAAACACCGCGGACATGTGTCCCTCTCCCCCTCCCCCCGCGTCACGCGATACGGCACGTCCATCAGCGGGCTGAGATGTATCAATCGCCGGAGCGATTTGTTGTGTAACCCGAAACCGTAACCCGAGCGCGAGCAAAGTGCGCGCAAACACACCCCGCTCCCCCGCGCCGCTTACACCCGCCGGTAGAGGGGAGCAGCGACCGGCAGCCAAATGATGATGACGACAAAATGATGAGCCTAACTTCATTTACAGTCTAGACCAACAGATCTACACTACACTACAGATCAGACTGATCGTAGCGTTGGAACTTGGAGGATACCGAATGTTACATGTGCGATGAAATCGTTTTCGATAAAGATCTACGGTAACTCCGTACTGCGTCCATCATATTGTACCTATGTAGCCTGGGAAAATTAAGGAATTCAGACCGAATAATTCGTGTAGTTTTGAAAGTTGGTACAGTTGTTCCTGAAGGTGTCCAGGTGAATATAATAAAAATTCCCCGAGGGTTGGGACAAGAGCCGGCGGTGGGGGAGGGGGGGGGGGAAGGTCTCTGTTTCAAGGTTTTTGCTTGTAACTGAAAGTATTTATAATATCTCGTTAGTGACTTCTACATTAATTATCTACATTAAATTTCCTATAAATTACGTCTACACATTTTTACTGTACGATCATTACTTTAGGAAATACAGAGTATTAATAGGGTACGCTAGCACTGTTTTGCCATACAAACGTATTTCCCAATTTACTCCCTGGACAATGCGTCTAGACAAATGAATTTTTTATACAATATTGGGATCTAATAAAGCATGCCTCTACATTCGATTTTTTTCTAAAATTAAACATATGACCCTAAAAAAATTGCAAAAAATGAATGCCCCGTACTCCCGCCAATGGACCGACCGTAAAACAAGTTTGGAAGATCTTTAAGATAAAATAAAAACGTAGAGGCAATAGACTTACTCTTCCTGAAGATATTTAAAAAGAATAAATTTAGATAGGATCCACTTTGAAGGAGGAATCATGGGAATACGTTACCTCGATTTACTATCGTACGTACGTATCTACGAGTAGAGACAAATGCAGTAAATCGGCGTAAGGTAGTCCCCTGATTCCTCCTTCAAAATAGAGTCTATCTAATTTTATTTATTTTTAAATATCTTCAGGAAGAGTAAGTCATAATAATAATATTATGATTATTATGATTTTTGTGCATTTTGCGCACGTAGAAAGTCTGAGTGAGCAAATGAAACCAAAAGCATCGACGACGTTTAACGACTACGGAGAAATACATTAGGAGCTATAAATACCTTTATATAAATAATCACAGTGTATTCACTAATGGAAACGATATCTGGTAATATCCGAAGCGCCTCGGCCGGTGGAGCGCGGCGGCTGCGCGGCATTGTGGCCTCTATTGCCGGGACGCAGGGGTCGCAATTCCGTGGAGCCGCCCGCGCCGCGACCGTGACACCTCACACGGATAACGTTTCGCTATTGAGGAAATAACGATTATACTAGAGGACGCCTCACGCCCGCAATTTCGTTGCGCCATAACTGCTGATTGGAATACCCTCACTATAATTATTAGAAATCTTACTTCAGCAGCTAGGTGTGTTTTGGAGGGTCTCAGTCATCGGTACGTAGGTCGTAGGTCTGGCGACGCAGCGCCCACCGCATGCCGTGTGACGCGCCACACCGCACCCGCCCCGATCGGGCTCTGCAACTGACAACCGCACAATGAAATGCCTTCGAAACACACTTTGTGTATATTTTTTCAATAAGGGGTAAGAAATAACAATGATTGTAATAGTTTTACGTTTCAATATGAAGGCACGAATTCAATCGGTATAACCTAAATAGTTACCTACCGATTACTGAATTCTGTAAGGGCGGAAGCCGTCGAGGGCGGAAAGGGTAAGGACTAAGGATTAAGGCAGGAGCTCGTTAACGTGTAACTTGTAAGCATAATAATATTATGATAATAATTATTTTTAATTGCTTACTTAAGTAAGCCTTTACCCAATGTTTCTAAGACAATATCCTAAGATTTGCGGGGATAGGTACTGACCCATGCACATGGTTTGTGGATGGATATAGTGGATACCTACAGAGTACAGACCAGACCGGCCGACACTAGGCGGCGCGGCGGTCACCGGGTGCCGTACTGTTCCCGGTCGATCCGCCAGTCGCTGCGGCTACCTCGTCTGACGGTCGACCTGCTGGCTGCTGATATCGCATGTCAGTACCTAATTGTCACAATATTGTGTACGTAATGTGGAGCTGTATGTCGGATACGTGTCGGGGAAGAGCCGGGCCGGAGAAGTAATGACGTCTACCGGGCGTGGGCGCAGCGCCGCACCGCCCCGCCCGGCGCAGGCCGTCCGCCCCGTGCTGCGAGCGTTTAAATTAAGGAAGCGTGTTCCTGACCGCGCCTCGGGCGACGTCAATCACGTCGGGTTCCCCCGCCCGCCCCGCGCCCCGCTACGTGCCCCGCGCACGTCATTTGCTAATTGTTTCTGTTGCGGATCGAGGACGGTCTGCAGATTGCAAAATTGCTCATCGATTTCAGGATTCCTACCTAAGTAATGTTTTGACAGAGAAAATTTGTAGAAAAATGACGCTAAAACGAGGAAACCCATTAGATCGTCCCGGAAGCGTATATAGTATGCAATATGAATACATAATATAGCTGCGGGGCCCGTATAAAACTTAACGTAACTAGCGTAACTTTCTGCCGCGCACTGTAAAATTCTGGAACGAACTGTCACCAGCAATATTTCCGGACCTATACGACCTACCAGAGAGCGAATATTCCCTCTTAAGGTGACGCCATGTTAAAGTAAAAAACCGTGTTGGATGTGTTTTAGATTGCTTGTTTTCTATGCGAGGCTGGCCCGGCCTCTCATAGAAAACAAGCAATGGAACAGCAAAAAATGGAAAGAGCGTAGCGACAAAATGGTTTTTGTCGCGTAATTTAAAAACCATAAATACATTTCATAATAAGCTATGGGCAAATTAAAGTGTATACTAGAACCAATTTATATACAAATTTTTGGAGCTTATATCACTCTCCTCTGTTGACAAAATAGGAATCCCTTTTTTACAGAGGTCTTTTTGATTGATTATTCTGTGTTATAAAAGTGGACCAATCGTGTTATGCTATGGGTAATTCAAAGACAAAGACATGATGAATGCTGACAGTGAACTTTAATTTCTTGGCTTTAGTCATTGCTGAGAAAAATGGACATCGCTACAGCCAAATTATCAAGGCGTCACCTTAAAAGGCCGGCAACGCACCTGCAGCTCTTCTGATGTTGCGAGTGTCCATGGGCGACGGTAGTTTCTTACCATCAGGTGACCCGTTTGCTCGTTTGCCCCTCTTATTTCATATACTTAAAAAAATTTTGGAGGTTATACATATTACATACCTAAGTATTAGGAAAATTTACATAATATTATTTTCTCGCAAAAAATCGCTTATTGATATCACGCTTTACGCGGGAAAAAAGGAATCACTATTTTTAACCTTGTCATTAATTGTGAATTTTAAAAATTAATATTAGGAAAGTTTTAAATAATTGCCCCTGGCCTGGCCTGGCTTTTACTTTTACAGGCCAGGGGCAATTATTTGAAAGTAAAAGCCGAGCTTTCAGAAAAATAGCGGTTCGTGAGATACTTCATAGAGCCTGGAGACAGACAGACGGACAGACAGACATCGAATTCTTGGCCAGTATAAATAGTACTCAAGATGCAACCCGCTCTCAAGACGCGGTTCGGCTCTGTGATTGGTCCAAATTTTGACAGCCAACCAATCACAGAGCCTGAACCGTGTCTTGACTCTTGAGACCGAGATGCATCTTGAGTACTGACTATTTATACCGGCCTTTGTAATGTAGAGTCCCGTTTTTACCCTTTGGGTACGGAACCCTAATTAAGTAATTACTATATTGTTAAAGCACAAATCAATACGCTTGATAGTTTTTCCGTAGTGTACCACAAACGTGCTAAGGTTGTGACTTGTGGGATAGGTATTACTTCAACTCCCAAGCGGCCACGTACGGCTGCGTTATCAATAGATAAGCTATTGTGTCTGGTTTTCCACGGTCGAGGTAATATTATACTAGATAAAATCTCAAATGTAATTATTTAGGTATACTTTTTCTATTTACACATTAGAGACATCTAGCGGTGAGTGGACCACAACTTTTTTAAATTAGTACGTGTTATCTCGATGAAAAATAATGCAAAGAAGCCGCCAGCGACATCTCACGGCGGGTAGATCAATCCCAGCCAACTTATTTTATTATAGACTAGCTGTCCCGGCAAACGTTGTTTTGCCATTTAAAGTATATTTTCTACATCATCAGTTGATACATGTTTTACCCCCTCTTTTGTCCCCTAAGAGGGTGTGGGGGGAGGAAGGTCATACACCAGATGTTAAGTTGAAAAACACAGTTAATACCTAAATATGAAGTAAGTCCACTAAAGAAAAAAGTTGTATACAAAATCTGACCCCTCTTTGGTCCCCAGAGAGGGTTGAGAGGGGAGGGGGGGAGGATTTTTATACACCAGATGTTGAGTTGGAAGAAGACAAATATAATATATCTGTGAAAACCGTATGCAAATCGGATCAGTAGTTTTCGTGTTAAAGAAAAAGTTTGATACAAAATCTGACCCCCTCTTTTGTCCGCTTAGAGGGGTGGGGGGAAAAATTTTATACACCATATGTTAAGTTGGAAGAAGATAAATATATCTGCGAAAACCACATTCAAATCGGATCAGTATTTTTCGTGTGATGCTGGAACAAACATACAGACAGAAAGAGTGACAGACAGACAGACAGACTAAAAACTAACCACATTTTTGGCTTCTATAGCGATGTAGTGACAAAGGTGTAATTTCGGGTGTCATTTCATATCTTCTAAGTACAGAATTTTCATTTCTACAACAGAATATTGTCTTCCCCGCACGCGCTTTGGTGACGCCCACTATCGTAATATTTTAATTTCGCCATAATTTCAAAACCAAACGTCCAATTTTAATCATTCAAAGACCAAATATTATCTACATAAACTGTACTTAGTGATAAAAGAATTTATTTTGATAAGGATTAATAGCGTGAGTAAAATATATCCGTTTTAATGTAGTCCAAAAAAAATTCAGGATTTTTAAATAAATAAATGGTTATTGTGCCTCACTCGACATAGATAGGTATGGTGTGTCGCGGACTTTTTTGTAGATATTTATAAGATCTACAATTACTTAGAACATTTTATGGTTCTATCTTTTATAGTTTAGGCAGCGTACGCAAAATAAGTAACTTTTCTAGCTGAATTTTTACACCTTGCGTCCGAAAAACTCAAATATCTTACGGAACCCTACTTTTTTCCAAAATAAAATGTAGCCTATGTTCAGCAGAAATAATGTAAGATTCCAATAGCAAAAGAATTTTTCAAATCGGTCCAGTAGTTTCGGAGCCTATTCGACTCAAACAAACAAACAAACAAACAAACAAACAAACAAACAAAAAATCAAATCTTTCCTCTTTATAATAGTAGTGTAGACTAGCTGTCCCGGCAAACGTTGTTTTGCCATTTAAAGTATATTTTCTACATCATCAGTTGATACATGTTTTACCCCCTCTTTTGTCCCCTAAGAGGGTGTGGGGGGGGGGGAAGGTCATACACCAGATGTTAAGTTGAAAAACACAGTTAATACCTAATATGAAGTAAGTCCACTAAAGAAAAAAGTTGTATACAAAATCTGACCCCTCTTTGGTCCCCAGAGAGGGTTGAGGGGAGGGGGGGAGGATTTTTATACACCAGATGTTGAGTTGGAAGAAGACAAATATAATATATCTGTGAAAACCTTATGCAAATCTGTGAAAACCGTATGCAAATCGGATCAGTAGTTTTCGTGTTAAAGAAAAAAGTTTGATACAAAATCTGACCCCCTCTTTTGTCCCCTTAGAGGGGTGGGGGGAAAAAATTTTATACACCATATATTAAGTTGGAAGAAGATATATCTGCGAAAACCACATTCAAATCGGATAAGTATTTTTCGTGTGATGCTGGAACAAACATACAGACAGACAGAAAGAGTGACAGACAGACAAAATACTAACCACATTTTTGGCTTCTATAGCGATGTAGTGACAAAGGTGTAATTTCGGGTGTCATTTCATATCTTTTATGTACAGAATTTTCATTTCTACAACAGAATATTGTCTTCCCCGCACGCGCTTTGGTGACGCCCACTATCGTAATATTTTAATTTCGCCATAATTTCAAAACTAAACGTCCAATTTTAATCATTCAAAGACCAAATATTATCTACATAAACTGTACTTAGTGATAAAATAATTTATTTTGATAAGGATTAATAGCGTGAGTAAAATATATCCGTTTTAATGTAGTCCAAAAAAAATTCAGGATTTTTAAATAAATAAATGGTTATTGTGCCTCACTCGACATAGATAGGTATAGTGTGTCGCGGACTTTTTTGTAGATATTTATAAGATCTACAATTACTTAGAACATTTAATGGTTCTATCTTTTATAGTTTAGGCAGCGTACGCAAAATAAGTAACTTTTCTAGCTGATTTTTTACATCTTGCGTCCGAAAAACTCAAATATCTTACGGAACCCTACTTTTTTCCAAAATAAAATGTAGCCTATGTTCAGCAGAAATAATGTAAGATTCCAATAGCAAAAGAATTTTTCAAATCGGTCCAGTAGTTTCGGAGCCTATTCGACTCAAACAAACAAACAAACAAACAAACAAACAAAAAATCAAATCTTTCCTCTTTTTAATAGTAGTGTAGATGTATATCTGTTACCCACTTTAATTTTTAAAAGCACGTGTCTGTCAAAAGTTAATATAAAATGGGAAGACGTGGTCCGGAACATCTCAGCTCAGGCAATCTCAGGTAACTGCAAACAGTACAATGTTAATAATATTACTACGTGTTCTTTATATTTTACTTCTAATGGTATTGTTTGTTTTATCTACGCCGGTTTTCTGTAAGGTGGTATTTTAAAATACTGAATTTTCACAAACAAGGAGAGTAAAGGACTAGAGAATAGACGAACAAGTCAGAGCTTGGTTTGAGGCATTTAATAATAATAAAAAAAACATACAAAAAATAGGAGGTACATTACAATAATAAATGCGTCGTTCGGCCGGCTAAAGCTAGCTTTGTGTATTTTCTCATATAATTCTGCGCTAGTACCTATTACTAGTGTATTTTAACTAGGAAGTATTACTTTAAATAAAATGCTTGAGGCCGCCGCGCCGCGCCGTGTCGTTCACTATCCCTCACCCCCCTAATAACGTCATGCGAATTTATATTCTTCCACTGTAATCTTTGGTCATCCATATAATTTACGCTCCAAATCGATAAGTACGAGCGTTGCGGGGATAACATTTGTAATTTTGCTACCTCTAGCCTATAGACGCGTACTCCCTAAAACCACCTAAAACGTGATACAGTAAAATCTCTCGGTAACCTACAAAACATACATCACAGCCTTGTGGCACTCACATCTGGAACATTTAACCTCGGCCATAATATTATTACACACCACTATTAAATAACACAGTGTTCACTCATCCTCGAGTTAGCCGCGCGCGCGGGCTCCACTCGTGCCGCGTGCGCCGTTTACTTGATCTTTTGCAATCTTATAGCTAGGGAATGTTATTATTCGAATAATAACATTCCCTAGCTATAAGATTGCAAAAGACTTATAGCGAGAAGGAGAAATCATGAAAAGAAAAATTATAGAGATATGGGACTAAAATAACAATTTCACAATAATATATTTCAGTCTTGGTACAGGGAACTCGTACTGGTGATATATAAATTCGTAGTACAAAAAGTTCTCATGATTCTGCACGAGAAATGCCTAGCCCATGGAGTTCCGTGGAGGCTTTAGCGCTATCCATCACATTTAAGGTCACAATACAACAAGCATCAGCTCGGGAAGGGTTCGTAGACATAATATTGCCTCGGGCCGTACTGTGTCCCACCCCAGGACGAAACTCTCACTTCAGTGAGTACTCTGGACATTCCGATAACTTCTGAGGAGTTATGTGTGCTGTGACCTTCACACTGCAAATCTAACCATCAACATTTAACAAAGTTATTTACATCTAAAACACTACAAAATTCGGCAACTTGTAAAGCAGCAATGAGTAAGGACTATGGGTGTGGAGTGCATTCAATTATATAAACAGTGTAACGAAACAAAGTGATAATACTTAGTGCTTTAGGTATCTGTCCCTCATATAGAGTTCACCGTAAAAGTAGCGCAGCTTAAAGAGTTACTTTTTAACCGACTTCAAAAAAAGGAGGTTATCAAGTCGACGCGTATGTATGTAATATTTCCAGAACTGTCCAGTTTTTGTATAATATGTTAATCTATAACAGCTTCTGAACAAATGTGCCAAATTTCAAAAGTGTGTGTATGTATGTATGTATGTATGTATGTATGTTTTTATGTTAGTGCAGGCATATCTCCGAAACTACAAGTCCGATTTAAGTGATTCTTTTTTTAATGTACCAGGTATTGTTCAACTTAGGCAATACTGCAAGATTAATCAAAATCGGTTCGTACGTACAATAATTTTGAAGTCGGTTTTATCTTTTTATAATAATAATAGTATTTTTAAAAAGATAAAACCGACTTCATCCCTATCTCAAAAACTACTGAACCAATTTTGATGAAACTTGCACCATTCCCTAAGTTGAACAATACCTGATACAATAAAAAAAGAATCACTTAAATCGGACTTGTTGTTTCAGAGATATGCGTGCACAAACATCAAAACATACATACATACATACACTTTTGAAATTTGGCACATTTGTTCAGAAGCTGTTATAGATTAACATATGTAACAAAAGCTGGACAGTTCTGGAAATATTACATACATACGCGTCGAATTGATAACCTCCTTTTTTGAAGTCGGTTAAAAATACAGTTATTTTAAACTTCATTTTACTTTGCCTATACAAAGTTTAAAAAATATAGGGCATTTTCGGCAGAGAATGCTCATTATTCCATCTTCTGGCTGTAGACAGACAAAAATGGAGATGGAACCGGCCACATACTCTCAAACAAGTGAACACACACAAAGACAATTAGTGGCCGCAACGCCACAGACGTAGACTACATACTTAGTAAAATTTTGAGGTGTTTGACAAAAGACATTCAAAACTCAAAACTGTGGTGGTACCCACATTCGCCTAACATTCCTGCATCGCGCTATCGAAGTTTTCTGAGCGCGTCAGTATATTATATACGACAGCTGAAATGTATTACGTGGGCTCCGGCCTGACCGAGCATAACACCTCGCTCGGTCGGAAGATCTTCCTTTGGCCTCCACACATTTATACATATTCCCACAAAACTATAGATCGGACAGAACAGGTTACAATGACAATATTAACACAATACTCCTATTGTGATACGAGTCGGCGTGTGATGAGACTTTAGAGCGTGGAATACATCAGACTATGCTTAAAATATTAACAAACGCTCACAACTACGACTGTATTTCAGATCGTTCTAAACTTTCTTTGTGGAACATTATATCCTTCTTAACACTGAGATTGTGCACGGTTTCACTGATATCACCGTTCAATAAAATCAAGTCTCGCTCCAAGTCCGAGCAGCCCCCCAGCACCTCCGGATGCTTGAACTGTAAGTGCTTCTCCAGGCTGGCTTTCTGGAAGCACCGGTAGGGGCAGTGCGGACACTTGACGGTCTTCTGTCGCGGCTTGTACGGCCTGGCCTCGCCGTCGGCGGGATGGGGGTGGGGGTCGTCGCGCTCGCCCGGCCTGTCGAACACGTGGCGCTGCATGTGCTTGGTGAGGTTGGTCTTCTGCACGCAGCGGTAGCTGCACACGTCGCACGCGAACGGCTTCCGATCGGTGTGCAGGTACATGTGCTTGACCAGGTTGGGCTTCTGCACGGTGCGGTAGTCGCAGGAGGGGCACGCGAAGGGCTTGTAGCCGGTGTGCGTGCGCTCGTGCACCACGAGGTTGTTCTTCTGCGCGCAGCGGTAGTCGCAGTACTGGCAGCGGAACGGTTTCTGCTTCATGTGCACGAGGATGTGCTTGGCCACGTTGTTCTTCTGCCCCGACTTGTAGTCGCAGAAGGTGCATGCGTAGGGCTTCTCCCCCGTGTGCGTGCGCTCGTGGATCCTGAGGATGGCGGGCGACTGGCAGCGGTACGAGCACTGCGCGCACGCGAACCGGCCCGGCCGGTCGCCGTCGCCGTCGCCGCTGTCGCACGACTTGGCGTGCTGTTTGAGCGCGCGCTTGGACGGGAACACCGAGGCGCACCTGAAGCACGCGTACTCGCCCTTGATGCCGACGGCAACGCCCAGCCCCGGCGCGGCGGTCGAGCTCGAGTCGTTTCTCTCCGCCGGGCCGGAGGCGCCGGAGTAGCCGTACACGTTGTCGACGGGCCTCAAATTTTCCTTCGGCTCGGCCCTCGAGTACCGCCTGGGGCCGCCGTCGTCTTTTTTCAGGTCGCCGACGAGAGGACTTGAGTGGTCGAGCTGCTCGTGAATGACTAGATTCTGCGGGTCCTCCCGGGGCGGGGCGGGGTAGGGGGGCAAGTACGGGCGGGCGTACAGGTCGAGCGGGCCGAGCGCGGCGCCGCACCACGCGCCGGCGCCGCCCGCCGCACTCGCCGCGGTCGCTCCCTGTTCCGCCGGCAGCGATATGTCACCTGGAACGATTATATTTTTCGATGTGTTAATATCATCACAATAATAATATAATATCAGTTTACGCATTGTACGTTTTGGATTCGAAAAGAATCAGAATCGGTTCGTGGTAGTGGCACATCGCAGACGGGTTTTTTCTCGCAACCAAATACCTCTCGTCTTCAGTTGTGAGAAAAAACCCGTCTGTGTCTGGATCTAAGTAACTATTTTAAAAAGCCTGAGGGTGTAGTGCGAGTTTTATTCGATCATACGCATCGAACACGTTAACGCGAATTTGTATGGGATCAAAGCAGCGCCATCTACTGGCCAACGTGGATACCGCTTTGATCCCATACAAATTCGCGTTAGCGTGCTCGATGCGTATGATCGAATAAAACTCGCACTACACCCTCTGGAGACAGACAGACCGACGGACAGACAGCAAAGTCTTAGTAATACGGTCCCTTTTTACCCTTTGGGTACGGAACCCTAAAAAGTACATTATATATACGGTCGAATTGAGAAACCTCCTACTTTTTGAAGGTCAGTTAAAATGTTGTACATCCATCTACACATATCGTGTTTTTTCTCTTCCTATTTTGTATTTGTATCGCTACAATTTTCGGTGTTCGTGTTTTAAATATAAAAATAAATACATTTCCGAGCCCGTCGCGGCGCGGGCGGACGGCAGCGCCGAACCCCAAACGAGTTAGTCGAAGAATTCAATGTCAAATAAATTATAACGCAAAGGTCAACATTTGAACTGGTTTAAAATATCACTTGACGGCGCGGTGGGGGCCGGGACCGGGAGGTTAAATGTCGCGGGGCTGACCCGCGCCACCGCCGCCGGCAAGGAGCCCTGCGCTACGCCCGCCACGCTACTCGAACGAGTGCTATATTAAAAACCATTTAATAGTCATCCCGTCTTTCCATACGTTGTGGATGATTTGTACAATATTTTCTGAAAGATATATATTATTATTTATTATATTACATTTGCATCTAACACTAGTCTAGGTATCAAAGGTTAAAAATATGCCGTATCCTACCATTGATACATGCTTTTAGGCAGACCGAGTTTGTCAGACAGATTCAGACGCGGGAAGCCATGTGTCCCGGTTGATATTACTTATAGCTACGCGCTTTTGTAAGTTTTGTCCTTGTTACCAATTTACAAAATTCCACTCTATAGGTACTAATATTCATCTTAAATAAAGTTTGTAAATTAGTTATTAGCGATAACTTACAAAAGATGATAGCAACAGGAATCTTACATTCAATAGAACTATAATAATATAATGTTAATAAATAATAATTACGTGTCACATTGTTTGTCCATGATAGACTCCTAAATTACTAAACTGATTTAAACTTTGATTCGTACACCATGTGCAATTCGATTTAACTCGAAATACAGGATAGCTTACACAACTATTGAATTTTTATTGGCTAATTTTAGTCTTGAAATATTCACAGAAGTCCATGGAAGGTTTGTAAGGAGATAAGACGTAATACAAAGTTCACCAGGTCCACCACCACCACCACCATAATAATATAACACTCATGTGAGTAAAACTACCATAAAAGAGACTTCGCTGGCCCCGGGCAATAAAGTGGTAAACGCCGGTTACGCCCTTTTTAATGTTATTTGATTTTTGGCTTCTCTGAGTCATCAGTCTATCACCCCTAATTTTTTATTTTTTTTTAAATAACATTTGGGGTATAATAAATGACAACTACTTTATTGAATGGAAAATTTTCCTAAGACTAAAATTGTATTCTTGCATTACTCTATGAAACATATCTAAAAAACGCGGCCAGGTGCGAGTTGGACTTGCCCATGAAGGGTTCCGCAGCAGCAATAAGGTTTATTTTTATGAAATTAAAAGGTTTTTGATTTATTTTTATATTTCAGTCGATTTAATGAAATTTTGATTAAGGTTTACCATTTTTATGACGTATAAAAAAAACTACTGGCTAGATCTCGTTCAAACCAATTTTCGTTGGTAGTTTTTATAGTAATCTACATCATATATTTTTTTAGAATTATCATGCCCCTTTAGAAATTTTTTTCACTTTAGAAATTACAGGGGGGGGGGGACACACATTTTCCCACTTTGGAAGAGTCTCTCTCGCAAACTATTCAGGTTAAAAAAAATGATATGAGAAACCTCAATATGATTTTTGGAGACCTATCCATAGATACCCCACACGCATAGGTTAGATGAAAAAAAATTTTTTTTGTTTCAGTTGTACCTATGGGGACCCCTAAAATTTTTAATAATTTTTCCATTTTTGCATCAAAATCTTAATGCGGTTCACAGAATACAACTACTTACCAAGTTTCAATAGTCTAGCTCTAATAGTTTCGGAGAAAAGTGGCTGTGACATACGGACGGACAGACAGACAGACAGACAGACAGACAGACATGACGAATCTATAAGGGTTCCTTTTTTGCCATTTTGGCTACGGAACCCTAAAAAAAACGGTGAAGATACGATACATCTAAATTTTCGCTGTAAGATGAAGAAGAAGAAGAAGGGAGTAATCGGCTGGTACGCTCGAAATCTAAAGCGAAAAATACGTCGTATTATGTTCTTACAGCTGTAAATCTCAAGCGGTTTGGTGTTTTTACAAAGTCAATAAACGATGTTGCAATTGAAACAATACCGCTTATCAGTTGTATTATACATTTTTTCAATTATTTCAATAAATTCTTACACTATTACAATTATTTTTATATGGTTAAATTGGTAAAAAAATTAACTTTCATATGACACTTCAAACGCTTATTTTGGACCACTGTATGCTGCACTATAAACAAATTAGCTTATTTTGTCTCTCCCGAACAAAACGATTTTTGATATTACGCCTTTATTGCCCGCGGGGGCCAGCCGCCAGCCGCTAGCCGCCAGCGGCTTACTAATATTATTAACTTCCGAGAACGAAACATGCCATGTTTCCCATTTATAATATCGAATTGTTTGCTACAGATTATATATGCAGAGTGATGCGTTATTATTGTAAGTATTATTGTGAATTACTCAAATGGACTAGCACTAGAACAGATTAGGTGCTAAAGATTAAAGACAATATTATAGCGTCTCACCGTCGAGGGTGGGATGGAGGGCGGGATGGAGGGGCGGGACGAGCCCGTCGTAGAAGTAGCCGTCGTCCTTGTGCTCCGACTTGATGTGCGCGGGCAGCGGGAACAGGTCCTGGTCAGCGGCACGCGGGTCCGGCGCCTCCAGCCGCAGCGCCAGCTCGAGCGCGTCGGCGGCGGGCGCGGCGCCCAGCTCGTCGCCCAGCTCGCCGCGCAGCTCGCGCAGGCTGTGCGACAGCTCGCTGATGCGGCTCAGGTCGGCGGTCAGGCTGCGCGCCAACTCCTGCTCGTGCAGTGCCAGGCTCGTCGCAGCGTCCGGCGCGAGCCCGTCGTGCCGCTCGCCGCCGACGAGCTCCGTTTCCATCGTCGAATTCTTGTGCAGATGAGAGGGCGGCTCGTTGAAATTTAAAGTTCTGGTCAGGTGGCCCGTCTTCATCATCAGGGTGGACATCTGGCGCGGAGAGATGGGCAGCTGGAAGTTGTGCACGACGGAGCCGCCGCTGAGGGAGGACTGCACCGCCTGGTGGAGCTGCTCCATGGAGATGGGTGTGTGCTGCAGCTGGAACGAGAACATTGGCGTCGATCACTGTGCATATGCTCCCGGCGGTCCGGGCGCATGCCCGATAAAGCACATAAGAGTAAAATAAGGAGAACGGAACTATTAGGACTTACCGTGTATTTACTATGAAATACTTCTTAACAATATGATGTTCTAATATTGTTTATAATATAATAACAATATTGCCGATTGCGTTATTTTCTATCAAGTTACTTTACAAATGTATCAGAAAAAAAAGCGGCCAAGTGCGAGTTGGACTCGCCCATGAAGGGTTCCGCAGCAGCAATAAGGTTTATTTTTATGAAATTAAAAGGTTCTTGATTTATTTTTATATTTCAGTCGATTTAATGAAATTTAGATGAGGGTTTACCATTTAAGGCCGTCACAGACTTAGCTATAATATATATTAACTACTAACTACTAACAGTACTAAACACACTGAGACCAGAAATATACATTATAGCTGAGTGTGTGGTCACGCGAAAATTGTATAGAAAATATATAGTAATGCCTAGCTATAAACATATTAATATATTATATTATAGCTAAGTCTGTGACGGCCTTTATGACGTATACAAAAAACTACTGGCTAGATCTTGTTCAAACCAATTTTCGTCGGTAGTTTTTATTGTAATCTACATCAAATACTTTTTTAGAATTATCGTGCTCCTACTTTAAAAATTAGAGAGGGGGGGACACACATTTTACCATTTTGGAAGAGTCTCTCTCGCAAACTATTCAGGTTAGAAAAAAATTATATGAGAAACCTCAATATGATTTTTGGAGACTTATCCATAGATACCCCACACGCATAGGTTAGATGAAAAAAAATTTTTTTGTTTCAGTTGTACCTATGGGGACCCTTAAAATTTTTAATAATTTTTCCATTTTTGCATCAAAATCTTAATGCGGTTCACAGACTACATCTACTTACCAAGTTTCAATAGTATAGCTCTAATAGTTTTGGAGAAAAGTGGCTGTGACATACGGACGGACAGACAGACAGACATGACGAATCTATAAGGGTTCCGTTTTTGCCATTTTGGCTACGGAACCCTAAAAAGGCATTTTATACTTTCAAGGTACCATTACCAAAGAATAATTAAAACTGGACCCTGCTACTAGTTCTCCACTGTCGGTCAGTAGGCTGCCTCTCCAAATTTAAAAACCAAGCAGTTTTTTGTTGATATTGTATAATATATAAACAATATAAAATAAATCTGTACTATAATATTATCAAGCTGAAGAGTTTCTCTGTTTGTTTGTTTGAATGTGCTATTCTCAGGAACTACTGGTCTGATTTGAAAAATTCTTTCAGTGTTAGATAGTCCATTTATCATGTCGAGGAAGGCTATAGATAGGCTATATATTATATTATTATTAAGCTAAGATCAATTGGAACGATATACTGTACTTCTGATATACTGTATAATATTACAAAGGGTAAAAACGGGATGATATTACCGAGACTTCCATGTCTGTCTGTCTCCAGGCTGTATCTCAAGAACGGCTATAGCTAGACTTTTGAAATTTTCACATATTGTACACCGTACTTAATTGATAAGTAGACATTGCTTCTTTGGTACAGTACAATATTGGAATACTCACACTATCCAGATAAGATTTGTAGCCCTCTGGGTCAATGCCATTATCTTCTCTCTTGACAAAATCCATACTGTATGCTTATTTTATTATTTAATAACTTAAAGTGTGATAATATGTACAAAAATATTGACCAGACCTACTATGATTATGAATTACTTTATTATTGCAATTTTTTCTTTGTAACGTCTAGTTGCAGATTCTAACCTACAGCTCTATCATTATCACTATCGAACAATAATTACATATAAAAACTGGTAAAAAAGTAAAAAAATAACATACACGTTCATGTTTATAATATTTTACATTATACTTGATTTTAAAGGTCATTAGAATTATGATTCTATTTTATTTTTTAGAAAAGCGAGACCCACACAATACATCTTTCTGTTTGCTTGACGTTTAGTTTTTTTTTTTAGTTTTTGCAAGCCAAAGACAATGCCAAAGACTATAGTAAAGTACCTACTCTGTTTCTATCACTGACACTGATCTCTAATAAACAAGTACGTGTACTTGTATAGACTCACTGATCTCTATTATACAAGTACGCTGGATTGCTGATACAGACCTGCTTTTTGTGCCTATTTGAAGTGGAATCAGCGCCCCCATTATTCGGGTAGAGAACTAAATTTGACGTAACCACAACCAATAACAACAGTTGTCATCACTAGTATTAGTTCCAAATACTCTCACTACTGCTATCAGCGCCAATATGGCGGCTTTCAAACGTCATTTTTACGTCAGATTTAGTTCCTCTACCCGAATAATGGGGGCGCTGATTCCGCTTCAAATAGGCACAAAAAATAGCTGTCATTTCAAAGGCTATCAGCTATCCAGATTCCAGCGTACTAATTGTATTATTAGAGATCAGTGATCCCATACAACAATTTTTTTAGTAGTTTTCGAGGCGCTCGAGTCACCAATGATTATTTTGACGTTATGTTAATTCTTTTCTCTAGTGAACTTTCTCTTGAAGCACCTAGAGGCAAGGATTGGAAGTTAGTAGAAGGTCCAATAGGGAAGGATTCTGACTGTCCACATCTGGAATTCGCGTAGGCGTAGAAACCAGTAATTGTGTTAGGCCATTCGCAAGGGCAACATTGCAGGCAGATCACTCCACACGATCAGTTTTACTGGAATTGAGCAAGTCGGCGTTGTGATAAATTAATTGAAACATTCTAGCTTGAATACAATACATATTATGAACAATATTAAACAATTAATTAAAATATATTTAAGTGGTGGTTTATCTCAGGAAAACAGTTATTTCTAGGAGCACTAACTATTTCCGATGTAATATTTTTAACAGATCAGTGTATGGGATATATAGTTCGACAAGGCTCTATATGAACGTGGCGAGAAAAGGAACTAAACGCTTCTATCATACAAAAACGTCATTTTTGACATGAGTTTGACAGTTCTCCTTTACCAGCAGCGTCTTTTGATATCATTGACACATTCAATAAAGCACAGAGCACAGATTAAGGATAATATATAGGTAGATGTAGTCTTAGCCCGTCATCGCGTGGCCATTTTGTGCTTATTTTCATACAAGTAGTGTGTGTTTATTTTCTTGAATATTTCTATTTGTCGATCATTTCGAAGCACATTATAATCCAGAAAAGAAAGTCATTTAGTTCATGATATCGATAAACTATAGTTCAAGAAATGAGAATCCGTAAACACACGTAAAAAGCTATGCAACTTTTGTAGTCAAATTATTAATTTATGTAACATTTTTAGCACTAATGCCTTACATAGCACGAATAAGGGATTATTAAACTTAAACATTATCCTTTTTAGCTTACAAAAATACCGATTGAGAAGCCCAAAAAACGTTGTTCAAAACTTACGTATTTAATGTTAAATCCACGTGTTTGAGGCATTCTTTGGCCATTCTTATGGTTTATAATTTAGCGGAACCATAGAACTCAACAATATCTAGCATAAAATGTTCATTAAAAACCTTTATTAACACTTTTATTACATTAAATATGCAGACCGACTCCTTTGTTATGTCCTAGTAAGTAGGACATAACATTACACGCTTTTGACGCTTATACACTGATATAAGGCTCTCTCCTCAGAGGTTATTATTTCTTTTTCTTCGTTTTTGGCAACTTGACACAAAGTATGTGTATGTTGTGCCACAGACAAGGTAAAAAGGTAAGGAATATGGCGGGAAAACCGTATTCCTCCTATAATAATTTTCAGCATCGTTTTCATGTAATATCGTCAGGTCATAAGTCTAGTCAAAGTCTAAGTACAAGTCAATACAGTCAAGGAGTCAAGTCGGTCGTTTCAGTAAAGTGGTAGACGCTTTACTGAAACTTTCAATGGAGTTTTGGAGGGAACACAAAATCGCACGTTTCTGGATAATGCATCACTTTCCTACACTTGTGCACGATAACGAATACCTAATGGTTAATATTCTACCAATATTACACATTAAAAACCCAATTTAACACAATTTTAGGAAAATAATACAAAATCACAACATCACTCTTTCACATTCCCGGCAAAACTCCCCTTGTCGGACTATAAACCCCTTAAATATTTTTTGTTTTATTTTCTTTCTAGTATCTGTTGTTATAGCGACAATAGACATACACAAACTGTGAAAACTTCAGAAACCTATCTATAGACTCTATGGTGGTTCTTTAGATACTACAGATATGGGGATAGACGGACAGGCAGACATCGAAGTCTTAGTAATAGGGCCCCGTTTTGACTCTTTGGGTACGAAACTCTAAAACTGTCCTTAGAAAACCTTAGAAAAACCAGTGCCATGTTTTCCGACTAAAATGAATCCACTCTTCGCGTTTTCGTACTTTTTAGGAGTTTTGACTGATACAACCAGTCAAAACCGCTTTTGCCTGAATCACTTAGTCAAAAGTACTTTTGACCAGCTTCATTGGGCAAAAGTACTTTTAACTGTTATTTCAGTCATAAGCACTATTGACTAAAGCATACGGTCAAAAGCAGTTTTGACTGATTTTGCTAGTCAATACTACTTTTGACTGGATATGAGTTTTGACTGTAACATAAACACCTAATGTGTGGAATGATGGGAATATATCAATTTATAGAACTTAGTAACTACATTCGAGTTGCCATTACTCGGTATTCTTTCGACTAATGTGGTTGTTCAAGCGATGGTTATACGATACCGCAAAGCGATACCGTATTCATAGCATTTAAATCTGAGAGAAGTGCGCTGTGCGCCCAAATCGCGTAGGGAGAACGTGAAGATCGCTCACTCCAACGATATCCATACTATGGCTCTTTACTTAACAAATTCTATGGCTCACTCGACTAAGGACTGATTTTTCAATCGTCAGATAAACTTTACCATTGGAATAAATTTGGCGTTTTGACAGATTTTATATGAAAAAAATGTCAGTGTCATATTAATTATTCTTTAAGGTAAAAGTTATCCGACTATTGAAAAATCGGCCCTTAAGGCCGTCCCCCGAGCAAACGACCTTGGCCATACATTTGCCGCGTTGTCGAGATCGCACCAAAACCGTATTTTTTTACTTATCTTAGTTCAAAATTGACCTAAAAAAAATTTAAAACGGGGAATATGTAGTTTATGATATTGTTGATCTATTGGCGTGTTTCAAATAAAAGTAATTTGTAAATACTAAGGAGATGCTGAATGTATGCTTGAATTTTAATAAATTGGCTTTATTTTGGAAGCTGATATCATGAGTATAATAAACGAAAATAGAAAATTTAAAACGGGGAAAAGAATGTTAAGATACTGAAGATTATTGTTGTATTTTTATTTTATCTCTGTAGCTTTCAAATTATGAGTTTATAAGGCTCTAAATACGGTAAATTTTGGATTCTCCGTAGGGAAGGCCCTTAAAGATTTCTCTCTCCACCAATAGCTGAAACAGAAACGTGCTGGCGATTTTTATACGATTTTATTTTCCTAGTTGGGAATTTCGATTTCGCGCATTCGCTTTTCGAGGGTTCTATAGGTATATTTTCATAGCAGGTAAGTACTTAATAAATAGAACTGTAGCAATAAATATTATGATGTAGGCAAAAAACGCGACGCGTCGCGACACGACGACTCTGCTCCAATGTGAGTTCATGAGTTGAGCCCACGCATCCTGTAGAGTGTAGAGGGTAGACTATTAGTTCAGATTATTACTTGTTCACTGCCAGCTAAAGTTTTTGATATTAAAAAACTGTAATCTGTGTCCCAGCTGGTCACTGCTCAGTCACGTAGTTTATCAGTCCTCAGTAGGCATCACGAAGACTCTCGCGCGGATGCGAGGCGTGACGTGCGAGGCGCACGCTCGCTGCGTGCATGGATGAGCGGCGCGCGCTGCGCGATCGTATCGACGCTGATGGCGAGCGGGCGGACGGGCGCGGCGACGGCGAGCGGTGCGACCCCGACTCCGGCGCGGTGGGGGAGCGCGCGGTGCTGTGGGCGGACGCGGTCGGCGTGGGTGTCAGCAGCGGCCCCCGCACCGGCTTCACGGAGCGGTCGAAGCGAAACACGAAGCGCAGCTCCGCCCAGAATCGCGCTCCGAAGGGCCGCTCGGGATCGCGAGGGTGCCGCCACGCCGCCCACGCCATGTCGCAGCTGGAGATCACCACTCCGATGCCACAGCCCACGATCAGCACGTAGAACAGCCCTCGGAAATTGCGCATCGACATCTCCTCGCTTTCGCGCTCCTCGCTTTTCTATGTAATGAGTACAAAATGTGCGTTACTTCTGAATCCCTCGATTATTATCATAATAATATTATTATTATAATAATTTATATACAAATTATGTTTTCGGGCCACCTACCTGGCAGGCTCCGCCGCCGTGCTTCTCCTTCCACCAGCTCTGCTTCATGTTTCGCAACACTCCAGCTTCCTGCAGGTTCAGCAATGCCAAATTTAGCGCTTGCCGATACACAGAATCTGAAAACACGCGTTACATTTTTAAAGATAGATGGTTAATAATTAGATATTTGCCAAAAGGATATAATTATTATAAAATACTTAATCAATTTTATTGCTATCTCTATTCCCTCTGCTAACACTATAGAGTAGACGCAAGAAAAAAAAACCCTTTATCCAAATCTGTCCAAAGCCCAAACCATACTGCTTCGATATTTTATGTAGGTAAGCACTTCAGTCCCGTCAACGTCCTGCTAACTGCGGAGTATGTATGTGTCGCAACTCGCAGTCATCTGGTTTAATCTACGATTCGATTGAATGACTAGCGCGTTTACTGAATGACACCATTCAATCGAATGACTTAGAAAGGACAGTTGTCCTTTCTAAGTCATTCGCTCCGGGCAGAATCCCGGAGCCTACCACCACCGGACCGCTCCGGGCAAAAATAGAACACAACCTATCACACTTCCCTGGGGAATAGAACATATTATCATCTCCAGTTCCTCTGATCTTATTTTAGTAATTTCTCGTGTTTCTTGATCGTTGTGTTCTATCTGTACAATAATTTTTCTATTTTCTAAAAAGCATTGGAACCATGAGTACCTATGCTGGTACGTATACCGGAGCCTGAGAGCTTTTCAAGAAGTATATCATAATATATTATCGCCTTGTCATAAGCCTTTGTCATGTCTAGCAGAATACCTAATACGTACTTTTGGTCATATTATAAGTATTGGAGAGCCGTTTGGATATATTTATAGACTGCCAGCGTCGTGGATCTCGCCTGCCTAAAGCCGTTTTGACTATCGTCCAGACTCCAGAATATTATTCCTTTTCAGAAAGTTATACAGTCTGTAATTAAACATGGCCTTTTCAAATATTTTGGAGAATGTTGGTAGTAAAGCTAATGGGTCTGTAGTTACTACGGGTTTGCTTGTCACCTTTCTTGTGAATTGCCTAGGGATATTTTTAAAGAATCTGAAAATTTTGCCTCTAGGAAACTTTGGTTTACAAGGTATGTTAGGGGTACGGAAAGGTTTATGCGCAATGTTTTAGTAGGATTGGCGGGATGTCGTCAATACCGCAGCTATGTTTGTTTTTGATAGAACGGATAAGATTTATAATATTTTCTTTGCGGTTTACGGGGCTTAGATACATGGAGCATAGGGGAGAGTTAACGACGCCACGTCGTTAATTTTTTATTAATTTTTTAAACAAGAAATTTTTTTTGTGTTTAAATATTTTTTAGAAAAATTTTGTGCAGGAACCTAGGTAATTACTATTTTAAGCTGAAAAATAACTCAAAAATGTTAAATATTTTCGTATGAGAAAATGATTTTGGTATTAAGTATGTATGAGAATTTCGAGGGTACCCCGGCCCCTTAAGCTTAGGCCAAACCTACGCGACCAACGCGAAAGCGAAGCGGAGCGTCAGGTTGTCAAATGTTGTCAAATGTGTGTTTTGTATTCAAAAAACACATTTGACAACTTGACGCTCCCGCTTCGCAGTCGCGTGGTCGCACTGGTCGCGTAGGTTTGAACGAAGCATTAATATGGTTACGGAGTACTAATAAATATTCTGTGATATGGTTCACAATATTCTTTTGTGTTTGTACATGATTTTTTTAACCCTGTAGTTAACCAGGATTTTTTAGGTTTATTTTTAATTTTAACTTTTTGTAAAGGTATATGTTTATTTAGAATTGTTTTTAAAATCGAGCTAAAACATCAGCTTTTTCATTCAATTTGTTCAATCAGCTTTTTCATTCAATTGACCGCTATCTTCAAAGGGCTATGTTACAAATCGCTAGTTCTAGTTGGACGTTGAGTGACGATCGTTCCATCGATGTTCGGCCCAGTCATTCAATTGGATGGTGAATGCGCTATACATTCAATCGAATCGCAGATTGAAGCAGATGACTGCGACATATGTATTGCGAGTATGTATGTATGTATTTTGCGGAGTTGTACCTATGTGAGTAGTTAGTAATGTATTTGCGTGGATACGGCAAATAATAATAATTAATAATAATTAAGGTACAGTTTAAATACTGTATGCTCAAAACTAGCACGCTTATTAGTTACTAGCTTTTGCCCGCGGCTTCGCTCGCGTTAAGAAGTATTACTATTAATTTGGCATCAAAGTGTCAGCCTGATCGGTTTAAAATTAACAAACATCGCCACAGAACATCGCTAAAGGAATTAATTTAATGCAAACTTTCATCCACTATTTTATCCCCTTGGGGTACAATTAATTTCAGTCCGATCCGTCCTTTGAGTAATAATGTAATAAAATTATATTTAGATTATCATGCATTATACAAGTATGCTGTTTGAACTTTGAACTCAAAACATTAATTGCTTATAATATTAAAAATGCATATTATTAGAAGAAAAATCGGCCAAGTGCGAGTCGGAATCGCGCACGAAGGGTTCCGTACCATTATAGAGCAAAATTAGGCCATAAATTGTGTTCTTTTGTATGTAAGCCCCCCTTATATTTTATTTTATTTTAATATTATTATTTAATATTAAAGTACACATATAACTAAGGATTTTGTAAAAAATCAAGTACCTACCTGTTGCCATTTTTGATATAGAGCAAAAAAGGCCAAAAAAATCACGTTTGTTGTATGGGAGCCCCACTTAAATATTCATTTTATTTTATTTTTAGTATTTGTTGTTATAGCGACAACAGATATACATAATCTGTGAAAGTATCAAATCTCTAGCTATTACCGTTCTTGAGTTACAGCCTGGAGACAGACAGACAGACGGACAGACGGACAGACAACGAAGTCTTAGTAATAGGGTCCCGTTCTTATCCTTTGGGTACGGAACCCTAAAAACTGATCGATACTGCATCTGCAAACCTGTCCAACACCCCCCGCCACCCGCTCCACAGGTAGCAACTAGCATGTTCAAAAATCGCACGCGGCACGCTAGATTCATGGACACACCTCGTAATCAGCATTTGCTCGGATGAAGCATTCATCCGTACTTGAAATAAGCATATTGTGTAACTGTACCTTTATTATAATATTATATTTTTATAATCATTCTAGCGCTCGTTATAAACTTTTTCACGGTATGCCAAAAATGGACGGACGGACAAAATAATAAAAAGGCTCCCAGACAACGGAACCCTAAAAGTTAATCCTAAAAATAATAAACAAAGTAGCAATACAGTTAGTGTCGCGAATCTCCCGGTGACCACATCAATGACGCTTTTTAGGGTTCCGTAGCCAAAATGGCAAAAAAGGAACCCTTATAGATTCGTCATGTCTGTCTGTCTGTCTGTCTGTCTGTCTGTCTGTCTGTCTGTCTGTCCGTCCGTATGTCACAGCCACTTTTCTCCGAAACTATTAGAGCTATACTATTGAAACTTGGTAAGTAGATGTAGTCTGTGAACCGCATTAAGATTTTGATGCAAAAATGGAAAAAGTATTAAAAATTTTAGGGGTCCCCATAGGTACAACTGAAACAAAAAAAATTTTTTTTCATCTAACCTATGCGTGTGTGGTATCTATGGATAGGTCTCTAAAAATCATATTGAGGTTTCTCATATCATTTTTTTCTAACCTGAATAGTTTGCGAGAGAGACTCTTCCAAAGTGGAAAAATGTGTGTCCCCCCCCCTCTAATTTCTAAAGTAGAGGCATGATAATTCTAAAAAAAATATATGATGTATATTACTATAAAAACTACCAACGAAAATTGGTTTGAACGAGATCTAGCCAGTAGTTTTTTTTTATACGTCATAAATAGTAAAACTTAATGAAACAAAAAAAAAATTTTTTCATCTAACCTATGCGTGTGTGGTATCTATGGATAGGTCTCCAAAAATCATATTGAGGTTTCTCATATCATTTTTTTCTAAGCTGAATAGTTTGCGAGAGAGACTCTTCCAAAGTGGAAAAATGTGTGTCCCCCCCCCTCTAATTTCTAAAGTAGAGGCATGATAATTCTAAAAAAAATATATGATGTATATTACTATAAAAACTACCAACGAAAATTGGTTTGAACGAGATCTAGCCAGTAGTTTTTTTTTATACGTCATAAATAGTAAACCTTAATCTAAATTTCATTAAATCGACTGAAATATAAAAATAAATCAAAAATAATATAATTTCATAAAAATTAACCTTATTGCTGCTGCGGAACCCTCCATGGGCGAGTCCAACTCGCACTTGGCCGCTTTTGCTAATTTCCATTTATTGGTGTTAGACATTACATCCATACATCCATACAAACTTTCGCCTTTATAATAATTAGTAGGATAAATAAATAATGATTTATCTTCGAAAATCATGTTTTGATTTATAGTTTTTTAAAAGTGTGTATTCAGGCAGTGTACTAAAGTAAAGCGACTCACTCTTTTTCATAGCGATGCCGTAACCCTTACTGTCCAGCTGGTCCCCCACCATCACCACTTCGCAATTCCGCTCTACGGTGTACTCGATGGTGGTCGACTCGGCCAGAAATGCATAGTTCCCTTCTACAACCCTGAAACACGCAATACGTATCTACTAACGCCGCACCAGGGACTTCGTCGCTCGAAGGAAGTGCTCTCTTACCTATCTATGCCCTCCTGGTTGCTCACTGGCATCTTTTGATCCTTCATCTTCTCAAACATCCCTTTATACAACGGATTGTTGGACATCTGCAATGTCGTAGAAAGAAAAGTAACATTAATAATTTATGTTCACGTCACAAAGCTGTTTTTCGACGGACTTTTTTTTTGTTTTTAACGCACCTCAAAAAAAGTATAGGTAGAGCCGTCCTTTTTAGCGCCATACTCGATGCCAAGGTCGTTCTCGGCCAGCTCGCGCACGTTGTGTATGAGTTCGGTTGAGGTCTTGGTGGCGAGCAGTGTCGCCAAGTTAGCGGTGTAGGAGCTGGTGATGACGAGCGCGAACAGCCACCACACGCTGGCCACGGCCCGCGTGCCGTACGCCACGGGTGCGATCTCCGAGCCCTGAAGGAGCACCGCACCCAGGTTGAACCATAGCGCGTTGCCGAGTGTGAACTGATTCTCCAGCGCCGGGGGCTCCTCCACGCACGGATAGGGATTCTGCCACTCCTCGGGGCACAGGCGACCCACCGCGAACAGAACCAGCGACGTGCCCACGTATGCCAGCGCCAGTCCCACCCACACGCCGCGAGAGAAGGGCAACAGGAAAGCGAACAGCGCCGGTTCCGGCGGCTGCGGCTTGCTGAACATAATGCTAATACCCAAGTTCATGAAAGGAGTGGTAAAGTCGACCACTTCCTCGCGCTCCGCCGTGATGCTTAGGTCGGTGATGGCGAAGTCGATGCCGGGGTCGTCCATGAGCCGTCGCATCATGCCGTTCCACTCGCCGGTGGTTTTGTTTCGCGTGCCGTATGCGCCGTCCGGCTGCTCTATGAACGTGTAGTTGAAGTGCAGGAGCTGCGACAGTCGCTCGATCAGCTCAATGCAGAACCCTGTCGAAGGACAATATTACGTTGCATGATGGATGGAATTTCAAATCGTCTGTAGATAGAAGAATACAGAATACATTGAAAACTATTAAAACAGTTGCAGTATAGGTACTGATGAGTGATGGATCGACATTTTGACACGTTTTGTAATTAACAAATTAACAAAACAGTTTGTAAGTACGTCGTTGCAATGTCGATAAATTAGCAATGGCTAGGGCTGCCATCACCTAAAAAAATCCCAGACATTGGCCGAAATGTGATTATTTACCCGGACCCCTCTTAAAAAGTATTTACCATTATGTTTTGCCAATTTTTGCTAAAAGATCTTTCTGTTCCAACAAGAATTATTAAAAATATGATTGAGTTGGCCTTGAAATTGTACTTTATTTTGATCAGAAAAGATACCGTGTGTTTCAAAAACCCGGCCGGCAGGTCCCGGACGCCCTTCAAACTAGGTCAAAAACGGGGAAATCCGGATGGATGGCAGCCCTAACAATGACCTATCGTAGAAAGAGACAAAGATCACCTTCGTAACGGTCGTTTCCGGCCAGACGGTTCGGCGACAACTGCCGCATAACGTATGGTTGGTTCTGCGGGAATGATACAGGCACGCCATAAATTAATATAACTAGAGATCGCCCAATGGTCGAAATTCGACCTCAAATAAAACATTAAATTATAAGTTTCAAAGGACTATGAGAAGAAACGTCCCCACCAACCAACACCTGTAGAAACAGGTGTCATTCGAAAGATCTACTAAAATAGATAATTTTTTACTATGGCGACATCTGTCAAATACGTGGGGTTACAGTGCTACGCCATCGAACAGGGCGCGGCGTCGTCATCGTGCCACGACATGACGCCGCCACCCTGACACGGTGCGATGCCGCACGGTGTCCCGGTGACGCGAACGGTGCACCGCGCGCTCATATTCAGGGTGAAACTTCCGAAAAATGGCGTTCCAAACTTAAACGAGGCATGTGAAATTCCTATCAAACAAAGTCGCGTAATGCAAATATCGTCAGATTTCAATCAAACTAAGTGAGCCACGGGGCGGCGCACCGTTCGTGACACTGGAAGTCGGAACACGTGTTACGGTGGCGGCGTCGTATCGTGGCACGGTGACGACGCCGCGCCGTGTTTGATAGTGACGCCTTAGTTAGAGCAATGTTTCTCAAAGTGGGGTACGCGAACCCCTAGGGGTTCGCCATTCGACGGCAGGGGGTTCGCGACAAGATTTACGTAATTGTGGCTTGATAACTGTCATGCACACGCGGTACTCTGTTGGCACTTTATGTGTTTTCATTAGTTAGTATAAGGGGTTCGCTGACACCTGGAAATTCATTCGATTCAATTCATCAGGGGTTCGTGGACCCGAAAGTTTGAGGAACCCTGCCTTAGAGCATATCGCCTAAGTCAGCATATCGCCTACTACCCTTCCTACTACCGCGAATTTTTTCACATTTCCAGAAGCAACCGTTTAGCTAGTAGAAGGGGGGACACTTGACTGACTTGACTCTAATGATTTTTTCCACTTTCAAACTTCATATTTCACAAATAGATCCCTAAATCGGAAAATGATCTTTGAATACCTGCTCATAATGTAAAAAAAAAAAACCCAACGAAACCCCACAGTCCACACGGTGGGGTGGACGCGGAAAAAATCACACCCGCTTGATGTGTATGGGAGGTACTATAAAAAATTAAAGATTTTATATACCATTTTGTCGGCACCATTAAGGTAATATGCATACATGCCGAATTACAGCTTTGTAGGCACTGTAGTCTCTGAGAAAACCCGCGGACAGACAGACAGACACACAGACGGACGGACAGACCGAAACTTTATGGGTTCCTTGTTGACTACGGAACCTTAATATTCTTTTTGTTTGTAGAAAAAAGTGATCTTTTTGTTCAAAAATGAACACAATTTTTTCGGCGAAAAGTTTGTTTTTTAAATAAACCCAATTGATTTTGTAACTGACACAGGTGCTTAAGACTTTTCTGGGTCCCAGTGAACAAATCGAGACACATCCCATGCCTGTTGAAGGGTGGGGACGGGGTCCATACAAAATCCCGCAAGGTCCTTTCAACGCTTTTCTATTGATTCTATTGTCAAAACTCCTGCGAGCTGCGACAGTCTCATGTTAATAAAATCAAATGAGGATAGAATGAAAAAAAAAACTAAACATATAATTTTCAATTTTACAACCTCTTTACAACAGACTTCAATCATAAATAAAATACTTACTACTAAAGTACAATAATTATTCGTGTGTATAGGCTAGTCAATAAAATCTCCTAGTGTGTGTGTTGCAGTAGGTAGTGTCTGTATCTAATGTTTTATTTGTTAAAAAAATGTATGATAAGAGCATAATTTCAAAATAATGTTAGCTCGATGCACTCCTTCACCAGTGTATAACTGTGCAAAATTTCAATCACCTACGTTTCCGCATTTTTCGCCAAAAAGAATCCAAAGTTTTTCGCTCGCGTATTAATATTGTATATGTATAGATACATAATATAATAAAAGAACCCAGATGTGTAAGACGTATACGATTACTATCTAATCGACGATTAGATACCAGATGGCAGATTTACCAACTAATCCAACAACCACCGTGGATACATACAACACCGCAGTCCGCAACAGCCACACGCGGCACAGCCACCTGCGACAGTTCGCACTCCACACGTGTTTTATTTGGTTAAGTATTATAAGTCAAGAAGCACATACCTACAACTGTTATGATTTATCTCATGTAGAACATAATATTTCATTGATTTTACAATACTAAATTATCATAATTTAATTATCTTAACTAAATTAAATGGTAGTTTTAATATTCAAGTCTGGCCACACTGACAATGTGCAATCCTTTCTACCGTCGCTCCACTTGTAGTGGGGGTTGACGGGTAAAAATTGTGTATAAATACCCCAAGGGCCCAGTATGGTGTGGATTTTGACGGAGGAACAATAATTGTAAGAGGAATCTCTGCCCGAAAGTGTACCACTGTATAATATTGTAGAATATGTATTAGAAAGTCATTATGCAGTTTCTTATCACAACCAAGTCGATGAAGCTCAATTTGTTGCAAATGAAAATTGTGATTCTAGTCACTAGTGGTCGTAAAATGCACCCTGAAGGCTAGCGAAAACAGATGACTAATGAGGGTCGCTTACGGCGATACTTACCATGGCTATAAGTATCACGAATGTTCTGTTGGTCATGACGTCACCGGAGAGCGGCGGAGGCGGTGGACGCGCGTTCCATGCCAGCCCCGCGTCGAGCCCCCAGCGCGCCACCGTCTCTAGACGGCCTCCGCGCGCCAGCTCCGCCGCGTGCAGCCGCACCGTGCGCCGCGCGCCGCCCGCCGCCCATGCCAGCCCGCCGCCCGCGCCGCCGTCCTCCTCCGAGCGCACGTAGTTCAGCAGCGTGTCGGCGTGAAATGCGGCGCGGCCCCGCGCGCAATCCCCGGCCGGCAGAGGAGGCAGGCGGAGCAGCTTGGCCGCATTGAACATCAGTTTCGCTACGTCTTGCACGAGTACAAGCTCCGACGGAGGGTTGGTCACCACCTGCATACGTCGACATGTTTCGCTGTAGCTATTAAAAATGAAAAATTTTGAGCGTACTATCGTATGGAACTATTGGTAATCCGTAAGAGCACATTATCTGTAAGTAATCCATGGAAGCCGTGATATTTTTACACACGATGAAATCGACGCAAAAACTACATTTGGATCACCTGATCTATCTGCTCCGCTTGCGCCTCGGCGGCGTCCCCGAGCCGCTCGACGTACGCCGCCCGCCACGTCGTCATCGCCTGGCTCACCTCCTTCGACTCGGGGTCGAACAACCGCAGAGCTATGATAATTATTAATTAATATTTAATTACCTATACAACAAAATATAATAGTATTCAATCGCCCTACCAATAATCGTCAATTTTATTTCTCAGAATTTATTAATAAAAGTAGTGCAGAGCATTCAATTTTGACGTCCGGGTTTAAATTGGGCCCGTAAAACCGCTTTAATATTAATTGTGGCGAAAACTTCGGAGCGTGATGCAGGAGTGTGGCGCCAGTTGTATAAACACAGTTAACGTATGAAATGGTCTTCTATATTATCTATACATGTTGTAAGGGTGTACCCTATGAGAGATAAATTAAATATAAGTATTTTCGGACTTCATTTATTCAGTCTCAACTCACAATCATTTGTACAGATAGGTGCTATGTTCGATACATAGGTATAGGTAAGTATAGGTGCCGGCAGGGCGACAAGCCCTTACGGAATCTTGTATAAGACTACTAGTAAAAACTAAAGTGCACCTGACACGTATATGTCAATGATGCACACACTCAATAGAATTCTGTATGTGCATAATTGCATATGCTGCACGTTACAATGTTATAAAACAAAGTCGCTTTTTTCCCTCATGTCCCAGCTTCCATATCTTTAAAACTACGCAACGGATTTTGATGATTCTTTCAGTGTTAGATAGCCCCATTTATCGAGGAAGGTTATAGGCTATATTTTATCACGCTAAGACAAATAGGAGCGAAGAAATAGAGGAAAATGTGGAAAAAACGGGAAAAATTATTTGAAGGGCATTCAAGTTATTGAACGCGCTAATCTCAGGAGTCAGGAACTACTGGTCCGATTTGAAAAATTCTTTCAGTGTTAGCCCATTTATTAAGGAAGGCTATACGCCATATTTTATCACGCTAAGACTAAGTGCATGAGTTCGGTACTCATGCACTCGTGCTATGCCTCCTCTAGATATCGGCGGACGCGTCGGCAGATGCATCCGCAACCATATCTGCGGATAAATTGCGATCCGTCCACACATCTGTGAGTTAATGGGATGGGCAAATGGAAAAAATATATCGATATAATATATCGTATCGATACTTTTCAAATGTATCGATATATATTTTTAAAAAATATCGATATTTCGATATATCGATATTTTTTGCTCAAGCCTCGAGCCTCGAGAAGGTTATCTATATAGTACGGAAGCCCTAGAACAAATTTTTTTGTGATTACTAACAAGCTAATTTTTTTGTAAGTAGCTACATTTTGATAAGACAACAACATTTTTATTTTCGAAAAATCTCGAAAGTGGTAGTTAACAGAGACAGAAAGGATTTCATACTTTGACTTGATGGTCCTAAAATATGGATTGTTTTATTTGTAAGACAAGGTTTTAGGGTTCTGTAATCAACAAAACTTGGTTGACTACTGTACCCTATAACGGAACCCTAACCAGCAGATTTTTTGTATAATATTTGTAGGTTAATAGTTACATAAATTAAAAGTAACCTTGTCCTACAATTAGAACAATCCATATTTTAGGACCATCGAGTCAAAATATGAAATCCCTCTGTTAGCTACCACTTTCGAGATTTTTCGAAAATAAATATAGCTGACATCGAGGCAAAAAAAATATTTGTCGAAAATTCGAAGCGAAATAATATCGTTTTTGATATCCGAAAATAAATATCGAAAATCGATATATAAAAAAATAAAAAATCGCCGATATATATCGATTATTTTCTGAAAAAATATCGATATTTTGATATATCGATTTTTTTTACCCAAGCCTAAGTTAATCAGTCTGTGCTCAATCGTGAAAGACGTAACTCGTGCCGCAAAAAATGGATATATAAAGATTAAAGACAGTAGCGGCTGCTTCTAATACATACTTATATAATAATTAGCACCTATAATTATTATTACCTAAGAGTGCACCGCAGTCCGCAGTAGAGTTATAAAAAAAATGGAGCAAAAGAAGGCGGTGGATGCTGTCTATACACAAAAACGAAAATATATTCGAAATAAATATTTTGGCAATACTAACCTATATACCTAACTAGCTGTCCCGGTGAACTTCATGTCACTTGAAAACTTCCCTGGACTTCTACGAATATTTTAAGGCTATAATCAGACCAATCCGTTCAGCCGTTTTCGAGTTTTAGCGCGACTAACACATTTGAACATCCATTTTTATTTAACTAAGATAACATTTATTTAATCAATAGGGCGAGCATGGAAAAGCAGCTTGCATAATATTATACTAGCAGCCATTTCGACGACAAAACTGAGCACATACATGTCCACTCTCACTAAATTTCCGTCGAATACTGATGCATCGGCATCGGTGTGGACAGGCGCCGTGCGTCCGCGCTCGATCCCTTTGATCTGTGTCGAAAAACCGACACCAAACGGATGCGCGGCAGATGCATCGGCCAACGTCAAATAGCTACCACAGACGAGCAAAACCCGCCGTCTACACATCGGCGGACGCATCCGCAGATACAATCTGCCAACGCGTCCGCCGATATGAGGACACACTAGACTATAACTATTCCACCTCAATTTTTTTATGCAATCCTCTTCAAATTGCCCTCGATGATATAAATGCATGTTGCCATGATGGCGCAACCCGGTGCCATATTGTTGAAACAAAAATTGTTTAAACAATTTCAAGGAATTCTTATTTTTCAACCGGACAATTTTTTTAAATATTTTTACTAGCTGTGCCCCGCGGTGTTACCCGCGATTTAAGTGATATATTATAATAAAAGACTATGAACAATGCCAATAATAGGGTCAAAACGGGACGATTCATGCTTCTATAATAGTTTATGGTAGTGATGATGATGATGATGAATGTAATTTGCATTGTAGCAAAATATGCTTTCCGTTCTTAAAAACGTCGAAACTCCCAAACTATAGTATCTATAAAGAGTCAGGAGCTCTCTCAGCACCTTCCTAACCATGGTATACCTTGGTGCAAAATCTTACTTGTTGGTAGCATATGCTTAGAATACTGCTCTAGAAACCGAAGTCACCAAATGTTTCCATATAAATTTTGAGGAGTTCCCTCGATTTCTTATGGATCCCTTCATCAGGTCACCACTTTTATGAATGTAGTACCAAATATGGATAATAACCTATACATGAAAAGAAAAATTTTGAAAATCGGTTCTCAAATGGAGGAGTAATTTGATTTGGAGGAGGCATTGATCATAAAAAAACGAACATAACACCTCCTCTATTTTAAAAGTCGGTTAAAATTGTAGCCTATGTGTTATTCTGATGTATAAGCTATATGATTGTAAAGGTTCATTAAAATCCGTTCAGTAGTTTTCGCGTGAAAGAGTAACAAACATCTATACATCCATACATACATACATCCAAACTTTCGCCTTTATAATATTAGTAGGACTAGTAGGACTAGTAGGATTGAAGTACCAATAAAAAAGGTCCTATGACTTTTCACGATAAAGTGAATATTTTTAAAGATATGAATTTTTAAAGGTTCGAAAAATCTTAAATTTGGGTACCTTCGACCCATGAAAAATATATTATTTAAAGAATAATAATGTCTAAGTAATATAATATATTTTTTTCTCTATACAATAGTTAATAATAATTTTACTCAATAGAGATTTTAAAAAATTTCATTATTTATATCTTTTTAGGGTTCCGTACCCAAAGGGTGAAAACGGGACCCTATTACTGAGACTTCAATGTCTGTCCGTCTGTCTGTCCGTCTGCCTGTCTGTCTCCAGGCTGTAACTCAAGAACGGTAATAGCTAGAGAGTTGAAATTTTCACAGATTGTGTGTTTCTGTTGCCGCTATAACAACAAATACTAAAAACGAAATAAAGTTATTATTTAAGGGGGGCTCCCATACAACAAACATGATTTTTTTAGCTTTTTTTGGCCGTAATCCATAATGGCAATAGGCAGGCACTTGAAATGTTCAATATTTGTAATTTAATTTTTAATAATAAAATTAAAATAAATTAAATAATTTAGGGGGGCTCTCATACAAAAACATATTTTTTTCGCTGTATAACGGTACGGAACCCTTCGAGCTCGAGTCCGACTCGCACTTGGCCGATTTTTTTATCATAGGAAAAGTAGACAAAAATATGTGTTTTTTGTATGGGAGCTCCCCTTAATTATTAATTTTATTTAAATTTTATTATTAATTATTAAATTATAAACACAGTTGAGTATTTTGTGAGTATTTTAAGTGCCAATCTGTTGTCATCATTGATACCGAGCAAAAAATGTTTGAAAAATCACGTTTATTGTATAGGAGCCCCCCTTGAATATTTAATTTATTTTGTTTTTAGTATTTGTTGTTATAGCGGCAACAGAAATACATAATCTGTGAAAATAAAATTAAAATAAAGTACCTAAATATTTAAGGGGGGCTCCCATACAAAAAACACAATTTTTTTGTCTACTTTTGCTAAGATAAAAAAAAAGATATAAACAATGATTTTTTTAAAATCTCTGTTTTAACAATATTATTAACTATTGTATAGAGAATTAAAAAAATATGTATATTACTCAGACATTATTATTATTTTTAATATATGGGTCAAAAGTACCCAAATTTGAGATTTTTCGAACCTTTAAAATTTGATATCTCTAAAAGTATTAACTTTATCGTGAAAAGTCATAGGACCTTTTTTATTGGCATTTTAATAAAGAATATATAAAAAATGTCCGGTTGAAAAATAACAATTTCTTGAAATTGTATAAACAATTTTTGTGTAAACAATAGGGCACCGGGTTGCGCCATGGCAACATGCATTTATATCATCAGGAGGACAATTTAAAGGGGATCGCATAAAAAAATTGAGGCGGAATAGTTTTCGGTACTCATGCGCCGATTCGTGCTGTACTATGAAGGATCATTATAGGCTGATTTTAATCATTTTTTTGTATATTTTATACCCGTGCGACGCCGGGGCGGGTCGCTAGTTAATCATAAGTTTAATAACGAGAGTGTGTAGGCCGTTATACAGCACTCAGTTAAGGGCCAGGGCACAACACTACGTTGCGACGTCGCATCGCGTCGTTAGCGGACAGCGGTAGGAGCGGTTAATCAATACGGGCCTCAGGAAAGTGGTAACGCTTCACCTGTGATGTTGGCCCCGCCGTAGCTGAAGTCGGCGAGTGGCTCCGTGTGCAAGTCGAGCACGGGCAGCAGGTAGGAGTGACGCTCCGCCAGCAGCCCCACGCGCTGCGCCGCGTCCAGCACGCGCACCGCCGTCGTCGCGCCGCTCCACACGATGAAGTTCCGCGCGCCGCTCTTTTTCAGCACCAACAGCAGGTTCCTGCGCAACCCCTAGCATTACATACACACCGGCCCGGGCCTCGCACTACATGGCATCGGGACGGTAGGCGGTACCTCAGCGCATCGTCGTCGCCAGGCGGAGGCAGCTGGCGCGCTCGCAGCACCAACTCGTCCGCCAGGGGTGCGAGCAGCGGCGCAGGGCTGGCGCTGCCCTCGTGGAGCAGGACCGCCTGCTGCCACTCCTTCGCCTTGCACAGTGCCGCGCACGCCTATCATTTGAGGTAGTAAAATAGTGAAAGAAAAAGGTTAGTGAGGATAATAAAAAGCAACAAAAATGCACAAAAAATCACTGGGTTTCATATTTTTCTCTATAAAGGTGCCGGTCGACAGCGGGCGACATGAAGCAACCGCAGACGACGTGTCGCAGCGACACTACTAGTTTGTATGTATTTCTACCTCCGCAGCTAGCGACACGAAGCTAGCGACACGTATTCACAGAAATACAATATATAGAACCCATGTAGTGCCCTGTGCGTCACGCAGCGCGCCGTCACGACTCACCACGACTTTCACTGTTATTATGATAGTTATTGTTACAATATTATTGGTAGTCAGAGGTGGAGCTGAGTGGTGGGCGGTGGCAGTGGGGTTGTTTTGATGTTGCTGTATGAGTTATGAGTATGACGGACTGTCGGGTGGAACACAGGGTGCAACTAAACCTTCCTGCCAATTTTTTTCCAGGGCTTCGGTATCACTAGGAGAGTCCATTTAACGAAAAAAATTGGGTGTTTAATTTTTTTTTTTTTATGACATATTTTATCCCATTTAAAATCGTTGCAAAACGGTCAATCGCGGCGGTGGGTGTGATCGGGGGTGTCGCGGGGGGAGGCGCGCGCGTGGGGGTCACGCGAAAATTGTATAGAAAATAATATATAGTAATATGCCTAGCTATAAACATATTAATATATGTATATTATAGCTAAGTCTGTGACGGCCTTTACACTGTAAAAATCAAGTAAAAATAATAAAATGTCATCAAAATTATACGTAATTGAGAATTAAAACTTCTTATCTCCAAAACTACTGAACTAGGGTTGCCATGCTTGCGTGTCCGGCCAAAATAAACGGTGTCCGGCTTTTGTTAGGCTTTTATATTATTTCGTAAACGAGCGAGTGCCGAGCGTAGAAAGCACAGGCGACAAAGTCGACTGTCGGTCGCCCACGCACGCCGAAGTGTCGCCCGTCGCGACGGTCTGTCCACTCCTGTGAATTTGAAGTGTATTTTTATGGTGATATTCAAGATTTTTTTACAGAATTACCATGCCATTTTTCAATGTTCTGTTCGGTTATTTCCTTACTTTGTTCCTTTCTGAGTCTACATCAATTTTGGTGTAAGAGAATTCCACATAATTTCTTCAGTCTGGAAGCTTAAAAATCAGTTTTTTCGAACTGGCCTCGCCTTCAGACAGTAGGTACCAATTTTTTTTCAGTCCGAGTGTGTAGAGAGACGGAAAATAATAATATTTTGATTGTAATACCTCCGCCAGCACGTCCGCGTGCGGGAACAGGTCGAGTGCGGCGAGGCGCTGCTCGTCGGAGGTGGCGGCGTCGGCCAGCAGCAGCGCCAGACCTACGCGCGCCGCCGCCGCCGCGCCCGCGCCCCCGCCCACACCCACATCCACGCCCGACTCCGCCTGAAACTCACTACCAGTTAACGTTCGTCAACATTTTTCTTCCCGCGCGATTCGTAAGTTACGAATCGTAACGCATCTCAGCTGTTAAAAGACAATTGTAAGCTGACATTCAACCGGACGGGCGTCGTTCGTTTCGGTACCTGGTCGCAGACGTGCACCGGCACCGCAAGTGGCTCCCGGGGCTCCACGGGCGCGGTCGGCGCCGGCGGACCTGACATGTTCTGCGCCGCATCCACCGCCGCCGCCAACATCGCCGCGCGCTCTGGCTCCGCGCCCACCACGCCTGCGCTACACAATATTATACGTTACACTCTACACCGACTACGAGTTACACGTACACGAATAGAGGGACACCCCGAGCGCTATGGGTTTCCAGTACTCGCCTATAGTAATGTCCTGCGCGGCCGCCGCGCTCAGCAGCACTGTCAGTGTCAACAGGCAAGCCCTCATGACACTATAGTGCACTCGCAGACGCACTTGTGAGGCGCGAATGCGGCAATCGGCGCGGCACGGCGACGGCGGGCGGCGCGGCGGCGCGGGGTCGGGGGGGGGGGGGAGGGGTGATGTCGCGACGGTGTCTATTTTGAGAACGGGGTCGCGCCAAATCTCGTGCGCCGGGCCACAGAATATATACTAGTACTCCGTAGCCGGGCACGGCGTTCGACGAAAACTGAAAAGTTACCGAGAGTGTTATTAAAAAATGTTACTTGTATATTAAATATGAAAATCATAACTGATCAATTATTATTATTAATTTGATACTTAATGTGGTAACTGATAAGAGTGAAAACTTATCTGGATATATTGCATAAGCTATCATAATTATTCATAGCTTTACCGCGACAGCCCCCGAGGGCTGAGTTTGAGCTGAGTGCCACATGTATTTTTTTTTATCAAACACAATAATATACGTGTGAGGTATATTGAAGTTTCTAATGTAATTATTTTCTAATTTCTATAAACAGAATAGTTTTCACGAGAGACTCTTCCATAGTGGAAAATACAAGAGCTAGTGAACCTTTTGAGTAACGATCGCTCTGTAAGGCGAGTAGATTATAATATTATATTCTGTGGTAAGGCTAGAAATTTGTATCCCACCAAAACATTAGATGCAAAATGTTGCCGAGATGACTACATAAGGTTTACCCTGTGAAAAAGATATGAGATCTTATGTGGAGCCAAGCTTCTGAATCTGCATGGCCTAACGCTACTGACCCCAACTTAAACAAATTAACTATATTTCAGTAAATATTATGTATGGCTCGGCTGTTCGTTACTAACTTCAGATCAGAAACTAAATATTCGCATCACCTCCCCGACGGTAGCGAAACAGCTGAGCCATACATATTTACTGATAATATTATGTAGAATTTGTTAAAGTTAGGGTCAGTAGAGTTAGGCCATGTAGATTCAGAAGCTTGGCTCCACATCAGAGATCTCATATTTTTTTCACAGGGTAAACCTTATGTGGTCATCTCAGCGACAATTTACATGTAATGTTTTGGTGGGATTGATTATTTTTAAAATGCACACAGAGGACAATTAGTTCATGAATATATTGATGACAAAAGTGCACGTAAAATTGTGTTTTATTTGTGTATAAAATGAAATTCCACCAAGAACCGACAGTACATAATTACAATCAATTGCATACATACAATTACTTATATTATGTAATTAACCTATTAACCCACGAACGTGATAACAATAGATAGACAATAGATTTCTAAGAACTCCACGGTCGACGGATCAATAAAATTATTTCAATTACTTACCAAATTTCAGCTTTCTAGCACTTCAGGAAGTAGCCAAACATTTTGATGATCACCAGTGTGTCAGTGAGTCAGTGCAATGACGAAATCGGTATATTTTACATTTTAGATATCAATAAAATCTAAAGTATAAAAGCTTTTTAACTGAAACTTTGTGTGTTTAATAAAGTCTATTATTGACATCATATCCTGAGAATAAATAAACTATCTGGTATACCGGAAACCAACTCTATAAGGGAAAACATCCACCTCCACCATTTTGGGCGCTGGGGGGGGGGGGGGGTGAAAATTACTAGTTTATGAATTTTTTTGTTGCTTGTATACTAAACTTAGATAACATACCAAATTTCAGCTTTCTAGCACTTCAGGAAGTAGCCAAACATTTTGATTACCATCAGTGTGTCAGTGACGAAATCGGCGTATTTTAGATATATATAAAATCTAAAGTATAAGAGCTATTCAACTGAGACTTTGTATACCTAATAAGTCTACTGATGACATCATATCCTGAATATATGAACTATCTGCTACAACGGAAACCAATTCTATGAAGGTTAAAAAGAAATGGAGAAACACTTCGAGAAAAGGTAGGTAGTACCCTTGCGCTTCGCTTGGCTCATCTCGGCGGGTGCACTACCGTGCACCCAGATACTTACGATTTAATATCTCATGCTAAATAAATCCCACCAAAAACATACCTGTTAAAATGGGGCCAAGTTCCTTAGATTAGCAAATTATCGGTCTGAAAAAAGAGTTGAAATCCAATACAATGCCAAGTTTAGGTGCACTTCCATCGATCGTCATCATCTTCATCAACAGCCTGATCAATAATACTTCAAAATTTGAACTTGGCAGGTTAATTTAATGTAATTTCACAATAATTAATCAAGTGTTACGTATAGCACGGAAACCTGCCAAGTTCAAATTTAGAAGTATTATGGATCAGGCTGTTGATGAAGATGATGACGATCGATGGAAGTGCATCTAAACTTGGCATTGTATTGGATTTCAACTCTTTTTTCAGACCGATAATTTGCTAATCTAAGGAACTTGGCCCCATTTTAACAGGTATGTTTTTGGTGGGATTTCAGTTCTTTTTTCAAGAAATTATATACATATATTTTTTTTCTTTTTCACATCTGATATTTAAACAATACTTTCCATAGATGGCGCTAGTGGTATTTGATAAACTAGGTACCAATAGAAGCCAAATTCTTAAGTAAACAGTGTACGCGACCACGCGATTTAGAATAACCATACACGGTTATTACATTTTAATGGGCAAAGCACAAGTATCCAGACGTCTTCCAGCCGCGTCATCTGGCAACACAAGAATGACGCTAGCAACACCGGAACTTCCCGAAATCTATCTCCACTTTTCTTCCGTCCAAGGCCTAGGACGCAATAACCCTTATTTTAAAACGTAATAATTTATTTTTATTTTACATTATACCATATTATACAGTCCATAAGTTGAGTGATAAGTTCAAGTTATTAACACGAACAACAGTTGTTATTGAATAAGCTAAACAGTGTGCATTATACATGACAATATTTTATACCACCCCTCGTCCTCCCACCCTCCTCATCGTTTCTCATTGTATCACTGGAATTTTTATCTAAAGTTCGTAGATGTTATCAATTAGTACAGTTCGAGCACTACTACATTATATTATAAACTAGATAATGCCCGCGACTTCGTGGCGCCAAAATTCATATTTTTAACCCCCGACCAAAAAGAGGGGTGTTATAAGTTTGACGTGTCTGTCTGTCTGTCTGTCTGTCTGTCTGTGGCATCGTAGCATCCAAACGGGTGGACCGATTTTGATCTAGTTTTTTTTGTTTGAAAGCTGACATGACGGTGAGTGTTCTTAGCTATAGTTCATCATCGTCAGCCTGCTCATTGCTGAAATATCACGGTATATCTGGTTCGTGATAGGACGATTAGCAACTTGCAGTCGTTTGATGGGTTTTATATTTTGCATCCTGGTTCGAGACACTTATGAATATATACACATTATTGGAAAGTTGACCTGGTGGTGCAGCATCACCTGGTAATCAATAGGATACCCAACTCCTCACCAACTTAGAGCAGAGGTTTCGTGTTTGGGCTCATTTTAATTGCGACAACCAGTAAGACGTAGATAAACAGTAAATATTTGCATGCTGCTGCTGCAGCATCACCTGGATTCTATAGGATCCAAGCTCCGTACGAACCTAAAGTGGAGGTTTCATGTTTGGGCTCATATTGATGGCCTCATCCAAGAGGACATAATATTTTATAGATGGTATTCATTGGGATATGATCCAGTTGATAGGAATTATTCTGCACAAGTTTAAAAAGCATAAAATTAAATTAAATTAAGAAATTTAAAAAAACCCCCGCCAAAAAACTCTAAAAAGTAATGAAATAACATTTCCTGACTTTAAGTTTAAATCATTCCTAAGAGTAAAGTAATATTTTAGTCCATAATTGTTGTCAAGGTGTGTCGGGGGACCGCTAATGTAGATGTTTGATTTCACATAACAATATAAATTAAGGGTCTGTTCACAGCGACCCGAATCGAGAGAATCAGCGACTATTATGGCGATACAAAATGCAAAAGTCGCTGTTGTGGTAGTTTACTTAGCGGTCCCCCGACACACCTTGACAACAATTATGGACTAAAATATTACTTTACTCTTAGGAATGATTTAAACTTAAAGTCAGGAAATGTTATTTCATTACTTTTTAAAGTTTTTTGGCGGGGGTTTTTTTAAATTTCTTAATTTAATTTTTCATTAATCATTAATCAAATTCAAAACCAGTAGACACTAGGCAGTAAATACTTACGCTGTTTCGCTACCGTCGAGGAGGTAAGGCGAATATTTCTGTAGCAAGTAACGAAACAGCCAAGACATACATAGTGTCGAGGAAGAAGAAGGACCGAGCGCGGGATTTGTTGACAACATGTCAATTGAAGAATTGTCACCGTTACTTGCCGCCTTTTTTATACTGCATTCTCCACAGATTAAGGATATATAGGTAGATGTAGTTTTAGCCCGTCATAGCGTGGCCATTTTGTGCTTATTTTCATACAAGTAGTGAGCGTTTATTTTCTTGAATATTTCTATTTGGCGATCATTTCGAAGCACGTTAAAATCCAGAAAAGAAAGTAATTTAGTTCATGATATCGATAAACTGTAGTTCAAGTAATGAGAATCCTTAAACACACGTAAAAAGCTATGCAACTTTTGTAGTCAAATTATTAATTAATGTGACATTTTTAGCACTAATGCCTTACATAGCACGAATAAGGGATTATTAAACTTAAATATTATCCTTTTTAGCTTACAAAAATACCGATTGAAAAGCCAAAAAAACGTTGTTCAAAACTTACGTGTTTAATGTTAAATCCACGTGTTTGAGGCATTCTTTGGCCATTCTTATGGTTTATAATTTAGCGGAACCATAGAAATCAACAATATCTAGCATAAAATGTTCAATAAAACCTTTATTAACACTTTTATTACATGAAATATGCAAACCGACTCCTTTGTTATGTCCTAGTAAGTAGGACATAACATTACACGCTTTTGACGCTTATACACTGATATAAGGCTCTCTCCTACTATAGTATCTCAATGGCATTCTCTCTCTAAAAGTTAGCTAGAACTTTCCATGTACTTAACTTAAAGTTAAAATTGTTAAATAACAATAAAAAATGTTGGAATATTATCAAAGTTGTCCTCATTGAAGCACAAAACCAAAAGTCAACATCTCTGCGGTTCGCCAGTCGCCTCCATCTCAAATTCTCAACCTCATCACAAGGACGGAGCCATCATCGTCCCCAACACATACTTACTGATATTATGTAGAATTTGTTGAAGTTAGAATCGGAGTAAGGCCGCGTAGATTCAGAAGCTTGGCTCTACATTAGATCGATGTCTTTTTCACAGGGAAAACCTTAAATGGGTCGTCGAGGCAACATATTTTTACATGAAATGTTTTTGGTGGGTAATGTTAGTATAGAGTACCTATTGACAGGTTTTCCTGCAATATAATTGGCGTCCCAAATCTCTGCTTCAAATTTTTTTTCAAGAAACTATAAAGCCTGACCAGAAATATTATAAAAAACCTGCGCTGAGGGCGCTAAATGAACTATGATTATGGCAACAAATAGTACAGTCATACCATAGTCATACACTTACTGGGCTAAAAGGACTAGAATCCAGGCCCGTAAAATTAAATAAAAAAAATAATCATACACTTACGAATTGGCTAGTGTACAATTTTTAGCTGGTGTTCAATTTAATAATTTAATTTAGACATTTTAACATAGAATATTGCAGAAATAACTTGACAAAAGCAATTTATGTATAGTTTTAAAATATCACGAAATAAAATCCCTTGATAGTAAAACTATAGGCATTAGGCAGTTTAAAAAATACAACTTTATACTTTCATTATTGGCTTTTATTCAATTTATATTCAAGTTATATTAATACTTCATGATCTTCGTGGTCAGATTGTAGTGGTTCAATGTCATAATATTATTTCATCTCTGAGTTATGACTCATTCTTCTTTCATTATTTTTAGGTGTTATAGAAAATAAAACTGAGGTCTGACCTTCTCTTCTTATTTTTTATTCATTACAAATGATCAGTATACACCTAAAAACAGAAGTCTTAAATTAGATTGGTCACAAACACAGCACAAATTAGCCAATTTACATTGCACACACTATATGAGGTAGCTACCAGTCATGTTGACAAAAAGTCCGTGATGTTATTTAGAGGAATAGAGTCGATCCCTTCAGACATTCTTTCCGACAAGTAATTATTGATATTATAAATAACTTTTTATAGCTGGATTTAAATAGTTTTCGGCATTTTAACGCTTAAATAACTCACTTTTCCAAGAAATATATCACGCACAATCGAGAACACACTTTGACAGATGACAATTATTATGAAATCTCATGAGCATCTCATAAAGATTGTTGCCAGTTGAAGAAATTAGTTCCAATAGATTTCCGCAATATGGCGAGGTTTTTTTTTTTTTTTTTTTTTTTTTTTAGTCAAAATGGCAAAAAGGAACCCTTATAGATTCGTCATGTCTGTCTGTCTGTCTGTCTGTC